>CM057339.1:252520195-253120195 GCA_030015575.1 Agapanthus africanus | reverse complement strand
AGTCCTACACAGAGGTTTCTTGACTCAGGCGAAACGGAGTAGGGGCACATATGTGATATGTGCGGGACCGAGGATAATGCGATATGTGATACCGTATTATATTCTCGCGATATTTGATATCAGCCGGGTCATCGGATCAAGTGTTGATTCGATGAATCGGTACGGATAAATATTAGTCGGTTATATGCGATATAGCCGGATTGTCGGATCAAGTGTTGATTCGATAATTTAATGTATAATAATATATTTGATATATTAAATTACATTAACTAATATTTGCTCACTAAAAGATTCTTTTTCTCACTCGGGTAATACATTGATATATATGCGATATATGTTAAATGTATTATTTTATTTTGTTACAATAAATATTGTATATGTGATATATAATATTGTAACATATTATAATTATTAATGCAACATGATTAGAGGAGTTTAAACATGATTAGGGTTTGGATTAGGGTTAAACCTTCTAGTTGATTCTAGAAGCTTTTACTTTGTCATGATAAAGATATTTGTGTTGATCTTTATCCATGAGTCACACTTAACCCAACCCAAACCCTAACCCTAGTAAACTCTCTACAATGGTTAAGTGAACCATGGTTGCATAAATAATTATGATAACCTTTTTCTATTCATCACAAATGAATTATCATCTTCTTCCTCCTTCATTCTTCCATGGAAAAGCTTGCTTGTTTTTCCAAAGGTGATGAACAAATATGAGAAAAAGATAAATAAATAGAGCAAAATTCCTACTTCATCATCCTCATCTTCCCTTACCATTTAGATGAGGGTGTTCACATCATTTCATGAGTGTTAGCTTGTGTTAAAGAAACTTCGAGGTAGATCATCTTAGTATCGAAGATCGGAAGCAAATGTTGCGTCTTTCTCTTCGTGGAACCTCTCGAGAGTCCGGATCCCGATGATCGCAGCGAAGGGACCACAACACGGAGCATATGAAGTGAAGGACTGGATCTACAAAGGTTGTAATCCGTCTCACTTAGTGTTAAATTGTTTAGCATGCAAGTTATCGCCTAATCTCTAGTTTAAAGTTCCGTATTCGGGTTGTTCGGCACGGCTAAATTTTTAATCGGGCATGGTTGATACCTCGTAGACCCTTGTGCGCGTGCCTAGCAACCCTACAGTGGTATCAGAGCCAAGCTAGAGCTTTAGGCAAAGTCTAGACGAAGTTTAAAGTCCGACCGAACCCGGAACCCCGACGCCAAAATGCTCTCTGGAAATTTTCTAAAAATTTGGATTTTTGTCAATTAAAAGTTTCTAAAAAATTCAGCAGGGTCTATTTAGAATTACTGTGAAATTCGAGGGGGTAATTCGTCAAAGGTGCGGCGGAACCGCGGCAGAAGCCTGGCTTCTGCGGCGGTTCCGCGGCCACTTGATGACGTCACCCCTCCTATTTGGCACAGTAATTCCAATTACACAGTGCTGAGTTCTCTGGAATGTTTTAATTTTTATTTTACAGTTGAGTTTTCTGGAGTTGTTTTGGGGATTCGATATTTCGATCGGAGTATTAGATTTTGTCTATGTGGCTTTCCGGATATCTTATAGAAACTGTTAAAAAGTTCGAACGGATATCAATAACTCTCTTTTTCCCCTGTCGGAAAATTTTTCAAAAGTTGGATTTTTCCTATTGTTTAAGAATGTTCTAAGTCGTGCAAGTAACTCGATGGACCCTCTAGAAGACAACAAACCTTAACTCGATTATGTGACCGTCTTGAACTGCCCTTTGAACCTTAGGGTTTGGGGCAGTACGGCGTGCCACATGTGAGGCGTTGGCTTGACCCTTCTACGGCTGGACCATTGGTACTGTGGCATGTAATGGATGTTTTTAAACTGTTTTCAAGTGTTGAGATATATTGGGGAAATCTTGGGTACTTGACAATTCGATCGGAAAGTTTAATTTTTTTTCTATTTATCTGGAATGTGATACAATAATTGGAATCCACAGGTAATTATGTGATAACTAATTTGAATATTATAAACATAGCAGTTTAGTCTCAGATGATCGGTTGCCACGGAATTTTGATGTGATCAAAAGTCCGTCGCAATCACGTAGCGTACGCGGATACTCGCCGGGTAAACTTAATAGGCAGCCTCACTCCATAGCCCCGACCAAGTGACTGTAGGAGAACCCCGTCGCCGAAAGCATCCGTTCGGGTGCTCCCGGTAGCGGCGTTCCGCCTTGGTGCACTTCGTCGACGGTATCGGGGGTGCGGCCGTCTACTAAAGTTTGCGACGAGCATTCGATCAGGACGTCGGGAATCTTGTTGAATTGCCCGACTTGATATTGAAAAGAGTTTTCGATAATGAGACTAAAATGCGGGGTTTATAATTGTTAGGCATGCGATGTCTAAGGAATTCATTTGGTTAGGCATGCGATGTCTAAAGAGGTTGCGGATTCCAACTGTTGTAGTTTTACACTTTCTTTTCTGTGACCGTAAGCGTAGTATGTGGTGTATCGCCGGCTTCGTTGCTATACATCAACGACAATCGGGATACGCATACTTGCTTACGTTGATGATATGAGATATTATGTGTTGCTGTGATATGTTATATTGGATCGTCGCGTTTTGAATAGCCGGGGGTTTTATGTGAGATGAGAGTTTTTCTTTTTCATTCATGTAAAATTCATTTGTATGTAATATTCTTTTATTGGGGCACTTCCAGGTAGCGGAAGATGTCACCGTTGTATATTATTTACTTTTCCGCATTAGGTAGACCCAAGGCGGGGAGCACAAGTAACCGGGTTCTAGGGTCCAGTGGGAGACCATCTCGAGGAGTCGAGACCGGGTCTCCTAACCCTAGAATTGGCAGTGTTACTTGCCGCTCTCGTAGGGGTCTAGGGATGTGGGTTTGGCTATTCATCGCGACCGTGGAATCCGTGTTTTATACTGGCTCGTATTGAAAACACGGACGTCCTAGTATATCCAATATTTCATATATGTTCTTCTGCTGCAAATGTTCTGTGATGAGATCATATTACTGCCTGAGATGAATGTTTATATATTATATATATGAGATATATGTTATATTGCGGATTTCGTTTCAAAAGAGATGCTTGTGAAGCATAATTAAAATGGGACTTCATTAATGAGATTAATGAAATAAAAGAAACCTAAGATGTTGTAGAAACTTGTTTATAAAAACTGGTAGCTACAGTTCTTGCTTTGCATAGCGGTGTTCCTTGTAGAACATCCAGCACCTTATTCGATAAGGAAAGGACCGAGATCCCTTCACCGGGAGTGACTCCTTTAGCAATAACTGGAAGATGCTACAAACTCGGTTTGTCTTTTGATTGCTTCTATAGTTCTTGCTTTGCATAGTGATATATATGATATATCCCGCACCTTATTCGATGAGGAAAGGGCCGACGATCCCTTCACCGGGAGTGACCCCTTTAGCAAAACTAGAAAAGCCTCAAAAACATTCCATTTAAAATCACTCGATTCTACAACGATATCAAGTTCATTACGCAAAGGGTTTTATTAAAAACCTGTCGTAGCCCTCCGTCATTTTAGATAAGTAATAGTTAGTATTCGTGCTACGTTTGTTGACCTCTGTCAAGGCGTAGTGTGCGGTAGCTGATTAGTGCTTATCTGTATAAGCATATGATGTGATTGATTTAGGGTAGTCGTGCGACCTTGTTGACCTCTGTCAAGGGTCGTGCGGGTGGGTTTACTTCAATCAAGAAATGACGGGTTGAACTTGACTAGCAGCCTATGGTTTGTTGACCTCTGTCAAGGTCATAGGACGCTAGGGGTAAAATATTATTGGGAATTTCAAGTGTTGAAATTTGCAATGAGATTGCATACCTTCTATGAGATAGTTGGATCCCGATACCCGCTGCGAGTAAGAGTTACTCCTGGGAGAGTTTTATACATTACAATTAGCCGATCAAGTAGGTGTCTAGAAATGTGTTAACGGGGTTATGCCTCTGGGAAAACGAGGTTTACTGTAATTAGGTTCGTGCGAAAGCACGGGGGACCTCCCTCAAAGTACCGACACTGGCCTGGCTGAAAGATTGGCGAACTTGTAGTGTGAATTAATCCCGGCTAGTCTTTCCTTTTAGGGTTTGAAGGAAGATTTGATTAAAACAGTGGGAGACATCCTGATTAGATATATTGGATAACCAATCTAATCTTGCAAGAGCATACGCTGAGTGTTTTCTTCTCTCTCTCTCCAGATAGCGAACATATCACGCCTTAATCAAGATAATAAAACGGATATATTGACCGAACCCGTTTGTTATACTGAGCTGGGGAACGTTGGTCCCGCTCCAACTTCTAATTGTTATAAGACAGAGCAGGAAATTGGGGAATACCAGATTTCCCGTGCCGCCCAAACGAAGAAAGTGCATGTTGATGCATCATCTTCGGGTGTGTTCATTACAAAGAACTGTTTCTCAGTATCCTTTACGTCCTGGGTATGCGATACCGGATCAGGATCCCGCATATGTAATCTGTTACATGGGCTACAGATAGGTAGAGAACTGAGAACGGGTGATAAGTTTCATGAGACAGAAAATGGGGCAAGTGTTGCAGCCAAGTCTGTTGGTCACTATCACCCTGTATTACCAGAATACATTGATTCTGAACAAATATTATTAGATACCGAACCTGATATACAAAATCATATCAGTCTCTTTATTAGTAAAGAAATGATAAAATTTTGTATTGTTGGATAATGTTTTGAACATTTCCTATATCAAGAGTTGATCGGTTCAGGCACGTTATCTAAAAGCATTGACGTTCTAAATCAAATTACAGTTCTTAGTATACGGAACACACACAAGAGGAAGAGTTCAGAAATGAACGAATCCTTCTTGAGGCATTGTAGACTAGGTCATATCAATGCGACCCGACTGGCTGAAGTTACATATAGATGCATATTTAAATTAGTTTGAATTTACATCTTATGAAACTTGCCGGTCATGTCACAAAGATAAGATGACCACAGCTCTGTTTATTGGAAACAGAGAAAGAGTTAGTGAACTTTTGGGATTGATACATGTTGATGTATGAAAGTCCCCTGTCTACATATGCCAAGAATGGTTCTTTTTACTTCATTACGTTCTCTGATAATCTCTCAAGATTCAGACATGTGTTCCAGTTGAAACACAAGTCCGAAGCTTTTGAGATATTCACAGAATATAAGTTAGAAGTAGAGAACCAAAATACGGGTATAAGTATTATGTCCTTTGATGAGATCAAGGAGGAGAATACTTGAGCACGGGATTCCTGGACTATTCTAAAGGAGAATGAGATTCTCTCTCAGCATTACCCCTTCGAATACACCATAGCACGATGGTATATCGGGGCGGAGCAATAACACCCTATGTGATATGGTGTGCTCTATGATGAGTACTACTGAGTTTCCTATTTCCTTTAGGGAGTTATGCACTTGTGAAGTTGCATATCTATTGAATAGGGTTCAAATCAAATTAGTTGCCTACCACTTCATATATGATATGGAAAGGGAAGAGCCCATATCTTAAGTTTGTTAAGATTTGGGGTTGTCCGGCTTGTGTCTAAAAGCAAAGTCCGGACAAGCTCGAGGCAAGGTCTGTTATGTAGAACTGGAATGGTTCCAGCTATACAAACTGCAGCTGATGATTTGGTAGAACCAAAGGATTCAATAGTTTCCAACGAACCTCAGCCTCTCCGCCGATCTAGTACGGTTCCTCACCCACCTGAGAGATACTTCGGTTTCTCTATAACAGTGGGAGCGAGGATTGCATCATGAGATGATGACCCAGCTAGTTTCGAGCTGGCCATCAGGAGTGCGACTCTGTAAGAATGGCTGGATGCTTATCGATCTGAGATGGAATCCTTATACACCAACAAAGTATGGACTTTGGTTGCTTTATCTGAAGGGTTAAATCCCCATCAGTAGCAAGTATAGCTTGAGAAGATTACTTGGTGTACATGGAAAAGTTGAGACTTTCAAAGCTAGACTTGTTAAAGGTTTGTATCATTGACCAGGTATGGATTATGATGAAACCTTCTCTAAGGAGCTATGCTTAAGTCCATCCAGATCCTACTTGCCATGGCTACATACCATGACTACGATATCTGGTGGTTGGGTGTCATGACTTCTTTTCTAAATGATGTTTTAGAAGAGAGTGTCTATAAGTACACAGCCAGAGGGCTTCGTAGACAGTGGGAGCAGCGGAAACGTGTGCAAGATGTTTTATATGATAAAACAGGCATCGCGGAGTTGGAACATCTGTTTTAATGTGGTAGTCAAAGAGTTTGACTTCATCAAAATGGTAGATGAACCTTGTATATACGAAAAGGTAGTAGAGAGTATGGTGGTAATCCTCGTAGAGTACGTGGATGACATACTCTTGATAGGGAAGGAGTTTCCTATGCTACGCTCGGTCAATCTCCGCTTATCACAAGGATTCTCCATAAAGGATCAAAGTGATACCTCCTAAATCCTGGGTTTTGGATCTATGAGATAGATCTAATTGGATGTTAGGATACTCACTAGTTGTAGTGAGATGGTATAAATCGATCCTGGGGAGAATCACTGGAATGGTTCCAGGGTGATAAGGACGACTGAATGTCAGTCGCAGGCATTGTCTTTACCCTCAGTGGAGGGACGGTATGTTGGAAGAGTTCCAAGCTAGATACCGTGACATACTAGACGATTAAAGGCAAGATACATCGTTACCAAGGATACTACCAAAGAGGAAGTCTGGATATATATATGTTCATAAGATGAACTTCGTTCCTACCATTGTGTGACAATGGGGTTGTGGCTTTAGCCAAGGAACTACCGTCCCATCAGAAATCCAGATATAATTCTTAGGCAGTATCACCTGATCATGGAGATGGTTGATCTCCAGGGAGATCGAGGTTAGGAGAGTAGACATAGAGGACACAGCGCGGATCCACTCACAAAGGCCTTTTTCCCAGTAGAGACTTTTATGGGATGGTTGAGTATGAGATACTTCAACCGCAGCTAATTGTTGGGTATGTGATACCATAACAGATGGCCCTAGTGCAAGTGGGAGATTGTTAGTTATATGTATGCCCTAGAGGCCATTACTGTACATACGATGTATATTGTAGTGGATGCTAGGACATATATAGGGAGGACTTTCTTGCTCGACATGATAGTATGCTATCTGGTTGTACTTTATCTTAACATGTACTCTGATTGTCTCTATATTACATGTTGATAAAGCCCTTAGGATTTGTACTCGACTGCTGGGACTATGATGAGATCATACTAGTGGGGCCATGGTAGTCGACGAGTACATCCTATAACTGTTCCTAGTCGAGGGTGTATCGAGACAGGGCATCGATACACCAGAGTAGACTAGCGTATACGCATCTTGACCCATATGATGGGCGATGGATGATCCCATATCCATCGGTGTTTGACATCAAGGATGGTGTACGGGTGCTCAGTGAAGACTGGGTACACTGGACGGACTCGCCGAGAACTCTCAGATGGTATTATACCATACGTCAGATGGCAGTTCTCCGGTGACACTGGTACAGAGTAGTCTGTTGACCCGAGATCGTCATAGAGTCTTGTGTGGTTCCCACTGTGCTTTGATTTCCATCATACCACGTCCAAGAGGGCGTGCAAAAAGGTGGCTTTTGGGTACAGTCCCGAATCACATGGAGGCAATGAGCGATAGGAGGGGATTCGTCTCTCCCGGTATAGGGAGTTGATGTTGTGCTGTGTTCGATTGGCTATAACCGGAAATCCCTGGCCAGGGTTGCTGAGATTTACTGGTAAGTGTTATCAGTAGTTTCTCGAACTGTTATAGACCTCATATCGACACGACTTATCGAGCTACTGGGGTCTGACGTTTACCACCCCTAGGCGAGATATGCGACATATCAGACGACGAGACCGGACTGTACGGGAGTGTTACTGTTTGGATCCACAGGAGAATGTACAGGCTTGCTTGTTGATCTTCTGAGCGCTCAATACCTGGGTAGCTGTTACGTTTAGCTGACCGCTTGCAGCTTGTGGGTGTTTGATATGATCATCACCTACTGCCGGCGTATTGACGATTCTTTAGAGTCCTACACAGAGGTTTCTTGACTCAGGCGAAACGGAGTAGGGGCACATATGTGATATGTGCGGGACCGAGGATAATGCGATATGTGATACCGTATTATATTCTCGCGATATTTGATATCAGCCGGGTCATCGGATCAAGTGTTGATTCGATGAATCGGTACGGATAAATATTAGTCGGTTATATGCGATATAGCCGGATTGTCGGATCAAGTGTTGATTCGATAATTTAATGTATAATAATATATTTGATATATTAAATTACATTAACTAATATTTGCTCACTAAAAGATTCTTTTTCTCACTCGGGTAATACATTGATATATATGCGATATATGTTAAATGTATTATTTTATTTTGTTACAATAAATATTGTATATGTGATATATAATATTGTAACATATTATAATTATTAATGCAACATGATTAGAGGAGTTTAAACATGATTAGGGTTTGGATTAGGGTTAAACCTTCTAGTTGATTCTAGAAGCTTTTACTTTGTCATGATAAAGATATTTGTGTTGATCTTTATCCATGAGTCACACTTAACCCAACCCAAACCCTAACCCTAGTAAACTCTCTACAATGGTTAAGTGAACCATGGTTGCATAAATAATTATGATAACCTTTTTCTATTCATCACAAATGAATTATCATCTTCTTCCTCCTTCATTCTTTCATGGAAAAGCTTGCTTGTTTTTCCAAAGGTGATGAATAAATATGAGAAAAAGATAAATAAATAGAGCAAAATTCCTACTTCATCATCCTCATCTTCCCTTGCCATTTAGATGAGGGTGTTCACATCATTTCAAGAGTGTTAGCTTGTGTTAAAGAAACTTCGAGGTAGATCATCTTAGTATCGAAGATCGGAAGCAAAGGTTGCGTCTTTCTCTTCGTGGAACCTCTCGAGAGTCCAGATCCCGATGATCGCAGCGAAGGGACCACAACACGGAGCATATGAAGTGAAGGACCGGATCTACAAAGGTTGTAATCCGTCTCACTTAGTGTTAAATTGTTTAGCATGCAAGTTATCGCCTAATCTCTAGTTTAAAGTTCCGTATTCGGGTTGTTCGGTACGGCTAAATTTTTAATCGGGCATGGTTGATGCCTCGTAGACCCTTGTGCGCGTGCCTAGCAACCCTACAATTTTTGTGGAATTTTATCTCGACCACACAAACTTGTGCACGTCAGATGGGATTAAGATTAGGGTTTACCATATGTTGAGCTTGTGGGTTAGCCATGTTAAGTTAACCATGGGGGTCTAAACTTTCTTTTTTTTAGTGGTGTTAATTGAGGAGTTTAGGTTTTAAAATAGATTAGGGTTAGGGTTGTCTTAAGATGAGGAGGGGAGATTATGGTAGGCCTTGATTTATTTCACACTACCTTCCTTCAAAAACTTCATTTACCTCTCAAACTCATCTCACATATACACACACATCAGCCATTTCCTGCTCATTTCAGCCACTCAAAAATCAGCATCTGCAGCTGAAACTAACCCATCATTATCATCAGCACAATTTCTGCCCAAATTCCAGCAACAATATCTGCACAATTCCATAGCATCAGCTCTCTAAACCCTATGCAGCTGCTACAGCCACCCTAACACCACAAAAACAGCATCAGCCTGTTACATCAGCTTCAGCTAGCATCAGCAGCAGCAGCTGCTACAAACAGCACCATCAGCCCCAAAACTTCAGTCATTATCATCATTCCAGCCCTACCACACCCTCCACCAGCAGCAGCAGCTACCCCAACACCACATTTCACCCCCATCAGCCAAATACAACCCCTGCTGCTGCCACTACAACACTTTCTATACCAAAGAAATCAGCAGAACTTTTGCAGCAGCAGCATCTGCACAACAGCCCCCCAACTCCAAGCCACACTCTCACAACATCACTACACCCACCAACTACACCACCTCAGCCCAACAAAACCTGCTTCAGCATCAGCAACAGCACTTTAGCATCAGCAATAGCACCTTAGCATCAGCAACAGTGAAGCTCAGCTCATTTCCGGCCAAGTTAGCAGCACCCACTCCTTCCTTCTTCTCCTTCTCCTTGGTTGCAAGGTCTCTATGGGGTATAATTCCTAAACTCTCTCCATATTACTTAGATTTATGTGATTGTTTAGCTAGATTAGAGTTAAATAGAATTTTAGTGCTAGAATTGTGTGGTGATGCTAGATCTAGTTGCATTGGAGTGCTTGCAGCTTAGTGAACCGTTTTAGGTGTTAATTAGTCTGTTTAGCCTAGTAGTGTCGTTAAAATCGGCTAGATAACCCTAAATTGCTAAAATGATGATATTGTAGCATGATTAGTGTTTATTTCATGCCTTAGTGGTGATTTTGAGTGGTTTAAGAGAAGTTTGGCAAAAGTGGAAGTTGTGTTAGTTAGACTAGCCCTTTTAGGTTCTATTGAGACCAGTTAACCAGAGGTTTTCCCCAGATTTCACAAAGACACCCGATTTACCCGACTTGGCATAATTTAGCAGTTTTATCGACATTTTGGCCTCTGTTGGATCTGCTGTCGACCCGAGACCTTCAGGATAAAATTGTTAAGATCGTAGCATGGTGAGACTAGTAGAAACACACAGAGAGCACGGGGACCCACCTCCCCCTCTCGACCGCCGATTTAATCGTTCTGGCCGCAAATTGCGGCCAGAGTAGGGGGTGGTGTGTGGTGATTTTGGGTGTAGGGTCATTCTGGGTAGGTTAGGCTTCTGGTACCTGCAACTTTTCAAGCTTGGCCCAGAGGCAAAATCTGGAGCTATTTACGTGTTTTCGATGTTTTAAGTCTCATGCGACACGCGCGTGATACACATGGTTCTGTGGCGCGCTGCGCGACACAGCGTGTCAGTTTAGGTTCTGGTGGGTTATGCGTGTCGCGTCGTGTCGTGTGCACGCGCGTTTAGTTTCACGCACGCGTATCCTTTTTATCGATGTATCGTGTTTTGCAGGATTTTCCTTATATGGTGACTTTTGTAAATTCTAGGTTCACCGGCAGGGACTTCAAGCGCAGCGGAGAAAGGAAAGCAGGTGGTCGGTGTAGGGTGTTTTTCGTCACCCTATTGAGATGGGAATACGCGCGCGCTTGTCAGGCGTACTACAGATTCCCCCTGCCTAGGGTAGGCCGGGGTTTATTGATTGTGGGGATCCGAATCTCCAGCAGCCGCGGACTAAGCTGCCGTTAATTATCCCTCGTATTTAGAGCGAAGGAACCTCCGATTGACGGGTTAAACTGGTCATGCGAACTCAATATGCAGTGTGTTGATGTGTGTGTATTTTTTTTTCTGTTTTATTCCACTTGTAAAAAGAGATATATACATATATATATTTTTTCTATATATAAAAATGAAAATAAATAAGTAAATAAATATTTGAAGAATTATTATTATTTTTTAATAAATTTTAAAATATTTTTTTAATTTAAAAATATTATTTTTATTTATTTAAAATAGAAAAAGGGATTAAATAAAGAAAAGAAGAAAAGAAAATAATTATGTTTTTTTTAATTTTTAAATATTATTTAAAATTTATTTAATATTTATTTATTTTTATTTTAAATAAAAAAAAGGAGGAAGAAAGAAAAAAAGAGAATTTTTTATTTTATTTTATTTTTTATAAAAAAAAAATGGGGGTCACATGCTAACATGTGACCCCTCATGTGAGGGGGTCACATGTTAAACATGTGACCCGGTCACATATTAAACATGTGACCCGGTCACATGCTACCCCTCATGTGAGGGGGTCACATGTTAATCATGTGACCCGGTCACATGCTTTGCATGTGACCCGGTCATTTTTTTTTTTGAACGTGGAGTTCAACTCCAAAAGAATTTTACATGGCCAAAAAAAATTATAATGTGGAGTTAAAGTCCCCAAAAAAGGTATTTTTTTGTGGAGTTAAACTCCAAAAGTATTTCTGCAGTGGAGTTAAACTCCAAAAGAATTTTATTTGTGGAGTTGAACTCCAAAGGAACTTTATTTGTGGAGTTGAACTCCAAAAGATTTTTACTGTGGAGTTAAACTCCAAAAGAATTTTTGTAGTGGAGTTGAACTCCAAAATAATTTTCCTGGTGGTGGAGTTGAACTCCAAAAGAATTTTATTTGTGGAGTTGAACTCCAAAAGATTTTCTCCTTTCTCCTTTGAGAAGAAACCCAAAATGGGTTCTCTTGAAACTCCAAGATCTAGATCTTGAATGATAAAAAAAAAGACCATTTTTCTTCTCTTGATGGAGTTTTTGGAGATGGGTTTATGGTAAAACTTTATTTAGTTTTTAAAAAAAAAGAGACTAAGCTCTTGATTTATTTGGAAAATAAAAAGGAAGAGGAAGAACTTGAAAAAGAGAGAGTGGAGGAACAAACCCTAGTTTTTGAGGGAATGAAAAAAAGTCTTCTTCTATTCATCATCATGTTGCCTTATATAGGCTTATATATTTACATATAGCCCCTTGGGCTTTACAAAATGGCATTTTGCCCATCCCATGGTTCATGTGCCATTTCTTTTTGCACATAAACCATGAGCTTACAAAAATTTGGCTTTATACCCATTTTGTTTACATTCATGCATAAAAAATTACATAAAAATTATTTATTACATGATTTCATTTTTGGCATGGAGAGGGTCGGCCGCTTCATGTTTCGGACTCGACCTGGGCATGGGCCCACTTGACCTGGGCTTGGGCCCACCTGGCTTGGGGTTGACCTTGACTTTGACTCGGTCAACCGGGGTGTAAATTTTTACCCCAACAAAATGCCCCCCATCAATAAATGCACACCGCACATTTGAGTTGTGTGCAAGAAATTGATGGATCTTGAAGCTGAACTTCGAGGTGGAACATCATTCCGGGGGATCGGAGCATCATTCCGAAGAGCGGAGCATAATTCCAGGATTCGGAGCATCATTCCGAAGAGTGGAGCATAATTCCAGGATTCAGAGCATTGTTCCGAAGGGCGGAGCATGATTCCAGAGTTCGGAGCATCTTTCCAAAGAGCGGAGCATAGTTCCAGAGATATCAGAGCATCATTCCGAAGAGCGGAGCATAATTCCAGGATTCGGAGCATCATTCCGAAGAGCGGAGCATGATTCCAGAGTTCGGAGCATCTTTCCGAAGAGCGGAGCATAGTTCCAGAGATCGGAGCATCGTTCCGATGGGCGGAGCATGATTCCAGGGTTCGGAGCATCATTCCGAAGGGCGGAGCATAATTCCAGAGATCAGAGCATCTTTCCGAAGAGCGGAGCATAGTTCCAGAGATCGGAGCATCGTTCCGATGGGCGGAGCATGATTCCAGGGTTCGGAGCATCATTCCGAAGGGCGGAGCATAATTCCAGAGATCAGAGCATCTTTCCGAAGAGCGGAGCATAATTCCAGAGATCGGAGCATCGTTCCGATGGGCGGAGCATTATTCCAGGGTTCGGAGCATCGTTCCGAAGAGCGGAGCATAATTCCAGGATTCGGAGCATCATTCCGAAGGGCGGAGCATGAATCCAAGGTTCGGAGCATCGTACCGAAGGGCGGAGCATAATTCCAGGGATCGGAGCATCGTTCCGAAGGGCGGAGCATGATTCCAGAGATCGGAGCATCTTTCCGAAGAGCGGAGCATAATTTCAGGGATCGGAGCATCGTTCCGATGGGCGGAGCATAATTCCAGAGATCGGAGCATCTTTCCGAAGAGCGGAGCATAATTCCAGAGATCGGAGCATCGTTCCGATGGGCGGAGCATCATTCCAGGATTCGGAACATCTTTCCGAAGAGCGGAGCATAATTCCAGGGATCGGAGCATCGTTCCGATGGGCGGAGCATAATTCCAGAGATCGGAGCATCTTTCCGAAGAGCGGAGCATAATTCCAGAGATCGGAGCATCGTTCCGATGGGCGGAGCATCATTCCAGGATTCGGAACATCATTCCGAAGGGCGGAGCATGATTCCAAGGATCAGAGCATCATTCCGATGAGCGGAGCATGATTCCAGGGATCGGAGCATCATTCCGATGAGCGGAGCATAATTCCAGGGATCGGAGCATCGTTCCGATGGGCGGAGCATGATTCTAGAGATCGGAGCATCTTTCCGAAGAGCGGCAGACATTTTGACCGAAGCATAATTTCGATGCAGAGGTTGATTCCCAGGCGAAGCGTAATTTCGACAAGGAAGGCAGATATTCTGAGGCAAAGCATTGATTTCGACATGGGATACATTCTGAGATAAAGCATGATTCCGGCGCAGAGCTTGTTGGCTGACTTGATTCCGAGACGAAGCATAATTTCGACGTAGAGCTGGTTGGTTGATTTGATTCCGAGGCGGAGCATAATTCCGACGAGGAGGTCGTTACACCGAGGCGAAGCATCATTTCGACACGGGGTGCATTCTGAGACGAAGCATAATTCCGACGCAGAGCTTGCTGGTTGACTTGATTCCGAGATGGAGCATAATTCCGACGAGGAGGTCGTTGGTTGATTCCGAGCCGAAGCATAATTCCGACAGGGAAGGCAGATACACCGAGGCGAAGCATGATTTCGACACGGGGTAAATTCTGGGACGGAGGATGATTCCGCCGTAGAGGTTGTTGATTTGATTTGATTTGGGTTGACATCAGCATCGCTACACTGGAATATGGTACCAGGAGCGAATCATCATTTGTCATGAGAGGGTTTGGGGATTTTGTTTTTTTTTTGTCGGCATCTGCATTGCTGCACTGGAATAATGCCAGGAGCAACTCATCATTTGCCCCGAGAGGATTTGGATTTGGTTTGTTTGGCATCTGCATTGCTGCACTGGAATAATGCCAGGAGCAACTCATCATGTGCCCCGAAAGGATTTGGGAATTGGTGGCTTACGAGACAGGTTTAGATCCCTGTCGGCTAAGGCTTTTCAATTTTATGGGCTTTGAGGGTCCCATAAAAGCATTTTCTCCCTACGAGTCGAAAGGATCTCGTAGGTGTATTTTCTTCTTAGGAGTCGTGGGGACTCCTAAGTGTATTGCTTCTTTGTGAGTCATAAAGATCTCATGCGGGAATTTTCTCCTCACAAAGTTGAGAGGACTTTGCTAGTGCATTTTATTTCTTCTTTTTTTTTTACGAGTTTGCGCCCTTTCGGGTTTTCACAAACTCGCCGGCAGTCCTGCTGTTTTTACTCACGGAGCCCTTTCGGGTTTTCATCCGTGCCCATTTTGCTTGTGGACATACCGTTCTTTTTTTTTCCTTTTTTTTTTCTTTTTTTTCATTTTTTTTTCATCATTTTTTTTGGAATCTTCCCTGCCGGTGGGACTTTGAATGTGGTCTCGCCGGTAGGACTTGGGAGAGATTGGGATCGTTTTGCGCCCGTGGATTGTATACGGTTTTGCAGGATGTATGATCCAGACCGTAGGGCCGGAAAATTTTGGGACACGGTTGGCGTCTACATCGCTGCACTGGAATATGGTACCAGGAGCGACTCATCATTCGCCGTTGGGGTATGGGATTTGGAATTTGGTTGGCGTCTGCATCGCTGCACTGGAATATGGTACCAGGAGCAACTCATCATTCGCCACTTGGGGATTGGGGGGCGATGGCTTAGGAGACAGGTTTAGATCCCTATCACCTAAGACTTTTCAATTTTATGGGCCGTGAGGGTCCCATAAAAGCATTTTCTCCCTACGAGTCGTAAGGATCCCGCAGGTGTATTTTCTCCTTAAGAGTCGTGAGGACTCCTAAGTGTGTTTTTCCTTGGTGAGTCGTAAGGATCTCACGAAGGTTTTTTCTCCTCATGCATCGTAAGGACACATGAGTGGGTCTTTCTAATGAAGTATAATTCCAAAGGCGGAGACCAGCCGCGTAACTGGTGGTTGCGATGGGGCATAGATATGCTGAGAATTATTTGAGCCCGTGGATTGTATACGGCAGTCAATTTGGGGACTAGCCGTAGGGCTGGGAGAATTTTGGAAATTTGAATTTTTGTTTGGCGTCTGCATTGCTGCACAGGAATAATGCCAGGAGCAACTCATCATCCGCCCTTGTTTTTTTTTTTTTTGTTTTTTTGTTTTTTTTACCGCGATTGCTCTATCATTTCAGCTTTTCTTATCACGAAGGTCGCGATTGCCCTATCATTTCGGCTATTTATTCGCGGTTGCCCCATCATTTCGGCTTTATTTTTATTTTTATTTTTACTTGCTAATTTTTATTGCGAGTTGCCCCATCATTTCGGCTTTTCTTTATTTTTCTTTTATTTACACATTTTTTTATTTACTTTTTTTTTTACATTCCCGGTTTAACGACTTAGAGGTCGACTGTTTTCAGAGAAAGGCAGATGTTTGAGAGAACTAGTTTCACGAAGAACTTCGGTCTCCGTTTGTATGAAATTGGCGGTCTCATCTTGACTGTTTACTAACACGCCTTTGGACAGTTCTATCTCTCCTGCCTTGTATTGCTTTTCGACCCAATCTTTGAAAACGAAGCAGTCCTCAATGGCATGACCTATCACTCTGTGATAGGGGCAGTATTTGGGGTCGTCGGTCCTATTCGCTTCCTGCGGTCTTTTTGACTCTGGCAGTTGTAGACCGTTCTTCTGGGCGTCTTTGAATATTTTACGGATTTTGTCCCTTCTGAAGGAATAGACCTTATCCAGCTTCTCTTTCAGTGGAGATTCTCCTCCCTCTCCGAACATTGGCTTCCGAAGCTGGTTGGCATTAGGCCCGCTCAACCCTTGCTTATTTCGGTTAGCCGAAGCATTGAAAGATTCAGAATCGTCGGGATCTCCGCCTTTGCGATTATCGTCCTTTCGGTTTCTCCATGACCTATTGTTATTTTGGGAATCCGAGGAGGACTCCTGCTTTGAGCGCTCCAGCATCTGAACTTTCCTGGTCAGCTCTTGGAATGTTTTGAGACCCGCGGTGCATAGAAACGGGGCCATTCAATTGTTGAGATTTCCGACGAGGAGACTGACAGATTGGTCTTGCTCTATCGGTGGTTCGCATTTGATGGAGAGATTGCGCCATCGGGTTATAAAATCCGTGCTGCTTTCATTGTTCTTGGGCTTGATCCTTACGAGCTCCGCAATGGTGATCTTATCGCTGACGCTCATGAACCTTTGTCGAAACAAAGATTCCATTTGGACGAAAGTAGTAACGGAGCCATCCGGTATGCTCACGTACCAGTCGAAAGAAACATCGGTCAAGCTATTAACAAACTGGCGGAGAAGAAGCGCATCGTTGCTCCCAGTATTCCCGCATGAGGCTTTGAAGTGGGCGATGTGCTGATTCGCATTTCCCGTCCCATCGAATCTCCCGAATTTGGGGATGACATAGCCGCTAGGAAATTCTACCAGATCATACTGAGCAGGATATGGTCTCTCACTACTGCTAACATCTTTTTGCGCTTTGGCTTCGGCTACCAATGTTTTGACTTTGCTGGCAACCAAATCCATGATTTGATCTTGAGTTAGCGGGCTACTGTCATCGGTAGCCAAGACATTTCCCGAGATAGGATGCAACTGATTTTCATGCGGTCCGCCCACTTTTGGATTTGGGGGAACGGGCGTCGGCTGTTTCGAGACACCGTTTCCTGGTTCATGAGAGTCCTGCGCTTGATTGGGCGGCTGAGAGGCAAGTCGGGCCGTGAGCTGCATCACGACATTCGTCAAGTCATCGATTTTGGAGTAGAGTTTGGCCATCTCCTTGTCTTTGTTTCTGAGCTGCTTTCGGAGCTTTTGAAGCAGCTCTTGCTCCGCGGTCCTGGGGCGGAAAGTCGGCTCTTCTTCGCTTTCCGAGCCCGACTCCTCATGGACCGAAGGGTCTTTCTGCCTATCATCCTCATCAGGAGGGTTTTCATCACCCAGCAGAGGCGGCTGTTCTTGGGAAGCGGCCACCACATTCAAGCCAGATCGGGTTTGAGATGTGGTAGCCCCGTCCTTGCTCTTGCTGCGCGTGCCTACCGTGTAGACAGTGTGGACCACATACCTAGCCATTTCCTCATCTTCAGCAGGGTAACCCTGTTCTTCGAACCTCATGAGGTTTAGCCTGGCCGGAGCCCTAGCCCTTTTGTTGGCTCTATATCTGAGCCTTTTCTCCCTCAGCTTCTTGATTTTGAAGGCTTGGCGGGCATCCGCTATCCGGGAAGCCATTGTGAGTTGATCAGAGGGGGGCTTAGAGAAGACACCCGATCGAGCAGTGGTCGAGGGCACCGCTGGAGCTTGCTCGGGACGCATTGTAGCTTTGTTGGTGTTGGTGGCTTTGCCCTCAGCTGGGGCCATAGAGAGTCGTTCGGAAACGGACTTGCGCTTGGGCTGAGGTGCCCTCGCGACCACCACATTTGGTCTCCTGCCTTTCGAGACCGGTTTGTCTGCCACCGGGGCTTGAGGAGCCGGGATGGTGCCAACAGGCATGAACATAATAGAGCCGAATGGTAGCAGCGGCTCCTCCCATTGTCGCCCGAGACTGGTCGGAAGGACCGTCCTGGAGTCTATCTTCATCGTGTAGGAGACAGGAGCTGAGTTCATCATCGAAGACATCGTCGAAAGGTGGTTGCTTGAAAATCTGCATGAAAGAGCATTATTTTAGTATAAATATAGACATGTAAATTGATTGAGTTCGCATGAACATTTAACCCGAAATATGGGAGGAGAGATGGTCCCACCGGGCGTGCCAGAATCTGTAGGGTGTTTTTCGTCACCCCATTGAGATGGGAATACGCGCGCGCTTGTCAGGCGTACTACAGATTCCCCCTGCCTAGGGTAGGCCGGGGTTTATTGATTGTGGGGATCCGAATCTCCGGCAGCCGCGGACTAAGCTGCCGTTAATTACCCCTCGTATTTAGAGCGAAGGAACCTCCAATTGACGGGTTAAACTGGTCATGCGAACTCAATATGCAGTGTGTTGGTGTGTGTGTATTTTTTTTTCTGTTTTATTCCACTTGTAAAAAGAGATATATACATATATATATATTTTCTATATATAAAAATGAAAATAAATAAGTAAATAAATATTTGGAGAATTATTATTATTTTTTAATAAATTTTTAAATATTTTTTTAATTTAAAAATATTATTTTTATTTATTTAATATTTATTTAAAATAGAAAAAAAGGATTAAATAAAGAAAAGAAGAAAAGAAAATAATTATGTTTTTTTTTTAATTTTTAAATATTATTTATAATTTATTTAATATTTATTTATTTTTATTTTAAATAAAAAAAGGAGGAAGAAAGAAAAAAAGAGAATATTTTATTTTATTTAAAAAAAAAAATGGGGGTCACATGCTAACATGTGACCCCTCATGTGAGGGGGTCACATGTTAAACATGTGACCCGGTCACATGTTAAACATGTGACCCGGTCACATGCTAACATGTGACCCCTCATGTGAGGGGGTCACATGTTAAACATGTGACCCGGTCACATGCTTTGCATGTGACCCTGTCACATGTTTAAGCATGTGACCCGGTCACATGCTAACATGTGACCCCTCATGTGAGGGGGTCACATGTTAAACATGTGACCCGGTCACATGCACCCGGTCACATGTTTAAGCATATGACCCGGTCACATGCTGTGCATGTGACCCGGTCTGGTCACATGTTAAACATGTGACCCGGTCATTTTTTTTTTTTGAACGTGGAGTTCAACTCCAAAAGAATTTTACATGGCCAAAAAAAATTATAATGTGGAGTTAAACTCCCCAAAAAATGTATTTTTTTGTGGAGTTAAAACTCCAAAAGTATTTCTGCAGTGGAGTTAAACTCCAAAAGAATTTTATTTGTGGAGTTGAACTCCAAAGGAACTTTATTTGTGGAGTTGAACTCCAAAAGATTTTTACTGTGGAGTTAAACTCCAAAAGAATTTTTGTAGTGGAGTTGAACTCCAAAATAATTTTCCTGGTGGTGGAGTTGAACTCCAAAAGAATTTTATTTGTGGAGTTGAACTCCAAAAGATTTTCTCCTTTCTACTTTGAGAAGAAACCCAAAATAGGTTCTCTTGAAACTCCAAGATCTAGATCTTGGATGATAAAAAAAAATACCCTTTTTCTTCTCTTGATGGAGTTTTTGGAGATGGGTTTATGGTAAAACTTTATTTAGTTTTTTTAAAAAAAGAGACTAAGCTCTTGATTTATTTGGAAAATAAAAAGGAAGAGGAAGAACTTGAAAAAGAGAGAGTGGAGGAACAAACCCTAGTTTTTGAGGGAATAAAAAAAAGTCTTCTTCTATTCATTATCATGTTGCCTTATATAGGCTTATATATTTACATATAGCCCCTTGGGCTTTACAAAATGGCATTTTGCCCATCCCATGGTTCATGTGCCATTTCTTTTTGCACATAAACCATGAGCTTACAAAAATTTGGCTTTATACCCATTTTGTTTACATTCATGCATAAAAAATTACATAAAAATTATTTATTACATGATTTCATTTTTGGCATGGAGAGGGTCGGCCGCTTCATGTTTCGGACTCGACCTGGGCATGGGCCCACTTGACCTGGGCTTGGGCCCACCTGGCTTGGGGTTGACCTTGACTTTGACTCGGTCAACCGGGGTGTAAATTTTTACCCCAACAGTCGGACATACCTAGCACGGGATCACGGGTGAGTAGATTTAATATCTACGGGGGACGATCGTTTGGATGGCGCGAGTCGCCCGATAGATATAGTAGACTTGATATTACTTGTGACATTATGATAAAAATACTTGCATGATAACTGCTGTAGTTAGTATCTATATGATGTTCCATATACACAGATTCATTATAGGACACATGCACCATTACCAGGTTTTATATGCAGCACGAGCACTATTCATGTGGACACACACACCCGGATAATTGCCATGTCACGACACTAGATAACCTTAAATTTGAAACATGTTAATTGCCTAGAAATGTGATATTGCAATAAGTATTTAAAATGAAATCATAACAATTACCATCCTCATGCATGTGTATCATTATATCATTTTCTCATGCCTAGTATAAATCATACATTGTAAATTGATACCGTAGGCATTCATAATCATTGACATATGCATTCATGATGATTTCATGAGATTTATGATATTTTTGGATTTCGGGAGAGAACCGCAAGCTTTCAAACTTATAACCTTTTAAATATAAAAGTTGCGGTTTTCTAGTGATGTAAAGCGTCGTCCACCATGAGTTTGCTGTGGTTTTTGAGACCCGTTTCGAGGAGGTGGATGAACCGTCTCGGGTACATGGTGGGCCCGGTACGGTACCCCGGGACAAGAAGATCGCAGGAGATGGCGTTGAGCCTGGCAGGGGACGGATTACCTACCGGTGACTTCATTGGGCACCGCGGATATCCAGAGGATACCGACCGTGGCCGCTAGATTAAGATATGGATATTTGATTTGGATCAGCCGGATGGCTGAGGCCAGAGATACTGGACATGGATACATGAGATTTGGACAGTTTTGAGGTGTCATTGCTGGACACGGATTTTATTGATTTCTTGGGTGTTATGCCGATGTTTAAAAAGGAAGTTTCAAAACAAAGGAAGGAATAATTATTGTACATACTTGATAGTACTTTCATGTGGCATACATACCTGTTATTACATCCATGCGACATATAAACTTGTTAGTACACTAATGATGCATACATACCTGCTAGTTCATGTAGCCATACCTGTTTTAGGGATGCTAGGATACTTGTGTGCTTACATACAATAGCCTTAGTAGATGTTATTTATTACTCACGAGCCGACAACTCACCCCCGTTGTGCCACAGCTTTTCTGCAGGTCCGTTCCGTCAGCACTATAGCGGCGGATACTTTTGCTTCTTTTGCACTTTTTGCCTGGACTCGAGGCTTTTGCTCTTAGGTGGGTTATTGTCATTTGTACCATCTTATATATTGTTGTATCTAGAACACTCCATCTACTGCTACTATTGTTTCAGCTGTACCTGTTTTATTTGGGATTACTGTATAATTGACCTAGAGGTGAGATTGTCAGACTTAGTGATTTATTTTATGTTATATTTGGGGTCGAGCTCACTTGAGTCGACATGCTATTTCTTATGCTTCATGCTTATTTGTGCACATTGTTATTTTATATTGCGTGGGATTTGTGACCGCCTTGGGGCGAAGAGCTAGCTCCCGCTTGGGGAAGCCATTTTCATGTTATCCATTTATATTCCTGCTATACCGTTTGGGACTTGTTTTACAAAAGGAACTCTGCTGGAATTTTTGAAACAAAAACAAAAAGAAAGTGGTTTTAAAAAGAAACTTGATGTGGTTTTATGGAGTAAAACGTTGTAATAAATTGGTTTTCCTTCACTCTAAAATTTTAATTGGGTTTTGTGTTCTGGGCTTCGGCTTACTTATTTTATAGACGCCTTGAGACGTTTCGTAACCTAAGTGCCGGTCGCATTCCGTACTTTGTGGGTCGTGACACAAGCAATCTAGATTCATCTCTTATAAAGAAGATGAGTCGAGCATACTCTTTTCCTCAGAGCAAAACACGGAAGATACTTGATCTCGCCATAAGACATCAAATGATTACACTTCTGGAGTCTAAACACCCCGAGCAAGCCAACGAGGTCTCTCACCCAGACTATTGCTCTTATCATCGAGCGATAGGACATTCTCTCGAAGACTGCTTCACCTTCATGAACTGGGTCGAAGACCAATATCAGCTCGACAAGTTCGCTCTATTCGACAGTTGGAGGATAACTCCGCCGCAGAAACATGAACCCAAATCCACGAGGGTAGACCCAGATCCACCTCGGTCTTGGAAGCGAGCTAGTAGCTGTCACGTGATAACGCTGTCAGAAGAAGAGCCCGAGAATATGGATAACCTCCCTTGGTGCTTCGAAAGCAATGATGACGAGGTGATCTCAGAGTTTCCACCGGCGCCGAAAGAGCTGAAAGATAGAATACATACTACTGCAGAGAACCTCAAGAAAATTAATTTGGGGACGGTGACTGACCCGCGGCCGACATTCGTCGGTGAGCTATTGTCTGAAGAGAGGGTGGCTACGTTGAAGGATGTGCTCATGTAGCATAAAGATTGCTTCGCATAGAACTATTCCGAGATGCCAGGACTAGATCCAGAGATTGCTGTCCACAAATTGGCGATATCCCCGGATGTTAAGCCAATCAAACAAGCGCCAAGGAGAATGCGGCTTGAGCTTGAGATGAGTATCAACGCCGAGGTCAAGAAGCTAATCGACTCTGGCTTCATCCATGAGGTCTAGTACCCTGACTGGATCGCCAACATCATCCCGGTAATGAAGAAGAATGGTACGGTGCGCATCTGCATAGACTTTTGGGATCTCAATAAAGCCTGCCCGAAGGACAATTTCCCAGTACCGGTCACTAAGCTGATGATAGATAACACGTCCACTCACGAAGTTTTCTCCTTCATAGACGGCTCATCAGGATATAATCAGATAAAGATGCATCCCAAAGACCAGAAGCACACTGCTTTCCAGACCCCTTTGGGTATATTCTGCTATAAGGTAATGCTCTTCGGTCTAAAGAACGCCGGTGCCACCTATCAAAGGGCTATGACGAGGATCTTCGATGACCTCATACATGAAATCGTCGAATGTTATATCGACGACCTCGTGGTTAAAAGCAAATCATACGAGGAACATCTCGAACATCTGAAGATCGTATTTCAACGCCTTCAGCAATACAACTTGAAGATGAACCCTCTCAAATGCGCGTTCAGGGTGTCCTCAGGTAAATTCCTAGGATTCATTATCCGACACTGAGGCATCGAGAAAGATCCGTCAAAGATTAAAGCGATCATGGAAATGCCTCCGCCAAGGACTCTCAAACAATTGCGGTCTCTCCAAGGGAAACTCGCGTATATCCGGCGATTTATAGCCAATCTTTCTGGCAAGTGCCGTCCGTACAGTCACTTGATGAAGAAAGGGACCCCGTTCGTCTGGGATCATAAATGCCAAGGCGCACTGGATGAAATCAAGCAGTATCTACAGAACCCGCCAGTGCTGGCCGCTCCGGTCAAGGGAAAGCCTCTAATTCTGTATACAACCTCCCTTGAAGGTTCCTTAGGCGCATTATGGGCACAAGAGAACGACCAAGGGAGAGAGAGAGAGAGCCCTCTACTATTTGAGTCGAGTTCTACTGGGGGCAGAAAGCAATTACTCTCCCATCGAAAAACACTGCCTGGTGTTGAACTTTGCGATAACGAAGCTCAGACACTACGCATTGGCACATGACGTCCATCTCATATCAAAAGTGGATCCTCTCAAATACTTGATGTCGAAGGCCATATTAACAGGACGGCTTGATAAATGGGCCCTACTCTTGATGGAATTCTCGATAACTTATCGGCCTCTTAAGGCAGTGAAAGGCCAAGCTATCGCCGACTTCCTCGCTGAGCATCCGATACCGGCTGATTCCCCTTTGAATTGCGAACTACCAGACGAACACGCGTTTGATGCGATCAAAGGTGGTGATACCCGATGGGAACTTTATTTTGATGGAGCATCGTCCATGAAGAAGCGCAAACAAAGTACGCCCATAATCAAGTCAGGGGTAGGCCTCATCTTCGTGATTCCACAAGGAGGGATAATGCGCTTTGCTTTCTCCTTAACAGAGCCGAGGACAAACAATGAAGCCGAGTATGAAGCTTTGATAACAGACCTCGAGATCGCCATCGACATGGGAATTGAAAACCTCCTCATATACGGAGACTCCCAACTGGTCGTTAGTCAAGTAAACGGCGACTATCAAACGTGTAAACCAGAACTGGTGAAGTACGGCGAGAGGGTACAGCAACTGCTGACCCAAATACCTTCCTACACCTTAGAAAGTATACCGCGCGCAGAAAATAGCAAAGCGGATGCATTAGCCAAGCTCGCTAAAGAACTGGCCGACGAGAACCTCGACGATGTAAGAATCGTGGTACAAAGCCGTGAGGTTCTTGCACCGACAGAAATATCTCCGAAATCATCCGAGGAAAAGGAAGCGACTGAGCAGACGACCCTACAAATAAAAGACCAAAAAACGGTTGAGGATTGGAGAGAAGTCTTTATAGACTACTTCAAATCCCGTTGAACGCCTGAAGATGCGTCCTCAAAACATCAGCTCATGAAGCGAGCCCTATCTTTTGCCTTCGTCAATGATACTCTGTACAAGAAGTCATTTGATTCCCTATGGCTAAGATGCCTGGGACCTGAAGAAGCAAAAAGAGTCATCCAAGAAACTCACGACTGACTCTGCGGTTCTCACCAAGCCGGGCTGAAGATGAAACTGAAAATCAAACGGATGGGTTATTATTGACCCACGATGATCCAGGACTGCCTCAAGTATGCAAAGCAATGTCACTCATGCCAGATCCATGAGGACTTTATCCATCAGCATCCAAATCCACTACATCCAACGGTGGCTAGCTAGCCGTTCGAAATGTGGGGGACTGACATAATATGGCCCATCGAACCAGCATCGTCCAGAGGACATCGATTCATTTTGGCGACAACTGATTACTTATCCAAATGGGCAGAAGCAGTACCGCTGAGGAAAGTGAAGACGGAGAATATCCTCCATTTCTTCAAGACGCACGTCATTTATCGGTTCAGAACTCCGAGACGGATCATCTCCGATAACGGGCCAGCCTACAGAAGCCACAAGATCAGCCGCTTCGCACAACAACAAAACATAGACTGGAGATACTCCTCAGTTTATAATCCCCGAGCTAACGGTCTAGCTGAGGCTTTCAACAAAACCTTGACGAAGATCATAAAGAAGATGGTGTCTCGAAATAAGAAAGACTGGCACGAGAGACTGCAAGAAGCTCTCTGGGCATATCGAACTACGTTCAAGACGGCCACGAACAGAACGCCGTACACATTGGTATTCGGTACAGACGCGATACTCCCCCTCGAGATAGAGCTACCCTCTTTACGAGTGGCAGTTCATTACGAGCTAACGGACGAAAAGAACACTCACCTTTGGCTTGAGGAGCTCGATGCCCTTGATGAAACCCGGCTCATAGCGCAGCAAAATCTGGAAGCTAATAAAGCAAAGATGACGCGCTCATACGAAAGATTGACTAGGCCGAGGACATTCCGTCAAGGAGCTCGTGCTAGTGGTCAGAAGACCTATGATCCCTAATCGCGCTAAGCGGGGGAAATTTGAGCCGAACTATGAAGGCCTATATATCATAGACAAGGTCTACCAGGGTGGAGCCTATCTACTCATGGACATGCATGGCGAAAGACCTTTCAGACCGAGAAACGGTCGCTTCCTGAAGAAGTACTACGCTTGATGAGTCACGGCCAAGGTCAATGATAGATGACGACGACTATGTCCGCTCGCTATCTTCCTAAGCCCAAACTCTATAAGTAGTGACAGGCCTTCTTCAACAACAGACCGAAACGTCCTTAAACTAACAACAGACCGAAACGTTCTTAAACTACCAACGGACCACTATGTCCTAAAACTAGCTGTTGACCGAGATGTCGATAAACTACGGTGGATTGCAGCATCCCAAAGCTGATAAAAAAAAAAGGAAAAAAGAAAACAGTATGTCCATAAGCAAAATGGGCACGGATGAAAACCCGAAAGGGCTCCGTGAGTAAAAACAGCAGGGATGTCGGCGAGTCTTGTGAAAACCCGAAAGGGCGCAAACTTGTTCGAATAAAAAAAAGAAGAGAAAAAAAAACAAAAAACGGTATGTCCATAAGCAAAATTGGCACGGATGAAAACCCGAAAGGGCTCCGTGAGTAAAAACAGCACGGCTACCGGCGAGTGTTTGTGAAAACCCGAAAGGGCGCAACCTTGTTAAAAGACACTTGCAAGGTCCTCTCGACTTTGTAAGGAAAAACCACCTGCGTGAGATCCTTATGACTCATAAGGGAGCAACATACTTACGAATCCTCACGATTCCTAAGGAGAAATTACACTTGCGAGATCCTTACGACTCGTAAGGAGAACTCTCTTATGGGACCCTCATGGCTCATAAGATTTGAAAGTCTTAAGCTATAGGGATCTGAACTTGTTCTTAAGTAGCCCCCACAACCTTTGATACTGCCCTACAAACGGCTCAATGCTGACCCTTGTATACAATCCACGGGCACGAAGAAACATTTCCCTAACAAAGTCCCATCCGTGACAAGGGATATGTTTACACAGTGAACAACCCTTATAACTCCTCTCGACTTATAACGAGAAAACACTCTTGTAAGATCCTTATGACTTATAAGAGAACATGCACTTAGGAATCCTCACGATCCCTAAGGAGAAAATGCACCTACGAGATCCTTACGACTCATAGGGAGAAATACCTTTAAGAGACCCTTACGGCTCATAAAGTCAAAAGCCTTAGTCGACAGGATCCTAACCCTGTTCGCTAAGCCACCTTTGCTCGATATCGACAGAGGCAAATGATGATTCGCTCCTGGCCATATCCCAGTTGTAGCGATATTGATGCCAAAATCGATGTCTAATCCCAAACTTGCACAAAAAGCTGGCGAGCCAAACATGCATACGAAATAGCCGAAATGATGGGACAACTTGCAACAAAATCAGCAAGTAAAAATGTATGCATGCAAAATAGCCGAAATGATTGGGCAACTCACAATAAAAAACAACGAGTAAAAATAAAACAAATAGCCGAAATGATTTGGCACCGCGGAAAATAGCCGAAATGATTGGGCAATCGCGACCTTCGCGATATAAAAGCTGAAATGATAGAGCATCACGGAAAGAAATAAAAAATAATAATGATGATGATGAATGAAATTTATGCCTCACAGGTGATATCACAGCAATCCCTGTATACAATCCAGGGGCGCAAACAAAGAAGGAACCACACCCTTCTTTCCCAGGTTTCATCAGAAGAAGAAGCCAAATCTCGATGGTTCACAGACAGCCTAGAGATCATCTCAACATTCGTTGCATTACAATAGACACAGCATCAGACAAAGCGGAACCCTGGCAACTTCCAGTTCCATGACTTGGCGGTGCACAGATGACCGAGAGTCAAACCCTGACTTCGTAAAATGCAGATAAAGTTAACCATTCCTGGCTACGTGGAATGCGGATTATGTCACTTCTGACCCCGTGGGAAACGTCCAGAGCGGATCCTGGTCTTCGCAGAGCACGGAAGTGAACCCGTGTGAAGCATCCAGAGCGGAGCCTAGTTCTCGCCGAACACGGCAGTGAACCCGTGGGAAGCATCTAGAGAAAAATTCCTGGCTTCGTGGAACGCGGATTATATCACTTCTGACCCCATGGGAAATGTACAGAGTGGATCCTGGTCCTCGCAGAGCACGGTAGTGAACCTGTGTGAAGCATCCAGAGCGGAGCCTAGTCCTCGCCGAACATGGCAGTGAACCCGTCGGAAGCATCTAGAGCAAAATTCCTGGGTACGTGGAATGCAGATTATGTCACTTCAGACCCCGTGGGAAACGTCCAGAGCGGATCCTGGTCCTCGCAGAGCACGGCAGTGAACCCGTGTGAAGCATCCAGAGCGGAGCCTAGTTCTCGCCGAACACGGCAGTGAACCCGTTTGAAGTATATAGAGCAAAATTCCTAGCTACGTGGAACGCGGATTATTTCACTTCTGACCCCGTAGGAAACGTCCAGAACGGATCCTGGTCCTCGCAGAGCATCGCAGTGAACCCGTATGAAGCATCCAGAGCGGAGCCTAGTCCTCGCCGAACACGGTAGTGAACCCGTGGGAAGCATCTAGAGCAAAATTCCTGGCTACGTGGAACGCGGATTATTTCACTTCTGACCCTGTGGGAAACGTCCAGAGCGGATCTTGATCCTCGCAGAGTACGGTAGTGAACCCGTGTGAAGCATCCAGAGCGGAGCCTAGTCCTCGCCGAATACGGCAGTGAACCCGTAGGAAGCATCTAGAGCAAAATTTTTGGCTACGTGGAACGCGGATTATGTCACTTCTGACCTCGTGGAAAACGTCCAGAGCGGATCCTGGTCCTCGCAGAGCACGGCAGTGAACCCATGTGAGGCATCCAGAGCGGAGCCTAGTCCTCGCCGAATGCGGCAGTGAACCCGTGGGAAGCATCTAGAGCAAAATTCCTGGCTACGTGGAATGCGGATTATGTCACTTCTGACCCCGTGGGAAACGTCCAGAGTGGATCCTGGTCCTCGCAGAGCATGGTAGTGAACCCGTGTGAAGCATCCAGAGCGGAGCCTGGTCCTCGCAGAACACGACAGTGAACCCGTGGGAACCATCTAGAGCAAAATTCCTGGCTACGTGGAACGTGGATTATGTCACTTCTGACACCGTGGGAAACATTCAGAGCGGATCCTGGTCCTCGCAGAGCACGATAGTGAACCCGTGTGAAGCATCCAGAGTGGAGCCTAGTCCTCGCCGAACACGGCAGTGAACCCGTGGGAAGCATCTAGAGCAAAATTCCTGGCTACGTGGAACGCGGATTATTTCACTTTTGACCCCATGGGAAATGTCCAGAGCGGATCCTGGTCCTCGGAGAGCACGGTAGTGAACCCGTGTGAAGCATCCAGAGTGGAGCCTAGTCCTTGCCGAATACGGCAGTGAACCCGTGAGAAGCATCTAGAGCAAAATTCCTGGCTATGTGGGACGCGGATTATGTCACTTCTGACCTCGTGGGAAACGTCCAGAGCGGATCCTGGTCCTCGCAGAGCACGACAGTGAACCCATGTGAAGCATCCAGAGCGGAGCCTAGTCCTCGCCGAACACGGCAGTGAACCCGTGGGAAGCATCTAGAGCAAAATTCCTAGCTACGTGGAATGCGGATTATGTCACTTCTGACCCCGTGGAAAATGTCCAGAGCGGATCCTGGTCCTCACAGAGCTCGGCAGTGAACCCGTGTGAAGCATCCAGAGTGGAGCCTAGTCCTCGCCGAACACTGCAGTGAACCCGTAGGAAGCATCTAGAGCAAAATTCCTGGCTACGTAGAACGCGGATTATGTCACTTCTGACCCCGTGGGAAACGTCCAGAGAGGATCTTGGTCCTCATAGAGCACAGCAGTGAACCCGTGTAAAGCATCCAGAGCGGAGCCTGGTCCTCGCAGAACACGGCAGTGAACCCGTGGGAAGCATCCATAGCAAAATTCCTGGTTACATGGAACGCGAATTATGTCACTTCTGACCCCGTGGAAAACGTCCAGAGCGGATCCTGGTCCTTGCCGAACACGGCAGTGAACCCGTGAGAAGCATCCATAGCAAACATCGGACTGTGGAGTCCTTAAATCCACGGACTATGATGTCCTTAACCTCTACTGTGATGTCTTAAAACTAACATCGGACTGTGAGGTCCTTAAACTCACGGACTATGATGTCCTTAACCTTGACCGTGATGTCTTAAAACTAATAATGGACCGTAATATCCTTAAACTAATTCTACCTTGGTTCAAGGGTACATCTTTTCACTCCTTTGATATTGATCGTTATAATTTCTCAACGTCTTCAAAGAGGTGACGGGTCCCGACAACCACACATTTCACGGACCGTGGGGTCCTTAAACCTAAGGACTATGATGTCCTTAACCTCGACCGTAATTTCTTAAAACTTACATTGGACTGTGGGGTCCTTAAACCATGGACTATGATGTCCTTAACCTCGACCATAATGTCTTAAAACTAACATCGGACTGTGAGGTCCTTAAACTCATGGACTATAATGTCCTTAACCTCGACCGTGATGCCTTAAAACTAACATTGGACTGTGGAGTCCTTAAATCCACGGACTATGATGTCCTTAACCTCTACCGTGATGTCTTAAAACTAACATTGGACTGTGAGGTCTTTAAACTCATGGACTATGATGTCCTTAACCTCGACCATGATGTCTTAAAACTAACAACGAACCGTGGAGTCCTTAAACCACGGACTATGATGTCCTTAACCTCGACCGCGATGTCTTTAAACTACGGTATCCTGGAAAACGTCCATAGCGGATCTTGGTCCTCGCCAAACACGGCAGTAAACCCGTGGGAAGCATCCAGAGCAACCCTTAACTCCGTGAAATGCTGATAAGGACAACTTCATCCATTACTTGCGGGTCCTTACGACTCGTAAGGAAGTAAATTCTCTTGTGATATCCTTACGACTTTCAAGAGAAAACGCCCTTGGGAATCCTCACGATTCTTAAGGAGAAATTGCACCTACGGGATCCTCTCGACCGGTAGGGAGAAAATTCTTTATGAGACCCTAACGGCTCATAAAGTTGAAAAGTCTTAGGTGACAGATTCTAACCCTGTTTTCTAAGCCACCACTGCCCTACAAAGAATCCAAGATTGACAGTTATATACTACCTACAGATCGCACTAGCTAAAATCACATGGCAACAACACGGCAAAGAGAAGAAGGCAACAAAAAGAACATCTGATCTGCATTAAGCTTTCGAGGCACACCCATTCATGCATATGCAAAAGATTTAGAACATGAAATAAAACACGCTAAAATGAGAAATTTGCCATTCATATTGCAAAAAGATTCTTACAATTATAAAAAAAATAAACAAAGACATTATCAAAATAATTACAATGGCAAAACCTCAGATCCAGGGCATGGATTGAGGAACTCAAAAGTGACTTTGTCCAGAATTTTTCAGGCCCGGCGAACCATCCTAGTGTGCTTTCTTTCGCGATCGCAAGCGTCGGGATCTCCACGGATGTCCTCCACACTCCGATAGGCAGCAAGTATGGCAGACTGTTGAAAAGCCTGGTGCAGGAGATCGACAAAATTGCCTCGCCGTCTCTTTCAGATTAGGCTCATCAGATACACCGAGTGCACCTTATCCTCAGCGGCATCCAATACCCTAAGCGGCACGCCGGTACAGAATAGAGGGAGCGATTCCCAGATCGCTCCCACAATAAGCTTCAGGAGAAGGGAACGCCGAGGAAGGAGTTGACCATTGTATGTATCAAAGCGACTCATAATTTCAGCACACTCGGCGTTTGTGAATTTTTGATTCTGAGAATGGCCGAGTGAGCGAATGTCTCCGTAAGAGATAATCTCTTCGAGATCATACATGTGAGCGTCCATTACTCCTGTAAATGAAAATCAGCAAAGTTAGCAGACGGACTGAATAAGCAGATTCTTATTCAAAATAGGCACATAGAGTTAAACTCCTCGAGAGCAATGCTCTACAGACAGGAGTGACACCTGTCAAAATCAGTTATGAAGGGAATTTAAAGTAATCCCCCGAGAACATTGAGAGCTTTGCTATGAAAAGATGATATAATTCATCAAAAATAAAATTCCATCTTTAATCTTCAAAATCCATGAAAAACTCTTAAGAGTTGTTCTATATGATTTGAAACGAGCAAAGCTCCATTAATGAATTAAGAAATTATAAATAAAATCCTTTTAAAGAGCTCTATTAATGGAACCCTAAAAGGGTTCTCTTTAGATCAAAGATCTATAAAGAGCAAAGCTCTGTTAATGGGTAAAACCCTGGTTTATTAGAAATTTTAAACAATACCTAAGTTTTGAAAGAGTTTTACTCTTGAGAAGTTCTTAAAACTGAAGAGCAATGCTCTGAATAGGAGAAAATTCTCAAGAAAGAAGGAGAAAATCATCTAAGGGGACCAAAGGTCCTATTTATAGGCATTGAGAGCCGTTTCAACTCCCCAAAAGTTGATCCAACGACTGAGATGCTACCACCGCCGCACTCACGTTTGGGCCACGTAAGCTCAACGGTAGGGGCATTTGTTTCCCCAATCAGAGCAAAGCTCTGTTCAAATTCCAAGATTGGAAATGAAGCGACGCTTCTTCTTTCCCCAATCAGAGCAAAGCTCTGTTCAAATTCCAAGACTGGAAATGAAGCGACGGTTCTGCTTCCCCCAATCAGAGCAAAGCTCTGTTTAGAAATTTAAGAGTCAAAAATTGAAGCAACGCTTCAGATCCTGCGCTCTGCGCTATGCGCCATGTGTTTAACATAGGTGCGCTTGCGCAGTTACGCTGCGCGTTGCGCTGCTCGCCACGTGTCTAACACTGGTGCGCTGGCACAGTTGCGCTGTGCTCTGCGCTACGCACCACGTGTCAAACACGGGTGCGCTAGCGCAATTGCGCTGCGCTCAGGGTCAAGATGCCTGGCTCTATAATGATGATGGAAAAACCCATCAGAATAGAAAATTAAAATCGGTTAATTTTATGAATTGAAAATTCTAAGATCTTCAAAATCCATGAGAAAAATCTTAAGAGTTCTTCAACAAAGATTAAGAAATCTACATATGATTCAGAAGAGCAAGGCTCTGTATTAAAATTCTTAAAGGAAGGATTAAAGCAACGCTTCAGGTTCCGCGCAAGGCGCGCCGCGCGCCACGTGTCAAGCACGAGTGCACTAGCGCTAGGCGCGCTGCGCGCCACGTGTCAAAACACGAATGCGCTAGTGCAATTGCGATGCGCACCCCAAATTAGAGCAAAGCTCTGTTTCTAAGATTGGAAAGCGAAGCAACGCTTCATGAAAGGTACTACCATTAAATGCGCTTACGATAAGAGTCAAAGACTCTGAAACGGTGCCCACGTGCAAAGCACGAGAGCGCTAGGAGCCAGAAGCGCTTCATCCTTATAAGAATTACTTGCACATGATTATAGCAAATTAAATTATGCAGCGTATAAATATCTTACAGAGGAATAACAAAGAATTAAAAACAAGGGAACACTTAACAGATAATAAAATACTTAATTAAAACATCTTTTTATTATTATTATTATTATATTTAAAAAAGATCACCAAACATGGGATCAAAAGGACAGGGGTTCACAAAGCTAAAGAAGAGATTATCCAGTTCCCTCTCCGTCTTCTCCACCATGTCAAAACGGCGATCCTCCCGAGGGGTAGCCATCCAACGATCGACGCCGCACTCCTCAGAGAAAGTGGTGATGATAACCCGACGAGCCCGTATTTGGCTCAGCAAGTGGATGGAGCAATCTCTCAGGGCTTGAGTGATTAAGTGCGCCTCGAAGAAGCACTCAATCTTATCTTCGGCAGTATCGAGCACTGCCAAGGACATCTCTGCTGGAGGAGGGGGAAGATCGGTGAGCACAGATGCAAGGATCATCCGAAGCTAAATAGAGTGTAGAGGAAGGGGAGACCCCACACGAGTTAAAAGATCATGCAGTGCCGCGTCGCACTGCTCATCCGTGAGAGAAGGATCCACCAAATGCGCAGAAAAATGAGGAACAAGGTCCTGAATGGGCACTTCCTACGGCTGTCTACGAGCATGGGGGCGGTTACAAGCCATAGTTAAGAGGGTTCTTTGGAGATGAGAAAAGGAAGAAGCTTTGCTTCGAGTTATAAAGACGAAGAACAGAAAATTTTGTGCACAATGGAACTATTTCCAAGATTGGGAAATGAAAGATTCTAGGGAATATAAGTTTGACTTAAAAAGGAAGGTGAAAAGACACCTCTGTTGAAGCAACGCTTCAGATCCAGCGCTCTGCTGAAGCAACGCTACAGATCCAGCGCGCTGCGCGCCACATGTCAAGCACAGTTGCGCTGCGCAGTTGCGCAGCGCTCTGCGCTGCATGCCACGTGTCTAAGTAGGTGCTTCAACGCTGGAATTAAAGATTCCGACCGTTAGATCAAAGGATCTAGTAATAATGATAAATCATTAATTAACCAGAATTAAGTTCTGCTAAGGAAAGATTCTTCAAAATCTTTCCAAACAACATGTAACAACCGAGTCCAGTTCTACAAATTTCTGTTACCGTATGAATAGTGTGTGGTAATTATTTCATTGATCTTACTTGACTGTTGCTTGTTGTAATTTACCCGACAATTCAAATTCTTGCGTATAACAATTTAAGTCTTTTAAAATAAATTAAAAATACTTGTCATGACCTACTCGGCATCCCTAACCTTGTGGTAGCATCCTTGCATCGTGTTCCTGTCCCGTTCTGTGAAACGGACGTGTTTGGACGGCTACGCGCACGTGCGTGTGTCTGTTCTTGGGGGTATGCTTTTTAATCATAAAATCCTTCATTTTAATTTTTGGTACCAGCCAATAATTTTCATATTTCAAATTCAAATTTTTGGACTCGACCCGGACGCAATTCTGAAATATTTTGTATTACGCCAAATCCTTTTTTTAATAATATTTTAAAACCAACGAAATTGAATTCATAACCCAGTAAATATTTTTCCATTTTCTTTAAAATATTTTTAAAGTTTTTCCTAACTGTTCAACCCCACAAATCCTTCACAGATTTTTCCCTAGCCAATCACAAATGTTTCTTCTTCCCTCGGGCCCCACACATTTCCTTCATTCACTAAAATCTTTCTCATTTTTTCCCTTTATTTTTGGCCACGAGCCAATCTGAGCCTCTCATTTTCTCCCGGGCCCCACCGTCTCGCTTTCTCTCTCCTTTCCCTTCTCCTTCTCTCTCTCTCTCTCTTTTCCTCTCAATCCGCTAACAAACAATTCTCTCTCTCTTTCTCTTTCTCTCTCCTCTCGCTTCTCTCTTCCTCTCTCCTATCGCGCCTCTCTCTCTCTCCTCGCGCGGTGAGAAAGGGTCGCGTTACCTCCCGTGTGGCTATCGTTACCTCCCTTCACGTTCTCTTCTTCTTTCCTTTTAAAACCCTGCGCCTCCTTCTTTTTTAAACCCATCGCAGAGAAACCCTAGCCGTCTCGTCTCCTCTCACCGTTGCCCTAGCCGCCTCTGCCTCGTCGCCATCTCCATCTCTTCTTCTTCTTCTCAATCTCCTCCTCCTCGTCTTCATCTCCTTTCTCTTTTCTCTCTCCCCTGTGCACACCCATAACCAACCCGGCAACCCCCAGCCCCCCGCGTCGCCGCCGACTCCCTCTCACCATCATCACCACCTCATTCGCTTCCTCTCCTCGACACCATTCCCTAACCCAGAACACCCTACCACGGTACAACCTTATTCTTCTTTCTCTTCTTCCTCTTTCTCTGCTTTTCACCTGAGATATTTCTTCTCTATTAAAACAGTGGATCCTCTGCAGATCTTGCCGGAACTCCGTCGACCGCGCGACCCCTCTGCAGATCAGGGTAAGCATCTTCCTCTCCTCTTTCTCTTTCCATTCTTTTCTTTTCTCTTTCCATGCAACATTTCTATGATATTGAGATGTTTACTGTTTTTGGGTTCGCCGGAATCCGGCCGTGTCGGCGACGATTCCCGGCGATCCAGCGAGGAACCCTGACCCATGTGGCTCCACTGTTCGTCGTTTGGGTTCATTTCATGAACCGTACGCGCGTCGTGATATTTCCCCGCCGACGCGTAACGTTCCGTTTTCCGTTTCGCGACCCGTCGAGGCAAGTGAAACTTGCTATATGCTATAATAAACTATTCATATGCTAAATTACTTATTTCCTGTTAAAATCTCTAGCTAGAATCGAAAGAAATGGATTACAAGTTAACCGTGTAAAGTTCCGTTATACATTTCATGATTCCAAACGTGAAACTTAATCTTGCATCTAATTATTTACATCTAACAATCACCTGTACATGATAGATCACATATATTTATTGCTATGATACCCTTTTTCCAGTTTTAGCCTATCAGACATTCATGTGCAACTTTAACCGGTCTAATTACAACTGCATTCATTAAACAGATTATACATGTCGTCGCATCCATGGATCACTCAATATTTATTAACCTATTTTCAGCATTTACATCTATCATACTATATGCACATTATGCTGACACTGTCTGTTAAACACAATTGATAACTGTACAGCTAAATAAATAAAATCTGCTTTGTTGCTTAACTCATTGTTTAGATCATGTTGTTGATAACCATGCTTGATTATTATAACCCTGATTATGCTAGCTGAGTATGAGCACACCCATGATATTGTTTACACCTTGACCTGACTTGCTACTTACATATTGATTGACCCGACTTGGTACCGTACACTACTGACTTGACCTGATGTACCATGACTTGACCCGTTACATGATCTGGTGTCTAATGCCAACAAACCTGACATGTAGTCCTCACAGACCGTTCCAGTTGTCTATCCAGACAAACCTGCTCTTACCTGACCCTGTGTTGGCATTAGTTCTTGATTACTGAATACCTGACTCGACATACACATATAACTTGGGGATATGGGGAAATCAACGATGAAACCTTACTTGTAACTCGACAGTGTACTACCTTTACTGATCAGTTTTAGAGCCTAGGCCAGCCTTGGGATGATGCTGCTGACATCATTCATCTATACATATTTCCTGTTTTAGTGCCTAGCGGCATGTCTCGGATTCAGCCCGAGAATCTGGACCGTGGTCCCGGGTATGCACGGGATACTATTGAGTTACATCGATGATTCATCAAATTGATTTCAAAGACTTTAGAGTAGAAAACCCAATATAACAGTTTAGTTTACTCACTGCACACTACCCTGCACTGCCTGATTTATATTACTGTTACACCTGCTTTTCATTCATGTTTATAATTGAATTGCCTGTTACTCTGTTCATATTTTATCACTTGATGACATGACACGCTGACGTCTGGGTTTTGCATGGCCCAGATTCTTTACCGTTGCTGCAGTTCGAGCAGGAATACTTCAGCCAGCAGGCAGAGCTGTGAGGTGTCAGCAGTAGTTAGTTCTTTTATTTCCTGCATTTTATTCCTGATGTGAGACCGTATTATGGGACATACATTCCAGTTAATTGTATTGGATCTTTTTCTTCCGCACCTTTATTATTCTTGACTCATGTTATTTGGTTTATGGACATGTTTTAGATCGTTATAATTTGTTCTTGATATCTCTACAACCGTAATGCGACTGTGGATGGATACTTCCTACCCACAGGTAGCATGGTTGGCTATGTCACGTGCCCAATTTAGCGTACTCTGGGAAGTGGGGCGTGACATGGTTCTTTTGGTATCAGAGAATAGGTTAGTCGGGTTGATTCCTTTTGTAGTTGGGTATTGTACCCAATACACGAATCAGAATACCCGTGTTTTGGGAACATGTCCTGCCACCTTGCCGTTTTACCGTTCTTGAATCAAGTTCTTCCTGATTATATCTTTTACGATGTGCAAACTTCCTTTGCATATCGACTCGAAAACCTGATTCCTTGTTATCTCTAGGACTTAGGCGACTTGGGTGGAGTTATGTAATTGTGGCTATGATACCGCGGCATAGTTACAATGCGGTACTCTATTTAAGTAACTTGGAGTTCTAGCCTTGATCTATATTTTGAATCTGTTATCATGCTAACCTTGGGTGTTTTGGTTTCAGGAATATGGCAGACAAGAATCTGAAGACGTACCAGAGGCGTGTTGACGAAGCCGCCATGCTTGGAGTGATACGGGGAATGCTGGAGAATCAAAAGAGACGGAACGAGCTGATCCAGCAGCAAGCGAAATCGTTTCAGGAAGGTTTGCGGACCGTTCAGCAGTCCATGAACAAGGTTGAAGCTAAACCAGTTGATCGAGTAGGGACCGTAGAAGATTTTAGGCGTTTGGGTCCGTCTGTATTTACTGGTTTGGAGGAGCCGTTGCCAGCAGAGCAATGGCTAGTTGACACAGAGAACTTGCTTATTGCGGCACAGATTCCAGATAAGAAAAGAGTAGATGTGGTACGCATTCAGTTAGTGGACTACGCCCGTAAATGGTGGCTTGTGGAAGAGACCCGCTTGCCCAAGATGATCAAGTTGGTGGATTTTTCGAAGAGTTTCCTAGAGAAGTTCTTCCCGCGGACTGCACGGGAGGAAATGGAAGAGAAGTTCATCGGGCTAAAGCAGAATGGAGCACCCGTAGATGTGCATGCAGCAGAATGGACAAGGCTCAGTAGATTCGCTGGACCTTTAGTTGCCAACGATGCAGATAGGGCAAGGAGGTTCATGCGCAGCTTGGATGTGAACATCCAGAGGCAGATTGTCTCCCTGGGTTTGATCACTTTCTCACAGGTTCTTACGGTAGCTCGAGAACAGCAGAGCCTATCAGGGAAGACTGGTAGTTCACAGCAGACAGCAATTGCGGTAAGGAAGCCAGCATTTGTACCAAACCGAGCTCATGGTCGCAGAGGTATTCCAGTGGACCGTCGTGGCGTAACACCGATGAAGAAGCCTGCTGTTGTTGACCAGAGAAAGTGCGTGACTTGTAACTACTGCCAGTTACCTGGCCACGAGCAAAAGGATTGTCGAAGGAGGCAGGGACTCTGTTTGGTTTGTGGAGCGGCAGATCACACTGTTAACTCATGTCTGTCAAAGCTTCGTACGAGGGATGATATTCAGAAGCCTCCGCAGAAACCGTTCCAGGGACAGCAGCAGCTGACTCAAGGACCTAATCAGGCTCGAGCTTTTACCTTGACAGCTGAGGAAGCTAAGGCGTCAGGAGAAGTTGTTTCAGGTATTCTACTCGTTCATGGTTTTCCCGCATTAGCGTTATTTGATTCTGGTGCATCCCATTGTTTTATGTCATCCAAGTTTATAGCTACACACTCGATTACTTGCACGACCCTGTCTAGTTTCTGGGACATACACACTGGGAATGGGAAAATCATATCTAGTAGGGAATGTAAAGATTGTACAGTTGTTGTTTGCGGACGGGAACTTTTTACAGATTTCTTAGTGATTGATACGGGCAGCTACGAAGTCGTCTTGGGAATGGATTTTCTTGGCACTTTCCACGCTCACATTGATTGTAGGGCAAAGAAAGTAATTTTCCAGATTCCCGGACATCCCGAGTTTACCTTCACTGGAAGAAGCAGTTCGGTCGGGCCAGTCGAGTTTAGGGCTAGGCCGACAAATAATATTCTTGCATCAATAGAGGTTGATGAAAGTGAAGAGCCAGCTGTTGTTCATGATTTTATGGACATGTTTGAAGATATATCGGGTTTACCGCCGAAGCGAGGCGTGGAGTTCGCAATTGATCTAATTCCTGGTGCAACGCCAGTATCTAAAGCGTATTATCCAATGGCACCAGTGAAGTTGGAAGAAGTCAAGAAATAGGTTGCTGAATTGCTTGAGAAGGGTTGGATTCGAAGCATTAACTCGCCTTGGGGAGCTCCAGTTCTTCTAGTTAAGAAGAAAGATGGCACGAGAAGAATGTGCATCGACTATCGAGAATTAAATCGGGTGACTATTAAGAACAAGTACCCGATCCCTCGCATTGGCGAACTTTTTGAGCAGCTTAGTGGCGCGAGGGTATTCTCGAAACTGGATTTGCGATCCGGATATCATCAGGTCCGAATGAAAGCAGAAGATATTTGCAAGATGGCGTTCCGAACCCGGTATGGACATTACGAGTACTTAGTGATGCCCTTCGGAGTAACGAATGCACCGGCGATATTCATGGACTTGATGAACCGAATCTTTTCACCATTCTTGGACCAGTTTATTGTGGTGTTCATTGACGATATTCTGGTGTACTCGAAGAGTATGGAAGAGCATGTTGAGCATTTAAAGATCACACTGCAGACGTTGAGATAGGAGAAGTTATATGCGACGATGAGCAAGTGCGAGTTTTGGCTGGAAGAAGTAAAGTTCTTGGGGCATGTCGTGTCTGGCGATGGAATCGCCGTCGATCCAGAAAAGATTGCAGCAGTTCGTGATTGGCCGATTCTAAAGAATGTTGCGGAGATAAGAAGTTTTCTTGGATTCGCCGGGTATTACAGAAGATTTGTGGAGAACTTTGCTCGTCTGGCGGAGCCGTTGACCAAGCTTACGCGTAAGGAGGTACCCTTTGTGTGGACGGATAGATGTGCGTCAGCTTTTGAGACGTTGAAGCAGAAATTGATAACCACTCCTATTCTGACCGTACCAGACAGTTCCGGAGGATTGGTGATCCACAGCGACGCATTTGGAAAAGGATTGGGCTGTGTTTTGATGCAACATGGGAAGGTTGTAGCGTACGCATTAAGACAGTTGAAGACCCATGAGAAGAATTACCCAACTCATGACTTGGAGCTTGCGGCTGTGATTTTCGCTTTGAAAATTTGGAGACACTACCTTTTAGGCGAAAGGGTCGAAGTTTTCACGGATCATAAGAGCTTGAAGTATGTGTTCACACAGAAGGAGATTAATATAAGGCAGCGTAGATGGCTAGAGCTGATGGATGATTATGATCTTGATCTTAAGTACCATCCGGGGAAGGTTAATGTTGTGCCAGATGCGCTCAGTCGGTTACCGGCAATTCAGATGTTGACTACACAGAAAGAACTCGTTGAAGACTTTTGAAGATTTGATTTAGAGGTTGTGCTACCGTATTCTTCGGGGCAGTTGATGCAGCTACAAGTACATTCGTCATTGATCGAGAATATTAAAGCAGCGCAATCGCCGGATCCTAGATTGCGAAAGTTTCGAGAACAGGTTGAAGCCGGACTACGAACAGATTTACTGATACATGAAGATGGTTCGTTGAGATATGGTAGCCGTTTGTGTGTGCCAAAGGGAGATATTCGCGAAGAGCTTATGAGGGAGGCACACAGTTCAGCTTATTCCGTACATCCAGGAGGCACGAAGATGTACCGAGACTTACGACAGCATTTCTGGTGGGAAGGTATGAAACGGGAGATCGCTCGCTTTATAGCGAAGTGCTTGGTGTGTCAGCAAGTTAAGGCTGAACATCAAAGGGTTGCTGGTTTATTGCAACCACTTCTGATTCCTTAGTGGAAGTGGGAACATATAACCATGGTTTTCGTGACAGCTCTACCGCGGAGTCCAAAAGGCAACAATGCAGTATGGGTGATTGTTGATCGTTTGACCAAGGCAGCTCATTTCATTCCTTTCCGGGTTGGTCAATCAACTGAGACTTTGGCAGAGCAGTACATGCAGAAGATTGTAAGATTGCATGGAGTACCGGTAAGCATCGTATCCGATCGTGACACTCGGTTTTTATCACACTTCTGGAGGAGTTTACAGGAAAGTTTAGGGACTCGATTGAAGTTTAGCACAGCTTATCATCCTCAAACTGATGGTCAGTCGGAAAGGACGATCCAAACTCTTGAAGATATGTTGAGAGCGTGCATGTTGGACTTCAAGGGTTCTTGGGAGGATCGTCTACATTTGGTGGAGTTTTCTTACAACAACAGTTTCCAGGCAACTATCCAGATGGCCCCATTTGAAGCTTTGTATGGTCGTAAGTGTCGTTCACCTGTTTGTTGGGACGATATCGGTGAACGAAGATTGTTGGGGCTAGATTTGGTTGTGCAGACAGTAGAGAAAGTTAACACTATCAGAAATCATATGAAGGCAGCTCAAGACCGACATAAGAGTTGGGCAGATACGTCGAGAAGACCTCTAGAGTTCGCCGTGGGTGATTTGGTATTCTTGAAGATATCACCGACTAGAGGGGTAATTCGTTTTGGAAGTCAAAGAAAGCTCAGTCCTCGATTTGTTGGACCCTTTGAGATCTTGGAGCGTGTTGGCGAAGTAGCGTATCGTTTAGTGTTACCGCAGTCCTTGACGAATGTGCACGATGTGTTTCACGTATCTCAACTCCGTAAGTATGTTCGGGATGAAACGCATGTGTTGGAACATTCGGAGCTGATGGTACGAGAAGACTTGACTTTTGAGGAGCGACCGGTTGAAATTATGGATCGAAAGGAAAGGGTTCATAAGAACAGGATTATCCCCCTTGTACTGGTTTCTTGGGGTAATCGCTCGCATGGAGAGTCCACTTGGGAACGAGAAGATATCCGGCAGAAGTTTCCTCATCTTTTCTTGTAGTTTGTTTGTTTTCGTCTATCCTTGCATTCTTGGAATTTCGAGGATGAAATTCTTTTGTAGTTGGGTATAATGTAACAACCGAGTCCAGTTCTACAAATTTCTGTTACCGTATGAATGGTGTGTGGTAATTATTTCACTGATCTTACTTGACTGTTGCTTGTTGTAATTTACCCGACAATTCAAATTCTTGCATATAACAATTTAAGTCTTTTAAAATAAATTAAAAATACTTGTCATGACCTACTCGGCATCTCTAACCCTATGGTAACATCCTTGCATCGTGTTCTCGTCCCGTTCTGTGAAACGGACGTGTTTGGACGGCTACGCACACGTGCGTGCGTCCGTTCTTGGGGGTATGCTTTTTAATCATAAAATCCTTCATTTTAATTTTTGGAACCCGCCAATAATTTTCATATTTCAAATTCAAATTTTTGGACTCGACCCGGATGCAATTCTGAAATATTTTGTATTACGCCAAATCCTATTTTTTTTATAATATTTTAAAACCAACGAAATTGAATTCATAACCCAGAAAATATTTTTCCATTTTCTTTAAAATCTTTTTAAAGTTTTCCCTAACTGTTCAACCCCACAAATCCTTCACAGATTTTTCCCTAGCCAATCACAAATGTTTCTTCTTCCCCCGGGCCCCACACATTTCCTTCATTCACTAAAATCTTTCTCATTTTTCCCTTTATTTTTGGCCACGAGCCAATCTGAGCCTCTCATTTTCTCCCGGGCCCCACTATCTCGCTTTCTCTCTCCTTTCCCTTCTCTTTCTCTCTCTCTCTTTTCCTCTCACCCCGCTAACAAACAATTCTCTCTCACCTTCTCTTTCTCTCTCCTCTCGCTTCTCTCTTCCTCTCTCCTATCGCGCCTCTCTCTCTCTCCTCTCGCGGTGAGAAAGGGTCGCGTTACCTCCCGTGTGGCTATCGTCACTTCCCTTCACATTCTCTTCTTCTTTCCTTTTAAAACCCCGCGCCTCCTTCTTTTTTAAACCCATCGCAGAGAAACCCTAGCCGCCTCTTCTCCTCTCACTGTTGCCCTAGCCGCCTCTGCCTCATCGCCATCTCCATCTCTTCTTCTTCTTCTCAATCTCCTCCTCCTCGTCTTCATCTCCTTTCTCTTTTCTCTCTCTCCTGTGCACACCCATAACCAACCCGGCAACCCTCAGCCCCTCGCGTCGCCGCCAACTCCCTCTCACCATCATCACCACCTCATTCCCTTCCTCTCCTCGACACCATTCCCTAACCCAGAACACCCTACCACGGTACAACCTTCTTCTTCTTTCTCTTCTTCCACTTTCTCTTCTTTTCACCTGAGATATTTCTTCTATGTTAAAGCAATGGATCCTCTGTAGATCTTTCCAGAACTCCGTCGACCACGCGACCCCTCTGCAGATCAGGGTTAGCATCTTCCTCTCCTCTTTCTCTTTCCATTCTTTTCTTTTCTCTTTCCATGCAACTTTTCTATGATATTGAGATGTTTACTGTTTTTGGGTTCGCCGGAATCCGGCCGTGCCGGCGACGATTCCCGGCGATCCAGCGAGGAACCTGACCCGTGTGGCTCCACTGTTCATCGTTTGGGTTCATTTCGTGAACCGTGTGCGCATCGTGATATTTCCCCGCCGACGCGTAACGTTCCGTTTTCCGTTTCGCGACTCGTCGAGGCAAGTGAAACTTGCTACATGCTATAATAAACTATTCATATGCTAAATTACTTATTTCCTGTTAAAATCTATAGCTAGAATCAAAAGAAATGGATTACAAGTTAACCGTGTAAAGTTCCGTTATACATTTCATGATTCCAAACGTGAAACTTAATGTTGCATCTAATTATTTACATCTAACAATCACCTGTACATGATAGATCATATATGTTTATTGCTATGATACCCTTTTTCCAGTTTTAGCCTATCAGACATTCATGTACAATTTTAACCGGTCTAATTACAACTGCATTCATTAAACAGATTATACATGTTGTCGCATCCATGGATCACTCAACATTTATTAACCTGTTTTCAGCATTTACATCTATCATACTATATGCACATTATGCTGACACTGTCTGTTAAACACAATTGATAACTGTACAGCTAAATAAATAAAATCTGCTTTATTGCTTAACTCATTGCTTAGATCATGTTGTTGATAACCATGCTTGATTATTATAACCCTGATTATGCTAGCTGAGTATGAGCACACCCATGATATCGTTTACACCTTGACCTGACTTGCTACTAACATATTGATTGACCCGACTTGGTACCGTACACTACTGACTTGACCTGATGTACCATGACTTGACCCGTTACATGACCTGGTGTCTAATGCCAACAAACCTGACATGTAGTCCTCACGGACCGTTCCAGTTGTCTAGCCAGACAAACCTGCTCTTACCTGACCCTGTGTTGGCATTAGTTCTTGATTACTGAATACCTGACTTGACATACACATATAACTTGGGGATATGGGGAAATCAACGATGAAACCTTACTTGTAACTCGACAGTGTACTACCTTTACTGATCAGTTTTAGAAGTTAGGCCAGCCTTGGGATGATGCTGCTGACATCATTCATCTGTATATATTTCCTGTTTTAGTGCCTAGCGGCATGTCTCGGATTCAGCCCGAGAATCCGGACCGTGGTCCCGGGTATGCACGGGATACTATTGAGTTACATCGATGATTCATCAAATTGATTTCAAAGACTTTAGAGTACAAAACCCAATATAACAGTTTAGTTTACTCACTGCACACTACCCTGCACTGCCTGATTTATATTACTGTTACACCTGCTTTTCATTCATGTTTATAATTGAATTTCCTGTTACTCTGTTCATATTTTATCACTTGATGACATGATACGCTGACGTCTGGGTTTTGCATAGCCCAGATTCTGTACCGTTGCTGCAGTCCGAGCAGGAGTACTTCAGCCAGCAGGCTGAGCTGTGAGGTGTCGGCAGTAGTTAGTTCTTTTATTTTCTGCATTTTATTCCTGATGTGAGCCCGTATTATGGGACATACATTCCAGTTAATTGTATTAGATCTTTTGCTTCCGCACCTTTATTATTCTTGACTCATGTTATTTGGTTTATGGACATGTTTTAGATCATTATAATTTTTTCTTGATATCTCTACAACCGTAATGCGACTGTGGATGGATACTTCCTACCCACAGGTAGCATGGTTGGCTGTGTCACATGCCCAATTTAGCGTACTCTGGGAAGCGGGGCATGACACAACAAGATTGTGCTTTAAGCACCACTGGATCAATGATCGAATGGTAAATAATGAATTACCAAAACAGAACAAATTCTGCATAAAAAGATTTCTCAATCTTATTAAAAACAAGAAGATTATCTTCTTTCAAACAGAAGCCTTAGGATCAAAGATCCAACGGTGGGAAATATTCCTAAATCAATAAGAGAAAGATCTCTCAAAACTGATTTAACAAATCATTTGGCCCTATATAAAGGTCCCTAAACTTCAAATCAAAAATATACAGAGAATACAGAAGAAGAGAGAAAATAAAACCCTCTACAAACTTTGAGAAAACTCAAAGAAAAAGAAATGCAAGCCCTTAGCAAAAGAAGATCATTTCTTCAAGGTAAAGAATTAATTCTTAAACAACAGAGATGAAATCATCTCATAAAATGAAGAAACATCTTCTAAAAAGATCTTAGATCTATAAAAAGACCAAGGTCTTTGATTAAAAAGAAAAGATCAAAAGATCTAATCATAAAAATATAAAAAGAAGTATTTTACTTCATTCACAGATCTTTTTGATCTATAAAGGCAGAGCCTTTTATAAAAACAAGAACTTTTGTTCTTGGCTCTTGAGACAAAGCCTTCTTTGAAGAACATAAATTTGTTCTTTGATCTTAAAATTGATCAAAATGCGCTTTGCGCTATTAAGAAAGTGCTTTGCACTCATGAACTGCGCCTTTGCGCTACTTGGATCGGCGCTCAGCGCCAAAACATGCCACGCGTCAACCATAGACACGATCTGCGCTTTGCGCTCCTGAAAACAGCGCATTGCGCTCTTGGGTTGGCGCTCAGCGCCAAGCGCGCCACGTGTCACTCACTGGCGCACCCATAAACTAGTGCAGCGCGCTCATAAATTAAAAGCGCAATGCGTTAACAGACTGGTGCTCAGCGCCAAGTGCGCCACGTGTCACTCGCTGGCGCACCAACAGACTGGCGCAAAGCGCTCATAGATGGAAAGCGCAAGTGCGCTAATGAACCGGCGCTTAGCGCTGAGCGCGACACGTGTGACCATCATGTACGCTAGCGCAATGTGCTCTTTAATTGGCGCAAAGAGCCTGACGCGCCACGTGACGCACTGTCAGAACACCACTTTGTTCCTGATAAATGTTATGCAAAATGACAGAGCCCAATACTTAGCATTATTAAAAAGGGCCGAGCCCAAATAAAGGCTTAATAGCCAGCACAGAAATAAAATGTCAAAACATTTTAATTGGACTTAGCCTAATTCTGGCCATAAGTCCTCAACTTATTTTGAATTGAGCACATCTGCTCTTTCGACCAAACCACCTCGGTTCAAGGGTACATCTCTTCACTTTTTTGATATTTGTCGTTGTAATTCCTCAACGTCTTCAAAGAGGTGACGGGTCCCGATAACCATACATTTTATGGACTGTGGGGTCTTTAAACTCATGGACTATGATGTCCTTAACCTCGACCGTGATATCTTAAAACTAACAACAGACTGTGGAGTCTTTAAATCCACGGACTATGATGTCCTTAACCTCGACCGCGATGTCTTAAAACTAACGTCGGACTTTGGAGTCTTTAAATCCACGGACTATGATGTCTTTAATCTTGACCGATGTCTTAAAACTAACACCGGACTGTGGAGTCCTTAAATCCATGGACTATGATGTCATTAACCTCGACCGCGATTCTTTAAAACTAACATTTGACCGTAATGTCCTTAAACTAATTATCGACCGCAATGTCACTAAACTAGACAATAGAGCCCAATTGCTCTCTTGTCGGATCTAAACAATCCCGTTAAGTTGATCTTAGTCTAGAATTAGACTAACGTGTCCTTGATAAACGTTTAAGTTGATCTTAGCATCAAATATGGATAACGTATCCTTAAACACAACCCCCCAAACCCAAATCTAAGAAAGATACGGATTTGGACTAGTCCACGCCCTACGGGCGGCAACATAACTTAGTCTCTGTATACAATCCACGGACAACCAAACACAAAACAAACACCCACGACACGAAGTGACCATATGGAGAAGGAGAAAGTTGTTACCGTGATCCGGTAGCATAATTAACTGTAGGGGCTTGTGCCTGCAAGGAAGAGCGTCCCCACAATCAAAAACCCCTCAAACGAGGGAGAATCTGACGAAGCCTGCTATATTGGCCGCATCCGTTTAAACCTTCTATACATGGTGCCATAAATCAACTTGGCATTTTCGGAGAGGTGGACGGATAGCACCAATTAGCATTTGCCCCCAGATTCAGGCAAGACGTCCAGTCTTCCCGGCTTCCGGCGGTAAACAATCTCTTCATTCGCGGCAACAACTGGTTCATTCGTCCTCACGCTAAACAGTGCCTTAATCATCAAAATAATCTGTGCTCTGATAGTCATCACAATCTGGCTGGCCTCTTAAAGTGGCCCAATCCTCTGTTGCTGATCTGCACGTCCAAGAAATCTCGTAAAAGCGATCCATCAAACGCTCATGGCATGAAAACACAATAAAACAACGCCTCTATGCAATCTTATGTTCCTGAAATCATGCCCTGGTCAATCCTCGTTCGTGACAAGCTCGTGCTGACCGCAACTCTATCCATAGCTCTCTCTGCCCATACCACCATGATAAAAAACCCATAAACTGGTACCGATGAGGCTAGATCATAGGAATGAATATAATGATGTGCAAACAAATGTACATCCTAAGGCTTCTTAAGTGGAGTATCGTATCGTAAATATGCCGCGGAACATACGTACGGTACGTCACTCTACTCAAGCTATCTACTCTATCAACCAAGGGTCGTCCTACACTCCGAAGGTAAAACCTAACGCTCCGATACCAACTTTTTCATGACCCGAAAAGTACGGAACATGACCGGCACTTAAATTACGAAACGTCTCGAGGTGTACGTAATCTAAGTAAGCCAAAACCCAGAAATCAAAACCAAATAAGCAGTAGAGTGAAGGAAAAACCAAATTTAAGCAAGTAGTTTTAACAACATAGGCCGAAGTATGTATTTTTAAAATCTCAAGTATTTTCTGGAAATTTCGGCAGAGTCACTTTTGTAAATACTGGCCCCCAAACGGGATATAATATGAATAGTATACGAAATGAAAAATGCATCCCCAAGCGGGAGCTAGCTCTTCGTCAATCGACGGTCACAGCCACGCAAGCAATATAATATACAACGCCGAAGGGCGAGGATCAAAACTCAAAAGAAAACCCAAAATCAGCATGAAAACCATAATAATACAACGCGCGACTCTAAGGTCGAAATAATAACAAGTCTGGTCTTCTATCTCTATCAAATATACAATCTTGTTGATGGAGTTTAACTAGATACAACTGAAATAACAATATACAATGGTGGTCCTGATGCATAGAACCCACCTGTCAAAGCAATCACCCGGAATGAACAGTGTGCTAGCAAAGCTGCAAAGAACCTGTACGGCAAAAGCTGCAAGGAACTGTGGCACAACGGGGGTGAGTTGCCAACTCGTGAGTAGAAAACATCTACGAGTAGAAATCGCATGCATGACACTATCCTAGGTCATACGATCAGTAATATCCTTAAAACAACAATCATATGGCCTGAAGCATAATATAATGGTAAAGGGTAAACATCTATCCATCTAGTGTAATACCAAGAACTCGTGTCAGTGCCTCAGGTAACAACATGTCACTAATATGATGTACAAATGTCAGGTAGCAATATATCACTCAAATGATGTGCAGATGCATATAATGAGAACAAAGTACATCATGAATCAAAGAACTGTTTTTCTTTATTTAGTGAGATTTCTGTATGTATATAAATCGAGATATCATCAATGAAATCAACATCAAATCCGTGTCAAGCATCGACACAAAACACAAACCTCAATATCTCAATATCACAGGCTCCGGCTATCCGGACTGGCATGTATCATCAAATCTATATATCTCAGTGTCTCAAATCTCAATATCTCGGGCTCCGTCAATCCGGATCGGCCCATATCATCAATCACACGACCACGAATGGTATCCTCCGGTTATCCGCCGCACCAAGTAAAATCACCGGTAGGCAGTCTGCTCCTGCCGGGCGCATCGTCTACAACTCGAGCTTCTTACCCCGGGGTACCATACCAGGTCCACCATGTACCCGAGACGGTTCATCCAACTCCTCGAATCGGGTCTTGAAAACATCTCAGAACCGAGAAAACATAATGGTGGACGATACTCAACATATCAAGGAAAACCGTATTTTTTCTCTTTAAAATGGTTCATCAGTTTACAAAACTTTCACATGCGGTTTCCAAATCCATAAAATATCAAGAAGAATCTGAAATCATCAAGTCACCATGTCAATAACAATGAAAACCAGCATAAATTTCCATAATACCGCATAACCAATGAATATATGGATGCATCTGATATCATGCAATAATTAAACTAGCATATGAAAGCTATAACATGTAGCAACTATCGGTTAGCAAGCTATGTCAATGAAATAGTATTTTCTAAAGTGTACGTTACATGGCAATTACCGATGATGATGTATGTGAGCCGGCAAGTAAGTGTATGTGGAACATACGCATCATCGGTAATAGTGCTAGTGTCCTGACAGCATGGTTCATAATCACTAAGTACACAATAAACATGCAATGAGACGATAACAACATGATAAATGGCAATGAATAGTAATTGCAACAATAATATGCGGAATATGAATGATAATGTAATAATAAGGAATCTACATCGCTACACCTGTGTTATACTAGTTTGTCGTTTGAAATAGTACAAATCGTGGTGGTTGAAAATAAGGGCTACGGTGTTTTTAAGAAAAGGTACGTCTTTTGAAATATCCGTAGTATCCCTTGACATGTCTTTAAAATCCTACGATTCGTTAGTTTTGGAAATAGGTATGACTCTGGTTCAGTCTAACATCTACTAGGTAAGTACAGGTCGAACTAACAACCAATCGGAAGGGGTATGAAAACTACCTAAATCTGAGTCGATAATTATATGAGTATAATAGTCGGTGATCCCGTCTCAATAGTATCCCATATGATACCCTATATAATATGACATCTTAGAGTCAAGAGTGCGGATCTATCATCAATATATAGGTCGTACGGTAAATCCTTCGTACGGCCTCCCAAATCTGGGTACAGGTCAAATGTCACATCTATCACATTAAACATCTGGTATCCTCTTTATCAAATATCATGATCGGGGTACTGATCTACGTCTAGTACAAACTGATACCATCTATGTATGCATGCGTGTGTATGAAAACACCATGCCTAAAGGACCCGCTAAACATATCACGTCGTAACTCGAATACGAACCCTGTCACATCATCGATCCCACGGCCTCAAGCCCAATCTCATCGACTCATCTCCAATTCCAAGTACTATCCTCATAATCCGTGTATACGTATACGTATACACACACACACACATACACACACACACATAGTCCCATACCCATGTGTGCGTATACACACACACACACACACACACACACACACACATCCCCATATACGCACAGGTAATAAAATGAATGCAGGTGTGTGCTTATGGGTGTAAACCTATTCTAGGTTTCGCGACTACGAAGCTATGCTAGTTCGCTTCTAATAACACCAAACTAAACATAAACACATAATCATAACTTGATTATCATCCACGGATCATAAACCACATATATATCCAATTATATATCATAATTATACTACGAACTGCGGGGATGCTATACGCCATCCACCCGACTTCTCCTCGTAGATATAAATCTACTCACCTGGTCCTCGCTTGCCGATGCCAATTAAATGCCCAACATTTTAACTGAATGGGCCGAGCCCAAGTTGGCCGCATATCTCTAATTCAGATTAATTGAGTCCATATGCATGCTCCTCTAGGCTTCTTGAATAGACCAGAATATCATCGATAAACACCACTATAAACTGCTCCAAGAACGGTGAAAAGATTCGGTTCATCAAGTCCATGAATATCGCCGGTGTGTTCGTAACTCCGAATGGCATCACTAAATACTCGTAATGCCTATATCGAGTTCAGAACGCAGTCTTGCAAATATCTTCCGATTTTACTCGGGCCTGATGATATCCGGATCGCAAATCCAGCTTCGAGAATACCCTCGCGCCACTGAGTTGATCGAATAATTAGCCAATGCGAGGGATCGGGTATTTGTTCTTAATAGTCACCCGGTTTAATTCTCGATAATCGACGCACATCCTTCTTGTGCCAATTTTCTTCTTGACTAGAAGAACTGGAGTTCCCCACGGTGAATTGCTGCTGCGAATCCAACTCTTCTCTAGCAATTCGGTAACCTGCTTCTTGACTTCTTCCAACTTCACTGGTGCCATCGGATAATACGCCTTTGAGATTGGCGCTGCACCAGGAACAAGAATGATCGCGAACTCCACATCTCATTTTGGCGGTAAACCCGAGATGTCCTCGAATACGTCCATGAACTCTCGAACTACAGCTGGCGCTTCCTCCTTATCAACTTTCAACAGCGAAAGAACGGTGCTTGTCGGCCTATAGCGCTAAACTCGATTGGCCCGACAGAACTGTTACCTCCAGCAAAAACAAACACCGGGTGTCCGGGAATCTGGAAAATCACTTTCTTTGCCCTACAATCAATGTGAGCGTGGAAAGTGCCGAGAAAATCCATTCCCAAGACAACATCGTAACTGCTAGTTTCGATCACCAAGAAATCCACGAATAACTCCCGTCCGCTGATAACAACCGAACAATCCTTACACTCGCTACTGGATATGATCTTCCCTTTCCCAGTGTGTATGTCCCAACAACTAGACAGGGCCATGTAAGAAATCGAGTGTGTAGTAATAAATTTGGATGACATACAATGGATGCACCTGAATCGAATAATGCTAAAGCGGGAAAATCATGAACAAGTAGGATACCATAAACGACTTCATCTGAAGCCAAGATACTTGTTTCCATCAGAGCAAAGCTCTGTTCAAATTTTGAAATTTGAAATGAAGCAGCGCTTCAAAATATCGCCAGCGCTAAGAGTCAAAGACTCTGCTGCAGCGCTCACGTGCAAAGCACGAGAGCGCTCGCGCTAACAGCGCCAGCGCTAAGAGTCAAAGACTCTGCTGCAGCGCTCACGTGTAAAGCACGAGAGCGCTAGCGCTTGCAGCACTCATGTGCAAAGCACGAGAGCACCAGCGCTGTGACTAAATGTTCCTTACCGTTGGATCAAAGATCCAATGGTGATTAAAAATCACCAAGATGCAGAATAAATTCTGTATGGGGAAAGATTTTCTCAATTTTGTTAAAAACAAGAAGATTGCCTTCGGTAAAACAGAAGCCCTAGGATCAAAAATTGAACGGTGGGAACATCCCCAAATCAATTAGAGAAAAGATCTCTTCATCCGATTCAATAAATCACCTTGCCCTATATAAAGGCCCCAAGACTTCAAGTCTGATACAGAGGAACCCCCCCATAAACTTTGAGAAATTTTAGAGAGAAAAGCAAGCTCTCAACAGAAGAAGAATTTCTTCAAGGTAAAATAAAGAGATCAAAGTATCTCATTAGAAAAAGAACTTAGTTCTTTTGCCAGATCATAGATCTTTAAGACAAATTGTCTTTCACAAAAGAGATCATAATATTTCATTATAAAAAGGGGGAAGAATAATTCAATTTTCTTAGGATCACAGATCCATAAAGGCAAAGCCTTTCACCATAAACATAAGAGATTGAAACATCTCCTGTAAAAGAAGAACTTTGTTCTTAAATCCACGAGACAAAGTCTCTTATAAGAGAGAATTTAATTCTCAGAGAAAAGAGCTGTTTAAAAAGAGCCCTAGCGCTCCAATTAAAAAAAGCACTTTAGCGCTTCAGAATTTAGCGCACAGCGTTGCAGAGCCCTAGCGCTTCAATTAAAAGAAGCGCTTCATCGCTCCTAATCTAGCGTATAACGCTGCAGAGCTTTAGTGCTCCAAATTTAAAGAAGCACCTCAGCTCTCCAAGTCTGGCGCATAGCACCAAGCGCGCCACGTGCTCCTCACGTGTGCGCTACTTCACCAGAAGCGCTTTGTGCTCATTGACTGGCGCTCAGCGCCAAGCGCGCCACGTGCTCCTCATGCACGCGCTACATCACAAGAAGCGCTCTGCGCTCATTGACTGGCGCTCAGCACCAAGCGCGCCACGTGCTACTCACGTGTGCGCTGAGAGAACATAAATTGTTCTTTAAATGATAAAGGCTAGAGCCATAATGAGTGCTCAGCACTCAATAAAAGACAAAAACTGTTGTCAGAATCCAAACCAATGCTCAGCATTGTTAAATGAAAAAAAGGACCGAGCCTAATAAAATGCCCAACATTTTAACTGAATGGGACGAGCCCAAGTTGGCCACAGATCTCTAATTCAGATTAATTGAGCCCATATGCTCATAAATCTTTGATCTTAGTCCCAAATTGAACTACAGATTTCCCAACCAATATTGGTTCAAGGGCACATCTCTTCACTCCTCTGATATTTATCGTTGTAATCCTTCAACGTCTTCGAAGAGGTGATGGGTCTCGATAACCAGACATTCCACGGACTGTGGGGTCCTTAAACTCATGGACTATGATGTCCTTAAACTTTACAGACTATGATTTCTTCTAAACTATCATGGACTGTGAGGTCCTTAAACTCGTAGACTATGATGTCTTTAAACCTTACAGACTATGACGTCTTTAAACTATGGACTATGACATTCTTAAACTTCATGGACTATGATGTCCTTAAACTTCTGGACCGCAATGTCCCTAAACTAAAACAATAGAGCCCAACTGCTCTTTTGTTAGATCTAAATGATCCTGTTAAGTAGATCTTAGTCTAAAATTAGACTAACGTATCCTTAAAAAACGTTTAAGTTGATCTTAGTCTCAAATGAGATTGACGATCCTTAAACCCAACCAAAACCCAAATCTAAGAAAATACGGATTTGGACTAATCCCCGCCGTACGGGCGACAACATAAATTAATCTCCATATACAATCCACGGGCAAGAAAAAATAAAACAAATACACACGACACGAAGTGACCATCTGGAGAAGGAGAAAGTGGTTGCTGCGATGCGGTAGCGTAATTAACTGCAGGGGCTTGCGCCTGCAGGGAAGAGCATCCCCACAATTAAAAACCCCTCACAATGAGGGGGAATCTAATGAAGTCTGCTACAACGGCCGCATCCGTCTAAACCTTCGATACACGGTGCCATAAATCAACTTGGCATCATCGGAGAGGTGGACGGATAAAACCAAATAGCATCTGCCCCCAAAATTCAGACCGGACGTCCCAACGTCCCGGTCGCGTCTTTCGGTGGAGAACAATACTGAAGAAGATAAGTGAAGGGTTACACTAGTGCCCTGGCCAACTTCTGTGGCCAAATGCGGAACAAAATTTTTATAGCGATCATAAACTTGGCGCTAGAATAAATCTAAAACTGGATCTTTTCCATTAACCTAGTTATCTAGTTAGGGTTCTATCTACTATGATAGAAAGTATACCTAAAGAAACCAAGGCCTTCGGGTCTTCGATCCTCTCCTTAAGCCCCTCGCTGGATGTATGGATCGTGCTTGAACTTCGGCTTCCTTGTGTCAACGATGATCCACCCGAGAGTTCCAACCATGAGCTAAACCTCTAACTTGAGGTAACTAGAATGCTTAGCTTGCTAATCTAAGTAGACTAGAGTGAGTAGAGTGTGATTTGAGTGGCTTAGTCTCACTAACCCTTGATTATCAACACATGATACACTAGGGTTTGAGAGAGGAAGAAGGAGAAAGCTTGCATGAAGAAAGAGAAAGTATTTGTGATAATGAAAATAGAAAATGGAATGGCTATATTTTATATGACCATCAACCATGGCAAAGAAAATATCTCACCAAAATATCTAGGTCAAAAAATATCTCATCAAAATATCTAAGGTTAACAAATCAAGCCAAGTCAAAATGTCAACCCAAGTAGCCATGCCAAATACAATTATCATTTATCAAAAATAACAAAATCTTTTCTTTATCTCATATTTTTTTGACCAAGTCAATGGTCAAAACCCTAATGAGATGTCTCCTTCTATACCCCCTCTCATCCGTATATACATACCCGCATCCGTGTTCCGAGAAACACAAATACAATGAGACGAAGCTAATCCAATAATCAAATACTAGGATCCGGCTTAAACCAAAGCCCACTAGTATTGTCTGCTCGAACACCATACGCGCACAAGTACACGTATGTGATCAAACCCTGTCGTAAAACCATACGACCTCTACTCATTTCACCCGAAGCTGGGAAACCCTCTGTGTGGGACTCTGAAGACTCGACAGTACTCTGGCAGTGGGTTTAACCACAAGCACGTCAGCGGCACTAGCTGTGCTTAATGGGTACCCAGGTATCTGTCGATAAGAAGGTCGACGAGTAAGATCATCTAAACTCCTACTGAGCCTATATGTGATAATCTCCGTATAGTCCGGTCTATTCGTCTAAGAGTATCGCATATCGGGCCTAGGGGGTGGTAAACGTCAGACCCCTAATAGCGGTATAAGTCGTGTCGGAGTGTAGACCAGAACACCCTGAGAAACTACTGGAAACCCTACCAATAAATCTCACTTGCCCTGATCAGGGACTTTGTGTAATGGATCTCCTAAACACAGCGCGATATCAACCCCCAAAACTGGGAGAGACGAATCCTGTCTAACCGCCACTGCCTTAAAGTGCTTCGGGACTGCACCAAACTACTACCTGTTTACACGACTCAATAGAGCTATGGTAGGGTAGCAATCAAAGAACGGTAGGAACACACTTAAGGCGAAGTAGCAGTGTCAAGTCAACGAACTAAGCTGTACTCATGTCACCTGGAAACTGCTAACTGACGATAGGTATAATACCAACCAACAGTTCCCGACGAGTCCTGTCCAGTGTACTCGTAACCTAACGAGCACCTGTATACTATCTCCAGTACGACGTACTAATGGCTGTGGGATAGACCATCTCCCCTATTGGGATGTGAAGCGTGTACATTAGTCTACTCTGGAGTATCGATGCTCTGTCTCGATAATCCTACGACTAGGGACCTGTATAAGGATGTGCTTATAGACCATCCAGCCCCCACTAGTGTGATCGCCATCACAATGCTGGTAGTCAAGCAAAGATCCTAAGGGCTCCATCAATATATATTAGCGATATGTTAAAAGAAACATATACACATATTAAGATAGATACAAACCAAGTAGTATACTACAATATCGAGTAAGACTATCATCAATCCGTGTATATATCCCAAGCTTTCAAAATGTATTATACAAACTAGTACTATACATTAATGGCCTCTAGGGCATACATATCCAATAATAAGCACGATAAACAGGATTCAAGCTTGCGATAAAACATAAACTGGTAAGCAGTGAAACCGAGAGAAGCAAGGTATACAACGACAAATAAAACAAGGAAATGAATCAAGACTAGGACTCCAAGTTACTTAAATAGAGTACCGCATTGTAACCATGCTGCAGTTCATAGTTACAATCACATAACTCCGTTCAAGCCGCCTAAATCCTAATATCAGAATCGAAGGAATAGGAAGGGAGAAACAATAGGGAATCAAAAGAGTTTCAAGACGAGATGTAAAGTCATTCTATCTCGTCAAGGTAAAGGGACAAGAGAAAGATAATATTCAAGAATCACGACAACAATGTGGCAGGACATGTTCCTAAATACGAGTTTTCTGATTCGTGTATTGGGTCCAATACCCAACTAAAAACGATTCAAACATGATTAACCTAAATCCTATGGCTCTGATACGAAACAAACCCTGTCACGTCCCGCTTCCCATAGTGCTTTAAGATCGGCATGTGACAGAGCCAACCATGCTACCTGTGGTTAGGAAACATTCCTCTACAGTCACACTACGGCTGTCTATAAGTTATAAAGAACAGTAAAATAAAATAAACTATCTAGTACATGTCCATATGCCAGAATAAACGGGTCAAGAAATAATATGCAGAAGCAATAAATCCAATAAACAATAACATCAGGAAAGTACGTCCAAAATACGGGCTCACATCAGGAAATGAAAGTGCGAAAATAAAACTAAGCTAAACTAACAAGATCCTCACTGCTCGGCCTGACGGCGGAAATACTCCTGATCAGCCTGCGAAAGAGACATAGGATCTGGGCCATGCAAGGTGCGTCATAATATCAACAATAATAAGTAAACAGTTTGTAACGAGATGTGCAGGCATGCGTATAAAGAGTAACATGAAATAAACAGGTAAGCACGGATATAGAACAGTGAAGTGTATACGAGTATGTGTCGTGCGGTGAGTTATCTAAACTATACTACTGGGTTAATTACTCTCAAGTCTTTGAAATAAATTTAATGAATCGTCGATGTAACTCAATAGTATCACGTGCATGCCCGGGACCATGGTCCAGATTCTCGGGCTGAAACCGAGACGTGCCGCTAAGCACAAAACAGGAAACATGTACAGATGAATGATGTCAGCAGCATCATCCCAGGGCTGGCCTCGCCTTCAAAACTGATCAGTATAAACGTCGAACTGTTGAGTTACAAGTCAGGTTTCATCATTGATTTCCCCTTACCCCCAAGGTTACGTATTCAAGTCAGGTATTGCCAATCGATATTTAATACCAACACAGGATCAAGTAGGTACAGATTTTGTTTATACAGATAGCAGTAACGTCCATCGGGACAACAAGTCAGGATTGTCGGCATTAGTAACAGGATCAGGTATCAAGTCAAGCAGTGGTATATCAGGTCATGTCAGGTGGTACACAGTGTATCAAATGGATGCCCAACAGTAAAATGTAGCAAGTATCGAATCACGGTAAAACACGGATGCATAAGTGTTTATCAGGGATCACATCTACAAATCCATGACTACGTATGATGCACATTATCAAGTATGTGGTACTAACATAACAGTAACATGAAATTATTTTTACCCCCAATAGTAATAGATATTGTAGGACTCCCGGGGTCCTTTCGTTTCTTGGATATTTGTTGGGTAAAAGTAGTGCTCACATTACTCGCTAGGAAAACTTTTTTAGACACTTGAATTTTCCTTTTTCTAGTGCACAAGTCCTTTAGAATTTTCGCATAGGACGGAACTTGTTGGATAACATTTAGGTGAGAAATGTTTATGTTAACTTGCTTAAAAATTTCCATAATCTTCTCCATTTGTAGACTTGGTCTGTTGCCCTTTAACCTGTTTGGAAAAGAAGCTTTATCAATAAGGGTTTGGTCCAACATTTGTGGAGAAGTTTGTGGGGATGGAATGGATCCCAGAATTGGAGTTGGGATCATTTGGGCTTGACTCAAGGAAGTGGGCTGCGTGTTCGAGCCTAATGGAAAATGGAGAATAGGCTCGGAAGAAGTTGTTGGATTAGATGAAGGAGGATTAGAAGTAGAAGCCAGGGTATCATCAATATCTTCAACATCAACATGTTCACCCACTTGGTTATTCAGCACTCTTCTTGATCTCAATGTGGTTATGGCACACACATTATGACTTTGTGAGTGGCCAGGATTTATTAGAGGTTGAGATGGAAGTTTCCCTTTCTCTCTCTCGCTCATCGCGGCATTTAACTGTGAAAGTTGTGCTTCTATCGATTTTATGCTTTCACTGTGGGAAGCAGTGTGTTGCACTAATGTTTGGATAGAAGGCATTAAATTAGCTGTAGTTTGCGTGGATTGTTTAATGAACGTTTCTAAGTTACGTTCGAGCACAGAGGTTTTATCGGTACCGGACGTTGAAATATTATAGGGATCAAAATTGTTGGCCGGGTTTTGAAAAGGTTGCGGTTGAAAGGGATACTGATTTTGTTGTGGTGGCTGCCGTTTCTGTGGGGGAGGCCTTTGATAGTTTCTTGAGAACTGGTTTTGATTTTGAGTTTGGTTTTGGTTCCAAGAAAAATTAGGATGATTCCTCCATCCCTGGTTGTATGTGAAAGAATAAGGATCGTTTCTAGGTCGTTGCTGAAAAGTAGCATTAATTTGTTCTTGACCTTGAAACGGAGGATTCAAAAGACATTCTTCCGTTAAATACGATGGGTCGGAACAGTAATCATACACGGTTTTGGGAAGCGTAACTTGGTTTAGGGAGGCAGATGAGAATTTGTTTTCGATAGCGTCGAGTTTCTTTTGCAACGCGGCCATTTCGGCTTTCACTGAGATGGAAACGTCGAGCTGATGGATACCTCTCCTAGACGATATTGGTCTAACGCTTTTCCACTGCAAAGTTTGTTCGGTGAGATCTTCCAGAAATTGCCAAGCTTCACCATCGTCTTTAGACAAGAAATAACATTGACAAATGGTTTCAAGCATCTGTTTTGTCGTTGGATTAACACCCTCATATATAATTCGGTAAAGTTTCCATTTATCAATTCTGTGATGGGGGTATTGTAAAAGAAGATCCTTGAACTTTTCAAAGTATTTCCAGAATGGTTCATTGGGAAGTTGGGTAAACTGGTTAATCTTGCTTAAAATACGGACGGTTTTGTGATTGGGATAAAATTTCTAAGGAATGCTATAATGAATTTGTCCCATTTGGCGATAGAGTGTGCGGTAGTGATATAAAGCTATTTTTCTGCCAGGTCGCACAAGGTAAAAGGTAGAAGACGTAATCGCATAGCATCCATAGAAAGTTGTGTAGTGCCCATCATTACGCATACATTTTCGAATTTGGTTATAAAAACGTATGCGTCTTTGGATTCAAGCCCAGGAAATTTGGGCAACAAGTTGATGAAGTGGGTTTAATTTTAAAATTATCCCCATTGACCGGTGGAATAGATAGACAAGTAGGAAGGGGACCGCGTATCAGGTAGCATCTTTCTTGAAGTGAGATGCGCGGTGTATTCTGCTCACCTACGGGTGGTGGCAGGGGTGTGTTGGTAAAATCTGATAGAGAACCATCCATATCGGTCGATGCGGTGGGTGGAGGGAAAAAAAAGATGAAGAAGTACCGACTTCGAAGTCGATAGCAGACAAGACGGGCACTAGAATCCCGTGTCAAGCCGATCATGCACTAAGCGGGTTTGGCGCACGTGGCAGCGTGTGATATGTGCGAACGATTTTTAAATGGTTTGTTTTGAAAAAGTGTCGGACGTGAGGCTTGACTCAACAAATCACAAAATGCACAATCAACTCTAGAACTAAGGTCACTTAGGTCAAGCACTAGACCGCTCCTAGACTTCCAAAGGACAAACCGCGGGATCAATCCTCTACCACCTCTTTATCACTCTTGTAGCCAGATAAGTGCCAGGTAAGTGGGAGGTATCCGCTATACGAATCACCTAAAATAGCGGGCCTAATAAAGTAACCACTTTCCTTAGTCACATTTGCCTAGACACCACAAGAGAGATGCGGATAAGCGATAGATTACCTATGACCCTCCTCTGTCCTAATTGAGCGCGACAGTCCTTAAAATCTTGGTCTAGATATTTTTTAATTAATGTAGGGTTATGTGGATACTTGTTTTGTGATTTGTGGGGCCTAGAAAGGGTGATGAAATCCCCATCTAATCTGGATTTTGGTTTTGCCCCTTAAAGTCCGTTTTAGATATGCACAAAGAAACCAATATCAAAACACGCAAAAATTTTTTGAGTGGCGATATTTTGCAAAGAATCCTGCAGGAAAATCAGATTATTGGATTTAAGAGGAGAGATAAAGATCTAAGGAATATACCAGAAAATTTTAGGGGCACAACACCATAGAGCCACCGCCTAACAGTGGCCAATTGCTTCTTATTGCCGTGGTTCCGCGGCGCTTTAGTAGGTTCTTTTGACAATGTTTCTTCAGTGCACCCCTTTGATCCTCTGGGCTTCGATGAAAATCTCTAAATCCCTATTTCCTCGCTTCTGTGACTCCAGACAGCCTTGCAAAATTCACACAATAATTATTAAATATGCAAGTTGCGGTTTTGCTTCTCTTTTATAATATGTTTTCTAGATTTTATAAAAATTCAATACGAATAGCAAGAAAAAAATTACAGCCGTTTCCCCAGCAACGGCGCCATTTGATTGATGTGTTTTTAAAAAGAAGTATTTTCGTAAAGTGACCGCAGTCAATAATGGTGTTGCTAGTAGCTAGCCGAGATGAGTACGGGTCGTTTTAGGGAAACGTCGAATCTTTTACTTACTTTAGACGAGTTTATTGAAAGAAGGGGCGATTGGTTGTAGATCTACGATATACGGATGTAGAATCTATAAAGAAGAGGTTTGTAGGGTTCATAGAATTTAGTAGTAATGGATGATTAATTAGAGATGAATCTTTTATTTTTTAATAGATTTAAAAGTAGATCGATAGTGATGAATGAAGATTAGGGTTTTTGGAGGAAACTAAGGTTTCCCCACTCTTAATCCTTATCTTTTCATTGACCTTTATTCATGTCTAGCCTTTACCAAAACAAGTGTTAATCTAATCTCAAATCGTGGTTGAGACTATCAATAAATTGGTACCGCGCCCGATAAGGATGTTAACATTTATTTTACTAAAGTTTATAAACTTTAAAAGATGTAAAATAAGTTAAGAGATTTTATCATCCATTGATCTATCCTAATCCTACGAACCCTAGCAAGCTATGAATTACTCACGCATGGTTGAGATAGAAGAGAAGATAGAGAAGGAGATGATTAATCCAAAAACATGTAATTACCGCAATCAAGAACGGCGTCGCATGAAGCTAGCCGGTGAGTACGGGTCGATCCACAGAGACGGGTAAATTCCTTTTATGTGTCTTAACGAGTTGATTCTATTTGTCGTTTTGGTTTTATAAAAATCTAGATCTAAAACTTATTTAATCTAATTTAAATTCTTGCTAGGGTTAGGCTTAGAGGAAGTTTTGGAGATTGAGGTTTCCTCACCGCTTTCAATGCCGTATTTTAGATCCATTAGGTGTTATAGTAATTATCGATAAAGTGGATACGACTCTTTTGGGAAGATGTTTTCTTCCTCTAGATTCGTATCCTTCCTTTATCGTTAATTACCCTAACCCCCATGGAAAACGCGCGCAACCGGCCCTTTATACTGCGGTTCACCGTTACCTCAAGGGGTAGGGTGCCGCAGGGAGCGGTTGTGCGCGCATGCATGGAGTTCTTAATGGGTTAGGCATTGAAAGGGGTGAGAGATCTCATCTCTCAACCATTTCCCTAAGGCTAACCCTAACAAGCGAGGAGACTACTCGCTCATTAGGGGATGAAATAACATTAAATTAAAAGAACAGAAAGAAAAACACTTACTAATGGTGATGGCTCCCTCCAAGCGATAAAGAACAGATCTGAATGTCACTTCCAGAATTTCTGAATTTTATTTATTGAAAAGAGGCATACAATTTTTAGATCTAAAACTACAATTTATAGGAAAATAGGAAACCTAGGGTTACAGACTCTCGCACTTGCGCAATTACAGATTTGCCCACTTAAAATCACAACACCCACAACAGCGCACCAGCAGAAGAAAAACGCACCGACACGGGCTCCTAACGGCCGCGGAACCGCGGCGCCAGCATGGGTTTGGCCGCGGTTCCGCGGCCAAACTGAGGAGTTGGGCTCTGAAAAGTTTGGGCTTGGTTCAGGGGTTCTTGGGCTTTGTCTTTTTATATTTCTTTCCTCTGTTGGACTTCTGAGTCTTCTCCAGATTTTCAGTGAAGACTTGTATTGGGCTTTTTAACCGTTTCACCTTGACTTGCGTTGTCTTGCACCTATATGAACTTGGCTTGACTGAGATCTGTCTAATTGTTGGTCAAAAGTCCCTTTTCTGTTGTTTTGTGTCTTTTCCACTGTATTTGCTCCAGAAACCTGTATCCTGTAATATGCAACAAACGTGCGTCAAGAGTACCTGTTTATTTATAAAAGGGATAAGAATAGGGGAATGATAAATGCAATATTATGGTCTGAACAAATACCCCCAAACTTACCTTTTGCTCGTCCTCGAGCAAACTTATTTTTTTATTCACTACAAAAAAAACCTAACCGCACTTTCGCAGGGAAACGCGATTGCACTGAGCTCGGGCAACAAGCCGTTAAACCTCTAGGTGTCCCTAGTAGGAGGAGTGTTGTCTCCTGAGGGTTTTCAGCGGATTACACCCACAAAATCCTATCAACTTGGCCCATTGACTTTTGTTCTCCAATTAGGTTTTCTAACAAGCAATTCTATTATCTTCTACTTGTAAATTATCCACCCATATTCTTCACGCTTCCTCATTATTTAACTTAAGATTATATATGTTATGTAGACCTACTTAGCTTTCGGCATCTCTTAAGTCTTCCCTCTAGGGTTTTATCTCCACTTAGGAATTTCTATCAACTCTATTAAAGATACAAGTTCTATTCTTCATTCCTTTCTCTTATTTAAATTCCAATCACATATCCCTACGTGTGTGTATATATTACCCCTACACTTGGAAATTCAAATCAAGCAATCATACTCTCGTCCAAAGCACTTATTAAAATGAAATTTGCTTACACATCTTTCATGCGACCGTTAATACTTCTTGAGGTACCAACGACCGATTACAAAATGCGTTTGCACTTTTAAAGCGTACTTCCTAGTCTTTGCAACACCCAAGGCTTTAGCAGTGACTCCCAAACCAGTTGGTCTAAGGCACTAGGTGATGAAGCACCCTCGCTAAATATTTTTTTCTATTTTTGCAGCCTTAAGTAATCACAAAAACCAGTGTCCATTTTTTTCATATCTTTTTCTTTTATTTTCATCGCACTAAGGACTTAAGACAAGAGCATTTCAAGGTCTCTTCTACTATTCCAAGTTTCAAGGTGCGTGATTGTGCAATTGTAAGGTATACATTTTCAGAATCTAGACTTAAGCTAGGAACTATTTTTCAAACTTATACTCTAATAAGAACATCAATACTCTTCCCTTGTTTCGACTTAGACCAAGAAGTGAACCCAAAATTTGCCTATTTCTAAATAAACTACAAGGCATATACTTTCTACTGTTAAACTTTAAGGAAGGTTATTTTTAGGGTTTTTAACTTACTAAGTCTAAGATCTAGTTGTTCCTAACCAGTTAACCTATTTGTCAAACTCACGTCAAATAAGCCAAAATTGAATACATTAATTTTTATAATTTTTGAAATTTTTCAAATTTTTATGGGTTTTCAAATAAATATGCAAATGCAAAAATATATACAAATGAATGCGAAGGAAGAAAACGTACCGAGCATACCCCCAAACTTGAACTTGACAGTGTCCTCACTGTCATGCTAAACCAAGAGGGTAAAAATACCGATACTCCCCTGTTTATTTATAATTTTTTATGTTTTGAATTTTGAATTTTGAATTTTTTAAAAGAAAACAAAAGGATATATACATATATACAAAGGTCCCCCCCAAACTTAAGCTTGGCCTTACACAAGCCAAATGTTAGCACCAACCATTCAAAAATCTTATCATGGTAATGGTAGAGTTGGTGCAAGAATGGGATGGAAAGAAAAGAGATGTAAAGCACGCGAGACCGTATTGAGAAAAGAATGGTAGAATAAGGTCTCGGTGGGGGAGAAGAAAGACGGAAAGAAGAAAGAAATGGAGTGCGATCTTGAGGGTGTAAATTGAGTGAATAAATCAGCGCAATATGTGATGATCGATGTGTTAAAAGCGATTGCGCCAACCTACCAACTCGTCGTGCAATGGGGTCAAATCCCTCAAGATTCGCAAGAAAACATGGGTACGCCGAACTTGGTATCGGAGATGAAAGCGTAACAGTCATTTGTTCGGTCGGAACAATAGGAAGGAGGGAGGGTGATATAACAGTCAAAGGTTCAGGAGGCTGAATTGGAAAATCCGACACATCCAATAAAAATGGTTCAACCTCGACATTATCCTCAAGGCTCTCCTCGGTACTATCCTCAATATGTAATTCATCCATGCCATTATCATTAAAATCTAGACGCATATGAGATTCGGGGGAAACATTTAATAACTCAGGATGATGATTTGAACATAAAATTTCTATTAAATCGACAGGTTCATCATCCGAAATATTCCCGGCGTCTATATCCTCAATCAAGTGAAAATCAATTTCTTTAGACACTTTATCCACAGCATGGATATTTATCAATGTAGGTTCTAGAGTGGAGGTGTAAAGATCGAAAGGATTAGGTACGGTTTCACTTGAAAGGGGTTCCTCACAATTTGGCAAATCAAACACTACAAAATTGCACAACTCATTTTTATTTTCAACTGGTGAATCATTTGGAACAATCGATGGAAAACCGGAGTTGTGGGCTTCAATTGGGTAAGGGTAGGTTTGATTTGAAAATCCTCTCTCATTCTCACTCTGTCGCACTGCCGCCTTACACATTGAAAAATTCGGAGCTAGCGGGACACTAGCTACCGGTTCACTAGGTTGCGTAAGGACGGCCATGGATGCTTCCATTGTCCTCATCATTTTATTTGTTGCAGCAATATATACTTCCAACGACTCTTCCAAACTAGACTTAGGTGGTGAGGGGGTTTCAGTAAAAGATTCATAATTGGTTGGGTATGTGAAACTCCCTAATGGCTGTGTCGAAACAGTGTCTAGTGAAGGTGGGAAGGTCGGGTATGATGGGTAGGAAGTGGGTGGTAAGACAGGAGTAGGGTCAACATATGGATAAGAAGGTGAATAATCGTGTGGATCCCTAAAACTAGATGAGTGGAGAGGGGTGAAAGATCGACTGCGAGATTGAGCAATATGCTCAGCAATGGACATCGGCCTAGGAGTGACAAAAGGACTTGAAGAAGTGGTGTCAACGTATGTAGGTTGTAAAGGTTGACTCGGTTGACACAAAGTGGGTTGAAAAGTCAAACTGTTTTTCCTAGACTCTTCTATGTGATCTTTCAAAGATTTCTTTGGCAAGGAGGGATCGTTTTTAAATTGACCGAACACATTGACGAACGACGCAAAGTTAGGTTCGGGATACCAAGATTCGGCAAGAGATTTATGATGTGGGGTACCCATGATAGAAGAATGCAAGGATTTCTTAGCGACAAAATTTTTGCAAGTTTTTAAAAGATTTTTCTTTAATTTTTTATTGAAGAGTTTTGCAAGACGGTTTTAGAAAACGGACTCGTGACACAACTGTATCAACCACACATGCACAATCAGGCCTAGATCTAGGGTCGCCTAGGTCTACTAGACAGCTCCTAACTAGGGCTAGAAATAGACCTCAAACCGTCTCTTCACGGACAAATACGGCCAGGTAAGTGGGAAGGAACCACCACTACAGTGGGCCTAATTAATAACCACTAGCCTAGACACCGCAATGTCGGTTAGGATAAACGGCCGATGCCTACCCTAGTCCTTTTCCTATTGAGCTCGCTGTCCTTAGGTCTGAGTCTAATCTTTTTTTAATTAAAGGTGGTCGATGCAAAATGCTTAGGTGTTTTCTGGGGTCCTGGGAAGGGTGATGAAATCCCCACCCAATCTGAGTTTGTCAATTAGCCCCTTAGAATCCGGTTAAATTATGCAAAACAAATAAAATTTCACTTGCAATCAGAATTTTTTAGCGCGGCGCAAAAAAACCTGCAGAAATCTGTTATTTAGAAGGGGGAGAAAGACTCTTTACGCAAAGAATTCCTGCAGAAACTTTTTACAGAGAGATATATTGTAGGTTGCAGAGGGGAAGAAAAGAAAGCAAACCAGAAAATTTTAAGTTGCTGACGTGGCCATAAGAGCGCGGATCCGCGGCGTGGGGCCCACATATGCGGCGGAAGAGCGGTGAAGTGGAGAGATCGGCCTCTGGAAAAATTTTTATGGTTCTGTATCTTCAGTTCCTCTCTGTTCTTATGTACAAATTTTTGTTTTGCCCTCTGTAAAATTCGAGATCCGCGATTCGACGCTGTTCCTGCAAGATTCAAAAATATACCCTTCAAACAGATCAAAGTTGATAAATTTTTTTGTATTTTTTTTTATATTTTCAGATTTTTATAATTTTTAAAATTTATATCAATCCGAAAATTCACAAAAAGAAAAATTACGCCGTCCCCGGCAACGGCGCCATTTGATTGGTACAAAAACTTGTAATTACCGCAATCAAGAACGGCGTCGCATGAAGCTAGCCGGTGAGTACGGGTCGATCTACAGAGACGGGTAAATTCCTTTTATGTGTCTTAACGAGTTGATTCTATTTGTCGTTTTGGTTTTATAAAAATCTAGATCTAAAACTTATTTAATCTAATTTAAATTCTTGCTAGGGTTAGGCTTAGAGGAAGTTTTGGAGATTGAGGTTTCCTCACCGCTTTCAATGCCGTATTTTAGATCCATTAGGTGTTATAATAATTATCGATAAAGTGGATACGACTCTTTTGGAAAGATGTTTTCTTCCTCTAGATTCGTATCCTTCCTTTATCGTTAATTACCCTAACCCCCATGGAAAACGCGCGCAACCGGCCCTTTATACTGCGGTTCACCGTTACCTCGAGGGGTAGGGTGCCGCAGGGAGCGGTTGTGCGCGCATGCATGGACTTCTTAATGGGTTAGGCATTGAAAGGGGTGAGAGATCTCATCTCTCAACCCTTTCCCTAAGGCTAACCCTAACAAGCGAGGAGACTACTCGCTCATTAGGGGATGAAATAACATTAAATTAAAAGAACAGAAAGAAAAACACTTACTAATGGTGATGGCTCCCTCCAAGCGATAAAGAACAGATCTGAATGTCACTTCCAGAATTTCTGAATTTTATTTATTGAAAAGAGGCATACAATTTTTAGATCTAAAACTACAATTTATAGAAAAATAGGAAACCTAGGGTTACAGACTCTCGCACTTGCGCAATTACAGATTTGCCCACTTAAAATCACAACACCCACAACAGCGCACCAGCAGAAGAAAAACGCACCGACACGGGCTCCTAACGGCCGCGGAACCGCGGCGCCAGCATGGGTTTGGCCGCGGTTCCGCGGCCAAACTGAGGAGTTGGGCTCTGAAAAGTTTGGGCTTGGTTCAGGGGTTCTTGGGCTTTGTCTTTTTATATTTCTTTCCTCTGTTGGACTTCTGAGTCTTCTCCAGATTTTCAATGAAGACTTGTATTGGGCTTTTTAACCGTTTCACCTTGACTTGCGTTGTCTTGCACCTATATGAACTGGGCTTGACTGAGATCTGTCTAATTGTTGGTCAAAAGTCCCTTTTCTGTTGTTTTGTGTCTTTTTCACTGTATTTGCTCCAGAAACCTGTATCCTGTAATATGCAACAAACGTGCATCAAGAGTACCTGTTTATTTATAAAAGGGATAAGAATAGGGGAATGATAAATGCAATATTATGGTCTGAACAGGAGATCAGGATGCAAATGCAAAAAGTAATGCATAAAGTAAAATGGAAAGAATTAAACTAAAGATCTACCTTTTTATTAATCAACTATCATTTACAAATCCGTCGAATTTAGAGTACATGAACCCTAGTTTATGCTCCCGATCTCTATTCTCGTTGGAAGTGGATGATGCGTCGATTGATCTCCTGGATTCGTAGATCGCTGTGGACCTCTTGATCGCTTAGGATTGATCTATTAGGTGATCATCTTACAAGAGTAGCTCTCGGTCCTTTAAATAGTCACAGACGATACAAACCCTATATCCCATAAGTTAGGATATGCAGCAATCATCCAACCACCAAAATATCAGATCCTACGGCCAAGATCTTGCCGCGGATATGCGGTTTATATTTCATTTGGCCGCTAAACCTCGGCGGTTTAGTGGATTCATGAGTTGAGATTTATTGTGGTCTCTGGTGTTGACATTTGGAGATTTCGTAGATGTCTACATTCTGCATATCTTATTCTAAATCTCTGCCGTTGCTAGATCTTGTGATTTGCTTCAATATTTCGGCAGATTTGATTCGACATCTTGGATCTCCTTGATTCCAGACCTGAGCTAATATCTGCACAATATCTCAAATCATAGTGTTAGTAATATTTGTTATATTATTGAGATATTATCCTAACTATTTTATATGATATGATATTTTAAGAATATTGATTAGGGATATTTGATATGATATACATATTTAAATTACTAAAATATTATATAAATATTATATGCATATATTTTCCTTCATAATGTTAAGTATAGTGTATAAATATATAATAAAGAGTATTTTGCAAATAAACCCACATATGTTCCATAATTACAATAAACACTTTTAAGTACTTAACAAAAATAAGGAAAATGTTCCATCAAATGTGCAATATTTTCGACTGAACAAATACCCCCAAACATAACTTTGATCCTCCCGAGCAAACTAGTTATTCAAGAGAGGGAGAAGAAAAAGAAAAAGAAAAACCTAGCACACTTTCGTAGGCAACACGATTGCACTTAGCACGTGCAATAAGCCGTTAAAGCTCTAGTTGTCCATAGTAGGAGGAGTGTTTTCTCCTGAGGGTTTTCAGCGGATTACACCCACAAAATTACATAATAAAAGAAAGATGGTGAAAATTACATACAAAGATAAAGAACATATAAAAGAAAGAACTTGAAAAGAAGAGTTTAAAAACTACACTAGCTTTTCAGTTGCCATGAGCCCTATCTTAATGGTCATGAAAAGATTTTCAGAAATCACATCACCCAACAATAAAATTCACATTTAGTCTTCCTCCCTACATTTATTTCAAACATCGATCATATACCCATACGTGTGTGTAAAAAATATCTCTACACTTAAACAATTTAATTCAAGCTATCATACCCTTGTCCATCTTTCTTAGTACTTTTTAGTCGATGAATATTTTAGATGGATTTGCTCACACATTCTTCATGCGGCCGTTAATACTTCTTGAGATACTAACTAACCAATTACCAAATGTGCTCACTTATTAAGGCGTAATTAGCAATTTTCTTGTCTTGCAACACCTAAGGCTTAGCAGTGGCTCCCAAACCAGTCGGTCTAAGGCACCAGGTGATAAAGTACCCTCGCTATATTTTTTTTATGCTGCCTTAAGTAATTACAAAACCAGTGCTCATTTTTCTTCACCATATTATTATTATTTTTTATTTATATATTTATTTTTCTTTCATACTAAGGCTTTTAGACAAGAGCATTTTAAGGTATCCTCTACTATCCCAAGTTTCAAGATGTGTGCAAGTGCGTATAATAGGGTATCAACGTTTAGATGTTTGGATTCAAGAATAAAGATTATTTTCAGACTCAATTCTATCCTCAGATTACTGATTCCCTTTATCTTACTAATCCTTGAGACAACAGCTTATAATTACTTATTACTAGATCCGTTTAAGAAAACATCTAATTTTCTTGCTTTTCTTAAACTTTTCCTATCTTTCATATGTAATTTTTCACTTTCTAATCTTTTATTATCAGATTTTTTGTGCTTATATTTAGTATAATGCAGAAAATGATGCGTGAATAAACACAAACCTCCTCCAAACCTATTTACAGCAGTATCCTTACTGATATTATCTGTTAAGCTTAAAAAACCTGTAGACTTGGGAGGAAAAGTTAGTAACGGGGTCAATAATTAATGACAGTCAAAACCTCCCCTAAACTTATTTTTGGCTCATAATTTTGTAAAATAATTTTGTTTTCTTTCAAGAGCCAAAATAATTTTCTCCCCCCCAAACTTGAGTAAAATAGTATTAAGCATTTAAAATTATGGGGGGGGGGTAAAGTTATTGGTCTATGCAAAGTTTTACAAAGACCAAAAGTCAACATCAATCATTCAAATATTTTATCAATGTAACACTAAGGTTGGTAGAAGATCATGCCACCTATAGACGTGAAGAAGTGGGGAGGAGATAAGAAGTGTAATAGAACGGGTTTATGTCTCGGTTTGTAGAGACGAAATAATGATGATGGATTGCTCGCATTCTTGTTCTTGATAAGAAGAAATGGTGGCGGTTCAACTTCTTAGGTTGGGGTTGATTCATCACAACTCCCATGTCTTATAAAAATGTGAGCTCTTCGGTGAAAATGTCTTCAAATATTTCATTGATATTCCAAATGATAATCTCATCGAAAAGAAAGGTATGATCCTCGGACTCTATAAAAGGTTCATATTTAGCGTTAGATATTGACCCGGACAACTCGACTAACTTATTCGACAAGAAAAAAGGTTCGGACTTGGGTGTAAATGTTCATATCAGAATTTTGCATTATTATATCGCCCATTCTTAATCACATTACATATAAATAGGTGCTTTTGATCCATATCTGCTAAATAGTTGCAGGTTACAGGTTCTCAGAACATTACAGTGAAATTCATGAAAAGTCGCTACAAATGTGAGACTACGACCAATAATAGATGAATCCGTATGATGCCGCCTACCAGTTCAAGGAACAAAGGAAAATTATTAGACAGTTCAATGCACAAAGTATAAGGGCAGCACAAGATTCAAGACTTCAACGCGAAGCTCACGGCAAAAGTCCACATCATTCTGCACTGCTGGAAATCTGGAAGAAAATAGAAGAGATTCTGAGGAACCAAGTGAAGAAAACAGAATTTAAAAGCAACATGAAGCAACCCTGAAGAGATGAGCCAAAGATCTCACTTAATGGCCGTGGAACCGCGGCCAAATAGGCCTTTTTGCTGCGGTTCCGCGGCCGTATGGTGGGCATGTCGGTGCATGTGTCGGTGGGTGTCGGTGCATTGACCCGATTTTCTTAGGGTAGTTTGGGAAATTCATGTATGGATCAGAATGTAACCTAGGGTTTTTTCTATCTATAAATAGGAAAGCCAAAATCCTAATCAGGCATGCCTCTCTCTAGTTTTTGGTGCCTCTTTTTGGGTGCCTCTTTTGAGGATGCCTCATTTTTATTTTCTAGATCTAAATTTTAATTTCATTGTAATCGTTGAAGAGATATCAATAAAGTAAGTTTCTTTTTCTATCTTGTATTTTTTTATCTGAATATAATTTCTGCGTTTTTTTTATCTGTCTTCCATTATCTGCAATTTAGATAGTCTTTTAAAAATAAAATCATAAAAATGAATTTTATCATTACTTTCCTAATGAGTGAGTAATTCCTCACTTGTAAGGGTTAGGATAGGGAAGATTTGAGAGAAAGAAATCTCTCTCACTCCTTTCCTCGCTCATATAATTTTAATTAATTAGGACTCTATTTAAATTAACCATACACCGCTCGGTACGGCACCCTATCCTACAAGATAGCGGTGATTCTCTAGTTAGACCGGTTGTGGTTGATTTGAATAGAGGTTAGGGCTAAGAGTTAAGAAATGACGAACAAGGACCAAAAAGAAGAAACTAAGTTTCTTCCTAGTCGTGCTAATTCCCTTTGTTGACTATTACCCTAACACCTATATTCTTAACTACGGCAAAGAAAACAGTGAGTAGAATCCCAATTCCAATCTAACATAGTTCTAACCCTAACAAGACTTTAAATCAATTAAATCTCATTCTTAAATCATAAAACAAAACCTACCAAAAATAGGACTTAACTCGTTAGAACTTAAAGAAAGAACACCATTTCCCTGTGGACCGACCCATACTCAACCGGCTAGCTATCAAGCGATACCATCTTGATTGCGGTAAATTTAAATTTAAAACGCACACAAAAACAACAAACAATCAAATGGCGTCGTTGCCGGGGAAACGGTAGTTATTTTCTTTGTGTAATTTCGGGTTAATAAAAAAATTATAAAAATTGAAACATTTTAAAACAAAAATAAAATAAAAATAAAAATAAATATCATCTTGTTCTTTTTGAAAGGTTTTTGTTCAAGTGTGCAGGCGTGGAGCAAACTCTGTTTCAGATCTGGATAAAGCCCAGTGAAAATATCAAGAAACAGAGGATCTAAACAGACAGGGGAGACCAAAAACAACACAGAGAAAAATTTTGAAGATCTAAACCAACTAAACCACCGTGGAACCGCGGTCAACTGGTGACGTCAGCACCCAAAAATCTCTGTAAGTATCTCTTTTCTCTTTTCCTCTCCTCTGCACTCCACTGAAAAATTTTCCTGTAGGTTTCTTTGCACAGATTCCCTTTCTCCTATCCAATAATTTTTTTTTGTGCAGGATTCTTTGTGCTGCCAAATAAAAAAAAAATTTGCAAGTGTTTTAAATTTTTTGTGTGTTAACTGTTTTGCATAATTAATACGGAATCTAAGGGGCTCTAACACTAATTAAGATTTGGTAGGGATTTCATTACCCTTCCTAGGACCCCAAAAATCACTAAAAAGTATATGCATCACCCTTGAGTTAATTAAAAAATATCTAGACTCAATCAATTAAGAACTGTCGCGCTCATTAGGACAGAGGAAGGTTGTGGGCATTCAGTCATTTATCTAAACCTGACTTTGTGGTGTCTAGGCTAGACAAGTGAGAAAGGTAAGTTTAAAAGGCCCGTCTCACGGTGATTCGTGAGCGGAACCCTCCTTTCTTCATTTGTGCTTACCTGGACACAATTGGTGGTGGAAAGGCGATTTGAGAGATATCTCACAACTTGTCACTTTGGAACAGTTAGGAGCAGTCTAGTGGACTTTGAGGACCTAGCTTTAGGTTTGATTGTACATTAAACCGTAGGTCCATATAAATTTTTGCAAAAACTTTTTCTAAAAAAAACACTTTCAAAAATTTTAAAACTCCAAAAACAAACAATTTTTTAAAAATATATATATAAAAAATTTTAAAAAAATATAAAAAAAACACATTCTTTTTCTTCTCCTTTCTCTCATCACATCATAGGGACACCTCGCAAAACTCTTGCCGAACTTTGGTACCCTCAACCAGACATTACTTCCTACGCTTCTTGTTTTGGTCGAATTTCGAACGACCCCTCCATATCCAAAATTTCTTTGAAAGATCGAATAGACGCATCTAGGACTACCAGTTGGACTTCGCAATCCACCATATATCAACCATTTCAACCTTCACCACCTTCTTATTTTGATACTCCTTTTTCGAGTCCTGTTGTAACTCCGAAACCCATGTATATTGCTAAACATATTGAACAATCACGTAACCGATCTTTCACTCCTTTCATCACTGCGAGTTCTTTGGATCAACAGTTCCATTCTCCTTCTTATCCAAATATTGATCCTACTCCTGTCCAACCATTCAACTCCTACCAGTCCTACCCGACGTTTGCACATTCCCTAGACATTGCTTCTACATAGCCATTTGAGAGTTTCACGTATCCAAACAACTTTGAATATTTTACTGAAACCCCGTCACAACCCATGTCTAGTCTGGAACAGTCATTGGAAGACTTTATAATAGCGTCATGCCAACAGATGAGGGATTTGAATGCGTCCATGGCCGCCCTTCTACAACCTAGTGACCCGGTAGCTAGTTTCAAATTAGCTCCACATTTTCCAATTTATGATGAGGCGGTAGGACATGTTGAGAATTTGAGTGAAAAAAGTGAGCTGTATACCTTTCCAAATCAAACCTATCCATCTCCAATTGAATCACACAATTCTGGTTTTGAATGTCTATCGAGTGTTCCAAATGATTCACCAGTTGAAGATAGAACGATTAATAAGTTGTGTAATTTTGTAGTGTTTGATTTACCTGATTGTGAAGGGTCCTTTTCGAGTGAAACCATCACCAATCATTTTGACCTCTACACCTCCACTTTAGAACCTGAATTGATTAATATCCATGATTTTGATGAGGTGTCTACAAAAATTGATTTTCACTTGGTTGAGGATATTGACGCTGGGAATATTTCGGATGATGAACCCATAGATTTGGATGAGTTTTTCTTTCTAATTCATCATCCCGAGACATTAAATGTTTCTCCCGAACTTCATATGCCTCTTGATTTGATGAAAATTGCATGGATAAGGTAAATTTTGAGGGGAATTTTGAGGATAGTATTGAGGATGAACCAGTTTTGCTTGATGAGTCGGATTTTCCAATTCATCATGCCCCTTTCATTGACTGCGCACACCCTCCTGAATCTTTAATCGATACTCTTCCTCAATCACTTCCCTCCATCCTCGCTCCGACCTTGCAAGAAACCGTTACACTTTCATTTTCAATGTCTGGTTTACCAAGTTCGACGTACCCATGTTTTCTCACGAATCTTGAGGGATTTGACCTCATTTCTCAGTGGGTTGATAGATTAGCACAATCGCTTTTTACACATCGGTTATTATAAATTATGCTAATTTATACACTCCATCTCCACCCTCAAGTTCGTATTCAACTTCTTTTTTCCACTTTCTCTGGTTCTTCTTCTTATCTTCCTTTAATGATAGCGAGTGTTAATGAATCACAATCCGATATTTTGAGTTCAATAATTCTAGAAAAATAACTTGATTTCGACTCTTTTGAGAATAAGGTAGATGAGCCTTACGAATGTTCTACCTCCAAAATTTTTGAAAAATCAAGTGTGTTGAATTCTGGCGCGACACTTATTGACATTGAAACGTTCAATCGGACCATCGATGAAAGTTTCAAAGGTATTTTCGCCGACGAACTCGCATTCCTAAACGACACGGATTTTGTGATTAATCAACCTCCACCTAAAGAAGTTGAACCACCACCCTTTCTTCTTATAAAATACGAGAATGCCAATATTCTACTCATTTCTGATCATTCACATTCTCGTTTTTATTTATCATCATCTCTTATCTCATCACATTCACATTCACGCAAACTCTTTCCATACCACCACTTATCTCTTCCCCACTTCTTCCTGGCTTCATACAACATATTCTTTCCCCAACCGCCGCTTTATAACGATAAAATATTTGAATGGTTGGTGCTAACTCTTGGCCTGTGTAAGGCCTTGTATAGCTTAATACTGTTCTCTCCCCTCTAACTCTGATCTTTAACGCTTAAACAGTGAAAACACTGTTTCACTTAAGTTTGGGGGGATCTTTTTTGTGTATATATATTTTTGGTTTTCTTTTACCAAAAAAAATAAATAAATAAAATAGGAGAGCGCCGACAATTTTGACCCTCTTGGTGTAGCCTGACAGTGAGGGCATTGTCAAGTTTAAGTTTGGGGGTGTGCTCGGTAAGTTTTCTTCCTTCGTATTCATATGTATATTTTTGCATTTGCATACTTATTTTAAAACCCATAAAAATTAAAAATTATAAAAATAAAAATTCAAAAATTCAATTTTTGCCATATTTGACTTAACTTCAACATGACGGTTGAATAGTAGGGAACAACTAGATCCTAAACTTAGTAAATTAAAAACCCTAAAAATAACCTTTCTTAAAAGTTTAACGGTAGAAAATATATGTTCTTGTAATTTTTTTACAAATACGCAAATTTTGGGTTCAGTTCTTGGACTAAGTCAAAATAAGGGAAGAGTATTAAAAATTTTATTTGAAGTATGAGTCTGAAAAATAATTCTGAATCTTAAGTCTAAATTCTGAAAATATATACCCTACAACTAGCACATACAAGCACCTTGAAACTTGAAATAGTAGAGGATACCTTGAAATGTTCTTGTCTAAAATCCTTAGTATGAAGGAAAAGAAAATAAAAGTACAAGTGTGAATAAAGAAATAAAAAAAATGAACACTGGTTTTGTAATTACTTAAGGCTGCATAAAATATATAGCGAGGGTGCTTTATCACCTAGTGCCTTAGACCAACTGGTTTGGGAGTCACTGCTAAGCCTTAGGTATTGCAAGACGAGGAATTACGCCTAAATGCGCAAGCGCATTTTGTAATCGGTCGTTTAGTACCTCAAGAAGTATTAATGGTCGCATGAAGGATATGTGAGAAATTTCATCTAAAATTCACTAACTAAAAGTACTTTGGAAGATGGACAAGAGTATGATAGTTTGAATTGAATTTCCAAGTGTAGGGGTGATAATTACACACATGTAGGGGTATATAATTAGAGTTTGGAGGAGAGATATGGCTTATATCTTCAGTAGAGATGATAAAAATTCCTAAGTTAAGATTGCACCATAGAAGGAAAATTTAGGAGATGATGAAACTTTATAAAGTTGCAAAATGTATATGATCTTAAGTTAAATGAAAACGAAGTGTGAAAAATACGGGTTGATGATTTCTAAGTTGAAGATAATAGACTTCCTCGCTAGAATACCGAATTGAAGAATGAAAGTCAACAGGACAAATTGATTGGATTTTGTGGGTAGTATCCGCTGAAAACCCTCAGGAGACAACACTCCTCCTACTAGGGACTCCTAGAGGTTTAACGGCTTGTTGCATGAGCTCAGTGCAATCGCGATTCCCTGCGAAATTGAGGTTAGGATTTTTCGAGAATAAAATTGGTTTTGCTCGGGACGAGCAAAAGATAAGTTTAGGGGTATTTGTTCATATCAGAATTTTGCATTATTATATCACCCATTCTTAATTACATTACATATAAATAGGTGCTTTTGATCCATGTCTGCTAAATAGTTGCAGGTTATAGGTTCTCAGATCATTACAGTGAAATTCATGAAAAGTCGCTACAAATGTGAGACTACGACCAATAATAGATGAATCCGTATGATTCCGCCTACGAGTTCAAAGAACAAAGGAAAATTATTAGACAGTTCAATGCACAAAGTACAAGGGCAGCACAAGATTCAAGACTTCAACGCGAAGCTCATGACAAAAGTTCACATCATTCTGCACTGTTGGAAATCTGGAAGAAAATAGAAGAGATTTTGATAAACCAAGTGAAGAAAACAGAATTTAAAAGCAACATGAAGCAACCCTGAAGAGATGAGCCAAAGATCCCACTTAATGGCCGTGGAACCACGGCCAAACATGCCTTTTTGCCGCGGTTCCGCGGCCGTATGGTGGGCGTGTCGGTGGATGTGTCGGTGGGTGTCGGTGTATTGACCCGGTTTTCTTAGAGTGGTTTGGGAAAATTCTTGTATGGATCAGAATGTAACCTAAGGTTTTTTCTATCTATAAATAGGAAAGCCAAAAGCCTAATTAGGCAGGCCTCTCTCTAGTTTTTGGTGCCTGTTTTTGGGTGCCTCTTTTGAGGACGCCTCATTTTTATTTTCTAGATCTAAATTTTAATTTCATTGTAATCCTTGAAAAGATATCAATAAAGTAAGTTACTTTTTCTATCTTGCATTTTTTATCTGAATTTAATTTCTGCAATTTTTTTTATCTGTCTTCTATTATCTGCAATTTAGATAGTCTTATAAAAACAAAATCATAAAAATGAATTTTATGATTACTTTCCTTATGAGTGAGTAATTCTTCACTTGTTAGGGTTAGGATAGGGAAGGTTTGAGAGAAGAAAATCTCTCTCACTCCTTTCCTCGGCCATATAATTTTAATAATTAGGACTCTATTTAAATTAATCACACACCGCTCACTACGGCACCCTATCCTACAAGATAGCGGTGATTCCCTAGTTAGACCGGTTGTGGTTGATTTAAATAGAGGTTAGGGCTAAGAGTTAAAAAAGGACGGACAAGGACCAAAAGGAAGAAACTAAATTTCTTCCTAGTCGTGCTAATCCCCTTTGTTGACTATTACCCTAACACCTATATTCTTAACTAAGGCAAAGAAAGCAGCGAGTAGAATCCCTATTCCAAACTAACCTAACCCTAACCCTAGCAGGACTTTAAATCAATTAAATCTCATTCTTAGATCTTAAAACAAAACCTACCAAAATAGGACTTAACTCGTTAGAACTTAAAGAAAGAACACCATTTTCCTGTGGACCGACCCGTACTCAACCGGTTAGCTACCAAGCGACACCGTCTTGATTGCGGTAAATTTAAATTTAAAACACACGCAAAAACAGCGAACAATCAGTGGACTTGTCGATAGAAGGGTCCTCATGTGTATAATAAATAGCAGGATCAAACAACAACGCACTAGTGGAGTCGAGATAAGTATCGTGAAGCTCTTCAAGTTCACTGCTGTCGGAATCTATCATTTCAACAGAACATACATGAGCATAGGGTTCGGAGGGTTCACTTCCCAACTTGTAAATGTTAAGCTCAATTGACATCTTCCCGAAATATAGGGTCATAGAACCGTTTCAATAATTGATTATTGCGTTGGAAGTCGCTAGAAAAGGCCGACCTAGAATCATCGGGATTTGGTTTTGGGGGTTTGCTACAGGCTGTGTATCAATAACTATGAAGTCCACGGGGAATATAAATTCCCCAATTTTGATTAATACGTCCTCTAGCTCACCCCTGGGTTGGGTGATAAATCGATCGGCCATCCGAAGAGTGCAGTGCGCCGGTTTTAACTCGCCGATACCTAATTGCTCATAGACAGAATACGGAAGCAAGTTAACACTAGCACCTAAAATTTCTTTAGAAAAAACCTATGCTTCTCTGGTCCAAGTTGAAAGTCTTTGAATCTCTGTTGGCCTTCTCCAATTACTCTAGATTCCTTTACAAAACTCACACAATAATTAATTAAAAACACAGAATGCGGTTTTGGTTCTCTTTTATTTTTATGTTTCTCTGGTTTTTATAAAAAATCAACCCGAATAACAAGAAAATTAATTACGACCGTTTTCCCGGCAATAGCGCCATTTGATTGATCGTTCGAAGGTGTGAAAATATGTTGTATATAACCGCAATCAAAACGGTGTCGCAAATAGCTAGCCGCGATGAGTACGAGTCGTCCGCAGGGAAACGTGAACTTCTTTTCTTGCCTTAGATGAGTTGATAAAAGAGATGATGGTTTGTTGTCGTTTTATTTTAATATGGATATAAAATTGATAATAGAAAGGCTTGTAGGGTTTATAGGACTTAGTAGTTAATGGATGAATGTTTAGAAATGACTCTTTTTATCTTTTAATAGTTTAAAACTAGAGAGATAGCGATGAATGTGGATTAGGGTTCTTGGAGGGATTAGGGTTTCCCACTCTGTCCCTTGTCCTTCCATTGATCTCTATTAATCTCAAGCCCTTAATAAAACAAGTGTTTAACTAATCTCAAATCGTGGTCGTGACTATCAATAAATTGATTGCGCGCCCGATAAGAAGGTTAACATTTATTTTGCTAAAGTTTATAAATATTAAAATATCAAAAGAAGTTAAAAGATATTTTATCCATTATTCTATCATATCCTACTAACCCTAAAAAGCAAGAAATTACTCGCTCATAGTTAGTAGTGATTTAGAAGAAATGTTTAAGATGAATGAACCCATAATTAAGATATAGAAAAGTAATGCGGAAAATTAATGCGTAAAGTAAATGCGCAAAAAGTAAATGCGAAAAGAATTAAAACAAAAACTAATTTTATTAATCAACTATTGTATTACAACTTTTCTCCTTAGAAAGTAAATTACAAGAACCTTAGTTTTGCTCTAGATCTCTCTTGTAGATGAATAGACAATGAGATGATATTATGTGGAATTGTGAGATTGGATTATGTGATGGCTTGAATGCACAGCTTTCGGTCATTTATATAGTCTCTGAAACCAGAAACCCTAGATGCCATATGGGAGTAAGTGTAGTTACGATCATGCCCCCAATATCCCAAATCCAACAGCCACTAAAGGACCGCGGAACCGCCGCCCATTGCTACGTTTGATCGCGGTTCCGCTGCCACTTGGTGTGTTTGGGTCTTGAGATTTTTTCTTGCTTTTCGTCTTGATATTTTGAGATCCTCTTGATATATCGATTCTAAAAATATTGCTCTGAGTCTCTGCCATTGCTAGATTCCTCGATTTTCTTCAAAAATTTGCCAGATTCGGTTTCGATATTCCGATTTGACTTGGATCTCTTGCTTGGACTTCAGACCTGAGCTAATACCTGCATAATATCTCAAATCAAAGTGTTACTACCATTTTGTATTTTTGAGATATTATTTCAACCATTTATATCATATAATATCTTAAGAATATTGATAAGGAATATTTGATATGATATGCATATTTTAATTACTAATATTTCATTTAAATATTATATGCATATACTTTTCCTAATTTTATTATTTATAAATGTAGAAACATATGATAATAAACTTTTACAAATAAACCCCTATCTGTTCTTTATTTACAATTAACACCTTTTAGCAGTCAATAATAGTATGGAAAATGTTCATACAAACTTGCAATATTTTTGACTAATCAAATACCTCCAAACTTATCTTTGATCGTCCCGATCAAACTATTTATTAAAGAAAAAAAGAAAAACCTAGCACACTTTCGTAGGCAACACGATGGCACTTAGCATGTGCAACAAGCCTTTAAACCTCTAGGCGTCCCCAGTAGGAGGAGTGTTGTCTCCTGAGGGTTTTCAGCGGATTACACCCACAAAATCCCATCATCCCTCAATATATGTAAAGATAAGAACATATGAAAGAAAGAAGATAAAAATTATATGTAAAGATAAGAATATATGAAAGAAAAACTTGAAAAGAAAAGTTTCAAACTATAGCTTTTTTGTTGTCATGAGCCTTATCTTAATAGTCATGAAAAGATGTCAGAAATCACATCATCCCTCAATAAAATATCGTCTTTAGTCTTCCTCCCTATCTTTCTTCCAAACATCGATGATATACCCCTACTTGTGTATAAAAGATATCTTTATACTTAGAGAATTCAATTCAACCTATCATACCCTTATCCATCTTCCTTAGTAATTTTTAGTCGGTGAACGTTTTATATGGATTTGCTCACACATTCTTCATATGCTCGTTACTACTTCTTGAGGTACTAACCCACCGATTACCAAATGTGCTCACTCATTAAAATGTAATTAGCAATATCTTAGTCTTGCAATACCCAAGGCTTAGCAGTGACTCCCAAACCAGTTGGTTTAAGGCACTGGGTGATAAGGCACCCTCGCTATATTTTTTTATGCTGCCTTAAGTAATTACAAAATCAGTGTTCATTTTTCTTCACCATTTTTATTTTATGTGTCGTTTATATTTTGTTGATTTATATATTTTTCCTTCATACTAAGGCTTTTAGACAAGAGTATTTCAAGGTATTCTCTACTATCCCAAGTTTCAAGATGTGTACAAATGCGTATAGTAGGATATCAACGTTCAGAAGTTTGGACTCAAGAATAGGACTATTTTTCAGACTTATTTCTATCCTCAGATTAGTGTTCCTTTCATCTTACTAACCCTTGGAAAAACAGCTCATGACTACCCATTACTAGCTTTATTTTAAAACATCTAATTTTCTTGCATTTCTTAAATCTCTTCCTCTCTTTTGTTAGTGATATGATGCCCTAGAGACCATTATTTTATATTATAGTGGATGCTTGGACATATATATATAGGACTTTCTTGCTCGACATGATAGTATACTATCTGATTGTACTTTATCTTAACATGTACACTTATTATAATTATATCTCTACGATACATGTTGATAAAGTCCTTAGGATGCAGGCTTGACTATCAGGACTATGATGCAGATCGTACTAGTGAGGCTTGAGTAGTCCGCAAGCACATCCTTTAACCGTTCCTAGTCGAGGGAATATAGAGACAGGACATCGATATTTCAGAGTAGACTAGTGTGTACGTTTCTTGACCCTGTATGGGGCGATGGTTGATCCCATAACCATTAGTATTTGACATCAAAGATTGTACATAGGTGCTCATAAGAGAATGGGTACACCGAATAGGACTCGCCGAGAACTCTTAGATGGTACCATACTTATCGTTAGATAGCAGTTCTCTGGTGACTCTTGTACAGGTTAGTTTGTAGACCCGAGATCGTCATAGAGTCTTGTGTGGTTCCCACTGTTCTTTGATTTCCTCCCTACCACGGCTCAAAGGAGTCATGTAAACAGGTGGATTTTGGGTACAGTCCCGAGTCACATGGAGGCTATGAGCGATAGGAGGTGTTTCGTCTCTTCCGGTATAGGGAGTTGATGTTGTGCTATACTCGATTAGCTATAGCAGCAAGTCCCTGGCCAGGGCTGATGAGATTTCCTGGTAAGTGTTATCAGTAGTTTCTCGAACGGTTATAGGCCACACATCGGCATGACATATCAAGTTATTGGGTTCTGACGATTCCACCCCTAGACTTGATATGCAATATATCAGACGAAGAGACCGGACTGTACGGTAAGTGTTGCTTATAGGCTTTACAAGAGTTTGGACAAGCTTGCTTGTTGATCTTCTATTCGTTCAATACCTGGGTAGCCGTTACGTCCAGCTAGTACTGCTGACAGCTTGTGGGTGACTGATGTGATCATTACCTACTGCTGGCGTATTGATGAGTCTTTAAAGTCCCATACAGAGGTTTCTTAGCTCAAGCGAAACGAAGTAGGGCACATATGCTGATATGTGCGGGAGCTTGATTAAATACGAGTATGTGATACCGTATTCTAATCTCGTGATATTTGATTCGGTTAGGTTATATGTGATATAACCGGATTGTTGAATCAAGTGTTAATTCAATGATATGTTATATGTATATATATATTTGATGCTGGCTAGTTATATATGATATGACCAGATTATTGAATCAAGTGTTGATTTAATGTAGTATTGAATATTTCTTGGTTATATGTGATATGACCGGATTATTGAATCAAGTGTTGATTTGATAATTTGATATACATATAAATGATATTAGTTGGTTATATATGATATAAGCGGATTATTGAATCAAGTGTTGATTTAATAATTTAATATATATTTATATACGATATATTTATATATTAACTAATATTGTGCTCACTAAATATTATATTCTCATGTTATATATAATGATATATATATATCATTGTGTCATGGTTGATGATACATTAAACATGGATGTATACTCACACCATGACTTAAAGATAATTGGGGTGATTTTTATTAAGAGGAAAATTAAAAATGAGTTGGAAATGAGTATGGCCTGGATGCTTGTAGAAGCATGTAGAAGCCATGACTCATCTCTCATTTTTGTTTTTACTCTAGATATTTTTTAACCCCAAGGTTATCTTTAACTCATGGTTCACTCTCTCATTTGAGACAACACTTTCCCTCACTCACCCAAGTTCATCTTCTTCCTCTCTAGTTTTTCTTAAGTTGGAAAATAAAAAGAGAAATTGATTTCTAAAGTGAGCAAAAATCCTATTTTATCAACCTACACTCATCTAGCCCATTGGTTTAGGTTGTTAGCTTCACTAATACTTGATTAGTGAAGCATTAGCTTGAGTTAGAGAGACTTCAAGGTGGATCATCTTCGGCTTCGAAGACAACGAAGTAAGCTCGATCATTTCTTCAAGTGGAGTCAAGAAGAGTTCTAGAGATTATTACTTGGAGCTTTAGAAGTGAAGGACTTGGTCTACAAAGGTTGTAACCTTCTTCACTTTAGTATAGAACTTGTTTACTTGTTTAAAACCCTAATTCTCTAGTTCGATTCTAAGTTAGTATAGCTTAGCACGCTGGATTTTTTAAAATTGCATACTTGATACTTGTATAAACCTAGTAGTGGTGCTAAGACACACTTTCATCTTTCATTTGTATTTTTCACTTCTAACTTTTATATAAAAAAATTTTATGCAAAGCAATATTTACATATGATGCATAGATATATACAAACCATCCATACAAACCATCCCCCCAAACTTGTTTGCAGCAGTGTTCTCACTATTGTTATCCTGTAAGCTCAAATCCTGAAGATTAAGAGGAATAGTTCAATAAGATGGTAAAAAGAAGGGGTTAAGAGTGAATAACCGTGAAATTTTTCCCCCAAACTTGTTTTTGGCTCACAATCGTGTAAAATTTTGTTTTCTTTCAAGAGCCATTTTCAAAATATTTTTCTTTTCACCTCCAAACTTGAGTAAAACAGTGTTTTCATTATTAAGCATTAAAATTTAATATAAGAGGAGGGGGAATAAATATTATTGGTTTACATAAAACATTACAAAGACCAAAAGTCAACACCAACCATTCAAATATTTTATCCATATAACACCATGGTTGGTAGAAGATCATGTTACAGATAGATGTGAAGAAGTGGGGAGGAGATAAGAGGTGTAATCGAAAGGATTTACGTCTCGGTTAGTAGAGACGAAAAAGTGATGATGGGTGAAAACGAGAATGTGTAAGATAAGGAATGGGTAGAATAGTCTCATTTTCGTATGTGACTAGAAGAAGGGGTGGTGGTTCAACTTCTTCAGGTGGAGGTTGATTCATCACAACATCCATATCTTTAAGGACCGCGAGTTCTTCAGCGAAAATGCTTTCGAAATTTTCATCGATATTCCAAATGATAATCTCATCGGAAAGAAAAGTATGATACTCAGACTCCATAAGAGGTTCATATCTAGTATAAGAGACTGACTCGGATAGCTCGACTAAGTCATTCAACAAGTCAAAGAATTCGGACTCGGGGGTAGACTTGTCATCAAAAGGGTCCTCACTCGTATAATAAATAGCTGGATCAAACGATAACGCACTAGTGGCGTCGAGATCATTATCGGAAAGAAAGAATTCCTCAAATTCTCAACTGTCATAAGCTATCTTGTCGACAGAATATATATCAATTATATTAGCAGAAGGTTCGAAGGGTTGACTTCCTACCCTGTAAATGTTAAGCTCAATTGTCCTCTTTCCAAAGAACAGGTTTATGGAACCGTTACGATAATTGATTATCGTGTTAGAAGTTGCTCGAAAATGTCAACCTAAAATCACCGGAATTTGGTTCCGTGGGTTTGCCACAGGCTGTGTATCTAAAACTATAAAGTCCATAGGGAATATAAATTCCTCGACTTTAATGAACATGTCCTCTAGCTCACCCCTAGGGTGGGTGATAGATCAATTAGCCATCTGGAAAGTGCAGTGTGCATGTTTTAACTCTTCTATTCATAATTGCTCTTAAACAGAATACGGATGCAAGTTAACACTGGCACCTAAATAAAGTAGAGAGCGATTGATGTTTTTACCCCCAATAACAATAGACAACCGGGGTCCTTATGTTTCTTGGGCACATGTTGGGTAAGAACATTGCTCATATTACTCTCTAAGAAAACCTTTTTAGGCACTAGAGTTTTCCTTTTTCTAGTGCACAAGTCCTTAAGAATTTTCGCATAGGATGGAACTTGTTGGATATAATCTAAGAGAGGAATATTTATATTTACTTGCTTAAAAATCTCCACAATCTTCTCCATTTGTGGACTTGGTCTGTTGGGCCTCAACTGGTTTGGAAAAAGAGCTTTATTAATAAGGGTTGGGTCCAACTCTTGTGGAGAAGTTTATGGGGATGGAATGGATTCTAAAATTGGAGTTGGGATGGTCGTAGATGGTAATTCATTCAAGGAAGTGGGCTAAGGGTTCGAGCATAATGAAAACCGGTGAATAGGCTTGGAAGAAAATGTTGGATTAGACGAAATAGGAGTAGAAGTAGTAATCGGGGTATCATCTGAATCATTAACTTGTTCACCAACATGGTTGTTCAGCACTCTTTCTGATCTCAACGTAGTTACGGCACTCAAGTTATCATTTTGTTGGTGAAGGAAAATATTTGCGCTTTGTGAGTTGCCGGGATTTGTAGAGGTTGAGATGGAAGTTTCCCTTTCTCTCTCTCACTCGTTGCGGCATTCAACTGTGCAATTTGTGCTTCAATCGATTTTATGCTTTCACCATGAGAAGCAGTATGTTGCATCAGCGTTTGGATAGAAGACGTTAAATTAGCCGTCGTTTGTGTGGATTGTTTAATAAGCGTTTCTAAGCTTCTTTTGAGTGCAGAGATTTTATCAGTACCGGCCATTCGAATACTATTCTGTGGTTGGAAAAAACTATTATAAGGGGTACAGCTGTTAGCCGGATTGTGGAAAGATTATGGTTGAAAGGGCTGCTGAATTTGTTGTGGTGGCTGTTGTTGCTGTGAGGGAAGACTTTAATAGTTATTTTGGCTTGGGAACGGATTTTGATTTTGAGATTGGTTTTGTTCCAAGCAAAATTAGAATGATTCCTCCATCCCTGATTATATGTCGATGAATAAAGATCATTTGTATGTAGTTGCTGAAAAGCAACATTGGTTTGTTCATGACTTTGAGACAGAGGATTCAAAGGACATTCTTCCGTTAAATGTGATGGGTCCAAACAGAAACCACACACGGTTTTGGGGAGCGTAACTTGGTTTAGGGAGGCTGAAGAGAATTTTCTTTCCATAGCTTCGAGTTTCTTTTACATCGTAGCAATTTCGGCTTTCATTGCGATGGAAGTGTCGAGCTAATGGATATCTTCCCTAGATGAAGATGATGTTGGTCTCCCATTGTAATGTTTGTTCGACGAGATCTTCCAGAAATTTCCATGCTTCGCTGTCGTCTTTTGACATGAAATGACATTGAAAAATGGTTTCTAGCATTTTTTTGTAGCTGGATTAATACCTACATACATAATTCGGCAAAGTTGTCATCTGTCAATTTCGTGATGAGGGCATTGGACAAGAAGATCTTTAAACCGTTTAAAGCATTTCCAAAAGGGTTCATTAGGAAGTTGGGCAAACCGGTTAATCCCACTCCTAATACGGGCAGTCTTGTGATGAGGATAAAATTTCTTCAGTAATGCTTTGACGAATTCATCCCATTTAGCGATAGAATGTGCAGCGGTGCTATAAAGCCACTTTTCTGCGAGATCGCACAAGGTAAAGGGAGAAGACGTAATTACAGAACATCCCGTGAAAGTTGGGTGGTGCTCATCATCGTACATACGTTTTCAAATTTGGTTAACGTATGCATCTTCAGATTCAATCCCGTGAAATTTGGGCAACAAGTTGATAAAGTGGGGTTTAATTTCGGAATTATCCCCATTGGCTTGTGGAAGAGACAGAAACGTAGGAAGGGGTCCACGTACGGGGTAGCATCTGTCTTGCAGAGTGATGTGTGGTGGATTCTGCGCACTTAGGGGTGGTGGTAAGGTGGCGTTGTTAAAACCTAATGGATATCTGTCCATCACGGGAGATGTGGTATGTAGAGGAGAAATAGAAGATGGAGAAGTATTGACTTCGGAGTCGACAGCAAAAACATGGACTAGACGTGCACTAGAATCTGGTGTCCAGCTGATCATGCACTAAGCATGTTTAGTGCACGTGGTAGCGTATGATATGTATGAGAATGATTTTAAGAAGGCTTGTTTTGAAAAAATGTTGGACGTGAGCCTGACTCAATAAATCACAAAATGCAAAATCAATCACTAGAGCTAGGGTCATCTAGGTCAAGTCACTAGACCGCTTCTAGACTTCCAAAGGACAAGGTGTAGGATCAATCCTCTACCACCTCCTTATCAATCTTGCGGCCAGGTAAGTGCCAGGTAAGTGAGAGGTGTCCGCTATACGAATTACCGAAATAGCGGTCCTAATTAACTAACCACTTTTCTTAGTCACACTTGCCTTAGACATCACAAGAGAAATGTGGATAAACAATAGATTACCTATGACCCTTCTTTATCCTAATTGAGCGCGAATGTCCTTAGGGACTTGGTCTAGATATTTTTTTTATTAATGTAGGGTGATAGTATGCTCGTTTATGATTTGTGAGACCTAAGAAGGGTGATGAGATCCCTACCTAATCTAAATTTGGGTTTATTGCCCTTTAAAGTCTGTTTTAGATATGCAAAACAAACCGAAATCAAAACACGCAAAAAGATTTTTTTGGCGATGCTGTTTGCAAAGAATCCTGCAGATAAAATCAGATTATTGGAGTTTTAGAGGAGAGAGAAAGGCAGTAGGAGAATACCAGAGACTTTTAGGGGCCCAAATCGTCAAAGGGACCGCGGTGTGATGTGGTTTTCTGCTAAAATTTCTTTAGAACACACCTATGCCATTCTGGTCCAAGTTGAAAGTCTATGAATCTCTATTGGCCTTCTCCAATTACTCCAGATTCCCTTACAAAATTCGCACAATAATTGTTTAAAAACACAAAATGCGGTTTTGGTTCTCTTTTATTTTTATGTTTCTCTGGTTTTTATAAGAAATCAATCCGGATAACAAGAAAATTAATTACGACCATTTTCTCGGCAACAACACCATTTGATTAATCGTTCGAAGGTGTGTAAATATGCTGTAAATAATCGCAATCAAAATGGTGTCGCAAATAACTAACTGCGATGAGTACGAGTCGTCCGCAGGGAAACGTGAACTTCTTTTCTTGTCTTAGACGAGTTGATAAAAGAGATGATGGTTTGTTGTCGTTTTATTTTAATATGGATATAAAATTGATAATAGAAAGGCTTGTAGGGTTTATAGGACTTAGTAGTTAATAGATGAATCTTTAGAAATGACTCTTTTTATCTGTTAATAGTTTAAAACTAGAGAGATAGCGATGAATGTGGATTAGGGTTCTTGGAGGGATTAGGGTTTCCCATTCTGTCCCTTGTCCTTCCATTGATCTCTATTAATCTCAAGCCCTTAACAAAACAAGAACTAATTTCAAATCGTGGTCGGGACTATCAATAAATTGATAGCGCTCCCGATAAGAAGGCTAACATTTATTTTGCTAAAGTTTATAAACATTAAAATGTCAAAAGAAGTTAAAAGAAATTTAATCCATTATTCTACCCTATCCTATAAACCCTAGCAAGCAAGAAATTACTCGCTCATGTTTAGTAGTGATTTAGAAAAAAGGTTGAAGATGAATGAAACCATCATTAAGATGCAGAAAAGTAATGTGGAAAATTAATGCGTAAAGTAAATGCGGAAAAAGTAAATGCAAAAAGATTTTTAAAAAAACTACCTTTATTAATCAACTATTGCATTACAGCTTTTCTCTTTAGAAAGTAGATTACAAGAACCCTAGTTTTTCTCTAGATCTCTCTTTTTATGGAGGTTTATGGAGGTAGATGAATAGACAATGAGATGATGTTATGTGGAATTATGAGATTGGATAATGCGATGCCTTAAATGCACAGCTCTCGGTCCTTTATATAGTCTATGAAACCAGAAACCCTAAATGCCATATGGGAGTACGTGTAGTTACAATCATGTCCCCAAAATCTCTGATCCAACGACCACTGAAAGACCGCGAAACAGCCGCCCATTGCCACGTTTGACCGCGGTTCCGCCGCCACTTGATGGGTTTGGGTCTTGAAATTTTTTCTGGCTTTTCTCCTTGATATTTGGAGATCCTCTTGATATATCGATTCTGAAAATATTGCCCTGAGTCTGCCGTTACTAGATTCCTCGATTTGCTTCTAAAATTTGGCAGATTCGGTTTCGATATCCCGATTTGATTTGGACCTCTTACTTGGACTTCAGACCTGAGCTAATACCTGCATAATATCTCAAATCAAAGTGTTAGTAGCATTTGGTATTTTTGAGATATTATTCCAACCATTTATATGATATAATCTTAAGAATATTAACTAGGAATATTTAATATAATATGCATATTTTAATTACTAATATTTCTTTTAAATATTATATGCATATATTTTCCTAATTATATTAATTATAAATATAGAAACATATGATAATCAAGTTTTACAAATAAACCCCTATGTGTTCTTTATTTACAATTAACACCATTTAGCAGTCAATAATAGTAGGGAAAATGTTCTTTCAAATGTGCAATATTTTTGACTAATAACCAGACCCTATGAATTTGCGAGGAGAGCCGCTGATAAGGCCACTCCGGTTTTGCCTGCACTGTAACTTTTGCAGTGGGGGAGATTTCTTTAACACCGCCGTTGGGGAGTTTTTACGTGCCCTCCTGAGCGGATCAAAGTTGTTCCCGGTTAGAACAGCAGCGTCGTCTTCCACCATTGGAGCTGGTGGGGTGAGTCCAGAGGGGGAGTTGCCTCCAGTTTCTTTCACTCGACGCCAGTGGCGACATCGAGCATGCCTAGCAGAAGGGACCTCCTCAGGTTTGAAAGCGGCTTCATCATGCCTCTGGCTTTGCTGAGGGGCTTCAATCGGCGTCAGCCTATTGAAGACCTACGTCCTTGATTGAGTTTGAGGATAGCCGGCCAGCCTTTCGAAAACTAATCGTCTGATATGGGATGCACCTTTGACTGCTTCGCTTATAGCAGGAATAGGGAGGGCTAGCCGTTTTAGGGTAGCCCTTTCAGGTATCACGAGCTTCTTTGCGGGCCTATTTGAGTTCTTGCTCATCCTGTTGAAGACTGAGACATCAGAGTTTGACGGCTTGCTGATGGGGGCCATCGTGGTTGCTAGTCGATCGAAGACCGACCTTCTAGGATCTTCTTCTTGCGACGTTGAGGCACTGAAACTCACAGGTCAGAGCTTGATCCCGAAGAACAATCCGGTAGTGGCTTATATGACCTGCCCTACCAGCATTGAGAAAATAGAGGCCGCGTTGGGCCTATAGGTCACTCCTCCAGTTGGGGTGGAGCGGGAGTTGCTATTACATGAGGTGCAGTTGAGAGCCATCGATTTTTTGCACAGGAGAAAGTCACCAAGTTTTAGTAGCTCGAATCTAAGGGCAACCATAGAGAATCGTGTTTGTTCGCGAAACACGACACACGAAGTGTGGAGTGGAAAGAGGAAAAGGTCCCACCGGGCGTGCCAGAATATGTTTACCGCCGAAAGACCGGACCGAGATGTTGGGACATCTAGCTTGAATTTGGGGGCAGATGCTATTTGGACTTCTCCATCCATCTCTCCGAAAATACCAAGTTGATTTATGGTACCGTATATCGGAGGTTTGGATAAATGCTACCGTTGTAACAGACTTTATCAGATTCCCCCTCATCTGTGTGGGGTTTTTAATTGTTGGGATGCTCTTCCCTACAGGTGCAAGCCCCTGCAGTTAATTACTTTATTGCGTTGCGATAACCATTTTCTCATGCTCCAGCCATTCACTCCGTGTCGTGTGTTATTTTGTTTGTTAAGGTTGCCCGTGGATTGTATACGGAGACTATTTTATATCGTCACCCGTAGGGCGCGGATCAGTCCAAGTCTGTATATTTTTTAGATTTGTTTTTTTTTTGAATATTTTATTTGGTCTAAGGACCGTTAATCTAGTTTGAGATTAAGATCAAGTTAAACGTATGGGCATTTGGGCTCAATTTGTTTTAACTAAGGATACGTTAGTCCTGTTTGAGACTAAGATCAACTTAGCAACATTTTAAGAATCATTTTTTTTTATTAAGATCCAACAATAGAGAATTTAGGCTTAGATGTTAGAAATTTTAGAGAGAGACCTTTTGCCAATTTGGGCTTGGTCTGCTCAGTCTTTTCTTCTTTCTTCTTTCTTTTATTCAAAAGTGCTAAGCACTTATTTGGGTTCTGTTTGCTCAGCCCTTTTTCTTTTATGCAAAAGTGCTAAGCACTTATTTGGGGCTCTGGTCCTCACATGTGTATCATGTGAAGCCTTCAGTCATGGGCGATGTCCAATAAATGCTAAGCACTTTATTCATTTTGACTGAATATGAAGTGCTAAGCACTTTTGTATCGCATCCACGTGAGAAGCATGTGCGGCTCTAGGATATGGGCGTTGCCCACTCAGTGCTAAGAACTCTGCTGTTTAGGCTGCATATGAAGTGCTAAACACTTTTATACGGCATCCGCATAAGGAGTACGTGCGGCGCTGTCTCATTTATTTCGTTGGGCGCCTACATATGTTTCACGTGTGGCACTGGGCGCTGCCCAATTAGTGCTAAGCACTCAGCCACTTTAGCTATATATGAAGTGCTAAGAACTTTTACTCAGCGCTCACGTGTATTTCACGTGAGGCGCTGGCCTTCTGTTTTGGGCGCCGATTGATCTGCTAAAAAGTGTTTTGTAAAATAACCGCAATCAAGACGGTGTCGTTAGTAGATAGCCGCGATGAGTACAGGTCGTCCGCAGGAAAATGTGAACTTTTTTCTTGGTTTAGATGAGTTGATTAAAGGGTGATTGTTTGTCGTTACGGATATAGAATTTATAAAGAAAAGGCTTATAGGGTTCATAGGACTTAGTAGTAATGGATAAATAATTAAAAATGACTCATTTTATTTTTTAATAATTTAAAACTAGATCGATAGTGATGATTGAAGATTATAATTTTTTGGAAGAAACTAGGGTTTCCCTACTACTAACCCTAGTTCTTGTATTGATTTCTATTCATGTTTAGCTCTTAACAAAACAAGTATTAAACCAATCTCAAATCGTGGTCGTGACTATCAATAAATTGGCAGTGCGCTCGATAAGGATGTCAACATTTATTTTCCTAAAGTTTATAAACTTTAAAATGTATAAAAGAAGTTAAAATATTTTATCATCCATTGTTCTATCCTATTCTACGAACCCTAATAAGCTAAGAATTACTCGCTCATGGTTAAAGATTTAGAAGAAAGTTTGAAGAAGAATGAAAATATAGTTAAGGTGCAGAAAGTAAGTGCAAAAAGAATTAAATAACAACTACCTTTATTAATCAACTATTGCATTTACAAATCTTTTGAAAGTAGAGTACAAGAACCCTAGTTGCTCTAAATCTCTTTTTTGTTGGAAGTAGATGAATAGCTGATGATCACTCAGATGCGTGGATCGCTTGGACCTCTTGATCTCTTCGATAATGATTTCCAATGTACAGCTCTCGGTCCTATATACAGTCCTATAAACTAGAAACCATAGATGTCATCTGTGAATATATGCTGTTATAATAAAGTACCCAAAATCTCACATCATATGGCTATAAATGAGCCGCGGAACCGCCGCATATAGCCTTGTTTTGCGGCGGTTCCGCGGCAGTTTGGTGGTATCAAATTTAGGCATTTTTTGTGGTCTTTTGTGTTGCCATTTGGAGATCCTCTTGATATCTAGATTATGAAAATAATGCTCTGAGTCTCTGTCGTTGCTAGATCTCTCAATTTGCTTTTAAATTTTTGCAAATTCGGTTTCGATATCTCGATTTGACTCAGATCTCTTGCTTGGATTCCAGACCTGAGCTAATATCTGCACAATATCTTAATTCATCGTGTTAGTAGCATTTGTTCTTTTTGAGATATTATCCTAATCATTTATATGATATAATATGTTAAGAATATTGATTAGAAATATTTAATATGATATACATATTTTAATTACAAAGATTTCATTTAAATATTATATGCATATATTTTCCCTCATTATGTTAATTATAATGTAGAAACATATGATAATAGACTTTTTACAAATAAACCCTCATATGTTCTATATTTACACTAAACACCTTTTAGTACTTAGCACTAGTAGGGAAAATATTCATTCAAATGTACAATATTTTAGACTGATGAAGAATATTTTCAGCAATGGTCATGGATGTAAAAGATGTCATATTCGCCTCAAAACGAATATCAATCATATGGAAATGATGGTGTTTGTTGTACTAATAGTTTTGGATTAGTGAAAGGGTTGAAATTTTGGCTTTCAGCCATCGCAATATGCTCAGCGATGGACATGCGTTTAGAAGTTCCCTCACTTACCTTAAACGGATTATCAACATAAGAAGATATTGAATTTTGATCCGGTTGATAGGACCTTGAGTGAGGTATCCAGCTGTTATTTTCCACTTGCTCTATCCTATCTCTTAAAGATATGGTCGAGTCGGATTTTGTATCGAAACAGTTACGAAAACAAGATATATCTGGCTCTGGATAGCAAAGCTCGGCAAGAGTTCGTCTGTTTGGGTTACCCATTATAAGAAAGTGAAAAGAAAAGAAGGTGAAAAGGTAATGATTTAAGCTCCTTATGGATTTTGGAAATTGTTTTGCTTTGAAAGTGGGACTTGAGATTTGACTCAACAAATCACAAAATGTACAATCACTCCTTAGAACTAGGGTTTCCTAGGTCAAGTCACCATATCACTCCTAGACTTCCAAAAGAAAAGTCGCAGGATCAATCCTCTACTACCTCTTTATCAATCTTGTGGCCAGGTAAGTGCCAAATAAGTGGGAGGTATCCGTTATACGAATAGCGGGCCTAATTAAGCAACCGCTTTCCATAGCCACACTTGCCTAGACACCATAAGAGAAATGCGGAGAAGCAATAAATTACCCACGACCCTACTCTGTCCTAATTGAGCGTGAATGTTCTTAAGGGCTAGGTCTAGATATTTTTTATTAAAGTTGGGTTATGTGTATGCACGTTTGTGATTTGTGGGGCTTAGGAAGGATGATGAAATTCCAACCTAATCTGAATTTGGGTTTATTGCCCATTAATGTCCATTTTAGATATGCAAAACAAACCAAAATCTAAAACACGCAAAAAGATTTTTAGCAGCAATATTTGCAAACAACCCTGCAGTTAGAATCAATTTATTGGAGCTTTAGAGGATAATGAAAGATAGCAGGAAATTACCAGAGGATTTTGGGGGCCCAACTCCACCAGGCCGCCGCAGTTCCGCCGCCAAACTCCTTTTCTCGCCGCGGTTCCACCGCAAGTTGAGGAGTTCTTCCCTTCAAAATTCTTTAGAGAGCTCCAATGTTCCTCTGGTTTAAGTTTAAATCTTCTGAATCTTTATTTCCTTGCTTTAGTTACTCCAGATTCCCTTACAAAACTCGCACAATAATCGTTAAATATGCAAGATGCAGTTTTTTATTTTATTTATTTTATTTTATGGTTGCCGGATTTTATAAGAAATCAACCCGATTAACTAGAAAAAAATTACGACCATTTCCCCGGCAACGGCGCCATTTGATTGATCTGCAAAAAAGTGTTTTGTAAAATAACGCAATCAAGATGGTGTCGCTAGTAGCTAGCCGCGATGAGTACGGGTCGTCCACTGGTAAACGTGAACTTTTTTCTTTCTTTGGACGGGTTGATTAAAGAAGGGTGATTGTTTGTCGTTACGGATATAGAATTTATAAAGAAAAGGCTTGTAGGGTTCATAAGACTTAGTAGTAATGGATGAATAATTAAAAATGTTACTTTTTATATTTTAATAGTTTAAAACTAGATTGATAGTGATGAATGTAGATTAGGGTTTTTTTGGAAGAAACTAGGGTTTCCCCATTACTAACCCTTGCCTTATATTGATCTCTATTCATGTCTAGCCCTTAACAAAACAAGTGTTAAACCGATCTCAAATAGTGGTCGTGACAATCAATAAATTGGTACCGTGCCCGATAAGGATGTTAACATTTATTTTGCTAAAGTTTTTAAACTTTAAAATGTATAAAAGATTTTATCATTCATTGTTCTACCCTATCCTACGAACCATAGCAAGCTAGGAATTACTCGCTCATGATTAAAAATTTAGAAGAAAGGTTGAAGAAGAATGAAAACATAGTTTAGGTGCAGAAAGTAAGTGCAAAAAGTAAGTGAAAAAAGAATTAAATAACAACTAATTTTATTAATCAACTATTGCATTTACAAATCCTTTGAAAGTAGAGTACAAGAACCCTAGTTGCTCTAGATTTCTTTCTTGTTGGAAGTAGATGAATAGCTGATGATCACTCGGATACGTGGATCGCTTGGATCTCTTGATCTCTTCGATGATGATTTCCAATGTACAGCTCTCGGTCCTATATATAGTCTCATAAACTAGAAATCCTAGATGCCATTTGTGAATATATGCTATTATAATCAAATACCCAAAATCTCACATCATATGGCTACAAATGAGCCGCGGAACCGCCACATATAGCTTTATTTGGCCGCGGTTCCACGGCGGTTTGGTGGTATCAAATTTAGGTATTTTTGTGGTCTCTTGTGTTGCCATTTGGAGATCCTCTTGATGTCTAGATTATGAAAATAATGCTCTGAGTCTCTACCGTTGCTAGATCTCTCGATTTACTTCTAAATTTTGGCAGATTCGGTTTCGATATCCCGATTTGACTCGGATCTCTTGCTTGGATTTCAGACCTGAGCTAATATCTGCACAATATCTCAAACCATAGTGTTAGTAGCATTTGGTCTTTTTGAGATATTATCCTAACCATTGATTAGAAATATTTGATATGATATGCATATTTTAATTACAAAGATTTCATTTAAATATTATATGCATATATTTTCTCTAATTATGTTAATTATAATGTAGAAATATATGATAATAGACTTTTTACAAATAAACTCTCATATGTTCTATATTTACACTAAACACCTTTTAGTACTTAACAATAGTAGGGAAAATATTCATTCAAATGTGCAATATTTTAGACTAATCAGGCGCCCACGTGTTTTTCACATGAGGCGCTAATTCCTTTTCTTTTGTAGAGATTGAATTTCTGTTAATGGCATTTGGCCATTAATGATAACCAAGATCTTTGTTTTAAAGATCTGGGATCAAGAAGTAAGTTCTTATGCTTTTGTTTTCTTTTATAAGCACTAAGTTTTTTTTTAGGGTTAAACCCTGTTTTCAGAGGAATTAAATTTCCACAACATAGGTTCTTTTTCTTTTTCTTTCTTTTTAACCTACTTCTTTTCCCCTAGGTTTTGATTATGAAGAACAAAATCTCACTGATGAGAATTAAATTCTCAACTTGTGTGAAGATTTGCTTTGCAAATCTCAAATCAGAAGAAGAACTAAGTTCTTGTATGAAGGGTTAAACTCTTGTTTCCATTTATACTAGACAAAGGAGATATTTTGATCTCTTCCTTTTCTTTTACCTAGAGTTTGAATGAAGGGAGATCTTCTTCTTCTTTTGAGAATTAAATTCTCTATTTTTTTTGTAGAGAAATTTATAGGGTCAATCCTCTCTGTGAGACTTGAAGTCTCGGATCCTTTATATAGGAGAGGTAAGTTTGTTAATTAATTTGAGAAAATCTCTCTTTGAGAGATACCAATTGATTTTATTGGTCTCAAAGATTACTTGGGGAATTTTATCCACCTTTGGATTTTTGATCCAAGAATTTCTGTTTTACAGAATATGTTTTCTTATTTTTAACAAGATTAGGAAAATATTTTCCATATACAGAATTTAATTCTGTCATACGATGATTTTTAACCACCATTGTATTTTTAATCCAAGAGTTCTCTTTTTAGCAGAGTACATCTTTCTTTATTTAGAAAGATATATGAAATATTTCCATCTCATTGGATCTTTGATCCAACAACTTTTTGTTTAACAGAAAATATCCTTCTCATTTAGAAAGATCAGGGAGATATTTCCCCTCGATAGAATTTAATTCTATATTTGGTGATTTTTAATCACCGTTGGATTTTCAATCCAACGGTTCTCAGTTAACAGAGAATATCTTTTCGTTTTAGAAAGATCAAGAGTGGTATTTTCCCAAGAATGGAATTTAATTCTATATAGGGAGACGTTCTCATGTGTTTAACGCGTGACCCCTATGTGGGTGTTTAGCCTATTTTATTTAGCGCCTATATGCCTTGCATATGGACGGCCACGTGTTTAACACGTGAGGTCAATTTGGCCTTTAGCCACTTGCTCTTAGTGTTTATATGCTTTGCATACCAAAAATTGAATTTAATTCTATGTATAGAGTTTAATTCTATGTATAGAGTTTAACTCTATCTGAAACTAATGCTTGAAAATGGTGTTCTCACGTGACCGTAATATGGGTTTTAATCAGTTTATTTAGCGCTTATATGCTTTGCATATAGACGCTCATACATGAGGCATTTTAGCCTTTAGTTGTTCGGTTGCAGCGCTTACATGCTTTGCATATAGGCGCTCACGTGTTTAACACGTGAGGTTTAAGACTTGGGGAATTCTCCTCTTTTTTCTTTCTCCGCCTTTTTTTATAAAGGAACAAGCTATATCAATGAGATGGTCCTCACTGATCGGTAGTCCTGTCGAAATACTCACCCGCTAAGTTAAGTATCTGGGCCATACAAAACCCAGACGCCAGTGTGTTATAAATACCATGATAATAATAATAACCAGAACAATATGCTATACAGGATGTCATATGTAAAGTAAGGTATGAGGATCACAACAATCACAGGTGTTATAACAGTAGACTATAGGTATGTCACGCGTATCCGAAAGTCTATATTTCTAGGTTTACTATCTTACAGGTATTTGAAACCAATGAATGCAATTCTGATCATAACTCAGCAGAATATATCCCATTCATCCCTACGAGACCATGGTACAATATATCCCGTTCATTCACCACGAGACCACGGTACAATAAACAATGATTATTCCGTACACTCCCGGAATCACATGTCATGACCCGGAAAAGGCACGTGACTTGCACTTGAATCATGTGAAATCTATAGGACCTGTTAGTTATATGTATGCCCTAGAGGCCATTGCTATACATAGGATGCATATTGTAGTGGATGCTGGGATATATATAGGGATGACTTTCTTACTCGACATGATAGTATGCTATCTGGTTGCTCTTTACCTTAACGTGTACACAGATTGTCTCTCTATTACATGTTGGTAAAGCCCTTAGGATGTGTACTTGACTACCTGGACTATGATGCGGATCATACTAGTGGGGACATGGTAGTCAATAAGTACATCCTTCAAGGTCCCTAGTCATGGGTGTATCGAGACGGGGCATCGATATACCAGAGTAGACTAGCGTATACCTTCTCGACCCATACGGATGGGCGATGGATGAATCCATATCCATTGGTGTTTGACATCAGAGATGATATACGGGTGCTCAGTAGAGACTGGGTACACTGGACGGACTCGCCGAGAACTCCCAGATGGTATTATACCTTACGTCAGATGGCAGTTCTCTGTAACACTGGTACAGAGTAGTCTGTTGACCCGAGATCGTCATAGAGTCTTGTGTGGTTCCCACTGTACTTTGATTTCCACCTTACCACGTCTAAGAGGGCGTGCAAAACGGTGGTTTTTGGGTACAGTCCTGAATCACATGGAGGCAATGAGCGATAGGAGGGGATTCGTCTCTCCCGGTATAGGGAGTTGATGTTGCGCTGTGTTCAATTGGCTATAACCGGAAATCCCTGGCCAGGGTTGCTGAGATATACTGGTAAGTGTTACCAGTAGTTCTCGAACTGTTATAGACCTCATATCGACACGACTTATCGAGCTATTGGGGTCTGACGTTTACCACCCCTAGGCAAGATTTGCGACATATCAGACGACGAGACCGGACTGTACGGTAAGTGTTACTGGTTGGATTCACAGGAGTGTGAGCGGGCTTGCTCGTCGATCTTCTGATCTCTCAATACCCGGGTGGCCGTTACGTTTAGCAGACCGCTTGCGGCTTATGGGTGTTTGATATGATCATCACCTGCTGCCGGCGTATTGACGAGTCTTTAGAGTCCTACACAGAGGTTTCCTGGCTCAAGCGAAACGAAATAGGAGCGCATATGAGATGTGTGCGGGACCGAGAATAAGGCGTGTATGTGATACCGTATTCTATTCTCGCGATGAATGTATCGATTGGCTGTATGCGATATAACCTAGTTATCAAATCAAGTATTGATTCGATAAGCCGATACATAGGATACTAGTCGGTTATATGCGATATGACCGGATCGTTAAATCAAGTGTTGATTTAATGATTTAATGTATAATTATATATTTGATATATTACTTTGCATTAACTAGTATTGGTTCACTTTAAATGGATTTTCTCACTTGGATGTACAAGTTGTATATGTGATATACTTTTTGTGCAAATGATTGTATCATGTTTGATGATACATGTTTACTTGGTTAAGTGTAAAGAATTAAACCATGGTTAAACTAATGATTAGGGTTTTGTTTATCCATTTCTTATTTATTCATTTATTTATTTATTTATTCATTTTGGAAAAGATATGAAAAGAATGGTGGCTTTATTTGTAGTTTTATTGAAGCTTCATGAAGCTTTAACCTAGTCCACCATTCTTGTCTCATGCTTAACCCCAACCATTCCACTTAACCATGATTCATTCTCTACACTTAACCATGGTTTGAATATGATAAGTATTGATTTTCTTTTCCTTTTTTAATGAACTTATCATATTCTTTCTTCTTCTTCTTCATCTTGAGCAAGAAAGAAAATCTAGCTACCATCAATGGCAACTAGTGAAAATGAGTGAGAAATCCAATTCTAAAGTCTACCCACTTCCTATTTCTTCATCCTCTACCTCTTGCCAAGTAGTAGAGTGTGTTTTCTTCACAAGTTTCATGATTTGGTGAAGTGGGAGCTTGATCTTGTGATGCCTCGACGTAGATCATCTTCGGCATCATTGTCGATGACCTAGCCCGTCCATTTCTCCGATGAAGCCGACGCTAGAGCCCGGGATTGGATTTGAACGGCAAGGGAACTTCATCATAGAGCTATGGAGGTGGAGAACCGGATCTACAAAGGTTGTATTTCCGTTCTTTTAGTTAAATGGTTAACTAGTTTCTTTTGTCGCCTAAAATTCTAGCCAACGATCTAGTCTAGGGTTTCTCGGCACCCCTAAAATTTGAAATTGGCATGGTTAATGCCTTGTGAGACCTCTTGAGAGTGCCTAGGAACTCAACAGTGGTATCAGAGCCTAGCTAGAGCCTTAGACGATGCATAGACGACGTTTGAAATCTGAATGAACATCGAAACCCTAACCCAAATTGCTCTCTGGACAATTTTCAAAAATGTGGATTTTTGTGAATTAAAAATATGCAGAAAATTCAGCAGGGAATTGTAAGAATTACTGTGAAGCCCGTACCCATGATTCCCTTAAAGAGCGGCGGAACTGCGGCATTAGCATGGCTAATGCGGCGGTTCCGCGGCTATTTAGTCTTTTCTTCAGTTGGTCTTTGCACAGTAATTCCTATATTTGGATGCTGTATTTTCTGGGAATTTTTAATTTTTACTAAAGAGTAGAGTTTTCTGGGTTGTATTAGGAGTTCGATGATTCGATTGGATTATCTGATTTTGTCTATGTGGTTTCCGGATAATTTTTGAATATGATAAAGAGTTCGACCGGATATAAATACCCAATTTTTCCCCTGCCGGGAAATTTCCAAGTGTTGGATTTTTCCGTGATTTAAAGACGTTCTAAGTAGTGCAAGTAACGCGATGGTCCCTCTAGAAGACAACAAACCTTAACTCGATTATGTGACCGTCTTGAACTGCCCTTTGAACCTTAGGGTTTGGGGCAGTACGGCGTGCCACATGTGAGGCGTTGGCTTGACCCTTCTACGGCTGGACCGTTGGTACTGAGGCATGAACTGAATGTTTTTAAACTTATTTCATGTGTTGAGTTGTATCGGGAAAACTTGGGTGTTCGATTGTTCGATCGGAAAGTTTAACATTTTCTATTTATCCGGAATTTGATACAATAATTGGAATTCACAAACATTTATGAGATAACTGAATGAATGTTATAAACATAGCAGTTTAGTCTCAGTTGATCGGTTGCCGCGGAATTTTGATGTGATCAAAAGTCCATCGCAATCACGTAGCGTACGCGGAAGCTCGCCGGGTAAACTTAATAGACTGCTACACCCCATAGCCCCGACCAAGTGACTGTTGGAGAACCCCGTCGCCGAAAGCATCCGTTAGGGTGCTCGCGGCAGCGGTGTTCCGCCTTGGTGCACTTCGTCGACGGCATCGGGGGTGCGGCTGCCTACTAAAGTTTGCGACGAGCATTCGATCAGGATGTCGGGAATCTTGTTGAATTGCCCGACTTGATATTGAAAAGAGTTTTCGATAAAGAGACTAAAATGCGGGGTTTGTAATTGTTAGGCATGCGATGTCTAAGGAATTCATTTGGTCAGGCATGCGATGTCTGAGGAGGTTGCGGATTCCAACTGTTGTAGTTTTACACTTTCTTTTCTGTGACCGTAAGTGTAATATGTGATATCGCCGGTTTCGTTGCTATATGTCAACGACAATTGGGATGCGCATATTTACTTACGTTGATGACATGTGATGTTATGTGTTGCTGGATATGTTATATTGGATCGTCGTGTTCGAATAGCCGGGGGTTTTTATGTGAGATGAGTGTTTTTCATTTTTATTCATGTAAAAACTTGTATGTAATATTCTTTTATTGGGGCACTTCCAGGTAGCGGAAGTTGTCACCTTTTGTATATTATTTACTTTTCCGCACTAGGATAGACCCAAGGAGGAGGGCACAAGTAACCGGGTTCTGGAGTCCAGTGGGAGACCAACTCAAGAAGTCGAGTCCGGGTCTCCTAACTCTAGAATTGGTAGGGTTGCTTGCCGCTCTCGTAGGGGTCTAGGGGTGTGGGTTTGGCTATTCGTCACGACCGCGGAATCCGTGTTTTATACTGGCTCGTATTGAAAACACGGACGTCCTAGTATATCTAATATTTCATATGTTTCTTCTGCTGCGATATCTGTGATGTGATCATGTGATGTTCTGTGATAGATACAGTATATAGTATATATGATATATTATATAGACGTTACTTATGTTTTACACCCGCGCTAGCCCTGCCCCGCTCTGTCGTTAGTTACCTAACCTAACGGTGCACGAGGGGACATCGAGGCGAATGCGGATGTCATAAGTGTACGTCGTATTTATCTGTGATGTTTAGGTACTTAAATGATGGGACTTCATTAATATGATTAATGAAATAAAAAGAAACCTAAGATGTTGTAGAATCGAATTTCAAAATAAAACAGGTAGCTACAGTTCTTGCTTTGCACAGCGGTATATATGATATATCCTGCACCTTATTCGATGAGGAAAGGACCGAGATCCCTTCACCGGGAGTGACTCCTTTAGCAATAACTGGCAGATGCTACACACTCGGTTTGTCTTTTGATTGCTTTTAAGAGTTCTGCTTTGCACAGTGATATATATGATATATCCCGCACCTCATTCGACGAGGAAAGGACCGACGATCCCTTCACCGGGAGTGACTCCTTTAGCAAAACTAGAAAAGCCTCAAAGACACTCTATTTTAAAATCATTCGATCCTACAACGATATAAAGTTCATTACGCAATGGGTTTTCTTAAAAACCTGTCGTAGCCCTCCGTCATTTCAGATAAGTAATAGTTAGTATTCGTGCTGCGTTTGTTGACTCAGTCAAGGCGTAGTATGCGGTAGCTAATTAGTGCTTATCTGCAAAGCATATGATGCGATTGGATTAGGGTAGTCGTGCGGCCTTGTTGACTCAGTCAAGGGTCGTGCGGGTGGGTTTAATTCAATCAGAAATGACGGGTTGAACTTTACTTGCGGTCTATGGTTTGTTGACTCAGTCAAGGTCATAGATCGCTTGGGGCAAAATATTATCGGGAATTTCAAGTGTTGAAATTTGCAATGAGATTGCATACCTTCTATGAGATAGTTGGATCCCGATACCCGCTGCGAGTAATTGTTACTCCTGTGAGAGTTTTACACATTACAATTAGCCGATCAAGTAGGTGTCTAGAAAGGTGTCAACGGGGTTACGCCTCTGGAAAAACGAGGTTTACATTAATTAGGTTCGTGCGAAAGCACGGGGGACCTCCCTCAAAGTACCGACACTGGCCTGGCTGAAAGATTGGCGAACTTGTAGCGTGTAATTAATCCCGGCTAGTCTTTCCTTTTAGGGTTTGAAGGAAGATTTGATTAAAACAGTGGGAGCCATCCTGATTAGATAAAATAATAACCAATCTATTCTTGCAAGAGCGCACGCTGAGTGTTTTCTTCTCTCTCTCTCCTGGTAGAGACCATGTCACGCCTTAATCAAGATAATAATACGGATTATTGACCGAACCCGCTTGTTATACTGAGCTGGGGAACGTTGGTCCCGCTCCAACTTATAATTGTTATAAGACAGAGCAGGAAATTGGGGGATACCAGATTTCCCGTGCCGCCCAAACGAAGAGAGTACATGCTGATGCATCATCTTCGGGTGTGTTCATTATACAAAACTGTTTCTCAAATATCCTTTACGTCCTGGGTATATGATACCGGATCAGGATCTCGCATATGTAATCTGTTACATGGGCTACAGATAGGTAAAGAACTGAGAACGAGTGATAAGTTTCATGAGACAGAAAACGGGGCAAGTGTTGCAGCCAAGTCTGTTGGTCACTGTCACCCTGTATTACCAGTACATTGATTCTGAACAAATGTTATTAGATACCGAACCTTATATACAAAATCATATCAGTCTCTTTATTAGTAAAGAAATGATAAAATTTTGTATTGTTGGATAATATTTTGAACATTTCCTATATCAAAAGTTGATCGGTTCAGGCACGTTATCTAACAGCATTGATGTTCTAAATCAAACTACAGTTCTTAGTATATGAAACACACACAAGAGGAAGAGTTCAGAAATGGACGAATCCTTCTTGAGGTATTGTAGACTAGGTCAGATCAATGTGACCCGACTAGCTAAAGTTACATTTAGATGCATGTTTAAATCAGTTTGAATTTACATCTTATGAAACTTGCCAGTCATGTCACAGAGATAAGATGACCATAGCTCCGTTTACTGGAAACAGAGAAAGAGTTAGTGAACTCTTGGGACTGATACATGATGTTGTATGTTAGGTCCCCAGTCTACACATACCAAGACCGGTTCTTTGTACTTCATTACATTCTCTGATGATCTCTCCAGATTCAGACATATGTTCCTGTTGAAACACAAGTCCGAACCTTTTGAGATATTCACAGAATATGATTTAGAAGTAGGGAACCAAAATACGGGTATAAGTATTATGTCCTTTGATGTGATCGAGGAGGAGAATACTTGAGCACGGAAATTCTGGACTATTCTAAAGAAGAATGAGATTCTCTCTCAGAATTACTCCTCCGAATACACCATAGCACGATGGTATATCGGGGCGGAGCAATCACACCCTATATGATGTGGTGTGCTCTATGATGAGCATTACTGAGTTACCTATTTCCTTTTGGGGGTTATGCACTTATGAAGATGCATACCTATTGAATAGGGTTCGAATCAAATCAGTTGCCTACCGCTTCATATGTGATATGGAAAGGGAAGAGCCCATATCTTAAGTTAGTTAAGATTTGGGGTTGTCCGGCCTATGTCTAAAAGCAAAATCCGGACAAGCTCGAGGCAAGGTCTGTTATGTAGAACTGGAAAGGTTCCAACTATGCAAACTACAGCAGATGATTTGATAGAACCAAAGGATTCAGTAGATTCCAACGAACCTCAGCCTCTCCGCCGATCTAGTAGGGTTCCTCACCCACCTGAGAGATACTTCTGTTTCTCTATGACAGTGGGAGCGAGGAATGCATCATGAGATAATGACCCAACTGGTTTCGAGCTGGACATCAGGAGTGAGACTCTGTAAGAATGGCTGGATGCTTAGCGATCTGAGATGGAATCCTTATACACCAGCAAAGTATGGACTTTGGTTGCTATATCTGAAGGGTTAAATCCCCATCAGGAGCAAGTATATCTTGAGAAGATTACTTGGTGTAGATGGAAAAGTTGAGACTTTCAAAGCTAGACTTGTTAAAGGTTTTCGTCATCGACCAAGCGTGGATAATGATGAAACCTTTTTCTAAGGATCTATGCTTAAGTCTATCCGGATCCTACTTGTCACGGCTACATACCATGACTATGATATCTGGCGGTTGGGTGCCATGACTGCTTTTCTAGATGGTGTTTTAGAAGAGTGCGTCTGTAAGTACACAGCCAGAGGGCTTCGTAGACAGTGGGAGCAGCGGAAACGTGTACAAGATGCTTTATAGGATAAAGCAGGCATCGCGGAGTTGGAATGTCTGTTTTGATGTCGTAGTTAAAAAGTTTGACTTCATCAAAATGGTAGATGAACCTTGTATATACAAAAAGGTAGTAGGGAGTATGGTGGCAATTTTCGTAGAGTACGTGGATGACATACTCTTGATAGGGAAAGAGTTTCCTATGCTACGCTCGATCAATCTCCGCTTATCACATTGATTCTCCACATAGGATCAAAGTGATACCTACTAAATCCTGGATTTTGGATCTATGAGATAGATCTATGTGGATGTTAGGATACTCACTAGTTGTAGTGAGATGGTATTAGTTGATCCTGAGGAGAATCACTGGAAGGGTTCCAGGGTGATAAAGATGACTGAATGTCAGTCACAGGCATTGTCTTTACCCTCAGTAAAGGGGACGGTATGTTGGAAGATTTCCAAGCTAGATACCGTGGCATACTAGACGATAAAGGCAGGATACATCGCTACTAAAGATGCTACCAAAGAGGCTGTTTGGGTGTATATTGGTTCATGAGATGAACTATGTTCCTCCCATTGTGTGATAATGGAGTTGTGGCTTATGCCAAGGAACGCAGGTCCCATCAGTGATCCAGACATATTCTAAGGCAGTATCACCTGATCATGGAGATGGTTGATCTCTAAGGGATCGAGGTTAGGAGAGTAGACTCAGAGGACAACACGGCGGATCCACTCACAAAGGCATATTCCCAGAGAGAGACTCTTATGGGATGGTTGAGTATGAGATACTACAACCACTGCTATCAGATGGCCTTAGTGCAAGTGGGAGATTGTTAGTTATATGTATGCCCTAGAGGCCATTGCTATACATAGGATGTATATTGTAGTGGATGCTGGGATATATATAGGGATGACTTTCTTGCTCGACATGATAGTATACTATCTGTTTGCTCTTTACCTTAACGTGTACACAGATTGTCTCTCTATTACATGTTGTTAAAGCCCTTAGGATGTGTACTTGACTACCTGGACTATGATGCGGATCATACTAGTGGGGACGTAGTAGTCCATAAGTACATCCTTCAAGGTCCCTAGTCGTGGGTGTATCGAGACGGGGCATCGATATACCAGAGTAGACTAGCGTATACCTTCTCGACCCATACAAATGGGCGATGGATGATCTCATATCCATTGGTGTTTGACATCAGAGATGATATACGGGTGCTCAGTGGAGACTGGGTACACTGGACGGACTCGCCGAGAACTCCCAGATGGTATTATACCTTACGTCAGATGGCAGTTCTCTGGTAACACTGGTACAGAGTAGTCTGTTGACCCGAGATCGTCATAGAGTCTTGTGTGGTTCCCACTGTGCTTTGATTTCCACCTTACCACGTCCAAGAGGGCGTGCAAAACGGTAGTTTTTGGGTACAGTCCCGAATCACATGGAGGCAATGAGCGATAGGAGGGGATTCGTCTCTCCCGGTATAGGGAGTTGATGTTGCGCTGTGTTCGATTGGCTATAACCGGAAATCCCTGGCCAGGGTTGCTGAGATATACTGGTAAGTGTTACCAGTAGTTTCTCGAACTGTTATAGACCTCATATCGACACGACTTATCGAGCTATTGGGGTCTGACGTTTACCACCCCTAGGCAAGATATGCGACATATCAGACGACGAGACCGGACTGTACGGTAAGTGTTACTGGTTGGATTCACAGGAGTGTGAGCGGGCTTGCTCGTCGATCTTTTGATCGCTCAATACCCGGGTGGCCGTTACGTTTAGCAGACCGCTTGCGGCTTGTGGGTGTTTGATATGATCATCACCTGCTGCCGGCGTATTGACGAGTCTTTAGAGTCCTACACAGAGGTTTCCTGGCTCAAGCGAAACGAAATAGGAGCGCATATGAGATGTGTGCGGGACCGAGAATAATGCGTGTATGTGATACTGTATTCTATTCTCGCAATGAATGTATCGATTGGTTGTATGCGATATAACCTAGTTATCGAATCAAGTATTGATTCGATAAGCCGATACATAGGATACTAGTCGGTTATATGCGATATGACCGGATCGTTAAATCAAGTGTTGATTTAATGATTTAATGTATAATTATATATTTGATATATTACTTTGCATTAACTAGTATTGGTTCACTTTAAATGGGTTTTCTCACTTGGATGTACAAGTTGTATATGTGATATACTTTTTGTGCAAATGATTGTATCATGTTTGATGATACATGTTTACTTGGTTAAGTGTAAAGAATTAAACCATGGTTAAACTAATGATTAGGGTTTTGTTTATCCATTTCTTATTTATTCATTTATTTATTTGTTTATTCATTTTGGAAAAGATATGAAAAGAATGGTGGCTTTATTTGTAGTTTTATTGAAGCTTCATGAAGCTTTGACCTAGTCCATCATTCTTGTCTCATGCTTAACCCCAACCATTCCACTTAACCATGATTCATTCTCTACACTTAACCATGGTTTGAATATGATAAATATTGATTTTCTTTTCCTTTTTTAATGAACTTATCATATTCTTTCTTCTTCTTCTTCATCTTGAGCAAGAAAGAAAACCTAGCTACAATCAATGGCAACTAGTGAAAATGAGTGAGAAATCCAATTCTAAAGTCTACCCACTTCCTATTTCTTCATCCTCTACCTCTTACCAAGTAGTAGAGTGTGTTTTCTTCATAAGTTTCATGACTTGGTGAAGTGGGAGCTTGATCTTGTGATGCCTCGACGTAGATCATCTTCGGTATCGTTGTCGATGACCTAGCCCGCCCATTTCTCCGATGAAGCCGACGCTAGAGCCTGGGATTGGATTTGGACAGCAAGGGGACTTCATCATGGAGCTATGGAGGTGGAGAACCAGATCTACAAAGGTTGTATTTCCGTTCTTTTAGTTAAATTGTTAACTAGTTTCTTTTGTCGCCTAAAATTCTAGCCAACGATCTAGTCTATGGTTTCTCGGCATCCCTAAAATTTGAAATTGGCATGGTTGATGCCTTGTGAGACCTCTTGAGAGTGCCTAGGAACCCAACAGGACCCCACCTAATTCAAATAAGCCAAAAGCCCAGAAATCCAAACCTTTAGGGAAAATAGAGGAGGTGAAGTTTTGAAATAACGGTATAATGAAAAAAGCTCTTTCTTTAAAAGATAAGTAATAGTTTACGAAAACGCAATGTTTTGTATCTAATTTGAAAACATGTTTCGTCATTGAAAATTTCGGCAGCACCTCCCTTGTATATTTAAACCCGAAAACATTTATACCCGAAAACAAATACAAGTAATAATGATAAAAGGCGTTCTCAAGCGGGAGCTAGCTCTTCGCCGAAAGGCAGAAAAAACCACGCGGATAATAAATATATAACGCTGAAGGGCGATGATAAAAACACAGAAAGAAAGTAAAGAACTCAACATCATCAAGAAAGCCAGAAAACCATAATAATACATGAGCGCGACTCTAAGGTCGAAAAAATAAATAACTGTGGTTTTCTAAGTCTACAAAATATACATAGTCTGGTTGAGGGAGTTGTTAACTAGATACAACTGAATAAATAACAAATCCAACTGGTGGTCACGATGCAAGTGAAACCACCTACCAAGCTATCACCCGGAAGGGAGCAGTACCAGCAAGCCGCAACTGAACCTGTACGGCAAGAAACTGTGGCACAACGGGGGTGAGTTGCCAACTCGTGAGTAGAAGACATACGTGAGTATAAACCGAATATATGAATATCTCCTAATTCATACAGTACAATACAATAATAATAGAAGCACGAAAACATCGAGTAACAGTAGAGGTAATAATATAGACATATGTATAAGGTCAAGTACTCGTGTCCGCGTTATAAAATAACTACATGTCATGTATGCTATGCATGAATACACCATCAACGGGTATGTCCAACATCGACATACAAAAATCATGATAAACCTGAGTGCCAAATATCGACACTCAAAAACATCGAGAAAACCGTGTCCATCAGCGACACATAAATCTCATATCTCGGGCTCCGTCTGTCCGGATCGGCCCCATATCATCAAATCTCACGACTGTGGTCAGTATCCTCCGGATGTCCACCGAGCCAAATATCATCGGTCGGTAGTGATCCCTTACCGGGCTCAACATCTCTCTATACGGTCTTCTTGTCCCGGGGTAGCTCACCGGGTCCACCATATACCCGCAGACGTCGCCTCCTTTCTCGAATCGGGTATGTGTACACTCGTGGCTCAAGAACTGAGAAAACTCATGGTGGACGCCACACACATCATATCACGAGAAAACCGAAATTTCTATTTTGAAATGATAATAAGTTTATAAAATTCCTTTGCGGTTTTGCACAAATCCTAAAATCTCATAAAAATCGAAGTCTCAAAATCATGAGCTAATAATGGACAATGGATTTTGGAATAGAGCTCTGCAGTATAAAATCAGAATATAGGTAAACAATGCATGTGGCATCTAAATACAAAAATGCAATGTTATAATTAGCATATGATTCAGAAATGCTACTTAGCTACAACAATCAGTGTATACAATGTAATAACGGCTCCTACAGCGTGCGTGATATGGCAATTACCGATGATGATGTGTGTGAGCCGGCAAGTAATTGTACGTGGAACATACGCATCATCGGTAATGGTGTAGGTGTTCTAGCAGACGAGATCATAATAGAAAGTAAACATCACAAGCAACAATAAGGTATGTACAACTATATACGAGCCATACAGTTTATCATGTTTAAATAACATGAATCATTGTTTTTAGAAAAGTAGGGACTACGGTGTTTTGAGAAAAGACATGTCTTTTAAAAATCCATAACGTCCCTCGTTTTATTTTTTGAAAAAGCCTACGATTCGTCGGTTTGAAAATAGGTATGAATCGAGCCTAAGTTAACCTATATCTACACAACCAAAGACTAAACTACGAACCTAGTCGAAGGTGATAAGAAATCTATAATATCCTGAGCAGATATATCTAATAGTCGGCGATCCAGCCTCATATCATCACGTACAGTAATAATACATCGTACGACATCTTCGTGTCAAGAGTGCGGATCAATCATCATATACATCTCGTACGGTAATATCCATCGTACGACATCCTTAAAATCGAGGGTATGGGTCAAATATCATATATATCATCATTCGTACGGTATCAATCGCCGTACAATATCAGTATCATAATCAGCGGTATGGATATAACGTCTCGTACAATCTATTATCGTCAAATCGCTTGCTATCACATTTTTGTATACATATCGCCTAACAGTCCTTTATTATATCATATCATATACGGTGTCTTGACTCAATCACATATCAAAATCTCACGGTATCATGCCCGATCATATCGACTCATATCCAGTAACATATTCTATTCTCATCTCACGTGTGTGTGTGTGTATAAACATTCACACACACATACACACACACACACACACACACATATACACACAAACATAAATACTAAGTGTATGCATGTATGTGACTAAGTAAATCGAAGACTCATGACTAAGGAACTAAACTAAGAGTAAGCTATCCTACAAGTATGCCAAACCTAATCTATAGTCTCCTAGTAACCCTATTTACTAGGTATCCAAGTCTCACATAAACATATAATATATATATATAACCTATTCTACGGTTGCGGGGATGCTATACGCCATCCACCCGACTTCCTCCATAGATATATATCTACTCACATTGATCCTCGCTTGCCGAAGTTGATGAAGCCACGCTCTCCTTCTTCGTCCCGAAGTCCCCGCAAAGGTACCTATATTTCAAATATGTCGTATCATAATCAAGAATTAACATGAGAAAACTGAAACGACATACAAAGCGCAAATAAGTTAGAACCTATGACCTACGCATGCAAGACTAGCCTAACAAATCCTCGATGTCGTTGTACAAACGTCAAACCACCGAGTCAAAACCCAAATATCAAAATCCAAGTCATAAAAAGTCGCAAAACCAAATCAGCATATTAGGAAAACAGCTCCAGATTTTGCCTCGGGTCAAATTGGGATAAGTTGCATATAGGATAGCTCTAATTACTGGACAAGGGAGCTATGATCCAAACACGAACCTATTCCCTCATACCCAGGCCGCAAATTGCGGCCGAAAAGGGTATTTTTGCGGCCAAGGAAAGGAATGGGGGTATCTGGTTTTAGGGTTAGCTTCTAGGTTGCCTATACATCTCTCAGTAATCGCTAATTATTTTTCGGGTCCTCCAAGTGATAGCAGATCCCTAAACATCATCACAATTCTAACAAAAACCCGATATCGGCAAATCTAAAGTTCAAGTCTTGGAGTTTAGTCTCTGGTTTAGTCCATAATCTTAACACTACAGGGGTTTAGTCACTATCTAATCTTCAATTTCACCTTCATACATCAACATATCACCTAAACCCCAACTAGTAATTCTCAAAGATCACTAAACTACACTTAGCTAACTCTAAACCACTATAGGATGCTAGGAAAACCAAAAGATTAGCTAAAGACATGGAATTTACTTCATTTGGCAACTAAGGAAAACCCTAGATAATCCCAAGTGCTCAAAGTCCAATTTTGATTCCACCATGGGGTTTGTAGTGAGGTAGAGATCAATTTTTGTGATGGGATTGTGGGGGGGGAGGGTTTGTGAGGATTTTGGGGGTGGCCATGGGTGGTAAGGAGGTGGAAAGAGATGGGGAAATGAGGTGAAGAAAGTGGGGAGATGAGGAAAAATGAAGAGATGGAAGAGAGCCAAGGAATGATGTAGAAGTTTCTCTCTCTCTCTCTTTCTCTCTCTCTCTCTCTCTCTCTCTCTCCCCCTACCCTCTTACATGCTCATTCTTCATGGTCCTCACCCTTTCTCTCTCTCCAACAAAATATCTTTTCCATTTTCTTTTTATTTTCTCATTTAAAACGAAACAAAGCCATGAGTAAAATAAATGTAACAAGTGGTTTTTGCAGCATGATTTGTTACATGCCACATGCATATAACATACATAATGCAAAATTCGTAAATGCTAATCGAGTTTAGTAATTAACCCATTTACCAATAATTATTTAAAAATCTATAAATGTTCATTTCACATAATTTCTTTCAAAATCAATAATTCTTATTAATTTTCCAAACTATCGGTATATAATTATACCATTTCATTAAAACCAATTTCTATACCTTTATAGTGTTCATGAATTTAATTATTTTATTTATTTAAATTCCAAAAATAATATTTTATTTTTCTGAAAGGTTACATCACAGCAACAATAATAATATTCTCTTGAGTTACGTTTCAGTTATATTCTTGATTTCCCCTTTCCTCCAGGTTTCGTGTTCAAGTCAGGTGTTAATAGAATGTCTACCTAATGCCAACACAGTAACAATTGTGTAAAGTTCTTGTCTAACAAGACAACAAGTCAGGTCAATCAGGATAACAAGTCAATATTGTTGGCATTGGTAGTTATTACAAGTAACAGATATAAACAATAAAGTTATAGCAATGTCAAGATAACATATCGTGCACATGTCAGGTATTGTGTATCAATCAAAGAAATATTTACTTGCGCAGACAAATCATAATAAATAGCAGGAATATAATTGTCATAGTTATCTAACTATAACGGAATTGATATATTCACTATTACTTATTTAAATATAAATCTAACTGAATTTGTAATTGTCATGCCCTGCTTCCCAATATACAGAGACGGAGACGTGGCAGGCACGCAACGTATTTACTCAGAAATAAATACGTTAAGCGTAAAAAAGCAATATATGAAATCCACAAGAAATGACAAGAGATAAACTGAGCCTTTTATCCCAAGCATATGGGGTAGGTTACATGAACCAACATGAGAATCACGCCGGGTCCAGCACATGAATCCTCTGTCTCCACTCACTTCTATCGAACAATATACTTTCATTGAGTCCTTTGGCAACCATATCGTTTCGTATCACCTCCATCCATGTTTTCTTCGGTCTTCCTTTTGCCCTTTTGCCATTGCCCATATCGAGAGTATCTGTTCGTCGAACCGGTGCTTCCATAGGTTTGCGTCGCACATGACCAAACCATCTTAGCCGGTTTTCCCGCATCTTCTCCTCCACGGGTGCTACACCAACTTTTGCACGAATATCCTCATTTCGCACCTTATCTTTTCTAGTGTTACCGCACATCCAACGAAGCATGCGCATCTCCGCTACGTGTATCTTCTGTGTATGATCCTTCTTAGGAGCCCAGCATTCTGTACCATATAATAAGGCAGGCCGAATAGCGCTCCGATAAAACTTCCCTTTCAATTTTAATGGAAAGTTACGATCACACAAAATCCCTGTTGCACTCCTCCATTTCAACCAACCAGCTTGGATCCTTTGATTAACATCACTATCGATCTCCCCATTCCTTTGGATGATGGAACCTAGATATCTAAACTGGTCGCTCGGTGATATCTCTTGCCCTTCCAATGTTATACCAATATGGTTTTGACTTCTCTGGCTACTAAATTTGCAGTGCATATATGCTGTCTTGGACCTGCTCAATCTGAATCCCCGAGATTCCAATGTTTGCCTCCATAATTCCAATTTGGCATTAACCCCTGCTTTCATCTCATTTACTAGAACAATATCATCAGCGAATAGCATACACCAAGGGACCTCATCTTGGATAGTTCTAGTAAGCTCATCCATCATGATGGTAAATAGGAATGGACTTAATGCAGATCCTTGATGTAAACCAATAGTGATTGGAAAATCACTTGTTAAGCCGCCGCAAGTTCTGACATTTGCCACTACTCCGTCGTACATATCCTTGATTATGTCAATATACTTGACGGGGACCCCCTTCTTCATCATTGTCCCCCATAATACCTCTCTAGGTACCTTGTCGTACGCTTTTTCTAAATCAATAAATATCATATGCAAATCTCTTCTCCTCTCTCGAAAGCGCTCGACAAGTTGACAAGCAAATGAATCGCCTCTGTCGTCGATCGTCCAGGCATGAACCCAAATTGGTTCTCTGTTATCTTAATATCCTTCCTTAGCCTGTGTTCAATCACTTTCTCCCAAAGTTTCATGGTGTGACACATCAGTTTTATTCCACGGTAGTTTGAGCAACTTTGAATGTCACCCTTATTCTTGTAGATAGGTACAAGGATACTTTTCCTCCATTCATTTGGCATCTTTTTTGTCTGCCAAATCTTATTAAACAGATCTGCCAGCCACTTAACGCCTATTTCTCCTAAGCATCTCCAAATCTCGATTGGAATCCCGTTAGGACCAACCGCTTTTCTTAAACCCATTCTGTTCAAAGCTTCTTTAACCTCAGGAAGTCTTATTTTACGCATGAAATCACGATTTATATCTTGAGGTTGAATGACAAGTCTATCCAAATTCTTAGTAAAGCTCTTATTGAATAATTTGTCAAAATAATCTCTCCATCTTTCCTTGATATCCTCATCTCGAACTAAAACCTTCTGATTTTCATTTTTGACACACTTGACCGCACATAAGTCTCTAGTCTTCCTTTCCCGCATTCGAGCAATCCGGTATATATCATTTGCAGCCTCTTTAGTGTCTAATTTCTCGTACACCTCCTTGTAGACCTTAGATTTAGCTTCCCGAACAGCTTTCTTAACTTTCTTTTTAGCCATTTTGTACTTCTCAAATCTCTCCACATCTCTACTTTTCTTCAAATCTTTATAAGAATCCCTTTTAATTTTAATAGCAGCCTTTACATCTTCATTCCACCATGATATGTCTTCAGATGGTGGAGCACCACCTCTCGACTCACCAAGTAGATCTCTAGCTACTTTCTTGATACAACTAGCCATTTTGTTCCATGTTTTGTCTGGATCACCTTCCGACTGCCAATCCGCTTCTTGTACTACACGATCTATAAAAGCCTTTTGGTTACCTTTTTTCAATCGCCACCATTTAATTTTAGGCTTTACCTTACGTCTAATCTTCCTAGGTTCTCTTCTAAATCGAAAATCTAGAACTAAAAGTCTATGTTGAGTGGTTACACTCTCACTCGGCACTACCTTACAGTCGATACAACAACCTCTATCTATTCTTCTTGTCAGAAAAAAGTCTATTTGACTAGCACTTGATCCGCTCCTAAAAGTGATAAGGTGGGACTCTCTTTTCCTAAACCAGGTGTTTGCTAAGATCAAGTCATAAGATAAAGCAAAATCTAGAATCGAGTCACCTACTTCATTCCTTTGTCTGAAACCAAAACCTCCATGGATAGTATCAAACCCACTACGACAAGTACCTACATGTCCATTAAGATCACCACCAATAAATAACTTCTCTCCACTAGGCATACTTTGCACCACCACGTCTAAATCCTCCCAGAATAGACGCTTACTAGCGTCATCAAGACCTATCTGTGGTGTATAAGCACTAATAACATTAAGGATCTCTCCACCTAGAATAAGCTTAACCAGTAAAATTCTATCACCTTTTCTCCTAATCTCAACTACATCCTCAAGCAACCGTCTATCTATGATTATGCCTACCCCATTACGATTTTTATCTCTACCCGTATACCAAAGCTTATAACCCCAAGGCTCTATGACTCTACTCTTTTCACCTACCCACTTAGTTTCTTGCAAACACATAATACCAATTCTCCTCCTAATCATCACCTCCACTAATTCTATTAGTCTACCCGTAAGGGAACCTATGTTCCAGGAAGCTAGACGGATCCTATGAGAAATGACAAGAGATATAATGTAAAAAACAACTTTTATTAACATTCATCTTTACAATATAATGCTTTGAGAAGAAAGTACAATGATAGAAAGCAATGCCAAAACAGTGGCATATGAAATGAAAAGTAAGTACAAGGAAAAGCTAGAAGTCCGACTTCTTAGTGAACAAGTCCACGTCCTCCTGGCTAGGCTCGATCTCAAGAGAGTCCGGTCCTCCTGATGAACATTACAAAGAAAGAAAAGACAGGAATGTCGTCAGCGAACTAGCGCTCAGTAAGTCCCAAAAGAAAGACAGTAATGAAGCAAGTAATGTGGAAGGAAATTGTTAAATTATACTGGTATTAGTTTATTAGTCTAACATGGTTGTTTATAGCTTGGTATAGAAGATATCAGTGTATACGAGAGAAGTCCATCTTACCCCGTGGACTATGGTAACATGTAGTACAAGGCCCCGTCAAAACCCATGGGACAACGGCACGAGAGTTTATATAGGTGTGTTTTAGTGATCATCTCGAGCCACTTTTAATACATTCCGTACCAATCTACCCTGTTAACTGTTAGGGATATGTATGTCCTAGAAGCCATTATTGTACATTGATGTATATTATAGTGGATGTTTGGACATATATATAGAGGACCTTCTTGCTCGACATAATAGCATGCTATCTGGTTACCTTTATCTTGACATGTTCACTGGTATTATTATACTGTCTCTCATATACATGTTGATAAAGCCTTTAGGATGTAGGCTTGACTACCAGGACTATGATGTGGATCATACTACTGGGACCTGGGTAGTCACCAAGCACATCCTTTAATTATTCCTAGTTATGGGTATATCGGGACAAGGTATCGATATTCCAGAGTAGACTAGTGTGTACGTTTCTTGACCCTGTATGGGGGCAATGGTTGATCCTATAGCCATTGGTGTTTGACATCAAAGATTGTACACGGGTGTTCATTAGAGAATGGGTACACCGAACAGGACTGGCCGAGAACTTCTAGATGGTACTATACCTATCGTCAGATAGCAGTTCTCTGGTGACACTGGTATAGGTTAGTCTGTAAACCCGAGATCGTCATAAAGTCTTATATGGTTCCTACTGTGCTTTGATTTCCTCCCTACCACGGCTCAAAGGAGTCGTGCAAACAGGTGGATTTTGGATACAGTCCCGAATCACATGGATGCAATGAGCGATAGGAGGGGTTTCGTTTTTCCCGGTATAGGGAGTTGATGTTACGCTATGCTCGATTGGCTATAACAGGAAGTCCCTGGCCAGGGTTGTTGATGAGATTTACTGGTAAATATTATCAGTGGTTTCTCGTACCGTTATAGGCCTTACATCGTCATGACTTATCAAGTTATTGGAGTCTGACGATTCTACCCCGAAACTTGAAATGCGACAAATCAGATGAAGAGACCGGATTGTACGGTAAGTGTTACCTATAGGCTTCATGGAATTTTGGACAAGCTTGCTTGTTGATCTTCTAATCGCTCAATACCTGGGTAGCCTTTACGTCCAACTAGTACCGCTGACGGCTTGTGGGTGATTGATGTGATCATCACCTCCTACTAGCATATTGACGTGTCTTTAGAATTCCACACAGAAATTTCCTGGTTTAAGCGAAACGAAGTAGGCCACATATGCTGATATGTGCGGAGGGCCAGATTAAATACGAGTATGTGATACTGTATTCTAATCTGGCAGTTATTTGTTATCGGTTTGGTTATATGTAATATAACTGAATTATTGAATCAAGTGTTGATTTGATAATGTGATATACAGATAAATTATATTAGTCGGTTATATGTGATATAACCGGATTATTAAATCAAGTGTTGACTTAATAATTTGATATATATTATATTTGATATAATTATATATAAACTAATATTATTAGCTCACTAATTATTCTTCATAATATATATATATATATATATATATATATATATATATATTAAAACGAAGCATGGCATGGATTTTCTTTTTTTAGAAAATAGAAAATGAAAAGAAAAATGGGGAGACTTTTTTGTGGTATGGAACAAAGCATGGCCTATTCTATTTTATATTCATTTGCTTGCACTATTGAAGCATGGCTATAATTTTTAAGTATTAAAATTTGTATGCTTCAATAATGTGTGAGCTATGTGAGCCATGCTAGATCATTCTTGACATGACTTGAGTTATTTTTCTTCACTTGAGAGCTCATGTGATGAGTTGCTCTCTATCTCTCTCCATCTTCTTCACCTCTACCTCTAAGCTTAATCTCTCACATGAGTTGTGAAACCTTGAGATTGTGAGAACCCTAGTGAGCAAACAACACCTCTACTTTACCATCCTATACTAGATTAGCTCTTTGGTGTAGTGTGTTTCCTTCACTAAATAGTTTAGTGAAGAGGTAGCTTAAGCTAGAGGAATTTCGAGTGGATCATCTTCGGCACGAAGGTCATCGAAGTAAGTTTGTTCAACCTTCAAGTGGAGACTAGTGGAGCTGCGTGGACTAAAACCCGAAGCTTTAGAAGAGAAGGACACGGTCTACAAAAGTTGTAGCCATCCATCTCTTAGTGTAAAGTTTATGATATCAAGCAAAACCATAATCATCTAGTTTAAGATCTTAGTTGGTGTAGATTAGCACCCCAAAAATTTTAAAAACGGCATGCTTGATGCTAGTAAAACACAGTGGTGGTGCTAAGATACACTTTCATTAACCCTGTGTAATGTTTTATATAGATTATAATTATCAGACTTACCGAGACCATGGATACAAGTTGTTCATGCAATCAGATTCAGGATATAAATAAGTAGTCATGTAATCAAGTCAAGTTATAGCCATGGTTCGGTCAAGTCAAGTCATGTTTTCATGTTGATATTGTTCTGGTATTCAGGTTCAGGTTCAAATATAGATGTTAGAGTTTGGATTCATGTTTGAATTGGATTTTTGGTTTGAGTTTGAATTCAATCTTGATTTAGACTCAGATTTAAGTCAGACACTTAGAACTGATTTGGATCTGGAATTATGTTCGGGAGTTATCGGTAACTGCTGCACATAGACAGCAGGATTTGTGTCCTTTTTCAAGATAATTACCATTGATAACATCGTTAGGTTTTTCGACCTTAAATAGGCAAGCACTCAATTTCTCCAGCTCCCTGAGACTCAAGAGAATTGATCCCGCTTAAAACCATGTTTACTAAAGTCCTTAAATATAATTTTATATAACTCGAGGGGCTTTTATGATAAATATTTTTAATATATAGTTTCAAAATAAGTTCAAGAAATTATTTATATTATTTAGGGTTTCCATGAATGTAAATTTTAGGGATTTGAGGTATTTTAGTGAGAATTACTTTAACTTGAATAGTTCATGGTATTTTACTGTAAACTTGTCTTGTATTGATATCTTGATAGTATTTTGATGAAACTTGTAATTCTTTTATTTGAAAAAATATAAGTTATTATATTTTGAAAATATATGGATTTGTAATATTTATATAATTATTAAAAAATTAAGTTTTGATTATTAAGTAGAAAATTTCGATTTTCTTAAAAAAACGTATTAAAAAATCATTTCAAGACCGAATACTCCGTGAGGAGGTCTGCATCTCGCTCTACTAGCCCAAGAATGTGCGATAATCTGCACCATCCAATAGCAGGTCCCCTTAAAAAGGGTTGTAGAGACTTATTTGCAAAGGATTTTAAAACACAATTCAAAAGAAAACCGTTTTTTATAATAGATGGTATTTTAATGAAATATATTGTATTCGCCACAAAAATAGGTTCAAAGAGAATCGTGCTATGGAACCATGTGTGTATGTGAGGGGTAGGTCATTACCCCGTGAAGTTTTCTAAAAGAATGTTTCAACAAAGGAAAATAAGATGATATATATAAAGTTCCTGGTATTTAAACGAGAAACTCAATTTAAAGTTATTTTACATGAGAATCTAGGTGGAATTTGATTCTAAATAACTATGAGTTAAAGTTACAAGTGGTGTGTACAAATTGGACTTAACGAAGTATTAAAGATGAATAGTTTTCAAGGTTTTAGTAAAAGTTGTCGCTAGTAACTTCACTATTAACATATATTTTGAGAAGGGATATTCAAAGAAGAAGTTGAGGAATTAAGAGGGACTTACGAGTGAAATAGTTTAAGGAGAGGTAGAAGAAGAGTGGGTGGTCGTCGTAGTGTCGCGCGGTCGCCGGAATAGCCTCGATTCCTCGCCGGAAGTTGGTCATTGGCTAACTCCTCTTCTACTCCACATGTACTTGAGAAAATTTGAGAGTTTTGGCTATAATTCTCAGAATGAGAAAGGGCTAGGGTATGGTATAGTATCTATAGTGTGGAATTAAGGTTTTGGAATTAAAAAAGTGAATTAAAATGCATTAAAATGTGATAAATTGGTGAATTGAGGTGTCTCTGTTTGATTGCAGAGCAATCAAATAGTGCAGGAGAGTTAGGAGTAGGGGAAACGACACTTATGCAAATCACAAGCCTCATTACCTATGGAGAGACCGTCGGCGCCGGCCAAAGTGAAGATCTCGCCGGTCGTTTTGTAGGGTTAGGCCATTGAATTTTTGACACATGTACATCTCTGTATTTAAACCCTTTTCCACTTGTTTATTTTTCCAGACTTTTCATTTTTATGTGCATTTTACGTGTAAACTTTTGTGCTTCCAAAAAGTTTTTAAAAAATCAGAAAAAAATATAATATGTCTGATGGGATTCGAACACAGGGATTACATCACAGCAGTGCAAGGGCTTTACTAGTGAGCTACAAGTGGCTTCTTGGTATTCTTAAAGAAAAATTAACATTTAAATTGTACTCAGGCTTGTAAACTCCTTTTTGTACATTAAATTGAAAAATTTTCGTACAGTAAATTCAGAGTCGTTAAATACTACTCTCTTTATAAAAATTTCATCCTCGAAATTTACAATTACATAAGGACTAGTTTATAAATAAGTAAGGGTATCTTGCACGCATGTCATCTTCTCGTTCCCACGTTGATTCTCCCGGTGAATCTTTTCTCCACATCACTCGGACCAAGTTTACTTCCTTGTTTCGCAGTGTCTTCACTTTTCTGTCCAGGATCTCAACAGGTTGTTGCCCGCAAATCAGGTCAGTCTGTACAGTGAGCTCGGAGTGATCAAAGATGTGGCTGGGGTCGCTCACATATCTTCGGAGCTGGGATATGTGGAACACATTGTGCACTCTTTCAAATAAGGGTGGTAGTGCTAAATGTTATGCCACTTCTCCGACTCGTTCGAGAATATTGAAGGGTCTTATATATCTCGGACTAAGCTTACCTCTCTAGCCAAAACGGATTACTCCTCGGTTTGGAGGGATCTTTAAGAAAACATGATCTCCAGGTTGGAACTCCAGGTGTCGACGCTTTGCATCAGCCCAATGTTTCTGTCGGTCTTGGTTATGTGCATTATTTCCCTGATCGTGCAAACTATGTCCACAGTTGCCACGATCATCTCTGGTCTAAGGAGTTCACGATCTCCGATGTCGTCCCAACTTAGTGGTGAACGACACTTCCTTCCATAGAGAGCTGCAAATGGTGTTATTCAAATGCTCGCCTGATAGCTTTTTTGTATGAAAACTCCACATGGTGTAGGTGATCTTCCCACGAACCTTCGAAGTCTAACATACAAGCTCTTAGCATGTCCTCCAGAATCTGAATTGTTCGCTCAGATTTTCTGTCCGTTTGTGGATGGTAAGCCGTGCTGAAGTTCAGACTCGTTCCCAGGCTAGTTTGCAGACTCTGGCAAAACTGTGATCGGAATCTGGTGTCATGATCGGAGACGATGCAAACCGGTACTCCATGTAATCTCATGATCTCCTCCATGTACTTCTTTGCTAACTTCTCGGTAGATTGGCCAACTCGAAGGGGAATAAAGTGAGACAACTTGGTGAGTCGATCCACAATAACCCATACCGCGTCGTTACCTTTTGTGCTGCGAGGAAGAGCAGTCACGAAGTACATGGTAATACGCTGCCATTTCCATTCTAGAATTGGTAACGGCTGAAGTAGACCGGCAGTTCTGTGATATTCAGTCTTCACTTGCTAACACACCAAACACTTGGTTACGTTTCTGGCTACTTCGCGCTTCATTCCATACCACCAGTAGTGTCGCCGTAGATCCTTATACATTTTTGTACCACCGGGGTATACTAAGTACGGAGAGCTGTGAGTTTCTTTCATCAACTCTTCTCGAACAGGACCTTGTGGTACACCCAATCTACTTCCATATCTCAAGGATCCGTCTTCATGGATAATGAAGTCTGTTCGAAGTCCACTTTCTACTTGTTCTCAGAACTTTTGCAGCTTGACATCATTTGCTTGAGCTGCCTTGATCTGATTAACAATAGTAGACTGAACTTGTAAGTTCATCGACTCTAAATCATTACCTGGCATAACTACCTCGATCTCCATCCCGTGCAATTCCTGATGTAGCTTCTACTGAGCGTTGAGATTCATTGATAACGGCTGACGGCTAAGTGCATCATGAACTACATTCACCTTCCCTGGATGATATTATAGGTTGATGTCGAAGTCCGCCATGAGTTCTATCCATCTTCTCTGCCACATGTTCAATTCCTTCTGAGTAAATACATACTTTAGACTTTTGTGGTCCGTGTATATATCCACTCGTTCTTCCAGAAGATAGTGGTGCCAAATCTTAAGTGCAAGATAACGGCTGCCAACTCCAAGTCATGTATTGGATAGTTGCGCTCATGAACTTTCAGCGGTCTTGATGCAAAAGCTACAACATTTCTATGCTGGTGTAGAACACATCCTTATCCCTTACCGGACGCATCGCAATATACGACAAAACCTCCAGATTGATCCGGTATTACGAGAATAGGAGCTGAAGTTAGCCTTGACTTGAGTTCTACAAAAACTTATTCACATGCTTCTGACCACATGAATGCTTCATCTTTACGTGTGAGCTTGGTCAGGGGTGCTGCATTCTTCGAGAAACCTTCAAAGAATTTTCGGTAGTATCCTTCTAGTCCCAAGAAACTTCGAATATATTTCACCGTCATTGATGTCGGCTATTCGCTAACAGCTGACACCTTAGCTGGATTTACTGAGATTACTTCGCCTGAAACAATGTATCTGAGAAATTCAACTTGATCTAGCCAAAATTCGCACTTGCTGTACTTGGCATAGAGTTGATGTTGTCGCAATGTCTCCAGGACAATCCGTAAATGCTCGGCGTGCTCTTTCTGATTCTTTGAATACACCAGGATATCGTCGATGAAGATAACAATGAACCTGTCTAAGTACTCTCGGAAAACTTGTTTCATCAGATTCATGAATATAGCAGGTGCATTGGTCACACTAAATGGCATCACAAGATATTCGTAATGACCATAGCGAGTCCTGAACGCCGTGTTAGGATTATCATACTCTTTGACCTTCACCTGATGATAACCCGAACGAAGATCTAGCTTTGAGAATACACAAGACCTACTTACCTGATCGAATAGATCATCGATGCGCGGTAGTGGATACTTGTTCTTTATCGTCACTTCTTTTAGAGCTCGGTAATCTATATATATTCTGTATGAACATTTTTCTTCTTCACAAACAAAACTGGAGATCCCCAACTCGAAGTACTGGGACAAAACCAACCTTTCTTCAGAAGTTCGTCCAACTGAGTACGAATCTCCTTCAATCATTCAGGACTTAACCGGTACGGAGCTTTGATCACCGGTTGTGCACCAGGTAGTAAATCAATGCTGAATTCAAAAGCTCGATTGGGAGGCAAACATGTTATATCTTCAGGAAACACATCCTTGAACTCTCGAACTACCTCTGGCTTTTCTTCTTCCACCGGTAGAGTAAACACTTCTGCATCCTTCGGCTTGGTACAGAAGATTCCTGGATCCAAAGTTCCGTCTTCACTCTTGAAGTAAAAGATTGGGTGATCTGGTATCTCAAATACTACCCTCCTTTGAAGGAAGTCAATTGTAGTATAGAAAACTCCCAGCTAGTCCATTCCCAACACAACATCGAAATTTAGGATGTCCAGTACTTTGAAATTCGCATATAATTCTCGTACATAAACTACAACTGGACACTGATCCAATCCCATAATTGCTTTCCCGGAACTGACATTCCAGCTTAAAATGAGTGGCTTCACGGGAATCGCATGTGTTCTCACAAATCGTTGGGACATGAAACAGTGTGATGATCCAATGTCGAACAGTGCTAGTGCAGGAAGGGTGGCTACTAGTATATTACCTAAGTTGTGTGAGATTGGTTTAGATACAGGAAAAAATATAGAGATATACAAGGATTTCAAAAGATGAAAAGATTGGGAATTACCAGTGATAACTTGGCCAGTGGATTCGGCTTCCTCAACGGTCATGGTGAAAGCCTGATGTCGGGGTACATTCCTCCTTACTGGAGGCACATTCCTCTGTCCCTGGGGAATGTTTCTATGCCCTTAGGGCATGTTCCTCTGGGCCTGATAGAATTGATGAGGAGGCTGTGCAGGAGGTCCACGTGGAGGTAAAGCAGGTAGAGCAAGACGAGGTGCAGGAGCCTGAATAGATGGCCGCTGCGGAACGATGATTGCTGGTCGGGGTGCAGGAGCTGGGTTGAGACAATATGGATAAACTCCAATTGCGTGAGTGGATGCACCACAAAATAAATACAGGCCATTTGCACACCTACGGTCTTTCTCCAGATGTCCATTTCTCTTGTAGTAGAAGCAAAAGTATGGACTGGGCCGGTTAAAGATTACTCCCGGTCTCCTGGATGCAAAAGTTGGCCTGGAAGAGGATCCTCATACCATCTGAGTGGCATGGCATTTCACACCGGCAATCTGAGGTCTGGCTTTCTTCTTTACCACTGCCTCATAGCGCCGGGCAGCCTTCAGAGCGAGATCATGGGTTGGGAAATCACCCGTAGCTAGTGCAGCTTGGATTTTCGGGTCCAACTCTTGCTGAAATCTTCGTGCCCGGATCTCAGAAGTCGGAATCAGGTGTGTCGCGAACCTGTTATGACCTTGTGTTAGCAGTGTAGTATGTGATATCAGGAAATTGAATATCGAGACATATCTTACCTGCTAAGCATGGTAAACTCAGTTTCGTATTCATCCACGTATTTGTTCCACATTGAACCTTGTTGTAAGTGGATGAACTGCTGCTCAATGTCGAAACGGGCAGTCTCAGGGAAGTATTTCATGTCAAATATATCGCGAAATGTCCTCCATTCAATCAGTTGGGCGAGTCGGTTTTATTCAGCCTTCCACCAGACTCTGGCGTTATCCGTTAATTGCAGTTTTGCAACTCTCACCCAAGCAATCTCTGCCACTTGTGCTGCCGCCAGATCGTTTTCGATAGACTGAGCCCATTCCTCTGCCTCTAGGGGCTCTCTTTCCCAGAGAAATGTTTCGGGTGCAATTCCCGGAATTTTTTTACTCCGGGTGCCTCGACCTCTGGACGGTGCATGAGGATAGCATTCTGCTGCTGCTAACCCTCCAAGAGGCTCTTGATCGCCTCAAGCAATACCGTTTGCTCGTTGATGGGATCTGCAATGGCAAGTGATGGTGGTAGGGTAGGAGGTGGAGTGTTTCCAATGATGTTGGTACTCGTGTTGTTCAGTGAATCTATGACCTTGATAGAAAAAGAAAGGGTAGAATAGATTCAAGAAATTTGAAATGTAAAGAATGTATAGTTGCCGATTCTTATTATTCTTGTGTTATATTGCTTAGGATTCCATGCAGAACAGACCTGCATGGGCCGCCAACAAAACCTGTCATGCCGCTTCCCATTATACGGAGACAGAGACGTGGCAGCCACGCGACGTATTACTCAGAAATAAATATGTTAAGCGTAAATAAGCACTATATGAAATGCATAAGAAATGACAAGAGATATAATGTAAACAACAACTTTTATTAACATTCATCTTTATAATAAATTGCTTTGAAAAGAAAGTACAATGATATAAAGCAATGCCTAAACAATGGTATATGAAATGAAAAGTAAGTACAAGGAAAAGCTAGAAGTCCGGCTACTCAGTGAACTGGTCCACGTCCTCCTGGCTAGGCTGGATCTACAGAGAGTCCGATCCTCCTGACAAACACTCCAAAGAAAGAAAAAAAAGGAATATCGTTAGCGAATTAGCGCTCGGTAAGTCCTATAAGAAAGACAATAATATAGCAAGTAATGTGGAAGGAAACTGTTAAGTTATACAGGTATCAGTTTATTATTCTAACGTAGTTGTTTATAGATTTGTACAGAAGGTATCAGTGTATACGAGAGAAGTCCATCTTACGCCGTGGACTGTGGTAACATATAGTACAAGGCCCCGTCAAAACCCATGGGACAACGGCACGAGAGTTCATGCCGGTGTCTTTTAGTGATCATCTCGAGCCACTTTTAATACATTCCGTACCAATCTACCCTATTAACCCCGTGTAATATTTTATATAGATTATAATTATCAGACTTGCCGAGACTATGGATACAAGTTATTAATGTAATCAGGTTCAGGATGTAAACAAGTATTTATGTAATCAAGTCAATTTATAGCCATGGTTCAGTCAAATCAAGTCATGTTTTCATGTTGATATTGTTCTGGTATTCAGGTTGAGCTTCAAGTATACATGTTAGAGTTTAGATTCATGTTTGAATTGTATTTTTGGTTTGAGTTTGAATTCAAGCTTGATTTTGACTCATACTTGAGTTAGACACTTAGAATTTATTTGGATCCTGAATTATGTTCGGGGGTTATCAGTAACTGCTGCACATGGACGGCAGGATTTATGTTTTTTTCTAAGACAATTACCATTGATAACACAGTTAGGTTTTCTATCTTAAATAGGCAAGCATTCACTTTCTCCGACTCCCTGAGGCTCAAGAGAATTGATCCCTCTTAATCACATATTTACTAAAGTCCTTAAATATAATTTTATATAACTCGAGGGGGTTTTATAAAAAATATTTTTAATATATTGTTTTAAAATAAACTCGAGAAATTATTTATATTATTTATGGTTTCCATGAATGTGAATTTTAGGGATTTGAGCTATTTTAGTGAGAATTACCTTAACTTGAATAGTTCATAGTATTTTACTGTAAACTTATCTTGTGGTATTTTGATGAAACTTGTAATTTTCTTATTTGAAAAAATATAAGTTATTATATTTTGAAAATATATGGATTTGTAATATTTATATAATTATTAAGAAATTAAGTTTTGATTATTAAGTAGAAATTTTCATTTTTCTTAAAAATCGTATTAAAAAACTTTCGAGGCCGAATGTTCCGTGAGGAGGTCTGCATCTCGCTCTACTAGCTCAAGGATGTGTGATAATCCACGCCATCCATTAGCGGGTTCTCTAAAAAGGGTTGTAGAAACTTATTTGCAAAGGGTTTTGAAATACAATTCAAAAGAAAACCCTTTTTTTATAATAGATGGTATTTTAATGAAATATATTGTATTCGCCACAAAAATAGGTTCAAAGAGAAACGTGCTATGGAACCATGCATGTATGTGAGGGGTAGGTCATTAACCCGTGAAGTTTTCTAAAAAAATGTTTCAACAAAGAAAAATTAGATAGCATATATAAAGCTCATGATATTTAAACGAAAAACTCAATTTTAAGTTATTTTACATGAGAATCTAGATGGAATTTGATTCTAAATAACTATGAGTTAAAGTTACAAGTGATGTGTACAAATTGGACTTAACGAAGTGTTAAAGATGAGTAGTTTTCTATGTTTTAGTAAAAGTTGTCGGTAGTAACTTCACTTTCAACATATATTTTGAGAAGGGATATTCAAAGAAGAAGGTGAGGAATTGAGAGGGACTTACGAGTGAAATATTTTAAGGAGAGGTAGAAGAAGAGTGGGTTGTCACCATGGTGTCACGGGGTCGCCAGAATAGCCCCGATTCCTCGCCGGAAGTTGGTCGTTGGCTAACTTCTCTTCTACTCCACTTGTACTTGAGAAAATTTGAGTGTTTTGGCTAGAATTTTCAGAATGAGGAAGGGCTAGGGTATGGGATAGTATTTATAGTGTGGAATTAGGATTTTGGAATTAAAAGAGTGAATTAAAATGCATTAAAATGCGATAAATTTGGGAATTGAGAGGTCTCTGTTTGATTGCAGAGCAATCAAACAGTGCAGGGGAGTTAGGTGCAAGGGAAACGACACTTGTGCAAAACACGGGCCTCATTACCTACGGAGGGACCGTCAGCACAGGCCAAAGTGAAGATCTCGTCGGTCGTTTTGTAGGGTTAGGCTGATGGATTTTAGACAAGTGTACATCTCTGTATTTAAACCCTTTTCCACATGTTTATTTTTCCAGACTTTTCATTTTTATGTGCATTGCACGTGTAAACTTTTGGGCTTCTAAAAAGTTTTAAAAAATCAGAAAAAATATAATGTGTCTGATGGGGTTCGAACACAAGGCTTTACCAGTGAGCTACAAGTGGCTTCTTGCTGTTCTTAAAAAAATTAACTTTTAAATTGTACTCAGGCTTGTAAACTCCTTTCTGTAAATTAAATTGAAAAATTTTCGTACAGTAAATTCAGAGTCGATACATACTACCCTCCTTATAAAAATTTCTTTCTCGAAATTTACAATTACATAAAGACTAGTTTACAAATAAGTAAGGGTGTCTTGCACGCATGTCATCTTCTCGTTCCTACGTTGATTCTCCTGGTGAATCTTTTCTCCACATCACTCGGACCAAGTTTACTTCCTTGTTTCGCAGTGTCTTCTCTTTTCTGTCCAAGATCTCAACAGGTTGTTGCTCGCAAGTCAGGTCAGTCTGTACAGTAAGCTCGGAGTGATCAAGGATATGGCTGGGGTTGCTCAGATATCTTTGGAGCTGGGATATGTGGAACACGTTGTGTACTTCTTCTGATAAGGATGGTAGTGCTAAATAGTATGCCACTTCTCCGACTCGTTCGAGAATGTCAAACGGTCCTATATATCTCAGACTGAGCTTACCCCTCTTGCCAAAACGGATTACTCCTCGGTTTGGAGAGGTCTTTAAGAAAACATGATCTCCAGGTTAGAACTCCAGGTGTCGACGCTTTGCATCATCCCAACGCTTCAGTCGGTCTTGGACTATGCGCATTCTTTCCCTGATCATGCGAACTACGTCCACAGTTGCCACGATCATCTCTGGTCCAAGGAGTTCACGATCTTCGATGTTGTCCCAACTTAGTGGTGAACGACACTTCCTTCCATAGAGAGCTACAAATGGTGCATTTCCAATGCTCGCCTAATAGCTGTTGTTGTATGAAAACTCCACAAGGAGTAGGTGATCTTCCCACGAACTTCCGAATTCTAACATACAAGCTCTTAGCATGTCCTTCAGAATCTGAATTGTTCGCTCAGACTGTCCGTCCGTTTGTGGATGGTAAGCTGTGCTGAAATTCAGACTCGTTCCCAGGATAGTTTGCAGACTCTGCTAAAACTGTGATCAGAATCTGGTGTCACGATCGTAGACGATGCAAACCGGTACTCCATGTAATCTCACGATCTCCTCCTTGTACTTCTTTGCTAACGTCTCGGTAGATTGGCCAACTCGAAAGGGAATAAAGTGAACCGACTTGGTGAATCAATCCACAATAACCCATACTGCATCGTTACCTTTCATGCTGCGGGGAAGAGTAGTCACGAAGTCTATGGTAATGTGCTTCCATTTCCATTCTGGGATTGGTAACGACTGAAGTAGACCATCAGTTCTGTGATGTTCAGCCTTCACTTGCTGACACACCAAACACTTGGCTACACTTCTGGCTACTTCACGCTTCATTCCATGCCACCAGTAGTGTTGCCGTAGATCCTTATACATTTTGGTACCACCAGGGTGTACTGAGTACGGAAGGCTGTGAGCTTTTTTCATCAACTCTTCTTAAATGGGACCTTATGGTACGCACAATCTACTTCCATATCTCAAGGACCCGTCTTCGCGGATGATGAAGTATGTTCGAAGTCCACTTTCTACCCATTCTCAGATTTTTTGCAGCTTGAAATAATTTGCTTGAGCTGCCTTGATCTGATTGACAATAGTAGACTGAACTTGTAAGTTCATCAACCCTAAAGAATTACCTGGCATAACTACCTTGATCTCCATCCTGTGCAATTCCTGTTGTAGCTTCCACCGAGCGGTGAGATTCATTGATAATGGCTGACGGCTAAGTGTATCAGGAACTATATTCAACTTCCCTGAATGATATTGTAAGTTGATGTCGAAGTCTGCCATGAGTTCTAGCCATCTTCTCTGCCGCGTGTTCAATTTCTTCTGAGTAAATACATACTTCAGGATTTTGTGGTCCGTGTATATATCCACTCGTTCTCCCAGATGATAGTGGTGCCAAATCTTAAGTGCAAAGATAATGGCTGCCAACTCCAAGTCATGTGTTAGATAGTTGCGCTCATGAACTTTCAACTGTCTTGATGCAAAAGCTACAAACTTTCTATGCCGGTGTAGAACACATCCTAATCCCTTACCGGACGCATCGCAATGTACGACGAAACCTCCAGATTGATCCGATATTACGAGAATAGGAGCTGAAGTTAACCTTGACTTTAGTTCTACAAAAGCTTGTTCATATGCTTCTGACCACATGAATGCTTCATCTTTACGTGTGAGCTTGATCAAGGGTGCTGCAATTTTCGAGAAACCTTTAATGAATCTTTGGTAGTATCTTGCTAGTCCCAAGAAATTTTGAATATCCTTCACCATCTTTGATGTCGGCCATTTGCTGACAGCTGACACCTTAGCTGGATCTACTGAGATTCCTTCGCCTGAAACAATGTGTTCGAGAAATCCGACTTGATCTGGCCAAAATTCACACTTGCTGTACTTAGCATAGAGTTGATATTGTCTCAATGTCTACAGGACAATCCGTAAATGCTCTGCGTGATATGCTCTTTCCGATTCTTTGAATACACCAGGATGTCGTCGATGAAAATAATAACAAACCTGTCTAAGTACTCTCGGAAAACTTGGTTCTTCAAATTCATAAATATAGCAGGTGCATTGGTCACTCCAAATAGCATCATAAGATATTCGTAATGACCATAGCGAGTCCTGAATGCCGTTTTACGAATATCAGACACTTTGACCTTCACCTGATGATAACCCGAACGAAGCTCTAGTTTTGAGAATACACAAACCCACTTAGCTGATCGAATAGATCATCGATGCGTGGTAGTGGATACTTGTTCTTTATCGTCACTTCGTTTAGAGCTCTGTAATCTATACACATTCTGTATGAACCTTCTTTCTTCTTCACAAGCAAAACTGGAGATCCCCAACTTGAAATACTGGGACGAATCCAACCTTTCTTCAGAAGGTCATCCAACTGAGTATGGATCTCTTTCAATCTTTCAGGACTTAACCGGTATAGAGCTTTGATCACCGGTTGCGCACCAGGTAGTAAATCAATGCTGAATTCAAGAGCTCGATCGGGAGGTAAACCTGTTATATCTTCAAGAAACACATCCTCGAACTACCTCTGGATTTTCTTCTTCCGCCGGTAAAGTAAACACTTCTGCATCTTTCAGCTTGGCATGGAAGATTCCCGGCTCCAAAGTTCTGTCTCCACTCTTGAAGTAAAAGACTGGGGGATCCGGTATCTCAAATACTATCCTCCTTTGACGGCACTCAATTGTAGCATAGAAAACTCCCAGCCAGTCCATTCCCAACACAACATCGAAGTTTAGGATGTCCAGTACTTTGAACTTCACGTAGAATTCTCGTCCGCAAACTACAACTGGACACTGGTCCAATCACATAGTTGCCTTCAATACTCCATTCTCGTCCGCAAACTACAACGGGTTTGATGGAATTGACGAGGAGGTTATGTAGGAGGTCCACATGGAGGTGGAGCAGGTAGAGTAAGACGAGGTGCAGGAGCCTGAATAGCTGGCCGCTGCGGAACGATGATTGCTGGTCGGGGTTCAGGAGCTGGGTTGAGACGATATGGACAAGCTCCAATGGCGTGAGTGGATACGCCATAAACTAAACGCGGGCCATTTACATTCCTGCAGTCTTTCGCCAGATGTCCATTTCTCTTGCAGTAGAAGCAAAAGTCTGGACTGAGCCAGTTAAAGGTTACTCTCGGTGTCCTGGGTGCAAAAGTTGGCTTGGAAGAAGCTCTTGCCATCTGAGTAGCAAGGCATTTCATACTGGCAGTTTGAGGTCTACCCTTCTTCTTTACCACTGCCTCATAGTGTCGGGCAACCTTCAGATCGAGATCATGGGTTGGGAAATCACCTATAGCTAGTGCAGCTTAGATTTCCAGGTCCAACTCTTGCTGAAATCTTCGTGCCTGGATCTCAGCAGTCGGAATCAGGTATGCCGTGAACTTATTACGACCTTGTGTTAGCAGTGTAGTATGTGATATCAGGAAATTGAATATTGATACATATCTTACCTGCTAAGAATGGTAAACTCAGCATCGTATTCATCCACAGATTTTTTCCACGTTGAACCTTGCTGTAAGTGGATGAACTGCTGTTCCATGTCAAAATGGGCAGTCTCAGGGAATTATTTCTCGTTGAATATATCGCGAAATATCCTCCATTCAAACGGTTGGGCGAGTCGGTTTTATTCAGCCTTCCACCAGACTCTGGCATTATCCGTTAATTGCAGCTTCGCAACTCTCACCCAAAAAATCCCTGGCACTTGTGCTGCTGCCAGATCGTCTTTGATAGACTAAGCCCATTCCTCTGCCTCTAGGGGGATCTCTTTTCCAGAGAAATGCTTCGGGCGCAATGCCCGGAATTGTTTGACTCCGGGTGCTTCGACCTCTGGACGGTGCATGAGGATAGTAGTCTGCTGCTGCTGGCCCTCCAAGAGGCTCTTGATCGCCTCAACCAATACCGTTTTCTCGTTGATGGGAGCTGCAATGGTAGGTGGTGGTGGTAGGGTAGGAGATTAAGTATTTCCCTTGACGTTGGTACTCGTGTTGTTCGATGAATCCATGACCTTGATAGAAAAAGAAAGGTTAGGATGGATTCAAGGAATTTGAAATGTAAAGAATGTATAGTTGCTGATTCTTATTATTCTTATGATATATTGTTTAGGATTCCATACAGAACAGACCTACATTGGTTGCCAACACCTGTCACACCCCGCTTCCCAGTATACGGAGACGGAGACATGGCAGGCACACGACGTATTTACTCAGAAATAAATACGTTAAGAGTAAATAAGCAATATAAAAAATGCACAAGAAATGACAAGAGATATAATGTAAACATCAACTTTTGTTAACATTCATTTTTACAATACATTGCTTTGAAAAGAAAGTACAATGATATAAAAGCAATGCTTAAACAGTGGCATATGAAATGAAAAATAAGTACAAGGAAAAGCTAGAAGTCCGGCTGCTCAGTGAACTGGTCTACGTCCTCCTGGCTAGGCTCGATCTCGAGATAGTCCGGTCCTCCTGACGAACACCAAACAAAGAAAAGAAAGGAATGTCATCTGCGAACTAGCTCTCGGTAAGTCTCAAAAGAAAGACAATAATATAGCAAGTAATGTGGTAGGAAACTGTTAAGTTATGCATGTATCGGTTTATTATTCTAACGTAGTTGTTTATAGCTTGGTACATAAGGTATCAGTGTATACGAGAAAAGTCCATATTACCCCGTGGACTATGGTTACATGTAGTACAAGGCCCCGTCAAAACCCACGGGACAACGGCTCGAGAGTTCATGTAGGTGTCTTTTTGTGATCATCTCGAGCCACTTTTAATACATTCCATACCAATCTACCCCGTTAACCCCGTGTAATGTTTTATATAGATTATAATTATCAGACTTGCCGAGACCATGGATACAAGTTGTTCATGCAATCAGGTTCAGGATGTAAACAATTAGTCATGCAATCAAATTAAGTTATAGCCACAGTCAGGTCAAGTAAAGTCATGTTTGCATGTTGATATTATTCTAGTATTCGGGTTCAAATTCAAGTATACATGTTAGAGTTTGGATTCATGTTTGAATTGGATTTTTGGTTTGAGTTTGAATTCAAGCTTGATTTAGACTCAGACTTGAGTCAGACACTTAGAGCTAATTTGGATCATGAATTATGTTCAGGGGTTATCGGTAACTGTTGCACATAAACGGCAGGATTTGTGTCTTTTTCCAAGACAATTACCATTAATAATACCATTAGGTTTTTCTACCTTAAATTGGCAAGAACTCACTTTCTCCGGCTTCCTGAGGCTCAAGAGAATTGATCCCGCTTGAACCCATATTTACTAAAGTCCTTAAATGTAATTTTATATAACTCGAGGAGGTTTTATGAAAAATATTTTTAATATATAGTTTCAAAATAATCTCGAGAAGTTATTTATAATATTTAGGGTTTACATGAATGTGAATTTTAGATATTTGAGGTATTTTAGTGACAATTACCTTAACTTGAATAGTTCATTGTATTTTATTGTAAACTTGTCTTATATTGATATCTTGATGGTATTTTGATGAAACTTGTAATTCTTTTATTTGAAAAAATATAATTTATTATATTTTGAAAATATATGGATTAGTAATATTTATATGTTATTAAAAAAAATTAAGTTTTGATTATTAAGTATAAAAATTCCGTTTTTCTTAAAAATCGAATTAAAAACCTTTCGAGACCGAATGCTCCGTGAGGAGATCTGCATCTCGCTCTACTAGCCCAAGGATGTGTGATAATCCACACCATCCAATAGCGGTCCCATAAAAGGGGTTGTAGAGGCTTATTTGCAAAGGGTTTTGAAATACAATTCAAAAGAAAACAGTTTTTTTATAATAAATGGTATTTTAATGAAATATATTGTATTTGCCACAAAAATAGGTTAAAAAAGAATCGTGGTATGGAACCATGTGTGCATGTGAGGGATAGGTCACTACCCCGTGACGTTTTCTAAAGGAATGTTTCAATTAAGGAAAATAAGATGACATATATAAAGTTCATGGTATTTAAACGAAAAACTCAATTTAAAGTTATTTTACATAAGAATCTAGATGGAATTTGATTCTAAATAACTATGAGTTAAAGTTACAAGTGATGTGTACAAATTGGACTTAAAGTATTAAAGATGAGTAGTTTTTTAGGTTTTAGTAAAAGTTGTCGGTAGTAACTTCACTTTCAACATATATTTTGAGAAGGGATATTCAAAGAAGAATATGAGGAATTGAGAGGGACTTACGAGTGAAATAGTTTAATGAGAGGTAGAAAAAAAGTGGGTTGTCGCCGTGGTATCGCGGGGTCAACGGAATAGTCTCGATTCCTCACCGGAAGTTGGTCGTTGGCTAACTCCTCTTCTACTCCACTTGTACTTGAGAAAATTTGAGAGTTTTGGCTAGAATTTTCAGAATGAGGAAGGGTTAGTGTATGGGATGGTATTTATACTGTGGAATTAGGGTTTTCGAATTAAAAGAGTGAATTAAAATGCTTTAAAATGTGATAAATTGGGGAATTGAGAGGTCTCTGTTTGATTGCAGAGCAATGAAACAGTGCAGAGGAGTTAGGTGTAGGGAAACGAAACTTGTGCAAAGCACGGGCCTCATTACCTATGGAGGGACCGTCGGCACCGGCCAAAGTGAAGATCTCGCCGGTCGTTTTGTAGGGTTAGGCCGGTGGATTTTGAACATGTGTACATCTCTGTATTTAAACCCTTTTCCACATGTTTATTTTTCCTGACTTTTCATTTTTATGTGCATTGCACGTGTAAATTTTTGGGCTTCCAAAAAGTTTTAACAAAATCAGAAAAAATTATAATGTGTCTGACGGGGTTCGAACACAGTGGTTACATCACAACAGTGCAAGGGCTTTACTAGTGAGCTACAAGTGGCTTCTTGTTGTTCTTAAACAAAATTTAACTTTTAAATTGTACTTAAGCTTGTAAACTCCTTTTTGTACTTTAAATTGAAAAAAATTCGTACAGTAAATTCAGAGTCATTACAGTAATAGCGTTTTACGATTATATAAATATTTTAAATTAAATTGTATCAATTAAATTGTATTAAGTAACTTCGCATAACTTTATCACTTGTAACTACATACGTGATAGTGTTTATAAGTGATAAAATACGAACTATCTTTATGAAATTGTATATTGATAATAATTTGTTATATTATAAATATATGTATATATTAAATATATATATATATATTTGGTATTGTATTATAGATATGACGGTACTTTAGTTGTTACAAAAATATCATTAACATTACACAGTATAACTCACATACAAACAACTAAAATGACATCAATAAATATTAATTAAAGTCAAGTTCGAATCACGTTTTTTCTTGTTATACAAGTAGCATAAATAGTAGTAATAACTTAGTATGTCATTAGAGTTAAACAGAAAGCAATATATGTAAGGTAATTTGCTGATAATATATTATTAGATCATAGGTAAATATTAGGGCAAGTTTCAATCTTGCTGTAGCATATGAACAAGTATCAAATACTTGCCTCGAAAATGATGATCACGGAAACGATGACGACACGAATACGTGAAACTAACCCGAAACACAATCTCATCTAGGGCTCGACTTGGGATCTTTCACGCCCTTCTTCCTGGTGTACGGATAAGGAGACGTGACTGTCTCGCGACATATTTACTCAGAAGTAAACACGCTAAGCGTGAATAAGCAATATAATGTAAATGTGCACAAAAAAGACATGTGATGTAAAAGAACAACTTTTTATTTATTAAACATTCTTTACAATGCAACTGAAAAGTAAATAACATATGGAAAGCAATGCCTAAACAATGGCATGAACTGAAAGTAAAGTATATAAAAGTGAAATAAAGCTCGGGGTCCTCGATGAACTGCTCCAAGTTTTCTGAGCTGGAGTCGATTTCCAGAGAGTCGGGTCCTCCTGACAACATTCCAAATAAAGAATAGAAAAGGTGTCGTCAGTGAACAATCGCTCGGTAAGTCCCAAAGAGAGATAGAAATAGAATAGACATATAGAGAGTATAACTGATATAATGTATGGTTGTTATGTTATCGCTGTTATTTGTATCTTGATACAGAATATGCCAGTGTATATGAGAGGAGTCCAACTATTCTGTGGACTATGGTATACGGAGCACAAGGAACCGTTATTTCACGGAACAACAGCAACGGATATTCAGGTTAGGTGTATCAAAGTGATCATCATCGTGCCACTTTTAACACATTCCGTACTAATCTACCCCTTTTAAACCCCGTAATGTTTATTGTATTGTTATGTAGTGATTTGTAGATATATGACTTGCCGAAACCATGATATCAATTGTTCATGTAAACGGATATGGATATAAACGGAGAGTCATGTAGACAAGTCAATGTATATCTATGGTTCGATCAAATCAAGTCATGTTGATATAGATGGATTCATGTTGTAATGGAATTATATCAAGTATGGATTGTATTTGGATTAAACTGAGACCCTGTCAGAGTCAGACACTTAAACAGAATTGAAGTCCTGAATTAAGTTTTGGAGTTATCGGTAACTGCTGCACATGGACGATAGGATTTGTGTCTTTTTCTATAACAATTACCGTATTGATAACCCTATTTTAGTTGTCTACCTAAAATAAGCTAGCACCCACATTCTCCGGCACCCTGAGGCTCAAGAGAATTGGTCCCGCTTAAACCTATATTTTCTAGGATCCTTATTGTAAATTAATATAGCTTGAGGGGGTTTTATGAAAAATAGTTTTGATATATTTTCTAAATAAACCTCAAGTATTTATTTATCGTCTTTAGGATTTTCATAGATATAATTTTTATAAGATGAAATATTCTATTGGATATAAACCTAAATTGGATTGTATATGGTATTTTCATGTAAAATGACTTGTATTGATTTGTGATGGTAGTTTCATGAAATTTGGGATTCCTTTGTTTAGAAAACATGGATATTTTTATGTATATTTAAAATAGATAGGTTGATAATATTATATATAACTATTAGAAAATAAATTTATTTATTAAATAGAAATCACGTTTTCTTAAAAATTATAATATAAATTCCATTGAGATCGTATGCTCCGTGAGGAGGTCTGCATCTCGCTCTACGAGTCCGATGGATGTGCGATAACCCGCACCAACCAAATCGGATTCCCCAAAATGGGTTTTAAGGACATAATTGTATGGAATTTGATTAAAACAATTAAAAGAAATACGATTTTGATAGTTTATGGTATTTAACTGTAAAATTCGCCTTAGCCACAAAAATATTGTTTTCAAACCATCGTGCTATGTCATGATGAGTAATGTGATGAGGTAGGTCATTACCTCATGAGTTTTCTAACGGTGATATGAGTAATATGATGAATTAATGTTGTAGGTAAATTTTATGGTATTTAAACGAGAAAGTGTAATACAAGTTGCATAGCATTTTATTTTGAATTGAAACATGTTCTAAATATTTTTTTATGGTTGCTAAACAAGATTTTAAGAGATGGTTGATTTGTTGTTAAGAAAAGTTAGGTTTTTAACGAAATTAGAATCGGAAGTTGGAATAACTCCGCTTCTGACGAGTTTTAATAAGAGATTGTTTTAGAATAGAAAGAGAGAAGAGGAGAAGGAACTTACGAGTTCGGAGAAGAGAGAAGAAGTATAGGAATAAGTTGTTTCTTCGTGAAGTTGTGATGTCACCGGATTTTTCCCGAATCGTCGCCGGAACTTGATCTTGGGTTAACTCCACTTGTATAACTTTTTGGATTTGCAATTCTTTGAGAGTTTTGACAATGGATTTCAGAATAGAAAGGGATAGGGTGTGGGGTGGTATTTATAGGATAGAATTAGGGTTTAGGGTATTAAAATGAGAATTTAAATGCGTTAAATTTTTTTTTAAAGCTCATTTTAATTCTCTGTTAATGTTCAGGATAATCAAACAGAAGAGGAGTAGTGGGTGGAGACCAAAGGGTGTTAGGGTTAAAAAGATTGAGCATTTGGGACAAGGGGGCCCGACGGCGCCGGCCCCAAAGCAATTCTCGCCAGCCGATCAAGGGGGTCGGGGTCTTGGATTTCTTCCACGTATCATGTTCAGTGCATATAACATTTTTCACATGTTTGATTTTAGTGATTTTTCATTTTTATGTGTATTACACGTGTAAACTTTTGGGTTTCCAAAAATTTTAAAAGAAAAATCATTAAAAATAATATGTGGCTGATGGGATTCGAACACAGGGGCTATATCACAGCAGTGCAAGGCTTTAGTAGTGAGCTATAAGTTGCATCTTGCTGTTCTAAAACAATTCAAATACTTATAGCATACACAGGGTTGCAAATATTCCATTTAGTACCTTAATTTTAAACAATTATTTGTACATTATAAACAGAGTCGTTACACTCTACCCTCCTTACAAAAATTTCATCCTCGAAATTTATAATTATTTAAGAACTAATTTAGAAATAAGAAAGGATACCTTGCACGCATGTCGTCTTCTCTTTCCCACGTTGATTCTCCTGGTGAGTCTTTCCTCCACATCACTCGAACCAAGTTTACTTCCTTGTTCCGAATTGACTTTACCTTTTGTCTAGAATTTCAACGGGTTGTTGCTCACAAGATAGGTCTATCTATGCCATGAGCTCGGAGTGATCAAGAATGTGACTGGGGTCACTCACATACCTTGTGAGTTAGGATATGTGGAACATATTGTGCACTCCTTCCAATGAGGGTGGAAGTGCCAAGCGGTATGCCACTTCCCTAACTCGTTCGAGTATGTCGAACGGTCTAATGTATCCCGGACTTAACTTACCCCACTTTCCAAAAAGAATCACTCTACGGTTTGGAGAAATCTTTAGAAAAACATGATCTCTTGGTTGGAACTCCAAGTGTCGGCGCTTTGCATCAGCCTAGTACTCCGGTCGATCTTTGGCTATGCCCATTCGTTCCCTGATAGTGTGAACTACATCTACAGTCGCCACTATCATCTCAGGTCTAAAAAGTTCTCTATCTCCGATGTCGTCCCAACTTAATGGTGAACGGCACTTCCTTCCAAATAGAGCTACAAATGGTGCCATTCCAATACTTGCTTGGTAGCTGTTGTTGTATGAAAACTCCACAAGATGTAGGTGATCTTCCAATGATCCTCCAAATTCTAGCATACAAACTCTTAGCATATCTTCAAGTATCTGAATCGTTCGCTCAGACTGTCCATCTGTTTGTGGATGGTAAGCTATGCTAAAGTTCATACTCGTTCCCAAGCTAGCTTGCAGACTCTGCCAAAATTGCGATCGGAATCTGGTGTCACGATCATAGACAATGCAAACCGGTACTCCATGTAATCTCACAATCTCTTGCATGAGTTCATGGGTATCAGAAATAGTACACTATGAAGAGTTAAATCTTACTTAGATTCAATTTTACCTCCATGTACTTCTTTGCTAGTTTCTCGGTAGATTGGCCAACTCGAAAGGGAATAAAATGAGCCGACTTTGTGAGTCGATCCATAATAACCCATACAACATCGTTACCTTGTGTGCTGCGAGGAAGAGCAGTCACAAAATCCATGGTAATGTGTTGCCACTTCCATTCTGGGATAGGTAACGGTTGAAGTAAACCAGCGGTTCTGTGATGTTCAACTTTCACTTGCCGACACACCAAACATTTAGCGACGCTTCTGGCAACTTCATGCTTCATTCCATGCCACCAGTAATTTTGATGTAGATCTTTGTACATCTTTGTATCACCAGGGTGTACTAAGTATGGGGAGCTGTGAGCTTCTTTCATCAACTCTTCCTGAACAGGACCTTGTGGTACACACAATCTACTGCCTTATCTTAAAGATCGGTCTTCGTGTATGATGAAATCTGTTCGAAGTCCACTTTCTACTTGTTCTCTGATCTTTTGCAACTTAGCATCACTTGCTTAAGCTACTTTGATCTGATTGACAATTGTAGACTGAACTTGTAAGTTTATCAAATTTGAAGCGTTACCTGGCATGACCACTTATATCTTTATCTGATGCAAATCTTGTTGTAGCTTCTACTGTGCGGTGAGATTCATTGATAGTGGTTGACAACTAAGTGCATCAGGTACTGCATTCACCTTCTCTGGATGATATTGTAGATTGATGTCAAAGTTCGCCATGAGTTCTAATCATCTTCTCTGTCGCATATTCAACTCTTTCTGAGTAAACACATACTTCAGACTTTTTTGGTCTGTGTAGATATCTACCCGTTCACCAAGAAGATAATGACGCCAAATCTTGAGTGCAAAGATAATGGCTGCCAACTCCAGATCATACGTCGGATAGTTGCGCTCATGAACTTTCAGCTGTCTTGATGCATAAGATACAACTTTACCGTGCTGATGTAGAACACATCCTAATCCCTTACCGGATGCATCGCAATATACTACGAAACCTCCAGATTGGTTCGGTATTACGAGAATTGGTGCTGATGTCAATCTTGACTTGAGTTCTAAGAAAGCTTGTTCGCATGCTTCTGACCACACGAATTCTTCATATTTGCATGTGAGCTTGGTCAAGGGTGTTGCAATCTTTGAAAATCCTTTAATAAATCTTCGGTAGTATCTCGCTAATCCTAAGAAACTTTGAATGTCTTTTACTGTCTTTGGTGTCGACCATTCGCTTACTTCTACTACTTTAGCTGGATCTATGGAGATTCCATCACCTGAAACGATATGTCCGAGAAATCTGACTTGTTCTAGCCAAAACTCGCACTTTCTGTACTTGGCATAGAGTTGATACTGTCGCAAAGTCTCCAGGACAATTTTTAAATGTTTAGAGTGCTCTTTCCAATTCTTTGAATATACCAGGATGTCGTCGATGAATATGACAACAAACCTGTCTAGGTACTCTCGGAAAATTTGATTCATTATGTTCAAGAATATGGCTGGTGCATTGGTCACTCTAAATGGCATCACGAGAAACTCATAATGTCCATAGCGAGTCCTAAATGCCGTCCTTGGGATATCAGACTCTTTGACCTTCACCTGATGATAACCCGAACGAAGATCTAATTTTGAGAAAACGCAAGAACTACTAAGCAGATCGAACAGATCAACGATTCGAGGTAGTGGATACTTGTTCTTTATCGTGGATTCTTTCAAAGCTCTGTAATCAATGCACATTCTGTATGAACCTTCCTTCTTCTTCACAAGCAAAAATGGAGATCCCTAACTTGAAGTACTGAAACGAATCCATCCTTTCTGTAGAAGTTCGTCCAGCTGAGTACGGACCTCCTTCAAACCTTCAAGGCTTAATCGATACGGTGCTTTGATCACCGGTTCTGCACTAGGTACTAAATCAATTCCGAATTCAAGAGCTTGATCAGGAGGCAAACCTGATATGTCTTCAGGAAATACATCGTCGAACTCTCGAACTACATCTGGCTTTTCTTCCCTCGCTTGTAAAGTTGCAATCGCTGCCTTATTCGGTTTTGCTTTGTATGTGCTATGCTCCAGGGTACGGTCTCCACTTTTGAAATAAAAGACCGGATGCTCTGGAATCTCGAACACTACACTTCTTTGACGACAGTCGATGGTAGCGTAGAAAGTTCGTAGCCAATCCATACCCAAAACTACATCGAAGTTCGTTATGTCAAGCAACTTGAAGTCAGCATAGAATTCTCTGCTGCAGACGACTACTGGACACAGGTCGTATCCTATTGTTGCATTTAGAACGTTGTTCCCTGAACTGACATTCCAGTTGGATACGAGTAGTTTGACTGGAATCGCACGAGTTCGGACGAACCGTTGCGACATAAAGTAATTAGATGCTCCAGTATCGAAGAGTGCTGGTGTAGAAAGTGAGGCTATTAAGATCGTACCAAAGTTATGTGGGATATGTTTTAGGTATAGTAAAAGATATATGGATATAAACAAGTATTGAACAGATTTGAAAGATAGTAAGTTACCAGTGATGACTTGGCCAGTGGCTTCAGCTTCTTCTACAGTTATTGTAAAAGCATGTCGCCTCGGTACATTCCTCCTTGCTGGAGGACCATTCCTCTGTCAGTTCCTTTGTGCTTGATGGAACTGACGAGGAGGAGGTGCAGTAGGTCCACGAGGAGGTGGAGCAGGGAGAGCAAGACGTGGTGCAGATTCCTGGATAGTTGGTCGCTACGGATAGGTGATTGCTGGTCTGGGTGCAGAATTCGGATTGAATCGACGAGGATACGACCCAATATCATGTGTGGATGAGCTTCAGACTAAGCAGAGGCGATTAGCACGCCTGCAATCCTTCACCAGGTGTCCATCCCTCCTGCAGTAGGTGCAAAAGTTTGGACTATGCCGGTTAAAAGGTACTCCCGGTCTCCTGGGTACAAATTGTGGCCTGGAAGAGGCTTCTCCTACTATCTGAGTAGCAGGACGCTTCATACCGGCAGATTGAGATCTGCCCTTCTTCTTCACTATTGCCTCGTATCGACGGGCAGCTCTGAGAGCCAAATCGTGGGTTGGAAAATTCCCCGTAGCTAGAGCAGCTTGGATCTCTGGGTCCAACCCCTACTGAAATCGTCTGGCCCTGATCTCAGCAGTCGGTATGAGATGGGCCGCAAACCTGTTACGGTATTGTGTTAGCTGTGTAGTATGTGTTATTAGAAAAATCGAATATTAAGACATATCTTACCTTCTCAACATGGTGAACTCGACATCATACTCATCCACTGATTTGCTCCATATAGAGCCTTGTTGTAGGTGGATGAATTGCTGCTCCATGTCGAATCGGGCAGTGTCTGGAAAATATTTCGCGTCGAACATGTCATGAAATGTCTTCCATTTGATCGGCTGGGCAAGACGTCTTTCTTCCGCCTTCCAGCATACTTGGGTGTTAAGTTGCAGCTTCGCAACCCTTAACCAAGCAATGTCTGGCACTTGTGCTGCTGCCAGATCATCCACAATTGATTGAGCCCATTCTTCATCTTCCAAAGGGCTCTCTTTTCCAGAAAATTGATTCGAATGCAGCGCCCAGAACTGCTTCACTCCAGGTGCTTCCGCTTCTGGGTAGTTCATTAATATAGCAGTCTGTTGCTGCTGTCCCTCCAGAAGGCTATTAATTGCCTCAAGAAGTACCGTTTGCTCATTGATCGTAGCTATAACGGTAGGCGTAAGTGGAAGAGGTGGTGGTGTGGTGTTGTCGATCACGTTGGTGCTAGTATTGTTCGGGGAATCCATAACCTTGAAAGAAAAATAGGTTTAGGATAGATTCAAGGAATATGAAATATAAAGAATGTTTAGTTGCTGTGTCTTATAATTCTTGTATTATATTTCTTAGGTTTCCATGCAGAACTAACTTGCATGGGCCGCCAACAAAACCTGTCACGCCCCCCTTCCCGGTGTACAGATAAGGAGACGTGACTGGCCCATGACGTATTTACTCAGAAGTAAACACGCTAATCATAAATAAACAATATAATGTAAATCTGCACAAGAAAAACATGAGATGTAAAAGAACAACAACTTTTAATTTATTAAACATTTTTTACAATGCAACTGAAAAGTAAATACAATATGGAAAGCAATGCCTAAACAATAGCATGAACTGAACTTACTGATAACGTCAGCCCTAAAGCAATTCTCACCGGCCGATCAAGGGAGTCGAGGTCTTGGATTTCTGCCACGTGTCATGTTCAGTGCATATAACAATTTCCACATGTTTGATTTTAGTGACTTTTCATTTTTACGTGTATTGCACATGTAAACTTTTAGGCTTCCAAAAAGTTTAAAACAAAAATCATTAAAAATAATATGTGGCTGATGGGATTCGAACACATGGGCTATGTCACAGCAGTGCCAGGCTCTACCAGTGAGCTACAAGTTGCATATTGCTGTTCTAAAACAATTCAAATACTTATAGCATACACAGGGTTGCAAATATTCCATTTAGTACCATAATTTTAAACAATTATTTGTACATTATAAACAGAGTCGTTATATGATCTGGGTGGTGCTCGGATTATTGGCACTGCTGCTCGGTTGGGGTCTTCGAGATGGAGAGATGATGATGGCGATGGGTGAAGGCTCGGGTTGTTGGGTGTTACGAGATAAGGAGGTGATGACGAGTAAGAAGAACATGACGACAAGGCGATGGTGACGGCTGCTCTATTGATGGAGAGGGTGATGAAGATGGCGATGGTAGAAGTGCTTGAGGCGACGGCTGCTTTGAATCAATGTCGATGGTGCTTTGGTATGAGGTCTTGGGTCGACATAGAAAATAAGAAGAACGAGGTGAGAAGTCTGTGGTGGTTGAGTCAGGGTGATGGGTTGCTCGGGGTATAGATGCAGGCGATGGGCAGGAGGCGACGACGGTGAGGAGATGATGATGGATGATGGGTTCAAGGTGATGAAGATAGAGACGAGGATGGTGACGAAGTGGTGGCGGTGGAGATGGGTGAAGGCTTAGGTGGTGAAGCGAGGTCGGAGGTGAGGTCGAGATAAGTGCGAGGGCGTGGGGGATCCGTAATGAAGGAGAATAGAAGAGGGAGAACAAAGAAAGAGTTAACAGAGAGAGAGAAAGTTAATAGAGAGAGAGAGGGAGAGAGATTTATTTTATAATAAAAAATATATATAAAGTATATGTATATAGTAAGTTATATGTATATTATAGTTTTATATAGATAATATCAAACTACAATCCGTCTCCACCAAAATCTAATCAAAAATATAGTTTAGAAAATAATACATATATGTAACCTTTTTAACCATAATGCAAGAATATTATTTAAATAACTTATAGCCCCAAATTTAAGATTTAAAAAGGATTCTAAATATATCTAGATCTAATAAATATTTGTTATTAAATTATATGATAAATATCAACATAAAATATGAGATGCTGAAATAACCCTATGACAGTTAATATAATATCTCTAATGTGTGGCTACTAGAAGATACAAGCATATAATTTTGATACTAGAAATATCGATTACACTAGATTCTCATGGATTTAATTTACCGATGAATATTTAACAAAAATATTAATCTAGCACCATAATGGGTTTCACACATGTAGGTCGGGTCGAATAACCACTTCTATTTTTCGAGTCAATCGCAACCCAAATAAATAAATAAAATATAAAGTAAGGTTTTAAAATACCAATAAATATCGTATGACCATACTAGGGTGTTACAGACTTCGGAAGGAGGAAGTTCGAAAGTACCGACGTTCGGTAGTGATTCAGAAGATGAACCTCCCGTCGATCTCCCTATATGAGCTTCTCATCGGGAGACAAAGAAAAGGCGGAGGACTGTGACAATATTCGCTTATGGAACCGCAAGCTCCCCGAGAAGAACCTTGGGCCCTCAAATAATACTCCCAAGAATCAAGATAAGGTTAAAGATGCCCGAAGGGATCGCTCTTGATGAAGAGGTTGCTAAAGAACTTGTCGCCAAGGATCCCCCCAAGAAAAATAAGGTGGACTACAATGTGTTAGCCCACCTGAAGAGGTTACCCTCGCACTTGAGCATATATGATACTCTGCTCTTGTCTAAGGAATTGCAAGAGTCTTTAATTAAAGCTCTCGAAGAACCAGACCTCTTCCAAACACATTTTGCAGAGGAAGCGATGAAGAATAAAATTGCGAAGGTATACACTGTCGATATCTCCTCCAGCGAGAAAGATCTTCTCCAGAGGACGTTCGAGCACAATCGGCCGCTCTACATCGCCGAGTACTGCAATGACCAGAGGATAAATAAAATCCTCATCAACAACGGTTCTTCGGTCAACCTCCTTAATGTACGATACTTCGGCTGAGAGAAAATCACCATCTCTGGATTCGACTTCCAGTCTTCAAGAACGCTAGGGTCCATAGTGTTGACACTTCGCTTTGGACAACTCGTCATAAACGTTAAATTTCACATCATTGAAGGCAAGACCTGCTATAAAACTTTACTGGGTAGACCTTGGTTACACCAGTATAGTGTCATCCCTTCTACACAATATCAGTGTATGAAGTATTTAAGGATGGCCAGGAGTACGCCATCACAGGGGAGCTCAACCCGCTATCGGTAAACGAAGTGCAAAAATATGAAGATGCGAAGTACTTCATGTTGGACTATGAAGATACAGAGAAGTGCGACAAGCCTAAGGACAAACAAATTCAAGCGGCGATCATCCCTGTCTTTGGAAGCAACTCCGAGGAAGAAATAATACTCACGGGTCAACCTCCAAAGGAAATCAATAAACCAAGCTCGTCAGCTTCTATTCCGATATTCGGCAGCGACTCGGAGGAAGAAGCTAATACGATTTTCTATATTCATCCGTGGGTGAAGGTCCCTGATGAATCCGATCAAGCCCTACACATTACAATGGCTCCACCGCATTACTACAAAGAGCTTGATGCATTCAGCACCTATAGCGTGCAAGAGTTAATAACCTTCCATGTGCCTCCCAGACATAAAAGAGAAAAGGCGATTCTCTTCTATAAATCAAAAAAGACCATGGTGGAAAACGAGATTTGGCACGAACTCGAGCTGAATCTTGATAGGTTACAATCCATACCCATACCAAGATACAATACAAAGAGCTTGAAGGAACTCCTTCATCAGCAGGGAGTACTGTTCGAGCAGACCGCTCGTCAGTCCTAGTATTTCAAGAAGATATGGGAAGTGTCATGGACCCGCTAACCAGCATCCTATGGGATGTTTGATACTACTGGTTTGGGCTATGTCTGACCGAAGAAGAAGAAGAAAGCTCACGGGTGCTATGTTTTAAATAAAAAGGAAGATTCTTGGATGGTAAACAACTCGGCCAAGCAAGGTGAAGAAACCTCGCGATGTGATCCATCTGAATCATCTGAATTGCCGCTCGGGTCACTGATGAAAGAAGTGGTTCGGGAATTTGATGTAATGGCCCTATGCAAAAAATGTCATGCAATTACCCCTGAGCAGACGATATAATGAAGCTCCGCAAAACATTGCGACTCTACCAACAAACGACCTGATTGAGAAGCTGAGGAAAGAAGTTTATCAAATGGGTCAGACGGCTTTGTATGAAATAGCTGAAAGATCGCACCCAAGCAAACAGTCTGTAGAAGAATTGAGCCATGATCCTCATCCTCAACAGCTACCCATACCTTCCTTTAAAAATAAAGGAATTCAAAGTGGCCACATTGAAGATAAGACGCCATCCACATCCAAGCCTCAAGGTCACTCAGCCATACCTCTTGAAAGGTTAGGATGGGGATATTCCTTTTCCAGGGACATAGTGAGGAAAATATTTAATCTCGCCATGAAGCACCAGATGTTAACGCTGCCCAAGTGCAAGCAGCCTCATGAAGCTAATGCTTTAGATCATCCTGACTACTGTCCCTACCATCAGGTCATTAGTCATCCAATCGAAGATTGCTTCATCTTTAAGAATTGGGCGGAAGACTAGTATAGGCAGGGCAAGTTCACGCTGAGTAACAGTTGGAAAGTGAAACCTTTGCAAAAGCATGAGCCAATGAGAGAGAATCCTGCCAAGTCAGAGTATAATCATCCCAAGGTGCGGAAGCTCACTCACACTTGCTACATGATAAGACTCCTTAATGAAAAGGAGAATGAAGATACGCTTCAATACCTCGACTGCTTCACCAATGAAGAAGAAGAAATCTTGGAGCTGCCGCCAAATCCAAAAGAACTAGAAGACGGGATCCATACCACCGCTGATGAATTGAAAAAGATAAACCTAGAAACCGAAGAAGATCCTTGACCCACGTTCGTCAGCGATCCACTGTCAGATGAACAAGTAGCTAGTCTAAAAATAGTACTCATGGAGTACAAAGGATGCTTCGCATGGAATTACTCTGAGATGATAGGTTTCGATCCAGATGTCGCAGTTCACAAATTGGTCATATCGCCATAAATAAAGCCTGTCAAGCAAGCGCCAAGAAGAATGCAGCTTGAACTTGAGATGAGTATCGAAGCCAAAGTCAAGAAGCTCATAGACTCCAGCTTCATCCAGGAGGTCCAATACCCCGACTGGATCACCAACATCATCCCCGTGATGAAGAAGAATAGGACCGTCCGGATCTGCGTGGACTTTTGGGACCTCACTAAGGCATACCCTAAGGATGACTTCCTCATGCCAATCATAGAACTGTTGATCGACAATGCCTCCACTCATTGGGTTTTCTCCTTCATGGATGGATCGTCAGGATACAATCAGATAAAAATGGATCCTGAAGATCAGAAGCATACGGCCTTCCACACACCGTTCAACATATAATGTTATAAAGTCATGCCTTTCGGGACCTCACTAAGATATTCGACGACATGATACATGACATCGTTGAATGCTACATTGACGATCTCGTAGTCAAGAGCATGTCGTATGAAGAGCACTTGGAGCATCAAAGGACAGTCTTCAAGCGCCTTCGAAAATACAACCTGAAGATGAATCCGCTGAAATGTGCCTACGGAGTCTCGTTAGGAAAGTTTCTGGGTTTTATAATCCTCCACCGAGAGATCAAAATCAACCCCTCTAAAATCAGGGCAATTATGGAAATGCTCCCTCCAAATAAGTCTCAAACAACTACGATCTCTCTAACGAAAGCCCACTTATATGCGATGGTTCATCGCCAACCATTCTAGGAAATTCCATCTATACAGCCATCTGATGAAGAAAGGCACCCCATTCATATGGGACCAGAAATGTCAACAGGAGCTGGAGGAGATCAAGCAATATTTGAAGAATCCACAGGTCTTGGCCGCTCCGGTTAAGGGAAAACCCCTTATACTCTATACAACCGCCCTTGATGGTTCTCTAGGAGCGTTGTGGGCACAAGTGAATAACTGAGGAAAGGAGAGGGCTTTATACTATTTAAGTCGAGTTCTGTTAAGAGCAGAGAGTAATTACTCTCCTATCGAAAAACATTGCATGGCGTTGATTTTTGCAGTCACAAAGCTCAGACACTTTGCCCTGGCGCATGAAGTCCATCTCATATCGAAGGTGGACCCCTCAAGTATCTCATGTCTAAAGCTATGCTGACCGGGGGGGCTTGCTAAGTGTGCCCTTCTGTTGCTGGAATTCACGATTATTTATTGTCTACTCAATACGGTAAAGGGATAAACCATCACTGACTTCCTCACAGAACATCCGCTTCCGGCTGACTCTCCATTAAATAGCGAACTGCCGGATGAATATGCATTTAGCATAAGTGAAGAAGTAGAAGAAGCCGGAAAATACTGGTGGGAACTATACTTCGATGGAGTGTCTTAAATGAAGGAACGGAAGAGGAACACCCCAATAATCAAAGTCGGGGTAGGTCTTATCTTCGTGACTCCACAAAGCGGGATACTCCGCTATACGTTCTCATTGACGGAACCAAGAACCAACAACGAGGCTGAATATGAAGCTCTCATTGCTGGTCTCAAAATCACGATCGACATGCACATCAAGGATCTTGTCATATACGGAGACTCACAGTTAGTCATCAATCAAGTGAACGGCGACTACAAGACATGCAAGCCGGAGTTAATAAGGTATAACGAAAGGGTACAATAACTGCTAACGCAGATTCCCTTTTGTGTACTAGAAAGTGTATTGCGAAAGGAAAACAGCAAAGCGCGCTAGCAAAACATGCCAAAGAAATGGCAGATGAAAATCTCGACGATGTAAGGATCAATGTACGAAGCCGCAAGATCCTATCGCCAGCCGAATTTCCTTCGGAGCCTCCAGTAGAAACGCCCAAAGAAAAAGAAGAGATACTTGGAGAGAAGGTTCTTTAAACCGAAAAAGTTGAAGAAAATGAAGATTGGACGCAAGTCCTTATAGACTACTTCACGTCCCAATGAACTCCTGAAGATGCCTTATCTAGACATCAGCTTATGAAACGAGCTCTGTCGTTCGCCTTCGTCAACGCTACCTTATACAAGAGATCCTTTGACTCTGTATGGTTGAAATGCCTAGGGCCAAAAGAAGCAAGGAAAGCCATCCAGGAAATCCATGACAGTCTTTATGGGTGCCATCAAGAAGGCTCTAAGATGAAATTAAAAGTTAAAAGGATGGGTTACTACTGGCCCATGATAATTTAAGATTGCGTCGAATATGCAAAGTGACGGCATTCATGCCAAATACACGGGTGCTTTATACTTCAGTACCGCAATCCGCTGCAACCCACCGTAGCCAGCTGGCTATTCGATATGTGGAAGACAGATATCATAGTCCCTATTGAACCAGCATCCTCAAGAGGGCATCAATTCATCTTGGAGACAGCCGGCTACTTCTCTAAATGGGCAGAAACAATTCCGCTGAGAGAGGTAATGACAGAGAATATCCTCTGCTTTTTCAAAACTCATGTAATATATCAGTTCAAAGTTCCACGGCGCATAACCTCGGACAATGGACCAGCTTATAGAAGCCACAAAAGATGCCGCTTCACCAACCAATACAAGATAGACTGGAGATATTCATTCGTTTATAACCCTCGAGCCAACGGTCTAGCTGAAACCTTCAACAAGACGTAGAAAAAACTCATAAAGAAAATAGTGTCCAATAATAAAAAGGACTGGCAAGAAAAGATGCAGGAAGCTCTTTGGGCATACCGAACAACGTTCAAGATAGCCACAAAGACAACACCTTATGCTTTGGTATTTGGAGCCAAAGCGGTGCTCCCGTTGGAGATATAACTTCTTTTGTTAACGATGGTAGTTCACTACAAGCTTACGGATGAAGATAACGCTCACCTTCGACTCGAAGAACTTGATGCACTCGATGAAACCCATCTCGCAGCATAGCAAAGCCTGGAAGACTATCAAGCAAAGATGACCTATGCATATGAAATATTGACCAGACCAAGGACATTCTGCCAAGATGAACTCATACTGGTTGTCAATAGACCTATGATCCCTAACCGCGCAAAGCATGGGAAGTTCAAGATGAATTACGAGGGCTCGTATGTAATAGAGGAAGTCTACTAAGGTGGGGCTTACCAACTCGTGCATATACGTGGAGAAAGAATATATCAACCAATAAACGGTTGATTTCTCAAGAAGTATTATGCTTAAGGGGTTACGACTTAGGTCAATGATAAATGACGATACTTGTGTCCGCTCCTTATCTTCCTAAGTTAAAACTCTGAGAGCCAACCACTTCGCCCCAAATACGGGGTTGTTGGACCGAGATATCCCTAAACTAATACGCTATGCCATGCATAAGAATATTGGACCGAAATGTCCCTAAATTAGTATATCGTCTTTAACAAGGGAATGGTGGACTGAGATGTCCCTAAACTAATATGTTCCCCCATGCACGATGATGTTGGACCGAAATGTCCCAAAACTAGTATATCGTCCCTAGCACGGGAATGGTGGACCAAGATGTCCCTAAACTAATATGCTCCCCTATGCACGATAATATTGAACCGAAATGTCCATAAACCAGTATATCGTCCCTAACATGTGAATGTTAGACTGAAATGTCCTTAAACTAGCTCATCGCCCCGAACAAGAGGATGTTGGACTGAAATGTCCCTAAACTAGTATATCGTCCCTAACACGGGAATGTTAGACCAAAATATCCTTAAACTAGCTCATTGCTCCAAACAAGGAAGTGTTGGACCGAAATGTCCCTAAACTAGTATATTGTCCCTAACACAGGAATGTTGGACCACAATGTCCTTAAACTAGTTCATCGCCACCAAACAAGGGGATGTTGGACCGAAATTTCCCTAAACTAGTATATCGTCCTTAACATGGGAATTTTGGACCGAAATGTCCTTAAACTAGCTCATCGCCCCGAACAAGGAGATGTTGGACCGAAATGTCCCTAAACTAGGTCATCGCCCCGAACAAGGAGATGTTGGACCGAAATGTCCTTAAACTAGCTCGTTGTTCCGAACACGTGAATATTGCACCGCGATTTCCTGAACTAATATGCTCATTGAGATCGACATTACAACTTAAGTCCCATTGGAAAAAATTGCAACTCAAGTCCCACCTTCAAGACTGCACCTGAAGTCCCACCGGCTATGAAGCTCCATCGATGATGCAGTCCTTCAAAAAAATGGTATGTCCATGAGCAAAATGGGTGCAGATGAAAGCCTAAAAGAGCTCCGTGAGTAAGAACAGCAGGATTGCCGGCGAGCTTGTGAAAACTCGAAAGAGCGCAAACTCGTAAAAAATATACACTTGTAAAGTCCTCTTGACTTGAAAGGAGAACACTTAAGTGAGATTCTTACGACTCATAAAGGTGAAAGACACTTAGGAATCCCCACGATTTCCAAAGAGAATATACCCTTACGTGATCCCTTTGACTCGTAAGGAAAAACTACTCCTCTAAGAGACCATCAAGGCTTATAGAATTCCAAAGCCTTATGTTACAGATCAGACCATGTTCCCAAGCCATCATATACCCCTCTAAAATAGCCCTACAAGTAGTTCGATCTCAACTCTTATATACAATCCACAAGCACAAATAAACATAAACAAACCCAAGTTCCACATGATGGATGACACTTGTAAGTCCTCTCGACTTACAAGGATAAAAATACTCTTGTAAGATCCTTACGACTTACAAGATTCACTTAAGAGTCCTCATGATTCCTAGAAAGAATATGCACCTATGAGATCCTCTCAACTCATAGGGAGAAGATAACTTTACGAGACCCTTACGGCTCGTAAACATTGAAAGCCTCAGTTGACAGAATCCTAATCCCGTCTTCTAAGCCACATTTGTCTAAAGAAATACAATGGTAAATGATGAGTCGCTCCTGTCACTATTCTAGTTTTAGTGATACTGGTGCTAAAATGGGTATCAGACTAAAAAAAAAGTGTATATGAAATAGCCGAAATGATAGGGCAACTTCTAATAAAAAGAAGCGAGTAAAAATTAAAAAAATATAGCCGAAATGATTGGGCACCGCAAAAAATATCCGAAATGATTGAGTAATCGCGACTTTCAGGATGTGGAAAGCTGAAATGATAGAGCATCGCGGTGAATAAAAAATGAATGATAAAATAAAATTTTCCTGCCCTGCGGATGGTTCGAATCTCTACTTCTGTAGGCAGTTCATGGATGCCCGACTCACTCCGGTAAAATACGATTACGATGTCAGAAAGGAGCAAAGAGTCAAATCAAAATGGAGTGATGGAGAAATCCTAGCTCTAGGTCTCGATGACAATAGAGGAAACCTAAAGACCAATTCGATGTTCCTTCTCATTCTAGCAGGGTACGGACATGACGTTAGCAAGGACCAAAGGGCCAAAGTAAAAGTGGAGTGATAGCAAAATCCTAGCTCTAGATCTTGATGACAACATCTATAGCATAGAGATTATCTCGACGTCCCTCCAGCAGAGTGTAGACATGACATCATGAAAACTCTAAAGAGCCAAAGCTAAAGCGAAGTAATGGTAAAATCCTAACTCCGGGTCTTGATGGCAATCAATGCGGCCTAAAGACCAATTCGACGTCCTTTCCATTCCAGCAGGGTGTAGACGCAATGTCAACAAGTACCCAGGGGTTGAGATGAAGCTCAGTAACGGCATATTCCTAGCTTTAGGTTTCCATGGCAATATATGTAAGCCAAGAGACCATTGGATGTTAACCCATCCCGGACAGATGCGGCTCTGACTCCCTAAGACTTCTCAAAGAAGGGAGTTTGACCTCAAGGTAAAGTGCCATAGTGTCGCCTAACGCTGAACCATCTGATGTCAATACAGACATACCAGTTTAAGAAGGTTACTTGAGACGTATCCTGCAGCGGTAGGGTTGGGTGATACAGCAAGTGTTGGATATGTATGCCCTAGCGGCTATTATTGTATATGTACATAGTGGATGCTTGGACATATGTATGTACATGACAATCTTGCTCGATATGATAATATGCTATTTGGTTTGTCTTTATCTTAACATGTGTAAATGTTTTACTTGTTATTACATATCGATAATACATTTTGATAAACCCGTAGGATTATTGCTTGACTACCAGCGTTATGATGGCGATCATACATGTGGGGGATGGGTAGTCCACAAGCACATCCTTAAATGTCCCTAGTCGTAAAAGTATCGAGACTGGGCATCAATATTCCGGAGTAAACTGGTGTATACATTTCTAGACCTTGACGATGGGCGATGGTTGGTCCCACAACCATGGTCTTTGGCACCTAAGATTGTATGTAGGTGCTCACTGGGGTGAGTACATTGGACGGACTCGCCGAGAACTTCTAGATGGTACTATACTTATCGTCAGATAGCAGTTCTCAGGTGACATGAGTACATGTTAATCTTTAGACCTGAGATCGTAAGTTTTCTAGTATGAGTTCCCACTGTACTTAGATTACTACCCTACCACGGCTCTAACGAGTCGTGCAAACAGGTTTTAGTTGGTACAGTCCCGAGCCATATGGAGACAGTGAGCGATTGTTGGGGATTTGTCTCTCCCGGTATGGAGAGTTTATATCGCATTATGTTCGGTTGGCCAGCACCATAAGACCTTAGCCAATGCAGCTGAGATTTACCGATAGTTAATCAGTAGTTTCTCGGATTGGTCCTGAGCCACATCGGCACGAATTATCAGGTTATTAGGGTCTGGCGTTTACCACCCCTAGACCCGGTATGCGATACTCTTAGACGAAAATACTAGAATGTACGGAGATTGTCACAGATAGGCTCAATAGGGGTTCGGATGAGCTTGCTCATCGGCCTTCCTTTCGACAGATACCCGGGTAGCCGTTATGTACAACTAGTGCCGCTGATGTGCTTATAGTTATGTATTTATCCAGTAACTCACTGCCGGCGTACTGTCGAGTCTTTAGAATCCCACACAGAGATTTTTCCTGGTTCAGGCGAAATGATGTAGTGGCCGTAATTTGAAACATCCAGAGTTCCGATCAAATGAGTGTACTAGCTATCCGGACTTTTGATCGGACGGTTGATAATACTAGCCGGCATAGGATTAAGCCGGATTATTAAATCAGGTATTGATTTAATAATTTACATATATATTTCGATATGTATATTCTAGTATTATGTTCATTGTATTATTCTATCTCTTTGGATATTCATATTTTGATACGAATACGGGTATATATATATGGTTGAGTGTATTCCGTATTTATACGGAGATACATTCTAGAAGGAGTACACTTCATCATGTATTTTCCATTATTTTGAAAAATGGAAAATAAGGTGTAAAGGTAGTGAGGTGAGAACCATACTTGAATAGTATTGACAAATGAATTGTATATTCATTTGTGCAAACTATTCAAGTATGATTGCTATATTTTTATTTGAAAAATTGATTTATACAAAACCATGGTTGTATTTTCTCTTACATGAGTTAGTTCATTCTCACCAGTTGCTTCTCTTTCATCACTAGCTCTTTTCTTGAGCTCCTCCTTCCTCTTCAATCCTACACTCTCATGAGTTGAGAATCAAGGGTTGAAGCAAGATAGAAAAACACTAGAACAACACTACTGCATCTCTAAGCACTCTAGACAAGCAACTTAAGATCTTTAGTTGCTCCACTTGTTTTTAGTGTGGAGCTAGAGCTATGAACCACATCCCTTGGGTGGATCATCTTCGACGGAAGAAGACCAGCGGTCAAGCTCAATCAAGGAGACCCTAAGAAGCTAAGGAGGAGAAGATGAAGACCAAAGGACTTGATCTCTTAGTACAAACGTCTTCCATAGTAGCTAAAACCTCCTTGTAGTTTTTCTAGTTCATGTGTTTGGATTCGATTCTAGGGTTTGTAGTTTTTAGCGCCTCTAGAATTTTTGTTTTTCATTCCGCATAGGCCGCGGTTGTAGCAGCTAGGGTGCTAGGATCCTTACCATGGTATCAGAGCCACCCAAACACATTAACTAGTTAGTTACGACATTTAAATTCTACAGTTTTGGTCACGCAAAAATTACCAACAAAAACCGTCCAAAAAATCCAAGTTTTATCATGTTTGCACTCCCCGTGGGCTCATGGTTTGGACCGAGAAGTCGCGGGGTGTTTTGTGGGTACCCCAAGGGTTGCCATGGGAGGATGAAGTTCAGGCCCACCCCCCGAGGCCACCACGAGGTGGCCTTAGGGGTGGGGACCCGAGCACTACCCCATAGAGGTAGTCTCGGGTCTGCCCACCTCCTCAGGCCACCTCATGGTGGCCTCGGGGCATGGATACCTCTTATCCTCCCGAGCGACAGTTAATTTTGGGTCCTTCGACCCCATGAAGTTTCGAGTGAGTTTCGAGTTTGTTTTGACTCCATATTGGCTTAAAACGATGGATTTTTGGGACTTAGTGAACTGTTTTTTCCAGCTTTGGGATAACTTGCTTTGTTTACTATTTGTGCGCGGAATTTACTGTCGTAGTTTTTTTTACTTACTTCTGTGATGTGTTTATGTGTTTTTTAACATCTTCTAATCGCTATACGTCGATTAGAAGGGGTTACACACATCTTATTTATCTGTGATGATACTTGTGATATCTTTGTGATGGCTTCGACGGATTGTCGTGGTGGATAGACTTTTGTGCAATGTTTGTTGTACAGTTTTTAATTCATTTGTATATTATTTATTGTGAGGAGAGCGTTCGACATGCGAACTATCATTTCTGCCTGGTTGTATATTCTTTTATTGGGGTACGGCAGAGTTAAGGTCGATGTCACTGTTGTATATATTATTTATTTTCTGTACTAGGATTACCCCACGGTGGAGTGCTCGAGTAGTCGGTTCTAGAGGGCAATAGGCCTCCATCTCATGGCGTTGAGACCGGGGTGTCTTACTTTAGAATTAGCGGGATATTCGACACACTCGTAGGGGTATAGGATGACACACGGTGCAGTGCTTAAATTACCGGATTCCGTGAAGTGCTGGGTGACCCATTCACTTCGTTGATTGGGGTTACCTCGCTTCCGGGATTGGCGGGTAACTTGCCGCACTCATAGGGGTCTTAGTTCTATATTGTATAGGCTATCCACACAACCGTGGAACGTCGAGTTTCATTTGCGGCTCAAATGAAACCCGGGGCTCCTAGATTATCTGCTTTTCCATATTGCTTATTGCTTATCTATGATGTTGGTTTTATCATGCCTGAGATGACCATATATGTTGGATGTATATGCCCTAGAGGCCAGTATTATATATGTATACATATGGATACTAGGGAAATGTATGTACAAAACAATCTTGCTCAGTTTTATAGTATATTATTCGACTTGTCTTTGTCAGGATATACGTATTTATTTCTGTTGTTGTTATATCTAGCTTGCACATATTGATGAAGACTCGATACGGTAGTATGCTATTATGGTTTGTCTTTATTTTAACATGGCATATGTCATACTCGTTATTACATATTGCGGTTACATGTTGATAAAACCCCTAGGATCTTGCTTGACTACCTGCGTTGTGATGGCGATCATACTTGTAGGAGCAGGGTAGTCCACAAGCACATCCTTAAGTAGTCCCTACTCGCGTGAGTATCGAGACTGGGTATTGATACTCCAGAGTAGACTAGTGTATACGTTTCTACCCCCATCGGGGGATGGTTGGTCCCGTAGCCATTGGTCTGATGTACCTAAGATCGTATACAGGTGCTCACTGGGGTGAGTACACTGGACGGACTCGCCGAGAACTTCCATATGGTACTATACCTATAGTCAGATGGAAGTTCTCAGGTGACATGTGTACAGATTAGTCTTTGGACCCGAGATCGGCATTTGTCTTGTGTGAGTTCCCACTGAACTTCGATAACTATCCCACCACGGCTCTACTAAGTCGTACAAACAGGTTTTGGTTGGGTTCAGTCCCGAGCCACATGGAGGCAGTGAGCGATTGTCGGGGATTCGTCTCTCCTGGTATAGGGAGTTGATATCGCACTGTGATTCGATTGGTCAGGACAATAAGACCTTGTCCAAGGCACCTGGGATTTACTGATAGGTTGATCAGTAGTTTCTCGGATTGGTCCTGAGCCACATCGGCACGACTTATTAGGTTATTAGGGTCTGATGTTCACCATCCCCTAGACCCGGTATGCGATACTCCTTGACGAAAAGACCGGACTGTATGGATATTGTCACGGATAGGGTCAGTAGGAGATCCGGATGAGTTTGCTCATCGGCCTTCCTTTCGACAGGTACCTGGGTAGCCGTTACATACAGCTAGTGCCGCTGACGTGCTTGTGGTTAAACCCACTGCCAGAGTACTGTCGAGTCTTTAGAGTCCCACACAGAGGGTTTCCCTGATTCAGGCGAAATGATGTAGTAGCCGTATTGGATACGTGCAGAATTCGATCGATTGATGTACTTTATACTCGGATTTTCGATCGGACAGTTGGTAATACTAGCCGGCTCGGGTTTGAGCCGGATTATTAAATCAGGTATTGATTTAATAATTTACGTATATGTATTTCGATATATATATTCTAGTATTACATTCTTCGTGTTATTCTATCTCTTTGGGCGTTTGGATTTTTATCTGATTGCCGGTATATATGTACAGTAGACTGAAATCCGTATTTATTGCAGATTTCCTTTTAGAAGATGACCACCTCATCTTGGATTTTCCATTTATTTGATAAATGGAATTGAGGTGTAAAGTGAGAGGTGAGGGAGGTATGGAGTTGACCATACTTCAATAGTTTACAAATGAATTTATAATTCATTTTGGGTTTACTATTGAAGCATGGTTGCTATTGTTTAATGAAAGAAATGAACATACAAAACTCTAGTGTTTGAATTTCTCTCTCATGCTTGATCATTATTTTCTTGAGCTCCATTTTCTCTCCAACCTCCTCCCACCTCTTGCCTTCCTCCATCTTCATCTTCTTCCTATTCACTAACATTCTCATGTGTTGAGAAACAAGTGAAGAGGTTAGAAAAGAGATAGCAAACACTTAGACATCCAAAATACATCCTAGATTACTTGGACTAACATCCCAAGTTCTCTAGTTGCTCTTTTGACACTTAGCAAAGAGCTAGAGCCATGGATCATATTCCCCGGGTGGATCATCAAGGACCAAGGAAGGCCGGAGAACAAGCTCGATCCCGGAGGACCGACGGAGCAAGGAAAGAAGATCAAGAAAGTTCAAGATGGCTAGTAGGAGCTAAGGATGAAAAACGAAGACCGAAGGACTTGGTTCGTTTGGTAAGAATTCCTCATCATAGTAGATAGCTCTCCTTGTGTAGCTAGTTAGTTTTATGGAAAGATCCGGGTATAGAGTTAAACTAGTGCCAAGTTTTTGTTCGTTAGAAAATTTTTGTTCCGCATTTGGCCACGGAAGTTGGCCGGGACACCAGGGTAACTCTTCATGGTATCAGAGCCATCCCATAAAACCTATACTAGCTAGTTCAAACGTGTTTAGAATAACGATTGGCCGAAAATTCCAAAAACCACATTTTATTTCATGTAGTTTCTGTCGATTTTTAAACGTGCTCGAAAAATCAATTTTATGGTCCCAGAAAATCATGCAGGCTTTTTTTAGGCTACAGAAGAAAATTGGTCACGTGATCCCTCTAAACCGCCACGGAACCGCCATGCAAACCTCTATTAGGGGCGGTTCCGCGGCCGTTTTGGGGCCCACGTGAACAAAATTTCTTCTGGGCTTCTTATTTTTGAAATTGTGGTGTCTGGAATAATTATTTTTTGGGCCCAGATTTGTTACAGTGTTGGTTTAATACTTGGGGCCCACTTGGAAAGCTTAGTCAATCGTAATTTTAAAATACGTATTTTGTTATCAGTACATTCACTTTTATCTACCACCGGGAATGTCACTCGATCGGTAAAACTCGTCCGATTGCTATATATTCCTTTAGACGGGTTTTGCGAATGTGACATTCGCGTTGATGTTGTGTGCTTGTGCTGTGATTGTGGTTAGATTGTCGTGGTGGATAGCATGTGGTGCAATGTTAGAATACAGTTTAAATTCATTTGTACATTTTTTATTGCGAGGCGAGCGTCCGACATGTGGACTGTCGTCTTTGTTGGGTTGAATATTTTTTTGGGGCACGACCGGGCCGAGGTCAATTTCACCGGTTGTATATATTATTTTACTTTTCTGTACTAGGATTACCCCACGGCGGAGTGCACGGATAGCCGGGTTCTAGAAGGTAACAAGCCCGCATCTCATGGCGTTGAGACGGAGGAGGCTTCATTCTCATGGCGTTGAGACGGAGAGGGCTTCATTCTAGGATTGGCGGGCTATTCGCTGCACTCATAGGGGGTACAGGTTATCATTGCACAGGCTATCCACACGACCGGGAACGTCAGGTTTTATTTGCGGCTCAAATGAAACCCTGGGCTCCAAGACTATCCACCATTCTGTAATGTTATCTGTGATGTTGTTTGCTATCATGCCTGGGACGAATGTTATATATACTTATATATATACTAGTAGATGTTGTATATGTTTTGCACCCGCGCTAGTCCAGCCCCCGCTCTGTCGTTAGTTAAGTAACCTAACGGGTGATGACGGGGCCCAGTGGCGAATGCGGATGGCATATACGTACATCGTATTTTAGTTCTTTTCTGGTGTGATAAGTTACAAATTTGATGGGGCCGCATTAATTTTAATTAATGCAAGATAAAAAAAACCTAAAAGATGTTGTTGGAACCAGATTTTAAAAACTGACATTACAGATGTTCTCTTTTGCTTTGCATAGTGATATTCAGTTTGGAATATCCAGCACCTCATTCGACGAGGCAAGGGCCGAGATCCCTTCACCGGGAGTGACCCCTTGAGTAAAAGTTTGCGTCAGGGTAATAACTTCACTATAGTCGAATATTTTTGCTTTGCATCGTGGTATTCAGTTTGGAATATCCTACACCTTATTCGACGAGGAAAGAGCCGAGATCCCCTCACAAGGAGTGACCTCTTTAGCAAAGGTTTTCGCCACTATATATTTACAAAACCACTCAGGTTCCTTCAACGATATCAAGTTCATTACGTTAACGGGTTTTTCTCTAAAAACCCAGCCGTAGCCCTCCGTCATTTCGGATTGGTATTTCTTCGTATTCGTGTTACGCATTTCGATCTTTAGTCGAGGCGTAGTGTTCGGTAGCTATGTAATGCTTTTCCGTTGCTTATGCGATTGGTTAGGACAGTCGTGTGATCATTTTGATCTTTAGTCAAGGCTCGTACGGGTGGGTCTAATGCAATCCAGATAATGATGGGTAGAACTTGACTAGGGCTCTTTGACATTTTGATCTTTAGTCAAGGTCACTTGGGTCCTAGGGGTAGAAACCATATCGGAAGTTTCAAATATACAGGAAACTTGCAGATTTAGCATACCTTCTGGAGTGTGGTGACTAAAGTGGATTCCATCTAGTGCATCACACAATGATAGTTGGATCCCGATCCCACTGATGAGTAGGATTACTCTCGGGAGATTATCACACTTAACAATCAATGCTATAAACCAAGTAGGTGTCTAGAAAGGTGTTAGCGGGGCTACGCCTCCAGGGAAAAGAGGTTATGTAATTAAGGAACTTCGCAAAAGCGTTGGAAAACCTCCCTCGAAATACCAGCACTGGTCTGGCTGAAAGGTTAAGCAAGTATTGTGACGTGCGATTAATCCTGACTAGTACTTCTTTTAGGGTTTGAAGAAGAATTTGAGGAAACAGTGGGAGCCATCCTAGTTAGATAAATTAAATAACCAATCTAATCTTGCAAGAGCGCACGCTGAGTGTTTTCCCTCTCTCTCCAGGTAACAACCATTTCACGCCCTAATCAAGATAATAAAATGTATCGCTTGACCGATCCGAATTCTTATTCGGGGCTGGGGACCGTCGGTTCGGCTCTAACTTACGACAACAGTCATAAGTATGGGCATGGGAAAGAGGAAAGTTTGAATTCCTTGATAAACCCATCGAAGAAGAAACATACTGTTGCGTCTTCTTCAGGTGTTCTTGTAGTTGAGAACTGCTTTTCGGTCAGTCCTACCTCCTGGGTACTAAATACCGGATCAGGATCTTATATCTGTAATTTATAGCAGGGACTGAGAAAAAGTAGGATAGTTGGACCTGGTGATATGTTCCTCAGAGTGGGGAACGGAGCACAAGTTAATGCTGCTGCCGTCGGTGAATATCACCTAGTATTGCCAAATGGCAATACTATGATTTTGAACAATTGCTACTATGTGCCTTCTATACTTTGCAACATCATATCAGTTTCTTTACTTGATAAAGATGGATATAATTTTGTTCTTGATAGAAATATCATGAACATTTACCTTGATAACGTACTGGTTGCAGAAGGTACACGGTGTAATGGTATCTATGTTCTAAATCAGAACACAGTTCTGAATGTATAAAACACACACAAGAGGAAGAGTTCAGATACGAACGAATCCTACTTGTGGTATTGTAGACTTGATCATATCGGAGAGAAAAGACTAAGTAAGTTGCATAAACATGGACTCTTGAATACGTTCGAATTTTCATCTTATGAAACTTGTCAGTCTTGTCTCAAATGAAAGATGACCAAATCTCCGTTCACCGGGCATGGAGAAAGAGCAGCAGAGCTCTTGGGACTCATACACAGTGATGTAAGTCGTGAGAGATGGTCGGCAACTACGTTTTCACATCCTCGTTTGTCCTTAATGACAAGGTCAAACTCTTGAAGCAAGAGGATCCAACGTATAAGCCGAGATTTGGCATCTTTCTTCGCAAAAAGATGGCGTAGAGCAAAATGGTCCGTGTAAATAATGACTGGAGAGCCGATGAGGTATGGCCTGAACTTTTCTAGAGCAAATACAACAGCTAAGAATTCCTTCTCAGTTGTTGTATAATTTAGTTGTGCGTCGTTCAGGGTTCGGCTAGCGTAATAGATCACGTGCGGCATCTTGTTGATGTGTTGTCTAAGGACAGCACCGATGGCAAAGTCAGATGCATCGCACATAATCTCGAATGGGTGCGTCCAGTCGGGAGAAGATAGAACGGGAGCAGAAGTGAGTGAGTGTTTTAGTGACTCGAATGCAGTCACACAGCTCGAGTTGAATTCGAAAGATGTATCCTTGGCCAGCAAAAGAGTCAAAGGCCTAGCAATCTTGCTAAAGTCTTTGATAAACCGTCTATAAAAACCGGCATGGCCAAGGAAGGCTCGGATATCTCTGACACAGCTGGGAGGAGGAAGATTGGAAATGACCTCAATCTTTGCTTTGTCAACCTCTATGCCGTTTTGCGAAATGATATGTCCTAAGACAATACCTTCGCGCACCATGAAGTGGCATTTCTCCCAGTTTAAAGTGAGATTCTTGTCCTTACATCGGGTAAGGACAGCGTCAAGATGTAGCAGACACTCGTCAAAGGAGTCGCCGAAAATGGAGAAGTCATCCATGAAGATCTCCAAGAATTTCTCCACCATGTCTGAGAAAATTCCCATCATACACCGCTGGAAGGTAGCGGGAGCATTGCATAACCCAAAGGGCATGCGTCGATATGCAAACGTGCCGAAAGGACAAGTGAAAGTGGTCTTATCCTGGTCTTTTTCGGCGATGGGAATTTGGTTATAGCCAGAGTAGCCGTCAAGAAAGCAATAGTACTCATGTCCAGCCAATCGTTCAAGCATCTGGTCAATGAAGGGTAGCGGAAAGTGGTCTTTCCGTGTTGCGGCGTTGAGTTTCCTGTAATCAATGCAAACTCGCCACCCAGTTTGGGTTCGAGTAGGGATTAACTCATTCGCCTCGTTGGTTATGACCGTGATGCCCGACTTCTTGGGGACAACATGAATGGGGCTAACCCACTGGCTATCAGAGATAGGGTAAATGATACCACTATCTAGACATTTGACGATCTCCTTCTTCACAGCCTCCTTCATGACTGGATTAAGACGTCTTTGTGGATCCCGGGCTGGTTTGGCATCATCCATCAGATGAATGTGATGCTCAACGATGAGGGGACTAATCCCCTTGATGTCCGCCATGGACCAGCCAAAAGCTTGCCTGTTGCTGTGCAAGACCGCGAGAAGGGCTTTCTCTTACTCGGAAGCTAGAGAAGCCGAGATGATGACAGGGAGGGTCTTGTCGTCTCCCAAGTAAGCGTACTTGAGGTGAGAAGGCAAAGGCTTGAGTTCGAGTGCTGGAGGTGAAACGATTGAAGGCAAGACTGGTGCAAAGGTTTCGAACTCAAAGGACTCCAGCAAAGGTTCAAAGCGAGTGTAGGCAACCGAGTTGGATGGTTCAGGTAACTCATCCGAAAAGTCGAAAGATTCAAACTCGGGTTGTTCGCAGCTAAGATCGTTCGAGAACGTGAAACACTCGTATTCGTTATTGGAAGCGGAAACAACAGCAGGTTCGAAGAGAAACACACTAGTGGCGTCAAGATGATCAGTATCAAACAGAAACTCCTCGAATTCACACTCTTCTGAGGTGATCTCCTGGATCGAGCAGACATCCAGTATATGAGCATTAGGTTCAGAGGGCTGATTCCCCAACCTAAAAATGTTGAGTTCAATTGTCATATTTCCGAAAGATAGGTTCATAGAACCATTGCGACAATTGATCACAGCATTCGAAGTTGCGAGGAATGGGCGACCGAGTATCACAGGAATTTGATTCCGGGGGTTAGCTACAGGTTGTGTGTCTAATACAATGAAGTCAACGGGAAAGATGAAGTCCCCGACTTTTATTAACATATCCTCTAGCTCACCCCTTGGATGAGTGATCGATCGGTCGGCCATTTGGAGAGTACAATGCGTAGGTTTCAGCTCTCCTATGCCTAATTGCTCGTATACTGAATATGGAAGCAGGTTAACACTGGCACCAAGATCTAATAGTGCGCGGTTGATGTTCTTATCCCCAATGGTAATTGAAATCGTAGGACAGCCAGGGTCCTTCCGTTTTAGTGGTAAAGATTGGGTAAGGGCATCACTCACGGCACTAGCCAAGAAAACTTTCTTTGGTACCTGAGACTTCCTCTTTTTCGTGCACAAGTCCTTTAAGATTTTTGCGTAGGAGGGGACTTGTTGGACGGCATCTAAAAGAGGAATGTTAATGTTAACCTGCTTAAATAACTCCAAAATCTTCTCCATTTATGGATTTTGTTTGTTAGACCTCAACCGGTTTGGAAATGGAGCATTTTGAAAATTGGTTGAGTCTAACACTGGAGGAGGAGATTGAGGAGTTGGAACGGATCCCAGAATAGGTGTTTTCGTGGAGTGAGAAGTGGGTCCATTCAAAGCAGAAGAAGAGGAAGAAGAGCCTTGTGAAGAACGGAGAATAGGCTCAGAAGATGACGAAGTAGGAGAAGAAGAAGAAGAAGCGGCCGGGGTGTCATCGTTGATCCGTGTGCCAATGTTGTTTTGCAGCACCCTCCCCGATCTCAGTGTGGTCACGGCACTCACATTATGGTTTTGTTGTTCAAGAGCAACATGTGCATTATGTGGGTGACCGGGATTTGGAAGTGGCTGGGATGGGAGCTTCCCCTTTTCTCGCTCGCTCAGGGCCGCGTTCAGCTGTGCAATCTGGGCCTCGATGGTTTTGATGCTTTGCCCGTGTGCGGCAGTGTGTTGCACTAAAGATTGAATGGAAGACTGGATGTTGGCGGTGGATTGAGTCGATTGTTTAACAAACGCCTCCAGACTTCGCTCGAGCGAGGAAACCTTATCGTTGTTCGACGGAACAAAGTTGTTTGGTGGAAAAGAGTTGTTCGGTGCAAAGTTGTTCGTCTGGTTTTGGAAAGGTTGGGGTTGGAAGGGCTGCTGATATTGAGTTTGTTGCTGCGCTTGTTGCTGCGGCGGAGGGGGTCTCTGGAAATTGTTGCCCTGGAATTGATTCTGATTCTGATTCCAGGCGAAATTGGGATGGTTCCTCCAGCCGGGATTGTACGTGAAAGAGTATGGATCATTCCTCGGTCTTTGCTGGAATGCATTAACCTGATCTTGTCCTTGCGATGGTGGATTGTAGGGACACTCTTCGGTCAAGTGAGAAGGATCGGAACAACAAGCGCAGATGGTACGAAGGGGGAGAACAGGGGTAGGAGCAGGAGCAGGAGAAGAAAATTTGCTCTCAATTGCCTCAAGCTTTCTCGTTATTGCAGCCATTTCAGCTTTCATTGCAATAGAGACGTCAAGTTGGTGAATTCCTATCCTAGACTGACCGGTAGAAGTGGATGAAGAGGAAGATGAAGAAGAAGAAGAAGTCGGTCTGGTGCTCTCCCACTGTAGCGTTTGCTCCGCAAGGTCGTCAAAGAACTGCCACGCTTCCTCGTCAGATTTCGATAGGAAGTGGCCCTGACAGATGGTTTCCAGCAACTGCTTCGTTGCTGGGTTCAGTCCCTCATATAAGGTTTGGCAAAGTTGCCATCTCTCTATACCGTGGTGAGGACACTGAACAAGAAGGTCTTTGTATCGGTCAAAGCATTTCCAGAATGGTTCAGAAGGAAGCTGGGAGAATTGATTGATTTCATTGCGAATCCTTGCAGTTTTATGATTTGGATAGAACTTTTTGAGAAACGCTTTAAAAAACTCGTCCCAACTGGTGATGGAGTGGGAAGCGGTGCTATACAGCCATTTTTCCGCAAGATCGCATAGAGTGAATGGAATGACTCGTAAACGTATAGCATCGTCCGACAGTTGGGTTGTTTTCATCATGGCACACACGTTCTGAAATTTGTTGATGAAGATATAGGCATCTTCAGATTCAAGCCCGTGAAAACGTGGAAGCATGTTGATGAAGTGGGGCTTAATTTCAAAATTATTCCCATTGGCCGGTGGAAGAGAAAGGCAAGTGGGGAGTGCAGAACGGGTAGGATAGAAACGATCCTGGAGCGCAATTCGCTGCGGCGCTACAACAGGTGGTGGTGGTGTGATATTGGTCTCCATAGGAGGTGGAGCCAATCCAGGGGTAGTCAAAGAGATGTTCGGATTAAATCCTGACATCGCGGAAGAAGAGGTTGGTGATGGTGTATCGACGTCTGAGTCGATAGCGCAGTCGGGTGCGACTAACGAAACGCGGACTAAGCGGGCGCTAGTGTCCTGAGTCCAAGCGGACATATACTAAACGAGTTTAGTATAGTCAAAGCGAAGAAGGTGAGGGTAAGAAAACGTAAATGAGAAAGGTAATGGATGGTGGAGTGAAAAATGGAACGTGGCGACAAAGGGCAAGTTTTTATAAAAGTTTTTTTTTTTATTTTTTTCTTTTTATTTTATTTTTATTTTTTTATTTTTTGAAAGTGTTTACAGAGATGTGTTCAGATTTACGGCTTTACGCAATCACAAACAAGATATGCACACTCACACCTAGATCTAGAGTCACCTAGGTCTTCTAGACCTGCTCCAAGACTTGATTGTCGAAGCAAAACTGTGTCGAGAAACAAACTTAAGATACACTGATCAAGAGGCCAGGTAAGTGCAGAGATAAGGGGAGGTTTTCCAACGCTTTCGCGAAGTTCCTTAATTATGTAACCCTTTCTCTTTTGGCGGTTGCGCCGTTAACACTTTCCTAGGCACCCCTTAAACAATATACCGTTAAGCGAGGTTCTAAACACGGTTTAACTTCTCCTAATGAGCGCGAAGTCCTTAGGGCTGAGTCTAGTATTTTTTTATTAACAATGGTCAATGCATATGCTTTTGTGATTTCTGGGGTCCTGGGAAGGGTGATGAAATCCCCACCCAATCTGAATTGGTTTCAAGACCCTTAAAGTCCGTATTAATCAATGCAAAGCAGTAACAAATCAACTGCAAACAATTTTTTTTTTATTTTTAGCGCGGCGCAAAGAATGCTGCAGAAAACACAGTTCAGTGGAGTTTAGAGGAGTTGAGAAGTGGGTTGGGATACTCACAGAGGATTTTGGTTTTCGCCTTGATCCGCGGCAGTGTAGCCGCGAGATATGGGTCTAACTTCCCACAACTTTGGTACTGAACTTGAAATTCTCCTTTTCCTGCACTCTTGCACAAAGAATAACAAAATGATTTTGTACAGTATATTTTTTTGTTTTGTTTTTGGTTATAGTTATATTCACAAATTAACCCGAAATTACAAAAAGAAATAAACTACCGTCTCCCCGGCAACGGCACCATTTGATTGGTAGAGATTCTGCGTGTTTAAGTTTAATTACCGCAATCAGGACGGTTTCGCTTTGCAGCTAGCCGGATGAGTACGGGTCGATCCACAGGGAGATGGGAGTCTTTTTCTTAATGTCTTGACGAGTTAAGTCCAAATATGTTGGGTTTGTTTTCGTTTAGCTAATGGAAAAATGAATGATAAGAGAACTTGTAAAGGGTAGGATTTGGTTGGTTTGAGTTAGGAGGTTCGCTCACTTGATTCTTTTGCCACTTCTTAATATTGATGTTACGGTAATCGGCAACAACGGGGATTAGGACGACTAAGAGAAAACTTGCGAGTATAAGCTAGGCTTTCCAACACTTCGTTTTCTCTTTTTGGTCCTTGTCCGTCCGTTCTTGGCTCTTAGTCGCAACCTCAGGTTGATTCAACCACAACCGGTCTCATTAGGGTATCACCGCTATTATGAAGAATAGGGTGCCGTAGGGAGCGGATTGTGGATCAATTAACTAGAGTTCAATTCAATATATATGTAAAAGAGAAAAGTGAGGGAGTTTTCCGTCTTTCAAACTTTCCGTTTCCTACCCTAACAAGTGAAAAGTTACTCACCCATTAGAAAAGTTAAATGAAATAAAACAAAGAAAGAGGGTAATAAGAATTGAGGTAGAAAATCACAACTAGCTATTCGGGACCTCACTTAGGCAAGGATCACACTAAGCATCATGGTTGTAAGGATAACCGAAAAATGGAAGAAAATTAAAACGACGATTTTAAGAAATAACAACAACTACTTTTAACAATGAAAATTACAAGCAATATAAGAAACGGAATTACAAATTACACAAATAGATAAAGAACACTTCTTGCATGCTTCACACTCAAGAAAACCTCTCACAAGCTTTAATGGAGGAAGATGGAGGAAAATGGACTTTTATTAGAAACTAAATAATTCTAATACAAAATTACAAAATGAAAACTAAGTCTCCTCTTGGTTCTGCTCTGGGCTATTTATGGGACTGAGTTTGACAAGTTTGCAATAAAACCCAACCCTACACATTAATACAGGGATAACCCCAAAATTTCGTAGCATGGGGACACGTGGCCGCCGCGCTTGCGCGGCAAATGCAAGGGTGACGCGGCGGAAGGGCGGCGGTTTGGTGGCCGAACCCATGTTGTTTCTTTCCTGTGGTCTTGTGCTCTTTTTTCTTGTCTTTTGAAAACTTTATACTGCAATAATTCAACCAGAGGATCTCCAGATTTCTTATCCAAGATTTATTCATTTCTTTCACTTTTGACTTTTCACCACTTTGACTTCAAATTTCCCTTTAGTCCCAAATGACGACTCTTTTCGTCCCCTCTTCTGAACTGGTACGGGACGGATGCTGGAACCCGGCTTTTATCTGTTTGTGACAGATGTTCTGGATTTTGCCGTAAATGTGGTGATTTTGTCGGATTTGCTCTTTCTTGGACTGGAAATCTGTAATCTGTAACATGCAGCAAATACGGATAAAAAGCACCTACCTGTATGCAATGTGATTAAGAATGGGCAGTACAAATATGCAAAAATATGCGATGAACAAATACCCCCAAACTTATCTTTTGCTCGTCCCGAGCAAAATCATGTTATTCACAAAAATTTCCTAACCTCACTTTCGCAGGGAACGCGATTGCACTGAGCACGTGCAACAAGCCGTTAAACCTCTAGGTGTCCCTAGTAGGAGGAGTGTTGTCTCCTGAGGGTTTTCAGCGGATTACACCCACAAAATCCGATAAATTGGCCGTCGACTCTAATCTTCTATTTCAGCATTCTAACCAAAAACCCTATTATCATAAACTTAGAAATTACTAACCCGTATTCTTCACACTTCCTTTCCATTTAACTTAAGATCCTATACGCCTAGCCAGTTTATAAAGCTTTCAGCATCTCCTGAATTTTCCTTCTTAAGCGGAGTCTCAAATCCGGAATTTTTATCCATTCTATCGAAGAAATAAATCCTATCTTTCATTCCTCATCTCTCCTCCAAACTTTGATTATATACCCCTACTTGTGTGTAATTGTCACCCCTACACTTGGAAATTCAGTTCAAGCTATAATACCCTTGCCTTAATACCTAGCACTATTTCTTTTTATTAATGATGGACGGGTTCGTTCATACATCTTTCATGCGACTATTAATGCTTCTTAAGGCACTAACGGCCGATTACTGAATGTATGAACTTAAAGCGTAAATAGCAGTATCCAGGTCTTGACTTCATTCTATTTTTTTTTTTTCTCTTTTTTTTTTCTATATTTTTTTTTTCAAGACCGGATATATTTTTCAGCGTGCTCTTATGGTGTTTAGCTTCAAATACCGTTTTTTCTTTCATACTAGGCTTTCAGGCAAGAGTATTTCTAGGTATCCTCTACTATTCCGAGTTTCAAGGTGGTGTATGTGCATTTTGTAGGGTATATACTTTCAAAAATTTGGACTTAAAATTTAGAATTATTTTTCAGAATTATTCTTCAAATAGAGCTTCAATAATTTTCCCTCATTTTGACTTCGCCTAAGAACTAGACTCAAAATTTGCTTATTTCAAAACAAACCCTGGAGCGTATACTTTCTATAGTTAAACTTCAAGGAATGTTATTTTTAGGGTTCATAATTAACTAAGTTTAAGATCTAGTAGCTTTTAACTAGTTAATTGTCATATTAGACTTGAGTCAGAAACGGTCAATAATATTTTATTTTTCTTTTAAAATTTTTGTTTTTATTTTCAAGTTTTTCAATTTTTTTTATTTTTATTTAAAAATGCAGTGCAGAATTTAAACATGCAAAGTAAAACCAAATATTTACATAAAAGATAAATAAAATATGCAGATGCAATGCAAGGATAACTATTTACAATCTAATCCCTCCCCCAAACTTGTTAATGGCAGTGTCCTCACTGCCCTCTGCGTCGTCTCCCAGACGATGCGGCACTCGTCCCTGGTTCACTTGACTCTGCCCTAGGGGCCCTAGATCGCGACCTAGATCTCTCCTCTCGTCCCAAAAGTGTTGCCATTCCTTGTTCTAAGCGTGCCATTCTCTGATCTAGGGTTGTCATCATTCCCATCATTCTTTCTACCCCCCTATTTGTCCGTCTAAGTAAGCGTGCTTGCTCAGCGGGGGTAAGCTCTTCTTCGCTCGCTGTGGAGCTCGAGCTGGCTACTACATGCTCGCTCGGTTCTGTACGTGACCATACATCTTGAAGTCTAGTGTAGGATGTCGAAACACCCTCAAGAGCAGGTCGAATGCATGAGTCAGCTTGCATGTGTACTGCAAATTCGTCAGAAGGGATGAACTGGCGACACAGTTGTGTCACCAGAATAGGGCACGGAAGGTTGGATGAAGTTTTGCCAGCAGCAATCGACTGAAGTTGTACCGTGCACATGTCATAACTTGGATGTTTGTTCATTAATGTGTGCACGATGTGTAGCGATGGTGTAAAAAATGTCGTGTTGTGCGAGCTGCCAAAAATGTTATTTTGTGCCCATCGGCATACAGTCAGCACATTCGCGTAAAGTGTACGCGCCGGAATCCCTTTCCGTGGTTCCCTATAGCAATCATTTCCCATCAACGGGGTGTAATCCTCAAACTGGAGGGGTTGGTCATGTGCGGGTATTTGTGGGATTAATGTGACTTCGTGAATGAAGTCCCTATCTATTCGTATCTCTTGACCTCCCCAAAACAACCTAATAAATCCGTAGTTGTGATAGCTACCCTCCTCCATGTACGCATAAAATCGTCGGACTAGATCCGGAAGCGCGAATGCGTTTGGATGGTTATACAGAAGATAATTCCATCCGCGTTTCCGGATCTCGTCGCCAAAATAACTCCCGTACAAATTATGTTCAAAAATTTGGGAGAAATTACGCTCATATTGCAAGTTTGAAGCCATTACAGAAATATAGAAATTTGTACAGATCAGAGTGGGGAGAAAACAGTGCAAACCTCCTCTGGAAAAATTTCCAGAGGGTGAAGCTTCCAAGTGGCGGCGGAAGGGCGGCGGGAAGGGGGGTCGCGCGGCGGTTGGGCGGCGGCGGCAGAGCTTCGGGGCACAGTCTTTGGGTGGCGGCTAGGGTTTCTGATGGGGAGAGTTGTGAGGCAGAAAAAAGATTGTGAATGAAAGAGATGTATTTATAGGGGTTTTTGTTTGGTTATTTACACTTAAACCCCTATAAATATATCTAATGAGAAAAAGAATAAATTATTTACAAAATTTTATTTTTTTTTCGTTTTCTGAAAAAATTTTATTTTTAGTTTTTGTTTTTATTTTTCTTATTTGAAATTTTTCCAGGCATATAAAAAAAACAAAATTGTATTTACATACCCCCAAACTTATTTGAAACAGTATTTCCACTGTTTTTGTCTGGATTGTCGAAGTTTGGGTGTAGGGGGAGAGGAAGATTATTCTGTGTAAACCGGCTCCTGTAAAAATAGGAGCTCCTCTGTTTGATCGGCACTAAGGTACGGTTTGCATCGGTGTCCGTTCACTTTGAAGAGTGAACCGTCCTTTGGATTTTCCAAATCCAGAGCGCCCTGCGGATACACATTCCGCACAAAATACGGCCCTATCCAGCGAGATCGGAGCTTTCCAGGATGGAAATGAAGTCGGGTGTCGTAAAGCAGTACCTGTTGACCAGATACGAAGGTTTTGCGCAAAAGGTGTTTATCGTGAAACACCTTCGTTCGATTCTTAACGACAACCGCGTTGTCGTAAGCCTCATCCCTAAGCTCGTTCAGTTCGTTCAGCTGCAGCTTTCGATGGCTGCCCGCGTCCTCAAGAGAAAGATTTAGCTCCTTAATCGCCCAAAACGCGCGATGCTCGATTTCGACAGGAAGGTGGCAGGCTTTTCCGTACACAAGCCGATAGGGAGACATGCCAAGGTCGGTCTTATAAGCAGTTCTAAATGCCCAAAGAGCATCAGTGAGTTTTAAAGACCAATCCTTACGGTTCTTGGAAACCGTCTTCTCCAATATCTGCTTTATCTGCCGATTTGAAACTTCGGCCTGCCCGCTGGTTTGGGGGTGGTAGGGCGTAGAAAGCTTATGATTAATGGAGTATTTCCGCATCAAGGCCTCGAAAGTCCTATTGCAGAAATGACTTCCATTGTCGCTAATGATCGCTCGGGGGTGCTCAAACCGTGAGAAAATGTTTTCTTTAAGGAACCTAATGACAACCTTGTTGTCATTAGTCCGGCTGGCCACAGCCTCGACCCATTTAGAGACGTAATCAACAGCTAGAAGAATGTACAAGTTCCCAAAAGAGCTGGGAAACGGCCCCATGAAGTCTATCCCCCAAACATCGAAAATCTCCACAACCAAGATCGGTTGGAGCGGCATCTCATTCCTCCGGGATATCCGGCCCAAGTGTTAGCACCGGGAGCAAGTCTTGCAATAGTCATAAGCATCTTTGAAGAGTTGTGGCCAGTAGAAACCACATTGCAAGATCTTCTCAGCTGTCTTCCTGGGCCCAAAATGCCCACCACACGCTTGATCGTGGCAAAATGACAGCACACTCTTGAATTCCTCATTAGGGACACACCGACGAATGATCTGGTCGGGACAGTACTTGAACAAGTAGGGTTCGTCCCAGTAAAAGTGTTTTACTTGGGATAAGAAGCGAAGTCTGTCCTGATTCGACCATTCAATCGGTAGTAATCCCGTGGCCAAATAGTTCACAATATCTGCGAACCAGGGTTCGCACGATACTGTCAAGAGTTGTTCGTCCGGAAAAACGTCGTTTATCGGAATTTGAAGCGACGGCGAAGAAGGAAGTCGTGAGAGTGGTCGGCAACTACGTTTTCACATCCTCGTTTGTCCTTAATGACAAGGTCAAACTCTTGAAGCAAGAGGATCCAACGTATAAGCCGAGATTTGGCATCTTTCTTCGCAAAAAGATGGCGTAGAGCAAAATGGTCCGTGTAAATAATGACTGGAGAGCCGATGAGGTATGGCCTGAACTTTTCTAGAGCAAATACAACAGCTAAGAATTCCTTCTCAGTTGTTGTATAATTTAGTTGTGCGTCGTTCAGGGTTCGGCTAGCGTAATAGATCACGTGCGGCATCTTGTTGATGTGTTGTCCAAGGACAGCACGGATGGCAAAGTCAGATGCATCGCACATAATCTCGAATGGGTGCGTCCAGTCGGGAGAAGATAGAACGGGAGCAGAAGTGAGTGAGTGTTTTAGTGACTCGAATGCAGTCACACAGCTCGAGTTGAATTCGAAAGATGTATCCTTGGCCAGCAAAAGAGTCAAAGGCCTAGCAATCTTGCTAAAGTCTTTGATAAACCGTCTATAAAAACCGGCATGGCCAAGGAAGGCTCGGATATCTCTGACGCAGCTGGGAGGAGGAAGATTGGAAATGACCTCAATCTTTGCTTTGTCAACCTCTATGCCGTTTGCGAGATGATATGTCCTAAGACAATACCTTCGCGCACCATGAAGTGGCATTTCTCCCAGTTTAAAATGAGATTCTTGTCCTTACATCGGGTAAGGACAGTGTCAAGATGTAGCAGACACTCGTCGAAGGAGTCGCCGAAAATGGAGAAGTCATCCATGAAGATCTCCAAGAATTTCTCCACCATGTCTGAGAAAATTCCCATCATACACCGCTGGAAGGTAGCGGGAGCATTGCATAACCCAAAGGGCATGCGTCGATATGCAAACGTGCCGAAAGGACAAGTGAAAGTGGTCTTATCCTGGTCTTTTTCGGCGATGGGAATTTGGTTATAGCCAGAGTAGCCGTCAAGAAAGCAATAGTACTCATGTCCAGCCAATCGTTCAAGCATCTGGTCAATGAAGGGTAGCGGAAAGTGGTCTTTCCGTGTTGCGGCGTTGAGTTTCCTGTAATCAATGCAAACTCGCCACCCAGTTTGGGTTCGAGTAGGGATTAACTCATTCGCCTCGTTGGTTATGACCGTGATGCCCGACTTCTTGGGGACAACATGAATGGGGCTAACCCACTGGCTATCAGAGATAGGGTAAATGATACCACTATCTAGACATTTGACGATCTCCTTCTTCACAGCCTCCTTCATGACTGGATTAAGACGTCTTTGTGGATCCCGGGCTGGTTTGGCATCATCCATCAGATGAATGTGATGCTCAACGATGAGGGGACTAATCCCCTTGATGTCCGCCATGGACCAGCCAAAAGCTTGCCTGTTGCTGTGCAAGACCGCGAGAAGGGCTTTCTCTTACTCGGAAGCTAGAGAAGCCGAGATGATGACAGGTAGGGTCTTGTCGTCTCCCAAGTAAGCGTAATTGAGGTGAGAAGGCAAAGGCTTGAGTTCGAGTGCTGGAGGTGAAACGATTGAAGGCAAGACTGGTGCAAAGGTTTCGAACTCAAAGGACTCCAGCAAAGGTTCAAAGCGAGTGTAGGCAACCGAGTTGGATGGCTCAGGTAACTCATCCGAAAAGTCGAAAGATTCAAACTCGGGTTGTTCGCAGCTAAGATCGTTCGAGAACGTGAAACACTCGTATTCGTTATTGGAAGCGGAAACAACAGCAGGTTCGAAGAGAAACGCACTAGTGGCGTCAAGATGATCATTATCAAACAGAAACTCCTCGAATTCACACTCTTCTGAGGTGATCTCCTGGATCGAGCAGACATCCAGTATATGAGCATTAGGTTCAGAGGGCTGATTCCCCAACCTAAAAATGTTGAGTTCAATTGTCATATTTCCGAAAGATAGGTTCATAGAACCATTGCGACAATTGATCACAGCATTCGAAGTTGCGAGGAATGGGCGACCGAGTATCACAGGAATTTGATTCCGGGGGTTAGCTACAGGTTGTGTGTCTAATACAATGAAGTCAACGGGAAAGATGAAGTCCCCGACTTTTATTAACACATCCTCTAGCTCACCCCTAGGATGAGTGATCGATCGGTCGGCCATTTGGAGAGTACAATGCGTAGGTTTCAGCTCTCCTATGCCTAATTGCTCGTATACTGAATATGGAAGCAGGTTAACACTGGCACCAAGATCTAATAGTGCGCGGTTGATGTTCTTATCCCTAATGGTAATTGAAATCGTAGGACAGCCAGGGTCCTTCCGTTTTAGTGGTAAAAATTGGGTAAGGGCATCACTCACGGCACTAGCCAAGAAAACTTTCTTTGGTACCTGAGACTTCCTCTTTTTCGTGCACAAGTCCTTTAAGATTTTTGCGTAGGAGGGGACTTGTTGGACGGCATCTAAAAGAGGAATGTTAATGTTAACCTGCTTAAATAACTCCAAAATCTTCTCCATTTATGGATTTTGTTTGTTAGACCTCAACCGGTTTGGAAATGGAGCATTTTGAAAATTGGTTGAGTCTAACACTGGAGGAGGAGATTGTGGAGTTGGAACGGATCCCAGAATAGGTGTTTTCGTGGAGTGAGAAGTGGGTCCATTCAAAGCAGAAGAAGAGGAAGAAGAGCCTTGTGAAGAACGGAGAATAGGCTCAGAAGATGACGAAGTAGGAGAAGAAGAAGAAGAAGCGGCCGGGGTGTCATCGTTGATCCGTGTGCCAATGTTGTTTTGCAGCACCCTCCCCGATCTCAGTGTGGTCACGGCACTCACATTATGGTTTTGTTGTTCAAGAGCAACATGTGCATTATGTGGGTGACCGGGATTTGGAAGTGGCTGGGATGGAAGCTTCCCCTTTTCTCGCTCGCTCAGGGCCACGTTCAGCTGTGCAATCTGGGCCTCGATGATTTTGATGCTTTGCCCGTGTGCGGCAGTGTGTTGCACTAAAGATTGAATGGAAGACTGGATGTTGGCGGTGGATTGAGTCGATTGTTTAACAAACGCCTCCAGACTTCGCTCGAGCGAGGAAACCTTATCGTTGTTCGACGGAACAAAGTTGTTTGGTGGAAAAGAGTTGTTCGGTGCAAAGTGGTTCGTCTGGTTTTGGAAAGGTTGGGGTTGGAAGGGCTGCTGATATTGAGTTTGTTGCTGTGCTTGTTGCTGCGGCGGAGGGGGTCTCTGAAAATTATTGCCCTGGAATTGATTCTGATTCTGATTCCAGGCGAAATTGGGATGGTTCCTCCAGCCAGGATTGTACGTGGAAGAGTATGGATCATTCCTCGGTCTTTGCTGGAATGCATTAACCTGATCTTGTCCTTGCGATGGTGGATTGTAGGGACACTCTTCGGTCAAGTGAGAAGGATCGGAACAACAAGCGCAGATGGTACGAAGGGGGAGAACAGGGGTAGGAGCAGGAGCAGGAGAAGAAAAATTTGCTCTCAATTGCCTCAAGCTTTCTCGTTATTGCAGCCATTTCAGCTTTCATTGCAATAGAGACGTCAAGTTGGTGAATTCCTATCCTAGACTGACCGGTAGAAGTGGATGAAGAGGAAGATGAAGAAGAAGAAGAAGTCGGTCTGGTGCTCTCCCACTGTAGCGTTTGCTCCGCAAGGTCGTCAAAGAACTGCCACGCTTCCTCGTCAGATTTCGATAGGAAGTGGCCCTGACAGATGGTTTCCAGCAACTGCTTCGTTGCTGGGTTCAGTCCCTCGTATAAGGTTTGGCAAAGTTGCCATCTCTCTATACCGTGGTGAGGACACTGAACAAGAAGGTCTTTGTATCGGTCAAAGCATTTCCAGAATGGTTCAGAAGGAAGCTGGGAGAATTGATTGATTTCATTGCGAATCCTTGCAGTTTTATGATTTGGATAGAACTTTTTGAGAAACGCTTTAACAAACTCGTCCCAACTGGTGATGGAGTGGGAAGCGGTGCTATACAGCCATTTTTCCGCAAGATCGCATAGAGTGAATGGAATGACTCATAGACGTATAGCATCGTCCGACAGTTGGGTTGTTTTCATCATGGCATACACGTTCTGAAATTTGTTGATGAAGATATAGGCATCTTCAGATTCAAGCCCGTGAAAACGTGGAAGCATGTTGATGAAGTGGGGCTTAATTTCAAAATTATCCCCATTGGCCGGTGGAAGAGAAAGGCAAGTGGGGAGTGCAGAACGGGTAGGATAGAAACGATCCTGGAGCGCAATTCGCTGCGGCGCTACAACAGGTGGTGGTGGTGTGATATTGGTCTCCATAGGAGGTGGAGCCAATCCAGGGGTAGTCAAAGAGATGTTCGGATTAAATCCTGACATCGCGGAAGAAGAGGTTGGTGATGGTGTATCGACGTCTGAGTCGATAGCGCAGTCGGGTGCGACTAACGAAACGCGGACTAAGCGGGCGCTAGTGTCCTGAGTCCAAGCGGACATATACTAAACGAGTTTAGTATAGTCAAAGCGAAGAAGGTGAGGGTAAGAAAACGTAAATGAGAAAGGTAATGGGTGGTGGAGTGAAAAATGGAACGTGGCGACAAAGGGCAAGTTTTTATAAAAGTTTTTTTTTTTTTTTTTTCCTTTTTATTTTATTTTAATTTTTTTTTTTTTGAAAGTGTTTACAGAGATGTGTTCATATTTACGGCTTTACGCAATCACAAACAAGATATGCACACTCACACCTAGATCTAGAGTCACCTAGGTCTTCTAGACCTGCTCCATGACTTGATTGTCGAAGCAAAACTGTGTCGAGAAACAAACTTAAGATACACTGATCAAGAGGCCAGGTAAGTGCAGAGATAAGGGGAGGTTTTCCAACGCTTTCGCGAAGTTCCTTAATTATGTAACCCTTTCTCTTTTGGCGGTTGCGCCGTTAACACTTTCCTAGGCACCCCTTAAACAATATACCATTAAGCGAGGTTCTAAACACGGTTTAACTTCTCCTAATGAGCGCGAAGTCCTTAGGGCTGAGTCTAGTATTTTTTTATTAACAATGGTCAATGCATATGCTTTTGTGATTTCTGGGGTCCTGGGAAGGGTGATGAAATCCCCACCCAATCTGAATTAGTTTCAAGACCCTTAAAGTCCGTATTAATCAATGCAAAGCAGTAACAAATCAACTGCAAATAATTTTTTTTTATTTTTAGCGCGGCGCAAAGAATGCTGCAGAAAACACAGTTCAGTGGAGTTTAGAGGAGTTGAGAAGTGGGTTGGGATACTCACAGAGGATTTTGGTTTTCGCCTTGATCCGCGGCAGTGTAGCCGCGAGATATGGGTCTAACTTCCCACAACTTTGGTACTGAACTTGAAATTCTCCTTTTCCTGCACTCTTGCACAAAGAATAACAAAATGATTTTGTACAGTATATTTTTTTGTTTTGTTTTTGGTTATAGTTATATTCACAAATTAACCCGAAATTACAAAAAGAAATAAACTACCGTCTCCCCGGCAACGGCGCCATTTGATTGGTAGAGATTCTGCGTGTTTAAGTTTAATTACCGCAATCAGGACGGTTTCGCTTTGCAGCTAGCCGGATGAGTACGGGTCGATCCACAGGGAGATGGGAGTCTTTTTCTTAATGTCTTGACGAGTTAAGTCCAAATATGTTGGGTTTGTTTTCGTTTAGCTAATGGAAAAATGAATGATAAGAGAACTTGTAAAGGGTAGGATTTGGTTGGTTTGAGTTAGGATGTTCGCTCACTTGATTCTTTTGCCACTTCTTAATATTGATGTTACGGTAATCGGCAGCAACGGGGATTAGGACGACTAAGAGAAAACTTGCGAGTATAAGCTAGGCTTTCCAACACTTCGTTTTCTCTTTTTGGTCCTTGTCCGTCCGTTCTTGGCTCTTAGTCGCAACCTCAGGTTGATTCAACCACAACCGGTCTCACTAGGGTATCACCGCTATTATGAAGAATAGGGTGCCGTAGGGAGCGGATTGTGGATCAATTAACAAGAGTTCAATTCAAGATATATGTAAAAGAGAAAAGTGAGGGAGTTTTCCGTCTTTCAAACTTTCCGTTTCCTACCCTAACAAGTGAAAAGTTACTCACCCATTAGAAAAGTTAAATGAAATAAAACAAAGAAAGAGGGTAATAAGAATTGAGGTAGAAAATCACAACTAGCTATTCGGGACCTCACTTAGGCAAGGATCACACTAAGCATCATGGTTGTAAGGATAACCGAAAAATGGAAGAAAATTAAAACGACGATTTTAAGAAATAACAACAACTACTTTTAACAATGAAAATTACAAGCAATATAAGAAACGGAATTACAAATTACACAAATAGATAAAGAACACTTCTTGCATGCTTCACACTCAAGAAAACCTCTCACAAGCTTTAATGGAGGAAGATGGAGGAAAATGGACTTTTATTAGAAACTAAATAATTCTAATACAAAATTACAAAATGAAAACTAAGCCTCCTCTTGGTTCTGCTCTGGGCTATTTATAGGACTGAGTTTGACAAGTTTGCAATAAAACCCAACCCTACACATTAATACAGGGATAACCCCAAAATTTCGTAGCATGGGGACACGTGGCCGCCGCGCTTGCGCGGCAAATGCAAGGGTGGCGCGGCGGAAGGGCGGCGGTTTGGTGGCCGAACCCATGTTGCTTCTTTCCTGTGGTCTTGTGCTCTTTTTTCTTGTCTTTTAAAAACTTTATACTGCAATAATTCAACCAGAGGATCTCCAGATTTCTTATCCAAGATTTATTCATTTCTTTCACTTTTGACTTTTCACCACTTTGACTTCAAATTTCCCTTTAGTCCCAAATGACGACTCTTTTCGTCCCCTCTTCTGAACTGGTACGGGACGGATGCTGGAACCCGGCTTTTATCTGTTTGTGACAGATGTTCTGGATTTTGCCGTAAATGTGGTGATTTTGTCGGATTTGCTCTTTCTTGGACTGGAAACCTGTAATCTGTAACATGCAGCAAATACGGATAAAAAGCACCTACCTGTATGCAATGTGATTAAGAATGGGCAGTACAAATATGCAAAAATATGCGATGAACAAGAACCACTGGACAGCAGTAAAGAACATTCTCAAGTACCTGAGAAGGGTTAAGGAGATGTTCCTGGTTTACGGTAATGGAGATCTCAGGGTCGAGTCCTTTACTGACTCAAGCTTCCAGAGTGACAAGAATGACAGCAAGTCTGTCTCCGGTTTTGTATTTACCCTCAATGGAGGGGTGGTATGTTGGAAGAGCTCCAAACAGGATACTGTTGCAGACTCGACGATGGAGGCTGAATACATTGCTGCAAGCGATGCCGCAAAAGAGGCGGTCTTGATGAAGAAGTTCATATCTGAACTTAGGTAGTTCCGTCCATTGTTGACCCAATACCTGTATATTGCGATAACAATGGGGCTGTAGTTTTAGCGAAAGAACCACGGTCCTATTAGAAATCCAGGCATATCTTTAGTCGGTATCACCTGATCAGAGAGATCGTAGATCGGCAAAAGATCGAGGTCCGGAGAGTGGATATGAAAGACAATACTGCGGATCCATTTACAAAGGCCCTCCCTCAAGCATAGTTCGAGCGACTTTTTAGGATTTTGGGTATGCGGTACGCCAGCAGCTGGCCTTAGAGCAGACGTTGGGTATTCGGTACGCCAATCACTGGCCTTTAGTGCTAGTGGGAGATTGTTGGATGTATATGCTCTAGAGGCCAGTATTGTATATATATATATACATATGGATACTAAGGATATGTATGTACAAAACAATCTTGCTCAGTTTTATAGTATATTATTCGACTTGTCTTTGTCAGGATATATGTATTTATTTCTGTTGTTGTTATATCTAGCTTGCACATATTGAAGAAGACTCGATACGGTAGTATGCTACTATGGTTTGTCTTTATCTTAACATAGCATATGTCATATTCGTTATTATATATTGCGGTTACATGTTGATAAAGCCCCTAGGATCTCGCTTGACTGCATGCGTTATGATGGCGATCATACTTGTGTGAGCAGGGTAGTCCACAAGCACATCCTTAAATAGCCCCTAGTCGCGTGAGTATCGAGACTGGGCATTGATACTCCAGAGTAGACTAGTGTATACGTTTCTACCCCCATCGGAGGATGGTTGGTCCCACAGCTATTGGTCTGATGTACCCAAGATCGTATACAGGTGCTCACTGGGGTGAGTACACTGGACGGACTCGCCGAGAACTTCCATATGGTACTATACCTATCGTCAGATGGAAGTTATCAGGTAACATGTGTACAGGTTAGTCTTTGGACCCGAGATCAGCATTTGTCTTGTGTGAGTTCCCACTGGACTTTGATCACTACCCTACCACGTCTCTACTAAGTCATGCAAACAGGTTTTGGTTGGGTTCAGTCCCGAGCCACATGGAGGCAGTGAGCGATTGTCGGGGATTCGTCTTTCCCGGTATAGGGAGTTGATATCGCACTGTGATTCGATTGGTCAGGACCATAAGACCTTGGCCAAGGCAGCTGGGATTTACTGATAGGTTGATCAGTAGTTTTTCGGATTGGTCCTGAGCCACATTGGCACGACTTATTAGGTTATTAGGGTCTGACGTTCACCATCCCCTAGACCCGGTATGCGATACTCCTTGACGAAGAGACCGGACTGTATGGATATTGTCACGGATAGGGTCAGTAGGAGATCCGGATGAGTTTGCTCATCGGCCTTCCTTTTGACAGGTACCTGGATAGCCATTACGTACAGCTAGTGCCGCTGACGTACTTGTGGTTAAACCCACTGCCAGAGTACTGTCGAGTCTTTAGAGTCCCACACAGAGGGTTTCCCTGATTCAGGCGAAATGATATAGTAGACGTATTGGATACGTGCAGGGTTCGATCGATTGATGTACTTTGTACTCGTATTTTCGATCAGACAGTTGGTAATACTAGCCGGCTCGGGTTTGAGTCGGATTATTAAATCAGGTATTGATTTAATAATTTACATATATGTATTTCGATATATATATATTCTAGTATTACGTTCTTCGTGTTATTCAATCTCTTTGGGCGTTCGGATTTTTATCTGATTGCCGGTATATATGTACAGTAGACTGAAATCCGTATTTATTACAGATTTCCTTCTAGAAGATGGTCACCTCATCTTGGATTTTCCATTTATTTGATAAATGGAAATGAGGTAGAAAGTGAGAGGTGAGGGAGGTATGGAGTTGACCATGCTTCAATAGTTTACAAATGAATTTATAATTCATTTTGGGTTTACTATTAAAGCATGGTTGCTATTGTTTAATAAAAGAAATGAACATACAAAACTCTTGTGTGTGAATTTCTCTCTCATGCTTGATCATTATTTTCTTGAGCTTCATTTTCTCTCCAAGCTCCTCCCTCCTCTTGCTTTCCTCCATCTTCATCTTCTTCCTCTTCACTAACATTCTCATGTGTTGAGAAACAAGTGAAGAGGTTAGAAAAGAGATAGCAAACACTTAGACATCCAAACTACATCCTAGATTACTTGGACTAGCATCCCAAGTTCTCTAGTTGCACTTTTGACACTTAGCAAAGAGCTAGAGCCATGGATCATATTCCCTGGGTGGATCATCAAGGATCAAGGAAGGCCGGAGAACAAGCTCGATCCCGGAGGACCGACGGAGCAAGGAAAGAAGATCAAGCAAGTTCAAGGTGGCTAGTAGGAGCTAAGGATGAAGAACGAAAACCGAAGGACTTGGTTCGTTTGGTAAGAATTCCTCATCATAGTAGATAGCTCTCCTTATGTAGCTAGTTAGTTTTATGGAAAGATCCGGGTTTAAAGTTAAACTAGTGCCAAGTTTTTGTTCGTTAGAAAATTTTTGTTCCGCATTTGGCCACGGAAGTTGGCCGGGGCACTAGGGTAACCCTTCAATATATTTATAAATAAATAAATAAATATTGTATATGTTTTCCATCCGTGCTAGTCCAGCCCCCACTCTGCCGTTAGTTAAGTAACCTAACGGTGCATGACGGGACCCCGTGGCGAATACGGATGGCATATACATACATTCTATTTTCATTCTTTTCTGGTGTGATAGGTTTTAATTTATGGGACCGCATTAATTTTGATTAATGCATGGAAAAATAAACCTAACAGATATTGTCGAAACAAATTTTTGAAAAAGTATATGCGTATTCTTTTGCTTTCATAGAGGTATTCGGTCATGAATATCCCGCACTTCCTTCGAGGAGGCAATAGTTTAGATCCCTTCACGAGGAGAAATCTCTTGAGAAAATGTTTATGTTACTATAAATTACTCGGTTTTCTTCAAACCACCACTTCTCAAAAGCAGAGTCTAAACCACTCCTTTTCAAAACTGCTCGGTTCCTTCAACAATATCAAGTTCATTACGTTAAAGGGTTTTTCGCCAAAAACCCAGCCGTAGCCCTCCGTCATTTCGGATGAGTAGTACCTAGTATTCGTGCTGCGTTTGTTGGTCTTTGTCAAGGCGTAATGTACGGTAGCTAGATATTGCTTGTCTTTTGCATAGAGATACGATTATCTAGGACGGTCGTATAGCCTTGTTGGCCTTTTGTCAAGGGTTTATACGGGTGGGTCTAAATTATTCCAGGATAATGACAGGTTGAACTTGACTAGTGATTTATAATTTGTTGGCCTTTATCAAGGTCATAAACCACTAGAGATAAAAACTATATCGGGAGTTTCAAATATACGGAAAACTTGCTAGTGTTGCATACTGGTGACTAGAGTGGCTTCCATCTAGGTTATCACACGATGATAGTTAGGTCCCGATTCCACTGATGAGTAGAATAACTCATGGGAGATATTTTTCACCCCATAATTCGCTAACCTATTAGATGTCTAGAAAGGTATTAACGGGGCTACGCTTCTGCGGAAACGAGATTTATTTTAATTAGGTATGTGCAAGAGTACGTGGAACCTCCCTCAGAGTACCAACACCCACGGCTGAACAGTTAGCAAATTGTAAAGTGTTAATGATCCCAACTAGTTCTCCTTTTATAGGTTTGAAGGAGAATTCGAGGAAACGGTGGAAGCCATCCTGTTTAGATAAAATAATAACCAATATAAATTTTCAAGAGCGCATGCTGAGTGTTTCTTTTCTCTCTCTCCAGATAGCAACCATGTCACGCCTTAATCAAGATAATAAAATGTATTACTTGACCGACCCGGATTCTTATTCGGGCTTGGGGAACGTCGGTTCGGCTTTAACTAGTGACAGCTGTCATAAGTATGAGTAAGGGAAATAGGATTGCATGGACTTCCACATGACCCTATTGAAGGAGAAGTATTCTAATGCATCTTCTTCGAGTGTACGTGTTATTGAGAACTGTTTTTCGGTCAGTCCTACCTCCTAGGTACTAGATACCGGCTCAGGATCTCATATCTGTAATTTATTACAGGGATTGAGAAAAAGTATGATGGTTGTACCTGGTGATGTGTCCCTCATAGTAGAGTATGGAGCACAAATTGATGCCGCTGCCGTCGGTGAATATCACCTAGTATTGCCAGCGGCAATGCTATGATTTTGAACAACTGCTACTATGTACCTTCCATACTTTGCAACATCATATCAGTTTCTTTACTTGATAAATATGGATATAATTTTGTTCTAGATAGAAATATCATGAAAATTTACCTTAATCAGGTATTGATTGTGGCCAATACCAGGTATATAAGCAGCGATTTCAAATCCAGAGGTTAATCATACTCTAGCAACTTTATGTAAGGCAGAGTTTGGTTTTTTGGGGTGATAGTGGAAAAGTGGACAGATAATTCATCCTTACTGTCACTCTACAGAACCGTACATGAGATTTTCACCTTATACGGCTCTTCGTTCAATTCTTTCGAAGTAATTGGATCCTTTTCTTCGTTCGAAAATCTCTTTCCTTCTTCCACTCTGCCCCAAAGAGTAACTAAGACCAATTCATTCACATTACAGATGGTACATTGTGTAATGGTATCGATGTTATTAATCAAAACACAGTTCTTAATATACAAAACACACGCAAGAGGAAGAGACTACTTGTGGTATTGTAGACTTGGTCATATCAATGAGAAAAGACTATCTAAGTTTCATAAAGATGGATATTTGAATTCGTTCGAATTTTCATCATATGAAACTTGTCAGTCTTATCTCAAAGGAAAGATGACCAAAACTCCGTTTACAGGACACGGAGAAAGAGTAGCATAGCTCTTGGGACTCATACACAGTGATGTATATGGTCCAATATCTATACATGCAAGGGGTGGGTTCTTGTTCACACCAGAATATTGCATTTAATACCGCCCATTTTTCTGCTCGTTTATTTATAGGTAGGAGCTTTTGATCCATATTTGCTACATGATTACAGATTACAGGTTCCTAGTCCAAAATAATGTAAATCATGTAAAATCTCAACAGTTATACCAAAATTTAGAACATCTGCCAAAAACAGATAAAATCCGGGTTTCGGTCATCTACACCCGTCCAGTGCCATTTACCAGTTCAAGAGACAAGGCAAATAGCAGTGGTCATTCGTGTCTCGGACCTGCACAGTGTAGGGTTGCTATGCACGCGCACAAGGGTGTACGAGGCATCAACCATGCCCGATTAAAAAATTAGCCGTGCCGAACAACCCGAAGCCGGATCTTTAAACTAGGCTTTAGGCAAAAACAAGTATGTTAAATAGTTTAACACTAAGTGAGAGGGATTACAACCTTTGTAGATCCGGTCCTTCACTTCTTAAGCTTCGTGTTGAGGTCCCTTCACTGCGATCATCGTGTTCCGGACTCTCGAGAGGGTTCACGAAGAGAATGATGCAACCTTTGCTTCCGATCTTCAATACAAAGATGATCTACCTTGAAGTTTCGTTAACACAACCTAACACTCATGAAATGATGTGAACACCCTCATCTAAATGGCAAGGATAGATGAGGATGATGAAGTAAGATTTTTGCTCTCATTTGTTTTCTATTTCTCAATCATTTTCATCACAATGATCAAAGCTAGAAAGCTTTGCAAGCAAAGAAGAAGAAGGAAGAAGATGATGAATAATGATAGAATTCCTTTTGTGATGAATAATGATAGACTTTGATAAGGTTAGAAATGCAACCATGGTTCAAGTAACCATTGTAGAGAATTAACTAGGGTTAGGGTTTAAGGTTGAATTAAAGAAATATCTTGCAAAATATCTTTTCCAAAACAAAAAAGAAAACCTTCTAGAAACTTCTAGAAATGATTAACCCTAATCAAACCCTAACCATGTTTAATCTCCACTAAACATGTTGCATTAATAACCATATCATGTTACAATATTATATATCACATATATAATATTTATTGTAACAAAATAAAATAATACAATTAACATATATCGCATATATATCAATGTATTACCCGAGTGAGAAAAAGAATCTTTTAGTGAGCTAATATTAGTTAATGTAATTTAATATATCATATATATTATTATACATTAAATTATCGAATCAACACTTGATCCGACAATCCGGCTATATCACATATAACCGACTAATATTTATCCGTACCGATTCATCAAATCAACACTTGATCCGATGACCCGGCTGATATTATATATCGCGAGAATAGAATACGGTATCTCATATCGCATTATCCTCGGTCCCGCACATATCACATATGTGCCCCTACTCCGTTTTGCCTGAGCCAAGAAATCTCTGTGTTGGACTCTAAAGAATCGTCAATACGCCGGCAGTAGGTGATGATCATATCAAACACCCACAAGCTGCAAGCGGTCAGCTAAACGTAACAGCCACCCAGGTATTGAGCGCTCAGAAGATCAACAAGCAAGCCTGTACATTCTCCTGTGAATCCAAACAGTAACACTCCCGTACAGTCCGGTCTCGTCGTCTGATATGTCGCATATCTCGTCTAGAGGTGGTAAACGTCAGACCCCAGTAGCTCAATAAGTCGTGTCGATATGAGGTCTATAACAGTTCGAGAAACTACTGATAACACTTACCAGTAAATCTCAACAACCCTGGCCAGGGATTTCCGGTTATAGCCAATCGAACACAGCACAACATCAACTCCCTATACCGGGAGAGACGAATCCCCTCCTATCGCTCATTGCCTCCATGTGATTCGGGACTGTACCCAAAAGCGACCTTTTTGCATGCCCTCTTGGACATGGTATGATGGAAATCAAAGCACAGTGGGAATCACACATGACTCTATGACGATCTCGGGTCAACAGACTACTCTGTACCAGTGTTACCGGAGAACTGCCATCTGACGTAAGGTATAATACCATCTGGGAGTTCTCGGCGAGTCCGTCCAGTGTACCCAGTCTCCACTGAGCACCGTACACCATCCTTGATGTCAAACACCGATGGATATGGGATCATCCATCGCCCATCATATGGGTCAAGATGCGTATACGCTAGTATACTCTGGTGCATCGATGCCCTGTCTCGATACACCCTCGACTAGGAACAGTTACAGGATGTACTCGTCAACTTCCGTGGCCCCACTAGTATGATCTCATCATAGTCTCAGTAGTCGAGTACATATCCTAAGGGCTTTATCAACATGTAACATAGAGACAATCAGAGTACATGTTAAGATAAACTACAACCAGATAGCATACTATCATGTCGAGCAAGAAAGTCCTCCCTATATATGTCCAAGCAGCCATTACAATATACATCGTATGTACAGCAATGGCCTCTAGGGCATACATATAACTAACAATCTCCCACTTGCACTAGGGCCATCTATTGTGGTATCACATACCCAACAATTAGCTGCGGTTGAAGTATCTCATACTCAACCATCCCATAAAAGTCTCTACTGGGAAAAAGGCCTTTGTGAGTGAATCCGCGTTGTTGTCCTCTGTGTCTACTCTCCTAACCTCGATCTCCCTGGAGATCAACCATCTCCATGATCAGGTGATACTGCCTAAGAATTATATCTGGATTTCTTATGGGACGGGGGTTCCTTGGCTAAAGCCACAACTCCATTGTCATGCAATGGTAGGAACGAAGTTCATCTCATGTCACGACCCGAAAGAGCACGTGACTGGCCCTTGAACCATATGAAGCCTATAGGACTCCATCTGATCCAAGTAAGCCAAAAGCCCAGAAATCTAAAACCATTTTGAAGAAAAAAAGTAAAGAACTGGTTTAAAGAAGTGAAGAAATACAGGTTTGAAATCAAGGTTTTTAAATAACTAAGCCGAATGTATGTTTTGAAAACAATAAGTCTTTTCTAAAAATTTCGGCAGAGTTTCTCTTGTAAAACTGGCCCCGAATGGGGTACAACATGAATAACAATATATAAAATGATAAAGGCATCCCCAAGCGGGAGCTAGCTCTTCGTCAATCGACGGTCACAACCACGCAATGATATGATAATATACAACGCCAAGTGGCGAGGATCAAAACCAAAAGAAAGCTCAAAAGTAGCAAGAAAACCGCAATACTACTAAGCGCGACTCTAAGGTCGAATAATACAACACTGTCTCTGAGTCTGAAAGAATAAACAAGTTTTGGTTGATGGACATTCTAGATACAATGGAATAAATAAATACAAAGGTGATTCCTGATACAAAAGAATCCACCTACCAAAGCAAATCACCCGCAAGAAGGCAGTGTGCCAGAAATGCCGCAATAGAACCTGTACGGCAGAACCTGCAAGAATCTGTGGCACAACGGGGGTGAGTTGCCAACTCGTGAATAGAAACATCTACAAGGATAAATCGAATGCAAGACATAATCCTAAGTCAACGATCAGTAAAATATCCACAAGAGTACATCTGAGTGTAAGAAGGTGGCAAGGTAACATCTAATCAGGTATGTAATGCCAGGTACTCAGGTAATAACATGTCATCAGTGTAAGGTATGTCTGCATGAAGTATCAATGAAGAAATATCAATAATATCAATACACATATATTAGCGTCCCATACCACTAATATTGGTGTAAGATAAGTGTAAATCCAGTCTGTATATGAACCATGTCTGTATATATGTGGAACCCGTCCACCTGTCACCCACTGACAGCAAGCATCATGTATGCAATGTGAGGATATAACCAAAATCATGGAAAACTCATCATGAAACCCGTGCCAAACACCGACACGTAAATCCTCATCCATATGGGGCTCCGTCTGCGGATATCGGCCCTCGGCCCCGGCAGTATGAGTCAACCCATGTCCATCTCTGGGCTCCGTCTGCGGATATCGGCCCGTCGGCCCCAGCAGTATGCCCATCTCTCGGCTCCAGGCGGTATCCCCCGGATATCCGCCGAGCTCAGGTAAAATCACCGGTAGGTACTCGCCCGCCTCCAGGCTCAATCGGCATAACCCATCGATCATCTCGCCGAGGGGAACCATACCGGGCCCACCACGAACCCGCAAACGGTACGTCACCTCCTCGAATCGGGTTTCAAGCACACGTCTCAGCACCGAGAAAACGCGTGGTGGACGCACCGAAATATCATATCACGAGGTACCGGGTTTTCATAAAGTGCCTCTTTTCTTAAATAACCCCACGGTCCTCAAAACCAGAAATCACATGAAAATCCAACATCAAGCAGTAAATCCAATGCGATGTACTATGCAATCAATCCATGATATATGCGACATGTAAAGAGAGTAATCATATCGGAAATCATGCAACATGGAATAGGAATGCGCATATGTCAAAGGAAGCATCATATCACGAATGTAATAGTACTACTGTGTAGTGACATGGCAATTATCGATGATGAAGTGTGTGAGCCGGCAAATAGTGTACGTGAAACATACGCATCATCGATAATGGTGCTGGTGTCCTAACAGCATGATAATAACATGGTAATGAACATATGCCAGCAATGCGAATAGTATGAAAATGCGGAAATCTAGTAATCAACATCTCACTGTCTCATCACATAACAAATCTCACCATCATCAGATCATCTAGTCTGGATGTACTACTCTATATCTAGTACAAACGGTAACATCGGTAAAGTATGCATGCGGGGGTAAACACACATCCCAAGCCCGCAAGAATCACAAGTCATATCCCACATATGAATCGTATCAAAATACCGATCTCAGGGCACCAAGCCCACAATATCGACTCATCTCCAAAGTCGTCACATATCATCAACCACAGTGTAAGTACATGTGAAAAGCAAGGGTATATGTATAGGTGTAATTCTATCCTAGGGTCCGCGACTATGAACTACACTAGTCACTTCTAACCCTACATATCCAAATACACCTAATATCACAATACCATATAATAAGCTATCTACGGACTGCGGGGGTGCTATACGCCATCCACCCGACTTTCCCCCGTAGATATAATCTACTCACCTTGCATCATCATATGCGGACATCACCATGCATTTGCTTGTCGTCCGAAGTCTTCATGGGTACCTACACATCAAAATATCGTATATGCGCATTAAAACCAAATCCAATCTAAAACGGCGCATAAAATCCAAAACGATACGATAAGGGGGCCTATAGGTGAGAACCTATGGCACGCCTTCAAAACCATCCATAATCCTCTATATCGTCGTATAAACGACAATAGTCGAGGCAAAACACATTCCACCATTTCAGAATCCAAAAATACGGAATACGGAAACACGAATCCAAAACGACAACATAGGATATATGTCCCAGATTTCACCCTAGAAGGAATCTGTCAAAACTAGAAGTACCCAGGGCCAAGAATTGATGAAATGGGGCTGTGCACAGAAAACGAGGAGTTTCCTCACAGGTCTGGCCGCAATTTGCGGCCAGAAAAGGGATTTTGGCGGCCTGAAGAAGGAGTGGGGAGCTAGGGTTTGGGGTTTTGACTCTAGGTTGCCTGCACATCTCAATTTCCACTCAATATTATTTTAGGGTTCTCGGGGTGTTAGCAGATTCCAAATAACAGTGGCAGATTTCACATTTTCCCCGATATCGGTTTCTAAAATCCGTATTTTGTGGTTCTAGCATCAGGTTAGGGTCTCAATTCAAACACTAGGGTGTTGGTATAATCTTAACTGAGCTCAATTTCATAATGCAACACCAATTCACTCAAACCCTAACTAGGTTTCTCTCAAATCCATAATATCGCACAATATCGATATAATCTTAACATGGGGTTATAGGAAAAGCTATAATTGGGCTAAGTGTTCAGAAATTACCTCAATTGGCAACTCAAGAATTTTCTTGAGTTGCCCCAAATGGTCACAATCCAAGCTTTCTTGGTCCATTGCAAAGATCTCGAGCTCGTGCATCTTTTTTGTGAAACCGAAATGGGATTTTGGTGTAGTTTTAGAGGTGAAATGAGGGCTTGAAGATGGAGGAAGAGAGGGGGAGCAGCAGCTGCAGGAGGAGGAGGAGAAATGAGAGGGAGAGGAATGGCCAAGGTGCTAAGTCAAAAGGTCAAGGGTGCCCATGCTTCTCTCTCACCTACCCTCACTCCCATTCCTTTTTCTTTTCTTTTCTTTTTCCCCTTTTCTTTTAAACCAAAACCCTTCTCATGAGAATAGTAAACACAAATGAATCCATGGCTATAAAAATGAACAAGTGTAGAAAATGTGATATGTGCAAGTTTTGCACAAAATTGCCGAAAAACCCGATTAGCGATTTTAATCGCGATTAGCACCAAATTAGTGTCAAAATGATCACAACAACTTAAAAATGTCATAATTCCAATAAATAACTCATTTTAGAATTTTCCACGAATTTTCATAATTTTCCTCCATTTATTTGCATTTAAAAATAGATTTAATATTAAAATAATCAATAAAATAATATTAAATTATAAAAATTCCCAAAATTAATATTTTATATTTTTAAAGATGTTACAATCTACCCCCCTTAAAGAAATTCGGTCCCCGAATTTAAATTTAAACCCCCAATACTAAAAACAATTTCAGTAATAATCCAATTTATCGGGGCTCCGGAAATATCATCAAATAGAACGTCATAGCGCAATGCATGCGCAAGGGTACTGAGCAGATAACTCAAAATCAAAACTCCGTCAAGCATCCCGCAATCATCGGAGTCGATGTAAAAACACAATGTCAAATCCAATACAAAACCGATATGATATGGATCGAAACTACACATGTAGACATCCAATCTATACACGTAAAAAGCTGATGTAAAAGCATGCAAAAGTATATCCAGGTACCATCCACTGACTAGTCCTGGTCAGCATGAAGGCAAAAATCCAACATCATAAAAGGTACTGCTCCAAAAGGAAATAATCCCAAAAATGCACATAACACAATCCGGTGCGTCTGGTGCGCACGGAAATCAAAAATCCATAAATGTGCTAAACAGGTGCACAAAACAACATCTAGGTGCAACGGGTGTGCACGAAACCTCTGTCATGGGCAACGTATGTGCCTGACAGCCAAGGTCCGGTGCATCTAACATGCACGAAGAAACCTCGATTTAGTGCATCGGGTGCGCACCAAAATCGTATCTAAAGACATGCGCCCAACATGCGCGAAAATCCAAATCTGTGCATCCATCGTGCACGAATGAAAATCTAAACCCTGCGCACTCAACATGCACGAAATCACGAAATCCAATAGCAAACACCGAACAGGCGTAAAGCACATCAAAAGCACGGAGTGCAAAAGTCAACCATCCATATCAGGGTCAGAATCAACGACATAATGCGGCTCAAATCAAAATCAAGTGTACCGCAAAGAAAAATCCCATAACCGTGTGCATCAGCGTGCACAAATCAAATCACAACACCAAAATGCATGAAAACCATGCTGGAAGCATAAATCAAATCACTGAATACTGTAGGCATGAAATCTCAATCAATACCTCAAATGTAATAACTCTGCGCAAAATATATAAATATCCAGTGGGTGTATGAAACCAAAATCATGAAACCCAGTCATCAAAACTAAATCATGCCAACAGAACGCCCAAGATACCGAAATCCCAAAATGACGGATACGTGATAATCGAATCACAAAATCACAAATCATAAATACCGTCTTCGGTAGTTCCTCCTTCGAGGTCGAGAAGGAGTCGGTGAATCCACTGCTAGCAGCGCAGGATATCCACCTGCCTCTTGCTCACGGTCTGGCGTCCTCTGACTCTCTGGGTCCTTATCTTCTCTGCGGATTACCAATCACGCGGTCAATCGGCTCATCGGCCCTGTCAGGTGTGCTAACGGGGTCGATTCCGTTCTGGCACTTCTCTGGTCACCTCTCGGTCAAACCTCACGACCACTCGTAAGGCAGCATATCACTGGCGTCGGCCTCTGGCTTTCTGAATGTACGTCACACATCTGATCCTGGGTGCAAACATCATTGCAGCAGCGCCCTGGAAGGAATCCTACTCAAGGTCTCTTCCAATCATGCCTATGCCGATCTGTACAGAGGCTGGCTCTCCTGCACAACCTCTTCTCGCTCAAAAGACACCTGTGTCCTCAGCACAATATTTCTCAGAAACTGGTCACATCGCAACGTCTCTGTAAGCAAATCAGGTCTCTCGTCTCGATGGGAAGCAATGACAGCTCATCAGTGTCTCACACGAACCTCTTGTTCCAACTGTCTCTATCATCGTCCACTAAGACGTCATGCCAAGCTACTATGCACTGCACTGTCTCGGCCACGGTCAATCTGAAGTCTCTCACACGGACTCGAAGTCGCGTACTCTGTAGCTTCATCATTCTGTAGCAGATGTCAGGCCGAACTGGTCCTCGGGAACACGTCTCAACCATTGGAGGAATACTCATCACCCGTCTATCCTTGATCAATTCGCAACGCATCTGGTTAAGTTCCTCTATCCGAACTTGGTCAACTACCTCGTCGACAATGCCGAACTCTGGCCTGCTGGTGTGCGCAAAATGACCACTCCTGGGTCCAGGTCTTTTCGTAACGTACTCCAGAAAGGTCCTGTTGAGGCTCCTTTCTCAAATCTCAATCCTGCCGAATTGCCCGGAAGTCATCATCCAATGCTGAAGCTGAAGCTTATTCCGGAACGGCTGCATACTTATCGCGCTTCTTTCTGGAAGATACATCCATATACCACGCCTCGGGGTGCATATCACATCTCTAATGTCAGCGGAGTGGAACGTCATCTCGTCGAAACCTCGTACGAACTCTTTTCTTCACTCTGCGTCAATGTCGACTGACTCGGACTCGTCTCATCATGGCTATACGAACTGCGCTCTGACGGCTATGCTCGCATCTGGAGTCTCCCAAGCAGTGTCCCATCACGATATCCGAAAGATGTCGAACCATCCGATCGACTCGTCAGATCCTCATAATCCCCCAAGAGCTCACATCTCGGGTACAGTTTAATAGTATCGAGTACATGCCACAGCGTCGGTGGTCCAGCCGTAGAAGGGCAAACCCAAGCCTCACTAATGGCGCCGCGGAACCGCCGTAAACCCTAAGGTTCAAAGGCTGTCACACGGTCATTAAGTCGAGTTAGGGTTTCATTCTTCTAGAGGGTCCATAGAATCACCTGCATGTCTTTCCGTATACTTTAAACTTGGAAAATGGCTCCTGACATTCGATCGTCTCAATCGACTCTCAACGAACCTGCATGAAGTCGTCTCTAGCTGGAATCAATCCGCCTGACGTCCTCGCATCGGGGTAAGCGAACTCACCACACGTCCTAGTCATTCATCCTCCGGTGACTAGCGACTCGCTATCATCTCTCTAAGTACATGCTCATGCTGCAGTAGCTCCAATCATCTGGGCGATATCTCATCATTTGCAGCAACAGCTGGCTCATACACCTGTACGCCGAACAACGCCTCAATCCTCCAGGAAAGGCAATACATAAGCGGTCATCTCTGAATCAGCCTGCTCTAGATCTGAGTAAGACTCTCCACACTGGAAATCTTCAACTCAACTGGGCTCGCTCTGGCGCAAAATCGGACGAATCACCTTCGTCTCTCAAATCGGGTAGACTAGCTACCATCTGTCGCATATCTGCCTGAAAGCTCCGGCAATCTCAGCTCGTAAGCCTCGGAAGCGACATCCTGTCAATCTCAGCAACAGCTGGTCCATCAGTCTGCACGGTAGGCGACATCACAATCCCTGAGGTATACTGTACATCAACAGTCCTCTCTCAACTGGCAGCTCTAACAAAGGCACGATCATCCGGTGCAAACCAAGCACTCGCCTCCACTAGAGGTCACAAACACCAACACTAACTCGAGACGTTCCCATGTCACCAGAAAACACAAAGGTCGGCCCTCGTACACAACGAGCTCACACCGGCCGTAACCCTAGCAGCAGCCCAAACTGCGCTCCAACATGGTGACAGGGATCTCAATCGAGTATCAAAAGAGAGCACATCGAAGGCAAGAAAGGAAACAACAGATCCAAAGGGGATACATGATCATAGGAAGGAACAACATCAATGAAGGTATGATCATGAAACTAATAGAATCGGGGATCTCAAATGGATGTATAATCCTGGATAGGAAGAGAATCACTGATCTCTAAACAAATGTCCATCCTAAGGTTCCTTAAGCGGAGTGGCGTGTCGTAAGTATGCCGCGGAACATACCAACGGTACGTCACTCTACTTTAGTCACCTAATCCATCAACCAAGGGTCATCCTAAAACGACGAAAGTTCGGGTTTACACCCCCTCAACCAAGTCTAAGTTCCGTATGTAGCAACTCCCTAGGCTCCACATAGTCAAACTTAGACTCGAACCAAGGTCAACCTAGCGCTCTGATACCAACTTTGTCACGACCCGAAAGAGCACGTGACTGGCCCTTGAACCATATGAAGCCTATAGGACTCCATCTGATCCAAGTAAGCCAAAAGCCCAGAAATCTAAAACCATTTTGAAGAAAAAAAGTAAAGAACTGGTTTAAAGAAGTGAAGAAATACAGGTTTGAAATCAAGGTTTTTAAATAACTAAGCCGAATGTATGTTTTGAAAACAATAAGTCTTTTCTAAAAATTTCGGCAGAGTTTCTCTTGTAAAACTGGCCCCGAATGGGGTACAACATGAATAACAATATATAAAATGATAAAGGCATCCCCAAGCGGGAGCTAGCTCTTCGTCAATCGACGGTCACAACCACGCAATGATATGATAATATACAACGCCAAGTGGCGAGGATCAAAACCAAAAGAAAGCTCAAAAGTAGCAAGAAAACCGCAATACTACTAAGCGCGACTCTAAGGTCGAATAATACAACACTGTCTCTGAGTCTGAAAGAATAAACAAGTTTTGGTTGATGGACATTCTAGATACAATGGAATAAATAAATACAAAGGTGATTCCTGATACAAAAGAATCCACCTACCAAAGCAAATCACCCGCAAGAAGGCAGTGTGCCAGAAATGCCGCAATAGAACCTGTACGGCAGAACCTGCAAGAATCTGTGGCACAACGGGGGTGAGTTGCCAACTCGTGAATAGAAACATCTACAAGGATAAATCGAATGCAAGACATAATCCTAAGTCAACGATCAGTAAAATATCCACAAGAGTACATCTGAGTGTAAGAAGGTGGCAAGGTAACATCTAATCAGGTATGTAATGCCAGGTACTCAGGTAATAACATGTCATCAGTGTAAGGTATGTCTGCATGAAGTATCAATGAAGAAATATCAATAATATCAATACACATATATTAGCGTCCCATACCACTAATATTGGTGTAAGATAAGTGTAAATCCAGTCTGTATATGAACCATGTCTGTATATATGTGGAACCCGTCCACCTGTCACCCACTGACAGCAAGCATCATGTATGCAATGTGAGGATATAACCAAAATCATGGAAAACTCATCATGAAACCCGTGCCAAACACCGACACGTAAATCCTCATCCATATGGGGCTCCGTCTGCGGATATCGGCCCTCGGCCCCGGCAGTATGAGTCAACCCATGTCCATCTCTGGGCTCCGTCTGCGGATATCGGCCCGTCGGCCCCAGCAGTATGCCCATCTCTCGGCTCCAGGCGGTATCCCCCGGATATCCGCCGAGCTCAGGTAAAATCACCGGTAGGTACTCGCCCGCCTCCAGGCTCAATCGGCATAACCCATCGATCATCTCGCCGAGGGGAACCATACCGGGCCCACCACGAACCCGCAAACGGTACGTCACCTCCTCGAATCGGGTTTCAAGCACACGTCTCAGCACCGAGAAAACGCGTGGTGGACGCACCGAAATATCATATCACGAGGTACCGGGTTTTCATAAAGTGCCTCTTTTCTTAAATAACCCCACGGTCCTCAAAACCAGAAATCACATGAAAATCCAACATCAAGCAGTAAATCCAATGCGATGTACTATGCAATCAATCCATGATATATGCGACATGTAAAGAGAGTAATCATATCGGAAATCATGCAACATGGAATAGGAATGCGCATATGTCAAAGGAAGCATCATATCACGAATGTAATAGTACTACTGTGTAGTGACATGGCAATTATCGATGATGAAGTGTGTGAGCCGGCAAATAGTGTACGTGAAACATACGCATCATCGATAATGGTGCTGGTGTCCTAACAGCATGATAATAACATGGTAATGAACATATGCCAGCAATGCGAATAGTATGAAAATGCGGAAATCTAGTAATCAACATCTCACTGTCTCATCACATAACAAATCTCACCATCATCAGATCATCTAGTCTGGATGTACTACTCTATATCTAGTACAAACGGTAACATCGGTAAAGTATGCATGCGGGGGTAAACACACATCCCAAGCCCGCAAGAATCACAAGTCATATCCCACATATGAATCGTATCAAAATACCGATCTCAGGGCACCAAGCCCACAATATCGACTCATCTCCAAAGTCGTCACATATCATCAACCACAGTGTAAGTACATGTGAAAAGCAAGGGTATATGTATAGGTGTAATTCTATCCTAGGGTCCGCGACTATGAACTACACTAGTCACTTCTAACCCTACATATCCAAATACACCTAATATCACAATACCATATAATAAGCTATCTACGGACTGCGGGGGTGCTATACGCCATCCACCCGACTTTCCCCCGTAGATATAATCTACTCACCTTGCATCATCATATGCGGACATCACCATGCATTTGCTTGTCGTCCGAAGTCTTCATGGGTACCTACACATCAAAATATCGTATATGCGCATTAAAACCAAATCCAATCTAAAACGGCGCATAAAATCCAAAACGATACGATAAGGGGGCCTATAGGTGAGAACCTATGGCACGCCTTCAAAACCATCCATAATCCTCTATATCGTCGTATAAACGACAATAGTCGAGGCAAAACACATTCCACCATTTCAGAATCCAAAAATACGGAATACGGAAACACGAATCCAAAACGACAACATAGGATATATGTCCCAGATTTCACCCTAGAAGGAATCTGTCAAAACTAGAAGTACCCAGGGCCAAGAATTGATGAAATGGGGCTGTGCACAGAAAACGAGGAGTTTCCTCACAGGTCTGGCCGCAATTTGCGGCCAGAAAAGGGATTTTGGCGGCCTGAAGAAGGAGTGGGGAGCTAGGGTTTGGGGTTTTGCCTCTAGGTTGCCTGCACATCTCAATTTCCACTCAATATTATTTTAGGGTTCTCGGGGTGTTAGCAGATTCCAAATAACAGTGGCAGATTTCACATTTTCCCCGATATCGGTTTCTAAAATCCGTATTTTGTGGTTCTAGCATCAGGTTAGGGTCTCAATTCAAACACTAGGGTGTTGGTATAATCTTAACTGAGCTCAATTTCATAATGCAACACCAATTCACTCAAACCCTAACTAGGTTTCTCTCAAATCCATAATATCGCACAATATCGATATAATCTTAACATGGGGTTATAGGAAAAGCTATAATTGGGCTAAGTGTTCAGAAATTACCTCAATTGGCAACTCAAGAATTTTCTTGAGTTGCCCCAAATGGTCACAATCCAAGCTTTCTTGGTCCATTGCAAAGATCTCGAGCTCGTGCATCTTTTTTGTGAAACCGAAATGGGATTTTGGTGTAGTTTTAGAGGTGAAATGAGGGCTTGAAGATGGAGGAAGAGAGGGGGAGCAGCAGCTGCAGGAGGAGGAGGAGAAATGAGAGGGAGAGGAATGGCCAAGGTGCTAAGTCAAAAGGTCAAGGGTGCCCATGCTTCTCTCTCACCTACCCTCACTCCCATTCCTTTTTCTTTTCTTTTCTTTTTCCCCTTTTCTTTTAAACCAAAACCCTTCTCATGAGAATAGTAAACACAAATGAATCCATGGCTATAAAAATGAACAAGTGTAGAAAATATGATATGTGCAAGTTTTGCACAAAATTGCCGAAAAACCCGATTAGCGATTTTAATCGCGATTAGCACCAAATTAGTGTCAAAATGATCACAACAACTTAAAAATGTCATAATTCCAATAAATAACTCATTTTAGAATTTTCCACGAATTTTCATAATTTTCCTCCATTTATTTGCATTTAAAAATAGATTTAATATTAAAATAATCAATAAAATAATATTAAATTATAAAAATTCCCAAAATTAATATTTTATATTTTTAAAGATGTTACATCTCATGAACTTATATATATCCAGACTGCCTCTTTGGTAGCATCCTTAGTACCGATGTATCTTGCCTTTAATAGTCTAGTAAGTCACGGTATCTAGCTTGGAACTCTTCCAACATACCGTTCCTTCGCTGAGGGTAAAGACAATACCTGGGACTGACATTCAGTCGTCCTTATCACCCTGGAACCTTACCAGTCATTCTCCCCAGGATCGATTGATACCATCTCACTACAACTAGTGAGAATCCTAACATCCAATTAGATCTATCTCATAGATCCAAAACCTAGGATTTAGAAGGTATCACCTTGATCCTATATGGAGAATCCTTGTGATAAGCGGAGATTGACCGAGCGTAGCATAGGAAACTCCTTCCCTATCAAGAATATGTTATCCACGTACTCTACGAGGATCACCACCATACTCCCTACTACTTTTTTGTATATACAAGGTTCATCTACCATTTTGATGAAGTCAAACTCTTTGACTACCACATCAAAAAAAGATGTTCCAACTCCGCGATGCCTGTTTTATCATATAAAACATCTTGCACACATTTCCGCTGCTCCCACTGTCTACGAAGCCCTCTGGCTGTGTACTTATAGACGCTCTCTTCCAAATCATCATTTAGAAAAGCAGTCATGACACCCAACCACCAGATATCGTAGTCATGATATGTAACCGTGGCAAGTAGGATCTGGATGGACTTAAGCATAGCTTTGAAAGTCTCAATTTTTCCATGTACACCAAGTAATCTTCTCAAGATATACTCGCTCCTGATGGGGATTTAACCCTTCAGATAAAGCAACCAAAGTCCATACTTTGTTGGTGTATAAGGATTCCATCTCAGATCGCTAAGCATCCAGCCATTCTTACAGAGTCCCACTCTTGATGGCCAGCTCGAAACTAGTTGGGTCATCATCTCATGATGCAATTCTCGTCCCACTGTCATAGAGAAACCGAAATATCTCTCAGGTGGGTGAGGAACTCTACTAGATCGGCGGAGAGGATGAGGTTCGTTGGAAACTATTGACTCCTTTGGTTCTACCAAATCATCAGCTGCAGTTTGTATAGCTGGAACATTTCCAGTTCTACATAACAGACCTTGCCTCGAGCTTGTCCGGATTTTGCTTTTAGACATAGGCCAGACAACCCCAAATGTTAACAAACTTAAGATATGGGCTCTTCCCTTTCCATATCACATATGAAGTGGTAGGCAACTGATTTGATTTGAACCCTATTCAATAGGTATGCAACTTCACAAGTGCATAACTCCCTAAAGGAAATAGGAAACTCAGTAGTACTCATCATAGAGCACACCATATCACATAGGGTGCTATTGCTCCGCCCCGATACACCGACGTGCTGTGGTGTATACGGAAGAGTAATGCTGAGAGAGAATCTCATTCTCCTTTAGAATAGTCCAGGAATTCCGTGCTCAAGTATTCTCCTCCTTGATCACATCTAAGGACATAATACTTTTACCCGTATTTTTGGTTCTCTACTTCTAACTCATATTCTGTGAATATCTCAAAAGGTTCGGACTTGTGTTTCAATAGGAACATATATCTGAATCTTGAAAAATTATCAGAGAATGGAATGAAGTACAAAGAACCGGTCCTGGCATATGTAGACAGGGGACTTTCATACATCAACATGTATCAATCCCAAGAGTTCACTAACTCTTTCTCTGTTTCCAATAAACAGAGCTATGGTCATCTTATCTTTGTGACATGACCAGCAAGTTTCACAAGATGTAAATTTAATCAGATTTAAATATGCATCTAAATGTAACTTAGCTAGTCGGGTCGCATTGATATGACCTAGTCTACAATGCCTCAAGAAGAATTTGTTCATTTCTGAACTCTTCCTCTCGTGTATGTTCTGTACACTAAGAACTGTAGTTTGATTTAGAACGTCAATACTTTTAGATAACGTGCCTGAACCGCTCAACTCTTGATATAGGAAATGTTCAAAACATTATCCAACAATACAAAATTATATCACTTCTTTACTAATAAAGAAACTGATATGATGTTGTATATCAGGTTCGGTATCTAAACACATTCGTTCAGAATCAATGTATTCAGGTAATATAGGGTGACAGTGACCAACAGACTTGGCTGCAACACTTGCACCGTTTTCTGTCTCATGAAACTTATCACCCGTTCTCAGTTCTCTACCTTTCTGTAGCCTATCTAACAGATTATATATGCGCGATCCTGATCTGGTATCTCATACCTAGGACGTAAAAGATACTGAGAAACAGTTCTCTGTAACGAACACATCCGAAGAAGATGCATCAACATACACTTTCTTCGTTTGGGCGGCACGGGAATTCTGGTAATCCCCAATTTCCTGCTCTGTCTTATAACAATTATAAGTTGGAGCGGGACCAACGTTCCCCTGCTCAGTATAACAAGCGGATTCGGTCAATATATCCATATTATTATCTTGATTAAGGCGTGATATGGTCGCTACCTGGAGAGAGAGAGAAGAAAACACTCAGCGTATGCTCTTGCAAGATTAGATTGGTTATATAATATATCTAATCAGAATGTCTCCCACTGTTTTAATCAAATCTTCCTTCAAACCCTAAAAGGAAAGACTAGCCGGGATTAATTACACGCTACAAGTTCGCTAATCTTTCAGCCAGGCTAGTGTCGGTAGTTTGAGGGAAGTTCCCCGTGCTTTCGCACGGACCTAATTAAAGTAAACCTCGTTTTCCCAGGGGCGTAACCCCGTTAACACCTTTCTAGACACCTACTTGATCGGAATGTGTAAAACTCTCCCAGGAGTAACTCTTACTCGCAGCGGGTATCGGGATCCAACTATCTCATAGAAGGTATGCAATCTCATTGCAAATTTCAACACTTGAAATTCTCAATAATATTTTACCCCAAGCGATCTATGACCTTGACAAGGTCAACAAACCATAGACCTCAAGTCAAGTTCAACCCGTCATTTCCTGATCGAATTAAACCCACCCGCACGACCCTTGACAAGGTCAACAAAGTCGCACGACTACCCTAATCCAATCGCATCATATGCTTATGCAGATAAGCATAAATAGCTACCGCACACTACGCCTTGATAAGGTCAACAAACGCAGCACGAATACTATGAAGTACTTATCTGAAATGACGGAGGGCTACGACGGGTTTTTAAGAAAACCCTTTGCGTAATGAACTTGATATCGCTGTAGAATCGAGTGATTTTAAATGGAGTGTTTTTTAGGCTTTTCTAGTTTTTGCTAAAGGGGTCACTCCCGGTGAAGGGATCGTCGGCCCTTTCCTCATCGAATAAGGTGCAGGATATATCATATATACCGCTGTGCAAAGCAAGAACTATAGAAGCAATCAAAAGACAAACCGAGTTTGTAGCATCTGCTAGTTTCACTAAAGAGATCACTCCCGGTAAAGGGATCGTCGGCTCTTTCCTTATCGAATAAGGTGCTGGATGTTCTACAAGGAACACCGCTATGCAAAGCAAGAACTAGAGCTACCAGTTTTTAAACAAGTTTCTACAACATCTTAGGTTACTTTTTAGTTTCATTAATCTCATTAATGAAGTCCTATTTTATTATGCTTCACAAGCATCACATTTGAAACGAAATCTGCAATATAACATATATCTCATATATATAATATAAACATTCATCTCAGGCAGTAATATGATCTCATCACAGAACATTGCAGCAGAAGAAACATATATGAAATATTGGATATATTAGGACGTCCGTGTTTTATTACGAGCATGTATAAAACACGGATTCCACGGTCGCGATGAATAACCAAACCCAGATCCCCAGACCCCTACGAGAGCGGCAAGCAACACAGCCAATTCTAGGGTTAGGAGACCCGGTCCCGACTCCTCGAGATGGTCTCCCACTGGACCCTAGAACCCGGTTATTTGTGCTCCCCTCCTTGGGTCTACCTAATGTGGAAAAGTAAATAATATACAACGGTGACATCTTCCGCAATCTGGAAGTGCCCCAATAAAAGAATATTACATACAAATGAATTTTACATGAATGAAAAAGAAAAAAACTCTCATCTCACATAAGACCCCCAGCTATTCAAACGCGACGATCCAATACAACATATCACAGCAACACATAATATCTCATATCATCAACGTAAGTAAATATGCGTATCCCAATTGTCGGTGATGTATAGCAACGAAACCGGCGATACACCATATATTACACTTACGGTCACAGAAAAGAAAGTGTAAAACTACAATAGTTGGAATCCGCAACCTCTTTAGACATCGCATGCCTAACCAAATGAATTACTTAGACATCGCATGCCTAATAATTATAAACCCCGCATTTTAGTCTCATTATCGAAAACTCTTTTCAATATCAAGTCGGGCAATTCAACAAGATTCCCGACATACTGATCGAATGCTCGTCGCAAACTTTAGTAGACGGCCGCACCCCCGGATGCCGTCGACAAAGTGCACTAAGGCGGAACACCGCTGCCGCAAGCACCCGAACGGATGCTTTTGGCGACGGGGTTCTCCTACAGTCACTTGGTCAGGGCTATAGGGCGTAGCTGTCTATTAAGTTTACCCGGCGAGTATCCGCGTACACTACGTGATTGCGATGGACTTTTGATCACATCAAAATTCCGTGGCAACCGATCATCTGAGACTAAACTGCTAGATTTATAAGATTCAAATTAGTTATCTCATAACAACAAGTGGATTCCAAATATTGTATCATATTCCAGGTAAATAGACAATGTTAAACTTTCCGATCGAATAATCAAACACCCAAGATTTCCCCAATATATCTCAACACTTGAAATCAGTTTAAAAACATCCATCACATGCTACAGTACCGATGGTCCAGCCGTAGAAGGGTCAAGCCAACGCCTCACATGTGGCACGCCGTACTGCCCCAAACCCTAAGGTTTAGAGGCAGTTCAAGACGGTCACATAATCGAGTTAAGGTTTGTTGTCTTCTAGAGGGTCCACCGTGTTGCTTGCATAACTTAGAAAGTTTCCAACTCGAGAAAAATCCAACTTTTGAAAAATTTTCCGACTAGGGAAAAAGTGAGTTATTGATATCCGTTCGAACTTTTTAACAGTTTCTAAAATTATCCGGACAAAACTAAACAAAGTTAAATTATCCGATCGAATCAACGAGTCCCCAGTACAACCTTAGAAAACTCAACACTTGAGTGGAATTAAAATATTCCCAGAAAAAATTGCCAAGAAAGGACCTAAAAATAATTAAGTGAAATTCCAGGGACTAAGTCAAATTTTGGCCACGGAACCGCCGCATAAACCATGGTTTGGCCGCGGTTCCGCGGTCAAATTGTTGACTCGGAGATCCGTACTTCACAGTAATTCTTAGTTTTTCCTGCTTGTTTTTCTGAGCATTTTTAATTCAGAAAAAATCAACTTTTTGAAAATTGTCCAGAGAGGGTTCCGTATCGGGGTTTCGGCGTTCGATCGGACTTTAAACTTCGTCTAGACTTTGCCTAAAGCTCTAGTTTGGCTCTGATACCACTGAAGGGTTGCTATGCACGTGCACAAGGGTCTACGAGGTATCAACCATGCCCGATTAAAAAATTAGCCGTGCCGATCAACCCGAAGCCGGATCTTTAAACTAGGGTTTAGGCGAAAACAAGTATGTTAAACAGTTTAACACTAAGTGAGAGGGATTACAACCTTTGAAGATCCAGTCCTTCACTTCTTAAGCTCCGTGTTGAGGTCCCTTCGCTGCGATCATCGTATTCCGGACTCTCGAGAGGATTCACGAAGAGAATGATGCAACCTTTGCTTCCGATCTTCGATACAAAGATGATCTACCTTGAAGTTTCGTTAACACAACCTTGTTGGGGTAAAAATTTACACCCCGGTTGACCGAGTCAAAATCAAAGTCAACCCCAAGCCAAGTGGGCCCAAGCCCAGATCCAGTGGGCCCATGCCCGGGTCGAGCCCGAACATGAAGCGACCGGCCTCCCCCCATGCCAAGATAAAAATTTTGTAATAAATAATTTTGTTGTATTTCTTTTATTTTATTTTTTTTTATTTTTGGATAAATGTAAGAAAAAATAGGCATAAAGCCAATTTTTTGTAAAGCCTATGGCTTATGTGCAAAAAGAAATGGCACATGAGCCATGGGATAGGCAAAATGCCATTTTGTGAAGCCCAAGGGGCTATGTGTAAAATGTATGGCCTATAAAGGCAAGGATAATGAAATATCCCAACAACTTTTTTTCTCTCTCAAAAAAAAGTCTCAGAGCTGAGCTCTTTCTTCCATCTTCAAGGTTCCAAAACCTTCTTCTTTCTCTTGAATTAAATCAAGAGTTTTACTCTTCTTTTTACAAAACAAAATAGTTTTTCACCACAAAACCCACAAAGGGAAACTTGGATCTGTCTTCAGATCCCTAAAAGGAGAGATTTTGAGATCTCACATCTATTGATCTTCAAGATCCAGCTAACAGAGGAGGAGGAAGAAGAACCCCTTTCACTTAACCCAAAAAAAAAGAGAGAAAAAAAAAGAAAGAAGAAGAATACACTCAGGAGTCCAACTCCTCTTTGATTTCTCATCAGAGAAATCTTTTTAGGCTAAAAGCCTCTTTTTCTCGCCGGCGCTCAAGCGCAGAGCGCCCACGTACCGACACGTGGCGCGCTTGCGCTCCAGCGCAAGCACTCGAGCGCAAGTCGCCCTCGTGCCGACACGTGGCGCTCTTGCGCTCAAAGCGCAAGCGCCCGAGCGCAAGTCACCCCGGTGTCGACACGTGGCGCGCTTGCGCTCCAGCGCAAGCGCTCGAGCGCAAGTCGCCCTCGTGCCGACACGTGGCGCTCTTACGCTCGAGCGCAAGTCGCCCTCGTGCCGACACGTGGCGCTCTTACGCTCAAGCGCAAGCGCTCGAGCGCAAGTCGCCTACGTGCCGACACGTGGCGCGTTGCGCTCCAGCACTCTGCGCTCGAGCGCAAAGCGCCCACGTGCCGACACGTGGCGCGTTCGCGCTCAAGCGCCTAGGTGCTGGCCCCACGCATCCTTTGGATGTCTTTTTCCCCTTTACTTATATATACATGTATATATATACATATGTATACAAATGTACACATACACATACTCCGCGACACTGTCCCTGTTAGAAAAAAATTTCTAACGGGGCACTGCCCCGCATCCCGCAAGGGGGCTGCTAGCCTCCTTGAGCCCCAGCCCGCTATCCGGGTAGCGGGACCCCCGTAAAAACTCTGCGTGGCTCCCGATATATTCAAACCCCCCCTCCAAAACAACACACACGCACACTGCACATTGAGTTCGCATGACCAGTTTAACCCGTTAATCGGAGGTTCCCTCGCCCCAAAGGCGAGGGGTAATTAACGGCAGCTTAGTCCGCGGCTGCCGGAGATTCGGATCCCCACAACCATTAAACTCTAGCCTACCCTAAGCAGGGGGAATCTGTAGTACGCCTGACAAGCATGCGCGTATTCCCATCTCAATGGGGTGATGAAAAACACCCTACAGATTCTGGCACGCCCGGTGGGACAAATCTCTCCTCCCATATTTCGGGTTAAACGTTCATGCGAACTCAGTCAATATACATATCGATTGCCTATACTGAAATGATGTTTTCTTTTCATGCAGCAATCAACTTTCGATGACAATGTCTCTCAAGACAAATTCAGCTTCCAACGTGACCCCGATTCCGTACGTGGTCAAGATCAATGCTCGTGTGGTTCTCCCCGCAAGCCTCAGTCGACAGTGGGAGGAACCGCCCCGCCAGTTCGGCTCCGTCATCATCTACCCTGCCGGAAGCGCTCATCTGGCAGAGATCCCAGCGGAACAGGTGGCCAAGCCGATCTCAAGGGGTAAGAGGCCGAATGTCGTGATCGCTAAGTCCCCACAACCGAAACTTAAGATGGTGTCTGAACGAGTCCCTGGCGCTCTAGCTGGGGGCAAGACTTCCGATGCGAAGGGCAACATTAAATGTTGCAGACGAGCTCAGGTGATGACTCCAACAAATGCACAATCGAGCGTGTCTCTAAGGCCCTCTATCAACCGGTCTGTGGCGTCTTCCCAAAGAGTCGAAGTCTGCCAGGCGTTTAGAACAGAAAAGTTAAGGCAGAAGCGGCTCAGGTATCGAGCCAACAAGAGGGCCAGGGCTTCAGCCAAATGGAATCGTGTGAAGTTCCAAGTGCAGGATTGCCCTGCGACGACGGCTGAGTCGGACGTAAGAATCAGCAATTCCTTCGAGCCTTTGAAGTGGGTTCAGAAAAACGCCATGACCGCCAGAATCAAGAAGACAGCGGTCCGAACAGTGCCACAAAGAGACGTGTCCCGGCCCCAACAGAAAAAGTATGACACTATCTCTTCAAGGGTCTATCAGGCGCTCTGTGCCGCACGAAAGCAGCGGGGCAAACCCAGGAAAGAAGCGCCAGCACCATTCAAGAACCGGGTTAGGCCAGCCGCCTTCAATCGACTACCAGCTACCGAAGCAAGGGGGTCAAGACAGCGATCCGTGAAATCAGCCGCCAATGATAGAAAGACGGCCGGATATATCACCCATACGGTCTATATGGCGGGCGGGCGCCCTAGCGACAACCTTCGCAGCAAAAGCAAGGACGGGGCCACCACATCCCAAGCCCAATCTAGCCTGAATGTGGTTGCCGCCGCCCAAGAACAGCCGCCCCCGCTGGATGAAGAAAACCCTCTCGATGAGGATGATAGGAAGAAAGACCCCTCGATCCATGCAGAGTCAACCTCGGACAGCGAGGAAGAGCCGACTTTCCGCCCCAGGACTGCGGAGCAAGAGCTGCTTCAAGAGCTTCGAAAACAGCTCAGGAGCAAAGATAAAGAGATGGCCAAGCTCTATTCAAAGATTGACGACTTAACGAACGTGGTGATGCAGCTTACGGCTCAAATTGCTTGAGCGCCTCCCAATCAGACACAAACCGCTACTAATCAGCCGGGTGATGACAATCCGAGGCAGCCAATGCCTGTTCCTTTGGGACCAAGACTGGTCGAGCCGCATGAAAGCCGGCCGCATTCCGCTTCTGGGGACGCCTTGGCCCCAGATAGCACTATCCCGCTAACACAGGATCGGATAATGGATTTGGTCACCAGCAAGGTTAAAACGTTGGTGGCCGAAGCCGAAGCTCAGAAAGAAATCGGCAGTAGTGGACGGCCATATCCCGCGCAGTACGATCTGATTGAGTTCCCAAGCGGCTACGTCATTCCTAAGTTCGGAAGATTTGATGGAACGGGGAATGCAAACCAGCACGTCGCCCACTTCAAAGCATCATGCGGAAATACAGGGGGCAATGACGCGCTCCTTCTTCGTCAGTTTGTCAACAGCCTGACCGGCGTCGCCTTCGACTGGTATGCGAGTATACCGGACGGGTCCGTCATTACCTTTGCCCAAATGGAGTCTCTGTTCCGACAAAGGTTCATGAGCGTCAGTGATAAAATCTCCATTGCCGACCTTGTGAGGACCAAGCCGAGGAAGAATGAAAGCAACACCGACTTTATCGCCCGATGGCGTAATCTTACAGTCAAGTGCGAACCGCCGCTGGAGCAGGACCAGTCCGTCAGCCTTCTCATTGGGAACCTCAGCAATTGGATGGTCCCATTCTTGTGTACAGCGGGCCTCAAGACATTTCAGGAGCTAACCAAGAAAGTCCAAATGCTAGAACGCTCGAAGCAAGAGTCCCCGCCGGACTCTCAGAGAGACAAAACCTGGAAAAGCAAGCGGAACGACAACCGTAGAAGTGGGAGTTCCAGCAATACCAATGTCTTCAATGTGTCCGACAATGAAGAAAAGCGAAGGGCGGCCGAATCCAAAACTAACCGGTCTCGAAAGCCATTGCTGGGAGGAGACGGGCCTTCCCTAGAGGAGAAAAAGAACAAGGTTTACTCTTTCAGAAGGGACAAGGTCCGCAAGATATTTAAAGATGCCTTGAACAACGGCCTACAATTGCCAGAGTCGAAAAGACCCCAAGAAGCAAAAATGACCGACAATCCCCTGTATTGCCCGTACCACCGAGTAGTGAGCCATGCGATCGAGGATTGCTATATCTTCAAAGACTGGGTCGAGAAGCAGTACAAGGCCGGAGAGATCGAGCTGTCCAAAAGCGTGTTGGTGAACAATCAAGTTACAACCGCCAACTTTATACAGACGGAAGCTGAAGCCTTCTGGGAGCAGACAGCCGAACCCGCTGCCCTGACAAACGAAACTGACTCGTCGGGGCCTCCGTGGAGTACGCACATATCTAATAAGACGAAGAAGATGCTAAAGCTACTTCAGAAAGAGCCCAGGATGGAATGGGAAGGACAGAAGAAGCCTGCCAGTCCATCTGCCAATGCGGCTCCATCAGGCTCAAAATCCAAGAAGCTCAAGAAGAAGAAAAGTGTAGCTGGGCGCGAAAAAGAGTCTGCAGGGAGATCGACCATTCAAAAATATATCGATTCCCTCGAAGAATATGAACAAAAGGAAAGAACACTGATTCAATTGAAGGAGTTCTTCCCTGTACAAGAGGCTGAAATTCTGGAGGAGTTAGAAGAAGACTCCAATGAAGAGATCCCAGTAGTGACCTGCTACGCCATCCATCTTGGCAGCGACTCCGAGGATGATCTCTGTTTTCCAGAAGAGGACGAGGAGCACACCACAAAGGCCAATCAAATCCAGCTCAGAAGCGGCAGGGCTCTACCGCAAAATCAGGGCAACGCCCCAAAAGGGAAGGAAAAACAAGTCGCTAATGAAGAAGATGGCAGAGAACCGGCCGATGAAAACATAAGTCCTTCCTCGGTGGACTATAATGTCTTAGCGCATCTCCGGAAGCTTCCGTCTCTCCTGAGCATCTACGACGCCTTGGTCCTATCTAAGGAGCTTAGAGATATTCTCATCCACGCTCTACAAAACCCCGAGCGGTATCAGGCCCACTTTGCGGAAATTAATATGAAAGAAGCCCAGCACGCTTTGCATGCCGCCGCAGTCACATTTAAGGATGAAGACTTGCTACTAGGAACGGCTGAGCATAATCGGCCGCTTTACATGACCGGGTACAGCGACGGAGATCGAATTAATCGCATATTGATTGATCCGGGGTCCTCAGTGAACATCATGAACTTGCGAACTCTGAAGAGTTTGTCAATGGACGTCCGACATATGTCAAGGGAAAGGATTGTCATTCAAGGATTCAACCAAAATTGCCAGCAAGTTCTGGGGTCCATAGCTCTGCCAATCAAATTCGGGGATCTGCAAACTGAAGCTAAGATATACGTGATCGATGCCGACACGTCTTATAAGATTCTCTTGGGGCGGCCGTGGCTCCACGATTACGGCATCATTCCGTCAACTCTCCATCAATGCATGAAGTATACTAAAAATGGCGAAGAAAGACGCATTGACGGAGACATCCAGCCGTTCGGTGTGCATGAAGTCCGATATGAAGATTCTCGGTACTTTATGAACCACCAAAATGCTAAGCCACAACTGACTGAGGATAGACCGGCCCCAAGACTCAAAAGCAAATCTGCGCCGGCTATCACTTTCAAAAGCAAAAATACCCAAGTGCGCCCGCATTTCGGCAGCGACACTGATAAGTCCGATGCTGGAAGCCCGTCCTTCCGCCAAACTCGCCCTCAATTCGGCAGCGATACGGACGAATCTGTTACTGAAGGCCCATCTAGCAGCAAAGTCCGCCCTCGTCTTGGTAGTGACACTGAAGAGTCAGAAGAAGAGGACCTGCCGTGCAACAGCTGTGCAGATTGGCCCCCCATGCAGCAAGCGAAACTACGAGAGACCTTCGAAGTCGCAGAAGGGTCCCTGGCCATCACAAGGGTGCCGGAACGGATGTGCAAAGAGCTCGACGCATTATCAGTCTCTACCGTGGACCAGCTGGAAACTTTTTACGTGCCCGGGAGGAAAAATGGACAGAAGGGCATCCTGTTTTACAGGTCAAACCCCGTTGTGCACCCGGACGACCTTTCTGTCGCATGCCTTCCCTATGAGAGAGGCATAAGAGCCGTCCTCAATCCCCGATACTATGCGCTCGAGATGCGGGAATACTTTAAGAAATGCGCATGCCGGTTATATCAAACGGAGTTCGAAGAAAAGTTTTACGAAGGGCTATGGTATCCGCCCCAGGTCCGAGCACTCATCGATGGACGAATTCCAGATAGACGGGGCATAGGCTACATTCAACCTGATTCCAAAGCGTGCTACATGATCCATGTTGGTGAGGCCAGCGAAGGATCGAATAATGATGACGAGATAGCCGAGCCAGAAGAAGCTCCTCAAGAGCTCGAAGATGGCGGACAAGCAACCTTTGATGAGCTAACCGAGATTGACTTAGGAACGCCCGATAATCCAAGGCCGACCTACATCAGCTCACTCTTGTCGGAGGAAATGAAAAAGCAGATAATTGCCCTGCTGCGTGAGTTTGTCGACTGCTTCGCGTGGACGTACAAAGAAATGTCTGGCCTTTCCCCTGAGGTAGCCGTGCATAAGCTGTCTATTCTCCTGATGCTAAGCCAGTCAAACAAGCTCCTTGAAGAATGAGAAGGGAGTTGGAAGAAAAGGTCATCGAGGAAACCAAGAAACTCATCGAGGCCGGCTTCATCAGGGAAGAGAAATATGCAGACTGGATCGCATGCATAGTCCCAGTGAAGAAGAAAAATGGGCAGATCCGAGTTTGTGTCGATTTCAGGGACCTCAACAAGGCATGTCCTAAAGACGACTTCCCGCTACCGGTCATGGAAATGATGGTCGATGACACCTCAAATTACGAACTGTTCACCTTTATGGAAGGCTCGTCTGGATATAATCAGATCAAGATGTCGCCTGAGGATGAGAAGCACACAGCATTTCGAACCCCGATCGGAATATATTGCTACAAGGTAATGCCATTCGGACTGAAGAACGCAGGTGCTACATATCAAAGGGCAATGACTAATATCTTTGATGACCTAATCCATACGGTCGTCGAATGCTATGTTGATGATCTGGTCGTCAAGACTAAAGCCAAGGCCGATCATATCCAAGATCTCAGGACCGTTCTCACCAGACTGAGGGAATACGATCTGAAGATGAATCCTCTGAAGTGCGCTTTTGGCGTGTCATCGGGAAAATTCCTGGGCTTCATAGTTCGACATCGAGGGATCGAAGTTGACCCATCAAAGATAAAGGCCATCATGGAGATGCCTCCTCCGAAGAGTCTGACGCAGCTAAGATCTTTTCAAGGCAAGCTTACTTATATACGGAGGTTTATCTCAAATTTATCGGGGAGATGTAGGCCCTTCTCAAAGCTCATGAAGAAAGGAGCTCCTTTTATCTGGGATGCCGAATGTCAAGAAGCGTTCGAAAGCATCAAACAGTACTTGTTGCACCCTCTAGTGTTGGCCGCTCCCATTCCAAATAAACCGCTGATTCTCTACACTGCCACGCTGGACGAGTCACTCGGTGCGCTCCTTGCGCAGAATAACGAGGAGGGAAAAGAAAATGCCCTCTACTACCTCAGTCGAACTCTAGTCGGGGCGGAACACAACTACTCCCCAATCGAAAAGCAATGCCTGGCTCTGATATTTGCTGTGAAGAAGCTGAGGCACTATCTGCTCGCTCATCGGGTTATGCTGATCTCCAAGGTCGACCCGCTCAAACACTTGATGACCAAAGCAAGCCTAGCCGGCAGAATGGCAAGATGGGCTGTCATGCTACTTGAGTTTGATATAGTTTATACCCCTCAGAAAGCAGTAAAAGGGCAAGCTCTTGCAGACTTTCTCGCTGCTCATCCCATACCAGAAGGGTCGCCACTAAATTATGGGTTACCCGACGAACAAGTGCTGCACCTCGAGAATGACGAGCCATGTTGGGAGCTCTACTTCGATGGGGCCTCATCGATAAGAACCTCCAGTAAATCAAGCGTCCCGGAGATAAAAGCAGGGATAGGATTGGTGTTCATCACACCATTAATGGGAACCCTACGGCGTTCTTTTGCTCTCACCGAGCCTCGGACAAACAATGAAGCTGAGTATGAAGCTCTGATAGCTGGTTTGGAGCTCGCCATAAAAATGGAAATCCGTCGGCTACGAGTTTACGGTGACTCCCAGCTCGTCGTCAACCAAGTAAGCGGCGATTATAAGATATACAAACTCGAATTAGCTCGGTACAGGGGCTGAGTGGTGGAACTCATGAAACGGTTCACTCATATTGAACTAACGAGAGTCCCTAGAGCGTTGAACGGAAAAGCCGACATACTCGCTCGCTTAGCCAAGGAGCTGGCTGATCCTAATATGGACGAAATTCTGATCACAGTCAGGAGCCGGCAAATTCTACCCCCAGTCTCTCTACGAGAAGAGGAAAGCGCGGAACAGAAGAGCAGTCCTGCGGAAGAAGCTTCGATCATCCAAGACGAGCCCGATTGGAGAGAACCCTTCATAGAGTACCTCCGATACGACAAGCTGCCCGAAGAAAAATCTGCGAGGATTCAGCTGAAGAAAAGAGCTCTCCGATACGTGTTTGTAAATGACACGTTATACCGCAGGTCATATGACCAACTCTGGCTCAGGTGTCTGTCATTGGCCGAAGCCCAAAAGGTCATGAAAGATGTACACTCGGGCGTTTGCGGTGCTCACCAATCTGGCCCCAAGATGCGACTTCAAATCAAACGGCTTGGGTATTACTGGCCCATCATGATACGGGATTGCGGAGAGCATGCAAAGAAATGTTATATCTGCCAAATTCACGGTGATTTTATTCACAAGCATCCCAACCCATTGCATCCTACAGTGGCGTCATGGCCCTTCGAAGTTTGGGGCACCGACATTGTTGGCCCAATTGATCCTCCGTCATCTAAAGGCCACCGGTTCATACTGGCCGCGACAGACTACTTCTCCAGGTGGGCTGAAGCTGTCCCGCTAAAAGAAGTCAAGACAAAAGATATTCTGACATTCTTCCAGCATAATATTCTATACCGTTTCGGTACACCAAGAAGAATCATTTCTGACAACGGGCCTTCTTTTAAAAGCTTCAATGTCTGAAGGTTCGCTACTCAGCACAAGATAGACTGGAGATATTCCTCCATCTATAATCCAAGAGCCAATGGGCTAGCCGAAGCCTTCAATAAGACTCTATGCAAGCTCCTGAGGAAAAATGCTTCAGCCAACAAGAGAGACTGGAGTCTCAAGCTTCACGAGGCATTGTGGGCATATCGTACCACGCACCGTACTCCAACTCAGTCCACTCCATACTCATTGCTTTTCGGAGTGGAGGCGGTCCTCCCCCTCGAAGTCGAAGTTCCAAGCTTAAGAATGGCCGTTCAGCATGAGTTGACGGAGGAGGAAAACGTGCTCCTTCGACTTGAAGAACTCGATGCCCTCGAAGAAAAGAGGCTCGCGGTGCAGCAAAGTCTGGAGCTATACCGAGCCCAAATGTCACGGGCCTATGACAAGATAACCCGTCTCCGTGCTTTCAAGAAAGGTGAATTGGTTTTGGTCCTCAAAAGACCGATTATCCCCAATCGACATGCCAAGGGAAAATTCGAGCCGAACTAGGAAGGACCATACGTCATTGAGAAAGTATTCGACGGAGGATCCTACCAACTAATAAGTGCAGAGGGAGAAAGGCCGATGCCACCCATCAATGGACGATATCTCAAGAAATACTACACATGAATGCTCCAAGTCGCAGGCGAATTGAGCATATCAGCCCTACGGTCTGGATCAGACATCCTGCAAAACCGTATACAATCCACGGGCGTAAATGACCCATATTTCTCCCAAATCCTGCCGGCGAGACTACTTTAAAGTCCCACCAGCGGCAAAAAAAAAAAGAAAAAAAGAAAAAGAAGAAATAAACGGTATGTCCACAAGCAAAATGGGCACGGATGAAAACCCGAAAGGGCTCCGTGAGTAAAAACAGCAGGACTACCGGCGAGTCTGTGAAAACCCGAAAGGGCGCGAACTCGTGAAATGAGATGAAGTACACTCACAAAGTCCTCTCGACCTTGTGAGGAGAAAACCCCTGCGTGAGATCCTTACGACTCACAAAGGAGCAACACACTTAGGAATCCTCACGATTCCTAAGGAGAAAATACACCTGCGGGATCCTTACGACTCGTAGGGAGAAAATGCTTTTATGGGACCCTCACGGCCCATAAAATTGAAAAGCCTTAGGTGGTAGGGACCCAAACCTACCTCCTAAGCCATCGTTCCCCAACGGGCAACGGCAAATGATGAGTCGCTCCTGGCATTTCGCTTCAGTGTTAGCGGTGCTGATGCCGACCAAAAACCCAAATCCCAAGTCCTCCCAAGGCAAATGATGAGTTGCTCCTGGCATTATTCCAGTGCAGCAATGCTGATGCCAAACAAGATACAAATTCCAAGTCCCCAAACTGCGAATGATGAGTCGCTCCTGGTATCATATTCCAGTGTAGCGATGCAGACGCCAACCAAATTCCAAATCCCATACCCCAAACGGCGAATGATAAGTCGCTCCTGGTATCATATTCCAGTGTAGCGATGCAGACGCCAACCAAATTCCAAATCCCATACCCCAACGGCGAATGATGAGTCGCTCCTGGTACCACATTCCAGTGCAGCGATGCAGACGCCAACAAAGCCCTGAAATTTTTCCGGCCCTACGGTCTGGATCATACATCCTGCAAAACCGTATACAATCCACGGGCGTAAAACAATCCCGATCTCTCCAAAAAAAAAAGAGAGAAAAAGAAAAAGCAAAAAAAAAAAGGGGTATGTCCACAAGCAAAATAGGGCACGGAGGAAAACCCGAAAGGGCTCCATGAGTAAAAACAGCAGGACTGCCGGCAAGTTTGTGAAAACCTGAAAGGGCGCAAACTCGTGAAAAGGAGATGAAATGCACTCTCAAAGTCCTCTCGACTTTGAGAGGAGAAAATTCCCGCGTGAGATCCTTACGACTCACAAAGGAGCAACACACTTAGGAGTCCCCACGACTCCTATGGAGAAAATACACCTACGAGATCCTTTCGACTCGTAGGGAGAAAATGCTTTTATGGGACTCTCACGGCCCATAAAATTGAAAATTCTTAGGTGATAGGGATCTAAACCTACCTCCTAAGCCATCAATTCTCAAATTCTCTCGGGGCAAATGATGAGTTGCTCCTGGCATTATTCCAGTGCAGCAATGTAGATGCCAAACAAAAACCAAAATCCCAGAATCCTCTCAATGACAGATGATGATTCGCTCCTGGTACCATATTCCAGTATAGCGATGCTGATGTCAACCCAAATCAAAATCAACAAGTCAACTTCCACTCCGACACCGCAGAAAGCGGAGCAAGTCAGAATCCAATCTCGACACCGCAAGAAGCGGAGCAAGTCAAGTCTACCCCTGACACTGCAAGAAGCAGAGCAAGCCAAATCAAGCACCGACCGTCCACGTCGCTAAAAGGGCAGCACCGACCGTCCAAGTCGCTAAAAGGGCAGCATCGACCATCCAAGTCGCTAAAAGGGCAGCACCGACCGTCCACGTCGCTAAAAGGGCAGCACCGACCGTCCAAGTCGCTAAAAGGGCAGCATCGACCGTCCAAATCGCTAAAAGGGCAGCACCGACCGTCCACATCGCTAAAAGGGCAGCACCGACCGTCCAAGTCGCTAAAAGGGCAGCACCGACCGTCCAAGTCGCTAAAAGGGCAGCATCGACCGTCCAAGTCGCAAAAAGGGCAGCACCGACCGTCCATGTCGCAAAAAGGGCAAACCGACCGTCCAAGTCGCTAAAAGGGCAGCACCGACCGTCCAAGTCGCTAAAAGGGCAGCATCGACCGTCCAAGTCGCAAAAAGGGCAGCACCGACCGTCCATGTCGCAAAAAGGGCAGAACCGACCGTCCAAGTCGCTAAAAGGGCAGCACCGACCGTCCAAGTCGCTAAAAGGGCAGCACCGACTGTCTAAGTCGCAAAAAGGGCAGCACCGACCGTCCATGTCGTAAAAAGGGCAGAACCGACCGTCCAAGTCGCTAAAATGGGAGCATCGACCGTCCAAGTCGCAAAAAGGGCAGCATCGACCGTCCACGTCGCTAAAATGGCAGCATCGACCGTCCACGTCGCAAAAAGGGCAGCACCGACCGTCCAAGTCGCAAAAAGGGCAGCATTGACCGTCCATGTCGTAAAAAGGGCAGCGCAGGATTCCTACAAAGCGGGAACCAGATAACTCTGGGCCAGGGAAAACGTCTATCACGGGCACTCCGTCTCGGAGACATGTCAAGCAATGACCGTCCATGTCGCAAAAAGGGCAGTGCCATCTTCCCAAAAAGCGGGAACCAAATCAAGTCACCTCCACATGAAAGAAGATTCATCAATTTCATGCACACAACCCACATATGTGGTGTGCATTTATTGATTGGGGGCAATTTGTTGGGGTAAAAATTTACACCCCGGTTGACCGAGTCAAAATCAAAGTCAACCCCAAGCCAAGTGGGCCCAAGCCCAGATCCAGTGGGCCCATGCCCGGGTCGAGCCCGAACATGAAGCGACCGGCCTCCCCCCATGCCAAGATAAAAATTTTGTAATAAATAATTTTGTTGTATTTCTTTTATTTTATTTTTTTTTATTTTTGGATAAATGTAAGAAAAAATAGGCATAAAGCCAATTTTTTGTAAAGCCTATGGCTTATGTGCAAAAAGAAATGGCACATGAGCCATGGGATAGGCAAAATGCCATTTTGTGAAGCCCAAGGGGCTATGTGTAAAATGTATGGCCTATAAAGGCAAGGATAATGAAATATCCCAACAACTTTTTTTCTCTCTAAAAAAAAAGTCTCAGAGCTGAGCTCTTTCTTCCATCTTCAAGGTTCCAAAACCTTCTTCTTTCTCTTGAATTAAATCAAGAGCTTTACTCTTCTTTTTACAAAACAAAATAGTTTTTCACCACAAAACCCACAAAGGGGAAATTGGATCTGTCTTCAGATCCCTAAAAGGAGAGATTTTGAGATCTCACATCTATTGATCTTCAAGATCCAGCTAACAGAGGAGGAAGAAGAAGAACCCCTTTCACTTAACCCAAAAAAAAAGAGAGAGAAAAAAAGAAAGAAGAAGAATACACTCAGGAGTCCAACTCCTCTTTGATTTCTCATCAGAGAAATCTTTTTAGGCTAAAAGCCTCTTTTTCTCGCCGGCGCTCAAGCGCAGAGCGCCCACGTACCGACACGTGGCGCGCTTGCGCTCCAGCGCAAGCGCTCGAGCGCAAGTCGCCTTCGTGCCGACACGTGGCGCTCTTGCGCTCAAAGCGCAAGCGCCCGAGCGCAAGTCACCCCGGTGTCGACACGTGGCGCGCTTGCGCTCCAGCGCAAGCGCTCGAGCGCAAGTCGCCCTCGTGCCGACACATGGCGCTCTTACGCTCCAGCGCAAGCGCTCAAGCGCAAGTCGCCCTCGTGCCGACACGTGGCGCTCTTACGCTCAAGCGCAAGCGCTCGAGCGCAAGTCGCCTACGTGCCGACACGTGGCGCGTTGCACTCCAGCACTCTGCGCTCGAGCGCAAAGCGCCCACGTGCCGACACGTGGCGCGTTCGCGCTCAAGCGCCTAGGTGCTGGCCCCACGCATCCTTTGGATGTCTTTTTCCCCTTTACTTATATATACATGTATATATATACATATGTATACAAATGTACACATACACATACTCCGCGACACTGTCCCTGTTAGAAAAAAATTTCTAACGGGGCGCTGCCCCGCACCCCGCAAGGGGGCTGCTAGCCCCCTTGACCCCCAGCCCGCTATCCGGGTAGCGGGACCCCCGTAAAAACTCTGCGTGGCTCCCGATATATTCAAACCCCCCCTCCAAAACAACACACACGCACACTGCACATTGAGTTCGCATGACCAGTTTAACCCGTTAATCGGAGGTTCCCTCGCCCCAAAGGCGAGGGGTAATTAACGGCAGCTTAGTCCGCGGCTGCCGGAGATTCGGATCCCCACAACCATTAAACTCCAGCCTACCCTAGGCAGGGGGAATCTGTAGTACGCCTGACAAGCGTGCGCGTATTCCCATCTCAATGGGGTGATGAAAAACACCCTACAAACCTAACACTCATGAAATGATGTGAACACCCTCATCTAAATGGCAAGGATAGATGAGGATGATGAAGTAGGATTTTTGCTCTCATTTGTTTTCTATTTCTCACTCATTTTCATCACAAAGATCAAAGCTAGAAAGCATTGCAAGCAAAGAAGAAGAAGGAAGAAGATGATGAATAATGATAGAATTCCTTTTGTGATGAATAATGATAGACTTTGATAAGGTTAGAAATGCAACCATGGTTCAAGTAACCATTGTAGAGAATTAACTAGGGTTAGGGTTTAGGGTTGAGTTAAAGAAATATCTTGCAAAATATCTTTTCCAAAACAAAAAAGAAAACCTTCTAGAAACTTCTAGAAATGATTAACCCTAATCAAACCCTAACCATGTTTAATCTCCAATAAACATGTTGCATTAATAACCATATCATGTTACAATATTATATATCACATATATAATATTTATTGTAACAAAATAAAATAATACAAATAACATATATCGCATATATATCAATGTATTACCCGAGTGAGAAAAAGAATCTTTTAGTGAGCTAATATTAGTTAATGTAATTTAATATATCATATATATTATTATACATTAAATTATCGAATCAACACTTGATCCAACAATCCGGCTATATCGCATATAACCGACTAATATTTATCCGTACCGATTCATCGAATCAACACTTGATCCGATGACCCGGCTGATATTATATATCGCGAGAATAGAATACGGTATCTCATATCGCATTATCCTCGGTCCCGCACATATCACATATGTGCCCCTACTCCGTTTTGCCTGAGCCAAGAAACCTTTGTGTAGGACTCTAAAGAATCGTCAATACGCCGGCAGTAGGTGATGATCATATCAAACACCCACAAGCTGCAAGCGGTCAGCTAAACGTAACAGCCACCCAGGTATTGAGCGTTCAGAAGATCAACAAGCAAGCATGTACATTCTCCTGTGAATCCAAACAGTAACACTCTCGTACAGTCCGGTCTCGTCGTCTGATATGTCGCATATCTCACCTAGGGGTGGTAAACGTCAGACCCCAGTAGCTCGATAAGTCGTGTCGATATGAGGTCTATAACAGTTCGAGAAACTACTGATAACACTTACCAGTAAATCTCAACAACCCTGGCCAGGGATTTCCAGTTTTAGCCAATCGAACACAGCACAACATCAACTCCCTATACCGGGTGAGACGAATCCCCTCCTATTGCTCATTGCCTCCATGTGATTCGGGACTGTACCCAAAAGCCACCATTTTGCACGCCCTCTTGGACATGGTATGATGGAAATCAAAGCATAGTGGGAATCACACAGGACTCTATGACGATCTCGGGTCAACAGACTACTCTGTACCAGTGTCACCGGAGAACTGCCATCTGACGTAAGGTATAATACCATCTGGGAGTTCTCGGCGAGTCCGTACAGTGTACCAGTCTCCACTGAGCACCCGTACACCATCCTTGATGTCAAACACCGATGGATATGGGATCATCCATCGCCCATCATATGGGTCAAGATGCGTATACGCTAGTCTACTCTGGTGCATCGATGCCCTGTCTTGATACACCCTCGACTAGGAACAGTTACAGAATGTACTTGTCGACTACTGTGGCCCCACTAGTATGATCTCATCATAGTCCCAGTAGTTGAGTACATATCCTAAGGGCTTTATCAACATGTAACATAGAGACAATCACATAGAGACAATCAGAGTACATGTTAAGATAAAGTACAACCAGATAGCATACTATCATGTCGAGCAAGAAAGTCCTCCCTACATATGCCCAAGCATCCATTACAATATACACCGTATGTACAGCAATGGTCTCTAGGGCATACATATAACTAACACACAGATCACGAGAGGGGCAGCATAAACATCAAGATGTGTGCGGAGTTCGAGAGAGATAAAGGTCAAAGAAATTAAAAGTATAGCCATTTTGGATAGTTGAAAATCTGAAGATATTTTGGAACCATTTTGCAATTTGGGATCTGTAAAACAGAAGAAAAAAACAATACAAGGAAGCCTATGAAAAACGACATTCCAGACCTTCCAATTGACTACGGAACCGCGGTCAATAGGCCTTTTGGACGGCGATTCTGCGGCCATGTCATGTCTTCTCCGGATCATCTTTTGGGGGTAGTTTGGTAATTGTATAGGGGCTCAGAATATGTCCCTAGGATTTCATTTCTCTGCCTATAAATACTTCAGTTTTGACCCAAGTTAGGAATACTTTTCTTTTCTAGGATTTAGTATAGTTTAGTTTGTATCTTCTTCTTCATCATTATCTATTCTCCATGAAATTGTAGTAAGAGTTTTTGAGGGGAAAATTAATGAAGATAAGGTTTTTTTATTAACTTATATCATTAAATTATTGTATTGTAATTTTAATTTCTAATGTAACTTTTATTTGTTGTTAAGTAGTTGTTGTTATTTATTGTTTTGTTTTCCATCATGTCACGCCCCACCTCCAATATAGAGAGTATTGTCCGCTCTGGCCTAAACCGCATGGTTTTGTCCTTCGGGACAAACCGGACTTGACCAGGGGCCACTTCCCAGGAGGTCACCCATCCCAGAACTTCCCTGGCTCGAGCACGCTTAACTACGAAGTTCTCAATCTCTTATAATGCCGGTTCATTTAAAAGACGCCTTTGTATTGAAGAATGATATCATTTCATTTATAGTTCCGGATCTGCCATCTTTCAGAATGTATTATTCCCCATTGTTCTACAGTGGGTCCCACGGATTCAAGAGGTGTCCCCCGCCCCCTTAGCATGACACTTGGCGTGGTAATTTGTTCCGTGAACAAGAACCGGGTCCCGACATTCTCCCCACCTTTGAACAATGGTTCATCCTCGAACCACAAACCTCCTATTGAAGGACCAGCTCTGATACCATTATTGGTAGGATACAGACTGATACTATAAAACTGTAAATCGGTACTACTCGTTGAATATTAAAACGTATGCACTATAGTCGAGCATATGAATATTGATATAATCAAAATAGCATGTTGCCAGCAAATAATGTGGCAGGACATGTTCCTAATTCCGGATTTCCTGTTTAGTGTATTAGGTTCAATACCCAACTACAAAAAGAACCAAACCCGACCAACCCTAAATCCTATGGCTCTGATACCAAACAAAATCTGTCATGCCCCGCTTCCCAAGATACGTAATCACGGCACGTGACAGAGTCAACCATGCTACCTGTGGCTAGGAATCATCCCTCCACAGTCACATTACTGTTGTCGAGCGGATATCAAGAACAGTAAAACTACTATATCTATCTATCACATGTCCATCTGCCACAGTCTATAAAATTAAGAAATAAATGTAGCGGAAACGAATCAAGATCCAATAAAACAATAGCATCTGAATCACGTCCCAATATAGGCTCATGATTGTTCGTGTGAAAAGTGTTTTTTGTAAATAACCGCAATCAAGACGGTGTCGCTAGTAGCTAGCCGTGATGAGTATGGGTCGTCCACAGGGAAAAGTGAATTCTTTTCTTTCTTTAGACGAGTTGATAAAAGAGATGGGTGATTGTTGTTATTCTATTTTAATACAGATATAAAATTTATAATAAAAAGGCTTGTAGGGTTCATACAACTTAGCAGCTAATGAATGAATATTAAAAATGACTCTTTTTATCTTTTAATAGTTTAAAACTAAAGCGATAGCGCTGAATGAGGATTAGGGTTCTTGGAGAGAATTAGGGTTTTCCACTACCGACCCTTGTCCGTCCATTGATCTCTATTCATGTCAAGCCCTTAACAAAAGAAGTGTTTAACCAATCTCAAATCGCGGTCGTGACTTATCAATAAATTGATACTGCACCCGATAAGGAAGTTAACATTTATTTTGCTAAAATTTATAAACTTTTAAATTTATAAAAGAAGTTAAAAGATTTTTTATCCATTATCCTACCCTATCCTACAAACCCTAGCAAACTAGGAATTACTCATTCATGGTTAGTGAAGAAAGGTTAAAGAAGAAAGAAATCATAATTAAGGTGCAGAAAAAGTAAAGCGTAAAATTAAGTGCAGAAAAATAAATGCAAAAAGAGTTAAAATAAAATCTTCCTTTATTAATCAACTATTGCATTTACAATTCTCCTTAGAAAGTAGATTACAAGACCCTAGTTTGCTCTGAATCTCTCTCTTGTTGGAGGTAGATGAATAGATGATGATCACTCGGATACATGGATCTCTTGATCTCTTCGATGATGATTGAATGCATAGCTCTCGGTCCTTTATATAGTATTCGAAACCAGAAACCCTAGATTCCATATGTGAGGATATACAGCTAAGATCAAATCCACAAAATCTCACATCCGACGGCTACAAAAGAGCCGCGTTTTGCCATGTTTGGCCGCCCTTCCGCAACAACTTGGTGGAACTAGGTTTTTATATTTTTTCTGGTATTTTTTGTTGATATTTGGAGATCTTTTTGATGTCTAGATTCTGAAAATAATGCTCTGAGTTTTCGCCGTTGCTAGATTCCTCGATTTGCTTCTGAAATTTGGCAGATTCGGTTCCGATATCCCGATTTGACTTGGATCTCTTACTTGGATCTTAGACCTGAGCTAATACCTGCATAATATCTCAAATCAAAGTGTTAGTAGTATTTGGTATTTTTGAGATATTATTCCAACCATTTATATGATATTAAATCTTAAGAATATTGATTAGGAATATTTGATATGATATGCATATTTTAATTATTAAGATTTCATTTAAATATTATATGCATATAATTTCCCTCATTATATTAATTATAATGTAGAAATATATGATAATAAACTTTTTACAAATAAACCCATATATGTTCTATATTCACAATAAACACCTTTTAGCAGTTAACAATAGTAGAGAAAATGTTCATATAAATGTGCAATATTTTAGACTAATCAGTTCACATCAATAGAAATAAAACTGCTGAAATAAATAAACTAAAAGTCTCCAAACTAATTGGAAAGCTCCTCATTACTCGGCTTGATTGCTAAAGTTCTCTTGATTTGCCTGCGATAAAGATAGAGGGACTGGGCCATGCAAAACCCAGACGTCAGTGCGTCATAATACCACAATAATAGTAACAAACAGGATATGATGCTATGATTAAATATGAATGTAAATAAATAACACGGGTATAAAAAAAGTGAGCTGCGTGTATATGATGTGTATCCTAAAGTTTATGCCTCTAGGTTATCTATTCTAGAAGTCTTTGAAATCAATTAATATAATTCTCATCGTAACCCAACAGTATATATCATGTTCATTCCCCACGGAACCACGGTAACAGTGTTTATACCATAATCCCCGGAAACACGGCAAACAATGATTTATTCCGTAACGCCCAGAAACACGGCAAACAATAACGATTATTCCGTAATGCCCGGAAACACAATAAACAATGATTTATTCCATAACGCCCGGAACCAAAGCAAACAATAATAATATCCTCTTGAATTACGTTTCGATTACATTCTTGATTTCCCTATTCCCCTAGTTTTGTGTTCAAGTCAGGTATTAACGATATAAATCTAATGCCAACACAGAATTAAGTAGGTACAGTTCTTGTCTATGCAGATAACAAGTCACGTCCGTCGGGACAACAAATTAGGATTTTCGGCATTAGCAATAAGATCTAAGTAACAAGTCATGTAGTGTGTCGTGAACATGTCATGTGATGCATATTAACCAAATAGGTACCCAATATGAAACTGTAATCAATATCGGAAAATGATAACCACAACTGATGCCAGGATGCATAATTATCTATCTGTAATAACCATTATACATCCATTACCATGTATGATGCAAACTAGATAACATGTTGCACCGATGTAGTAGCATATTATATCATGATGTTCCGGCATGCAACTAGATAAACGATTATCAGTGCGGATACGGACGGATACCGTAAAAATGTAAATCTATAATATTTGCTGAATAATAAAACACATGAACTATTCTTATTCATATAGATATCGATATGATAACATAGCATGTTGCAAGTTAAAACTTGCCTGATCGGATCTCACGTCAAGATACGAATGCCACGTTCCGACGTCGAAATAAAGTTATGATGCAAACTTACGCACGTAGGACTGGACTTGACTGAGCAGCTGCATGACATGGTAACCGGGCTAGACGATGACGGTGACTGGGTCGTTTGGATCGTCAGCGATGTGCGCAACTCCTGCGAGACGGCCGAAAATCAAGAAAGAAAAGAACAAGAAAAGAAAGAAGAAGAAGAAGAAGAAGAAAGGAGAGGACAGTTGCTATTGGTGTTTTTGGGGTTCTGGGGATTTGGTGAGGACAGAGGAGATGGTGGCGACGAGGTGAAGTCATCGACGGCGAGGGGCGCAGCGTGGGTTAAGGTTTGCGTTCGTGGGTGAGGACGTGAAGAAGAACGAGGGAGAGAGAGATGGCGAGGTTTAGTTTTATAATAGGTTTTATAATAATTATATTATATATAATATACATATATATTAGAGAGAAATAAACAGAGAGAGGGGCGAGAGAAAGAGAGAGAGAAAGAGAGGGAAAGAGACGAGAAAGAGAGAGAGAGACAGAGAGAGAGATGAGAGAGAGATTTAATTAATTAATATATTATATATTATAAATATCAGTTTATATTATATTAGTTATATAAATATATTATATATATTGGGATTTTACAACTAATACCAGATTACTCCAAATGTTACCCGTGTCCCTTCTAAAAATCTAGTTTTTCAATATGGAGAATATACGTAAAAGTTTAAACCATAATGTGATATTCAGTAAATAAAAACATATACCTCAAATACGGATCTACGTAAATATACGTAGCGATCAAATACTAGTCTGTGAAACACTTAGAATATGAACATGATTATATGGGCACAACCACAAGATATGGGGTATTATGACATGCAAGGCTAGATAAGAGAATATGTTATTTGGTTTTATATTGTATTTAAAAAGATATGTGGATTCTAAAATATATTATATATGTTTATAAAATCTAGATTTGCATGGATACTCTTTACTAGCAAATATTTGATGTAATCTAGAACCATGACGAGTTTCAAACATGTGGGTCGGGTCGGATAACAACCACAGCTACTCATTGTATTATCCGCAGCCCAAAACAACAATAGTCAAGAATTTTGCTTCAAGATTTTAAATACCCCAAATAATTATAGTATAACAGTACAGAGTGTTACACTTCTCTTCTAAACCTTTTTTTCAAGCCATGATACTCTATGAAGTCCCTTGCTTAGGTGAAGGCCCAACTAGTTAGCTTGCTACCATTTGTAAAAACCGTATTTTCCTTTCTTTCTTTTCTTCCTTCTTGTTTTATTGGTCTTTTAAAAGTGTGAATAATTTACACACTTATTAGGGCTAAGGAAGGTTAGTACGAGGGATGGAAAACTTCCTTGTGCTTCTCTTCTTCGCCAAACACCCTAGAATGAATCTAGACCAAACAAACACAACCCTCTCCCTTAGGCGCGCTATAAGTGATATATAGCCGCGACTTAAGTCGAGAAGTCCTTTGGGCGAACTACAACGTGACATGTAGTTGTGACCTAATTGGATACATGGTTGCGTATGTTTGGCCTAGGGTTAGAAATAAGCGCATGTAGTGGACGGACAAGGGGCACTAGGAATGGATTTAGCGTTGTAAAAGTTGCTTAAACTCGCAAATCCCATTCCTATGTCCTCCTAATCCCTGCTACTTCCGATTATCCCAACATTATTTTAAGAATCGCAAAAGAAAAGCACAAGACTAATCCTAACTTTACTAACCAACCCTAATCCTAACAAGTTACCTGAACATAAAATACGAACACTTAGAATAGAATTGAACATACACATATACACTTTCATTGATTCATCTAAAACAAGAACGAACATACGAACCATCTCCCAGTGGACGACCCGTACTCAACCGGCTAGCTGCAAAGCGACACCGTCTTGATTGCGGTAAGTAGGACATATAGAACGCTTAGCATGGCGCATAAAATGCAGACAGTTAAATGGCATCATTGTCGGGGAGACGTTAACGTATTTCTTTCTTGTTATTCGGGTTAATTTTTTGTATATATATATAAATAAATAAATATAATAAAATCCATTTTTTTTATTTTTGATATTTTTGTGTGCAAGTGTGCGGGCAAATCTAAAGCAAGTACAGTGATCTAATCAAGAAATAAAGGCTTGGATATAGAAGAGAAGAAATAGTAGAGTGCACGGAGAAAAGTTGAAGCCCCAATTTATCAATTCAACCGCTCTTCCACGGTCAATCAGAGGAAATAGCGATGGTTCCACGGTCTTCCTGTGGCTTCTGGGCCTCAAAATTTTTGTACCCCTTCTCCTTCTCCAAAAGCCTCTGTAAACTTCACTGAATTGTATTTTCTGCAGGTTTCTTTGCACAAATTGCGCCGCCGCCCAATAAATTTTTTGTTGTTTTAGATTGTGTATGTTTAAACACTTTGCATATAATAATACGGATATTAAGGAGCTATATCAGCAATTAAAATTGGGTGGGGATTTCATCACCTTTCCTAAGACCCCACAAATCACAAAAAGCATACGCATTAGCTTGAGTTAATAAAAAATATCTAGACCAAATTTATAAGGACTTGTCGCACTCATTTAGAACAAGTGAAGGTTGCGGGGAATCGGTCGTTTATCTAAACTTGACTTTGTGGTGCCTAGGCTAGACAAGTGAGAAGGTAATTTTAGAAGGCCCGTCTCACGGTGATTCGTGAGCGGAACCCTCCTTACCTTACTTGTGCTTACCTGGACACAAAGTGCAGTGAAGAGGCAATTCAAGAGTTATCCCGCAACTTGTCTCTTGGAAGTCTAGAAGTGGTCTAGTTGGACTTTGAAGACTCTAGCTCTAAGTGTTGTTTGTGCATATTGTGATTGTGACTATGCTTGTTTAAATTTTAGTCCCATAATTCCGTATTTTTTTCAAAAACCAAAACAAACAATTTCAAAAATCCAAAAACTCCAGGAAAAAAAATCAAAAAATCCCAAAATTTATAAAAATTCACCCACTTTCCACCCTCCCTACCTTTCACTCTTTTCATAACATGAGTATCTCAAAACGACCAACTCTTGCTGAACTTTGGTACCCACAACCAGACATTTATTTTTACAGTTTTTGCTTTGGTCAAACTTCAAACGATCCATTCATGCCTAAAATTTCTTTGAGAGATCAGATAGACGTGTCTAGGAACAACAATTGGACAGCGCAATCCATTTTGTATCAACCGTTTCAACCACTCCCGCCTTCTTATTGTTGCTACCCCTTCTGGGGGTCATGTTGGGACTCCGAAACCTATGTCCATTGCTGACAGAATTGAACAATCTCTTAGCCGATCTTTCACTCCTTTCACCACTCCAAATTCGTTAGGACAACAATTCCAATCACCTTCTTATCATAATGTTGATCCTAATCATGTCCATTTTTCACATCCATCCGATTCCTATCAATCCTACGCGACTTTTATATCTTCCTTAGACATTGCTTCTGATCATCACTATAGGAGTTTCACGTATCCACACGGATTTGAATCTTTTACTGAAATGATCCATCCATGCCTAAAATATTTTTTTGTTTTGGTTTGGTTGCCCGTGGATTGTATACGGAGACTAATTTATGTTGTCGCCCGCAGGGCGTGGATTAGTCCAAATCCGTATCTTCATAGATTTGGGTTTGGGGTTGGGTTTAAGCATACGATAGTCTCATTTAAGACTAAGATCAACTTAAACGTTTATTAAGGATACGTTAGTCCAATTTTAGACTAAGATCAATTTAGCGGGATCATTTAGATCCAACAAAAGAGCATTTGGGCTCTATTGTTTAGTTTAGGGACATTACGGTCCATTAGTTTAGGGACATTACGGTCCAAGGTTAAGGACATCATAGTCCATGGGCTTAAGGACCCTACAGTCCGAAGTTAAGGACATCATAGTCCATGGGCTTAAAGGACCCCACAGTCCGAGGTTAAGGACATCATAGTCCATGAGCTTAAAGGACCCCACAGTCCGATGTTAAGGACATCATAGTTCATGGGCTTAAAGGAACCCACAGTCCGAGGTTAAGGACATCATAGTCCATGGGTTTAAGGACCCCATAGTTCAAGGTTAAGGTGTAACATTTTCAAAAATATAAAATATTAATTTTGGGAAATTTTATAATTTAATATTATTTTATTGATTATTTTAATATTAAATGCAAATAAATAGGAAAAATGTTAGAAAAATTATGAAAAATTATGGAAAATTCTAAAATGGGTTAATTATAGAAATTATGACATTTTTAAGTTGTTGTGATCATTTTGACACTAATTTAGTGCTAATCGCGATTAAGATCGCTAATCGGTTTTTTTGGCAATTTTGTGCAAAACTTGCACATACCACTTTTTTCTACACTTGTACATTTTTCTTGCCATGGTTTTTCAATTGGGATCACTATTCTTGTGAGAAGGTTTAGGGATTTAAAAGAAAAGGGAAAAAGAAAAAGAAAGTGTAATGATGAGGGTAGGTGAGAGAGAGAGAGGTGGACTTTGACTTATCATACTTAGCCATTCTCCACCAATTCCTTCACCATTTCCCTCTCCATTCATGGAGTTGCTGCTGCTGCCCTTCCTCATCTTCCTCCCCTCTTCAACTCCCCACTTCATCTCATAAAACACCCCAAAACCCCAATCTCCTTTCATTAAAAATGTGCAAAATCCCTAGATCTACACATGAAGCTAAAGAAGCATGGATTTGGCCACTAGAGGGCAACTCAAGAATTTTCTTGAGTGGCTAATGAAGGTAATTTCTGAACTATTTGCTTAATTATAGCCTTTCCTATAAACCCATGTTAAGATTTAATCGATATTGTGTGATATTATGGATTTGATGAAAACCTAGTTAGGGTTTGAGAGGAACTTGGGTTGTATTGTGAAATTGAGTTCAATTGAGGATACACCAACACCCTAGTGTATGAATTGAGACCCTAACCTGAAGTTTAAACCCATAATGCGGATTTTAGAAAACTATATCGGGGGAAAAACCTGGAATCTGCCACTGTTATTGGAATCTGCTAACACCCCGAGAACCCTAAAATAATATTGAGTGGAAATTGAGATGTGCAGGCAACATAGAGGCAACACCCAAAACCCTAGCTCCCCACTCCACCTTCTGGCCGCCAAAACCTCCATTCTGGCCGCAAATTGCGGCCAGACCAGTGAGGAAATTCCTCGTTTTTCGTGCATGCCCCCATTTCCTCAATTCTTGGCCCTGGGTACTTCTAGTTTTGACAGATTCTTTCTAGGGTAAAATCTGGGACATATATCCTAAGTTGCTATTTTGGATTCGTGTTTCCGTATTCCGTATTTTTGATTCTGAAATGGTGGGATGTGTTTTGCCTCGACTATTTGTCGTTTATACGACGATATAAAGGAGTTATTGATGGTTTTGAAGGCGTGCCATAGGTTTTCACCTATAGGCCCCTTATCGTATCGTTTTGGGTTTTATGCGCCGTTTTAGATTGGATTTGGTTTTAATGCGCATATGCGATATTTTGATGTGTAGGTACCCATGAAGACTTCGGGACGATAAGCATACGTGGTGACGTCCGCAATTGGTGATGCAAGGTGAGTAGATTATATCTACAGGGGGATGTCGGGTGGATGGCGTATAGCACCCCCGCAGTCCGTAGATAGATTACTATGTAGTTATTGTGATATTAGGTGTATTGTGGATAGTATAGGGTTAGCAGTGACTAGTGCGGTTCATAGTCGCGAACCCTAGGATAGAATTACACCTATACACACACCCTTGCTTATCACTTGTACTTGCACTGTGTTTGATGATATGTGATGACTTTGGAGATGAGTCGATGATGTGGGCTTGGTGCCTTGGGATCGGTGATTTGATACGATTCATATGTGGGATATGACTTGTGATTCTTGCGGGCTTGGGATATGTGTTTACCCCCGCATGCATACTTCTCTGATGGTATCGACTTGTACTAGACATAGAGTAGTACCCCCAGACTATATGATCTGATGATACTGATACATGTTATGTGACGAGATAGTGAGTTGTTGACCCCTACCCAGCTATGGGGATGCCATACGATGATGCACCGTACGAGCCGATATTGATGATAGATCCGCACTCATAACTCGAGGATATCTTACGATATGACATTGAGGCGGGATCACCGACTACATATCTTTATATATATATATACATTGACTCAGATTTAGGTGGTTTCTACACCTACCCCTCCTGATTGACCGGATACTTAGATGTAGTTTGCATAGTAGATACTTCTCTGTGGTGTTGACTACTAGATATCTGCATTTTCCTGCTATTCGCATTGTGGGCATATGTTCATTATTATGCTATTATCATGCTGTTAGGACACCAGCACCATTATCGATGATGCGTATGTTTCACGTACACTATTTGCCGGCTCACACACTTCATCATCGATAATTGCCATGCCACTACACTGTAGTACTGTTGCATTCATGATATGATTACTGCTTGGCATATTGTACACATGTACCTGTACACAAACATAGATGATTCATACTTGATTGAGATTGAGAACTGCAAGATATTCCATGTTACATGATTTCCGATATGATTACCTCTCTTTACTTGTCGCATACATCATGGATTGATTTTATAGCACGTTGCATTGGATTTACTTCTCGATGTGGATTTTCATGTGATTTCAGGTTTTGAGGACCGTGGGATTATTTAATAAAAGATGCTCTTTATGAAAAACCCGGTACCTCGTGATATGATATTTGGTGCGTCCACCACGCGTTTTCTCGGTGCTGAGACGTGTGCTTGAAACCCGATTCGAGGAGGTGATGTACCGTTTGCGGGTTCGTGGTGGGCCCGGTATGGTTCCCCTCGGCGAGATGATCGATGGGTTATGCCGATTGAGCCTGGAGGCGGGCGAGTACCTACCGGTGATTGTATTTGAGCTCGGCGGATATCCGGGGGATACCGCCTGGAGCTGAGAGATGGGCGTACTGCCGGGGGCCGACGGGCCGATACCGCAGACGGAGCCCAGAGATGGACATGGGTTGACTCGTACTGCCGGGGGCCGAGGGCCGATACCGCAGACGGAGCCCCATATGGATGAGGATTTACGTGTCGATGCTTGGCACGGGTTTCATGATGAGTTTTCCATGATTTTGGTTATATCCTCACATTGCATACATGATGCTTGCTGTCAGTGGGTGACAGGTGGACGGGTTCCACAGATATACAGATATGGATCATATACAGACTGGATTTACACTTATCTTACACCAATATTAGCGGTATGGGACGCTAATATATGTGTACTGATATCTTTGATATTTCAGCATATCTACCTTATGCAGACATACCTTATACTGATGACATGTTATTACCTGAGTACCTGGCACTACATACATGATTAGATGTTACCTTGCCACCTTATTACACTCAGATGTACTCTTGTGGATTATATTACTGATCGTTGACTTAGGATTATGTCTTGCATTCGGTTTCTACTTGTAGATGTTTCTATTCACGAGTTGGCAACTCACCCCCGTTGTGCCACAGTTCTTGCAGGTTTTGCCGTACAGGTCCTATTGCGGCATTTCTGGCACACTACCTTCTTGCGGGTGATTTGCTTTGGTAGGTGGATTCTTTCGTATCAGGAATCACCTTTGTATTCATTTATTTCATTGTATCTAGAAATTGTCCATCAACCAAAACTTGTATATTCTTTCAGACTCAGAGACAGTGTTGTATTATTCGACCTTAGAGTCGCGCTTAGTAGTATAGCGGTTTTCTTGCTACTTTTGAGCTTTCTTTTGGTTTTGATCCTCGCCACTTGGCGTTGTATATTATCATATCTTTGCGTGGTTGTGACCGTCGATTGACGAAGAGCTAGCTCCCGCTTGGGGATGCCTTTATCATTTTATATATTGTTATTCATGTTGTACCCCATTCGGGGCCAGTTTTACAAGAGAAACTCTGCCGAAATTTTTAGAAAAGACTTATTGTTTTCAAAACGTACCTTCGGCTTAGTTATTTAAAAACCTTGATTTCAAACCTGTATTTCTTCACTTCCTTAAACCAGTTTTCTTTATTTATTCTTCAAAATGGTTTTAGATTTCTGGGCTTTTGGCTTACTTGGATCAGATGGAGTCCTATAGGCTTCATATGGTTCAAGTGCCAGTCACGTGCTCTTTCGGGTCGTGACAAAGTTGGTATCAGAGAGCTAGGTTGACCTTGGTTCGAGTTTAAGTTTGACTATGTGGAGCCTAGGGAGTTGTTTATATACGGAACTTAGGCTTGACCTTACGGAACTTAGACTTGGTCGAGGGGGTGTAAACCCGAACTTTCGTCGTTTTAGGATGACCCTTGGTTGATGGATTAGGTGACTAAAGTAGAGTGACGTATCGTTGGTATGTTCCGCGGCATACTTACGACACGCCACTCCGCTTAAGGAACCTTAGGATGTACATACTTTCGAGATTAGTGATTCTCTTCATATCCTGGATTATACATCCATTTGAGATTCCCGCTTCTATTAGTTTCATGATCATACCTTCATTGATACTGTTCCTTCCTATGATCATGTATCCACTTTGGATCTGTTGTTTCCCTTCTTGCTACTGATGTGCTCTCTTTGATACTCGATTGAGATTCCTGTCACCGTGTTTGAGCGCAGTTTGGGCTGCTGCTAGGGTTACGGCCGGTGTGAGCTCGTTTGGTACGAGGGCCGACCATTGTGTTTTCTGGTGACATGGGAACGTCTCGAGTTAGTGTTGGTGATTGTGACCTCTAGTGGAGGCGAGTGCTTGGTCTTGCACCGGATGATCGGGCCATTGTTAGAACTGCCAGTTGAGAGATGACTGTTGATGTACAGCATACCTCAGAGATGTGATGTCGCCTATCGTGCAGACCGATGGACCAGCTGTTGCTGAGATTGACAGGATGTTGCTTTCGGAGCTCACGAGCTGAGATTGCCGGAGCTTTCAGGCAGATATGAGACGGATGATAGCTAGTCTACCCGATTTGAGAGACGAAGGTGATTCGTCCGATTTCGCGCCAGAGCGGGCCCAGTTGAGTTGAAGATTTCCAGTGTGGAGAGTCTTACTCAGATCTAGAGCAGGCTGATTCAGAGATGACCGCTTATGTATTGCCTTTCCTGGAGGATTGAGGCGTTGTTCGGCGTACAGGCATATGAGCCAGTTGTTGCTGCAAATGATGAGATATCGCCCAGATGATTGGAGCTACTGCAGCATGAGCATGTTCTTAGAGAGATGATAGCGAGTCGCTAGTCACCGAGGATGAATGACTAGGACGTGTGGTGAGTTTGCTTACCCCGATGCGAGTCATCAGGTGGATTGATTCCAGCTAGAGACGACTTCACGCAGGTTCGTTGAGAGTCGATAGAGACGATCGAATGTCAGGAGCATATTTTCCAAGTTTAAAGTATACGAAAAGACATGCAGGTGATTCTATGGACCCTCTAGAAGAATGAAACCCTAACTCGACTTAATGACCGTGTGACAGCCTTTGAACCTTAGGGTTTACGGCGGTTCCGCGGCGCCATTAGTGAGGCTTGGGTTTGCCCTTCTACGGCTGGACCACCGACGCTGTGGCATGTACTCGATACTATTAAACTGTACCTGAGATGTGAGCTCTTAGGGGATTATGAGGATCTGACGAGTCGATCGGATGGTTCGACATCTTTCGGATATCGTGATGGGACACTGCTTGGGAGACTCCAGATGCGAGCATAGCCGTTGGAGCACAGTACATGCAGCCATGATGAGACGAGTCCGAACCAGTCGACATTTGAGCAGAGTAAAGAAAAGAGTTCATACGAGATTTCGACGAGATGATGTCCCACTCCGCCGACATTAGAGATGTGATACACACCCCGAGGCGTGGTATATGGATATATCTTACAGAAAGAAGCGCGATAAGTATGCAGCCGTTCCGGAATGAGCTTTAGCTTCAGCATCGGATGACGACTTCCGGGCAATTCGGCAGGATTGAGATTTGAGAAGGGAACCTCGACAGGACCTTTCTGGAGTACGTTACGAAAAGACCTGGACCCAGGAGTGGTCATTTTGCGCACACCCAGCAGGACAGAGTTCAGCCTTGTCGACAAGGTAGTTGACCAGGTTCGGATAAAGGAACTTACCCAGATGCGTTGCAAATTGATCAAAGACGGACGAGTGATGAGTATTCCTCCGATGGTCGGGACGTGTTCCCGAGGACCAGTTCGGCCTGACATCTGCTACAGAGTGATGAAGCTACAGAATACGCGATTTCGAGTCCGTGTGAGAGACTTCAGATTGACCGTGGCCGAGAACAGTGCAGTGCATATTAGCTTGGCATGACGTCATAGTGGACGATGATAGAGACAGTTGAAACCAGAGGTTCGTGTGAGACACTGACGAGCTGTCATTGCTTCCCGTCGAGACTAGAGACCTGATTTGCTTACAAAGACGTTGGGATGCGACCAGTTTCTGAGGGAATATTGTACTGAGGACACAGGTGTCTTTTGATCGAGAAGAGGTTGTGCAGGAGAGCCAGCCTCCGTGTGGTTCGGCATAGGCATAATCGGAAGAGACCTTAAGCAGGATTCCTTCCAGGACATTGCTGCAACGATGTTTGCATCCAGGATCAGATGTGAGACGTGCTTTCAGAGAGCCAGAGGCCGACGTCAGTGATTTGCTGCCTTACGAGTGGTCGTGAGGTTTGACCGAGAGGAGACCAGAGAAGTGCCAGAACGGAATCGTCCCCGTTAGCACATCTGACAGGGCCGATGAGCCGATTGACTGTGAGATTAGTAACCCCCAGAGAGGATAAGGACCCAGAGAGTCAGAGGACGCCAGATCGTGAGCAAGAGGCAGGTAGATATCCTGCGCTGCTAGCAGTGGATTGCACCGACTCCTTCTCGACCTTGAAGGAGGAACTACCGACGACGGTAATTATAATTTGTGATTTTGTGATTCGATTATCACGTATCCGTCATTTTGGATTTCGGTATTTTGGGCGTTCTGTTTGCATGATTTAATTTTGATGACTGAGTTTCATGATGTTGATTTCATGCACCCACGGGATATTTATATTTTTTTGCGCAGAGTTATTACATTTGAGGTATTGATTGAGATTTCATGCCTACCGTATGCAGTGATTTGATTTACACTTCCAACTTGGTTTTCATGTACCTTTAGTGTTTTGATTTACGATTTTGGTGCACGCCAGATGCACTAAATCGGGATTCTTCGTGCATGTCACATGCACCTGATTTTTCTGTCAGGCACACACGTTGCCTACGACAGATGTTTCGTGCACACCCGTTGCACCTAGATGTTGTTTTGTATACCTGTTTGACACATTTATGGATCTTGATTTCCGTGCGCACCAGACGCACAGGATTGTGTCATGTGCATTTTTTGGGATTATTCCTTTTGGAGCAGTACCTTTTATGATGTTGGATTTTTGCTTTCATGCTGAGCAGGACTAGTCAGTAGACGGTACCTGGATATACTTTTGCATGCTATTACATCAGCTTTTTACATGTATAGATTGGATGTCTACATGTGTAGTGTTGATCCATATCATATCGGTTTTGTATTGGATTTGACACTGTGTTTTTACCTCGACTCCGATGATTGCGAGATGCTTGACGGAGTTTTGCTTTTGAGTTATCTGCTCATTTTTCATGCGCATGCATTGCGCTGTGATGTTTTATGTGTTGATATTTTCGGAGCCCCGACAAATGGATTATTACTGAAATTGTTTTTAGTATTGGGGATTTAAATTTAAATTCGGGGACCGAATTTCCTTAAGAGGGGTAGATTGTAACATTTTCAAAAATATAAAATATTAATTTTGGGAATTTTTATAATTTAATATTATTTTATTGATTATTTTAATATTAAATGCAAATAAATAGGAAAAATGTAAGAAAAATTATGAAAAATTATGGAAAATTCTAAAATGGGTTAATTATTGAAATTATGACATTTTTAAGTTGTTGTGATCATTTTGACACTAATTTAGTGCTAATCGCGATTAAGATCGCTAATCGGTTTTTTTGGCAATTTTGTGCAAAACTTGCACATACCATTTTTTTCTACACTTGTACACTTTTCTTGCCATGGTTTTTCAATTGGGATCACTATTCTTGTGAGAAGGTTTAGGGATTTAAAAGAAAAGGGAAAAAGAAAAAGAAAGTGTAATGATGAGGGTAGGTGAGAGAGAGAGAGGTGGACTTTGACTTATCATACTTAGCCATTCTCCACCAATTCCTTCACCATTTCCCTCTCCATTCATGGAGTTGCTGCTGCTGCCCTTCCTCATCTTCCTCCCCTCTTCAACTCCCCACTTCATCTCATAAAACACCCCAAAACCCCAATCTCCTTTCATTAAAAATGTGCAAAATCCCTAGATCTACACATGAAGCTAAAGAATCATGGATTAGGCCACTAGAGGGCAACTCAAGAATTTTCTTGAGTTGCTAATGAAGGTAATTTCTGAACCATTTGCTTAATTATAGCCTTTCCTATAAACCCATGTTAAGATTTAATCGATATTGTGTGATATTATGGATTTGATGAAAACCTAGTTAGGGTTTGAGAGGAACTTGGGTTGTATTGTGAAATTGAGTTCAATTGAGGATACACCAACACCCTAGTGTATGAATTGAGACCCTAACCTGAAGTTTAAACCCATAATGCGGATTTTAGAAAACTATATCGGGGGAAAAACCTGGAATCTGCCACTGTTATTGGAATCTGCTAACACCCCGAGAACCCTAAAATAATATTGAGTGGAAATTGAGATGTGCAGGCAACATAGAGGCAACACCCAAAACCCTAGCTCCCCACTCAACCTTCTGGCCGCCAAAACCTCCATTCTGGTCGCAAATTGCGGCCAGACCAGTGAGGAAATTCCTCGTTTTTCGTGCATGCCCCCATTTCCTCAATTCTTGGCCCTGGGTACTTCTAGTTTTGACGGATTCTTTCTAGGGTAAAATCTGGGACATATATCCTAAGTTGCTATTTTGGATTCGTGTTTCCGTATTCCGTATTTTTGATTCTGAAATGGTGGGATGTGTTTTGCCTCGACTATTTGTCGTTTATATGACGATATAAAGGAGTTATTGATGGTTTTGAAGGCGTGCCATAGGTTTTCACCTATAGGCCCCTTATCGTATCGTTTTGGGTTTTATGCGCCGTTTTAGATTGGATTTGGTTTTAATGCGCATATGCGATATTTTGATGTGTAGGTACCCATGAAGACTTCGGGACGACAAGCATACGTGATGACGTCCGCAATTGGTGATGCAAGGTGAGTAGATTATATCTACAGGGGGAAGTCGGGTGGATGGCGTATAGCACCCCCGCAGTCCGTAGATAGATTACTATGTAGTTATTGTGATATTAGGTGTATTGTGGATAGTATAGGGTTAGCAGTGACTAGTGCAGTTCATAGTCGCGAACCCTGGGATAGAATTACACATATACACACACCCTTGCTTATCACTTGTACTTGCACTGTGTTTGATGATATGTGATGACTTTGGAGATGAGTCGATGATGTGGGCTTGGTGCCCTGGGATCGGTGATTTGATACGATTCATATGTGGGATATGACTTGTGATTCTTGCGGGCTTGGGATATGTGTTTACCCCCGCATGCATACTTCTCTGATGGTATCGACTTGTACTAGACATAGAGTAGTACCCCCAGACTATATGATCTGATGATACTGATACATGTTATGTGACGAGATAGTGAGTTGTTGACCCCTACCCTGCTATGGGGATGCCGTACGATGATGCACCGTACGAGCCGATATTGATGATAGATCCGCACTCATAACTCGAGGATATCTTACGATATGACATTGAGGCGGGATCACCGACTACATATCTTTATATATATATACATTGACTCAGATTTAGGTGGTTTCTACACCTACCCCTCCTGATTGACCGGATACTTAGATGTAGTTTGCATAGTAGATACTTCTCTGTGGTGTTGACTACTAGATATCTGCATTTTCCTGCTATTCGCATTGTGGGCATATGTTCATTATTATGCTATTATCATGCTGTTAGGACACCAGCACCATTATCGATGATGCGTATGTTTCACGTACACTATTTGCCGGCTCACACACTTCATCATCGATAATTGCCATGCCACTACACTGTAGTACTGTTGCATTCATGATATGATTACTGCTTGGCATATTGTACACATGTACCTGTACACAAACATAGATGATTCATACTTGATTGAGATTGAGAACTGCAAGATATTCCATGTTACACGATTTCCGATATGATTACCTCTCTTTACTTGTCGCATACATCATGGATTGATTTTATAGCACGTTGCATTGGATTTACTTCTCGATGTGGATTTTCATGTGATTTCTGGTTTTGAGGACCGTGGGATTATTTAATAAAAGATGCTCTTTATGAAAAACCCGGTACCTCGTGATATGATATTTGGTGCGTCCACCACGCGTTTTCTCGGTGCTGAGACGTGTGCTTGAAACCCGATTCGAGGAGGTGATGTACCGTTTGCGGGTTCGTGGTGGGCCCGGTATGGTTCCCCTCGGCGAGATGATCGATGGGTTATGTCGATTGAGCCTGGAGGCGGGCGAGTACCTACCGGTGATTGTATTTGAGCTCGGCGGATATCCGGGGGATACCGCCTGGAGCTGAGAGATGGGCGTACTGCCGGGGGCCGACGGGCCGATACCGCAGACGGAGCCCAGAGATGGACATGGGTTGACTCGTACTGCCGGGGGCCGAGGGCCGATACCGCAGACGGAGCCCCATATGGATCAGGATTTACGTGTCGATACTTGGCATGGGTTTCATGATGAGTTTTTCATGATTTTGGTTATATCCTCACATTGCATACATGATGCTTGCTGTCAGTGGGTGACAGGTGGACGGGTTCCACAGATATACAGATATGGATCATATACAGACTGGATTTACACTTATCTTACACCAATATTAGCGGTATGGGACGCTAATATATGTGTACTGATATCTTTGATATTTCAGCATATCTACCTTATGCAGACATACCTTATACTGATGACATGTTATTACCTGAGTACCTGGCACTACATACATGATTAGATGTTACCTTACCACCTTATTACACTCAGATGTACTCTTGTGGATTATATTACTGATCGTTGACTTAGGATTATGTCTTGCATTCGGTTTCTACTTGTAGATGTTTCTATTCACGAGTTGGCAACTCACCCCCGTTGTGCCACAGTTCTTGCAGGTTTTGCCGTACAGGTCCTATTGCGGCATTTCTGGCACACTACCTTCTTGCGGGTGATTTGGTTTGGTAGGTGGATTCTTTCGTATCAGGAATCACCTTTGTATTCATTTATTTCATTGTATCTAGAAATTGTCCATCAACCAAAACTTGTATATTCTTTCAGACTCAGAGACAGTGTTGTATTATTCGACCTTAGAGTCGCGCTTAGTAGTATAGCGGTTTTCTTGCTACTTTTGAGCTTTCTTTTGGTTTTGATCCTCGCCACTTGGCGTTGTATATTATCATATCTTTGCGTGGTTGTGACCGTCGATTGACGAAGAGCTAGCTCCCGCTTGGGGATGCCTTTATCATTTTATATATTGTTATTCATGTTGTACCCCATTCGGGGCCAGTTTTACAAGAGAAACTCTGCCGAAATTTTTAGAAAAGACTTATTGTTTTCAAAACGTACCTTCGGCTTAGTTATTTAAAAACCTTGATTTCAAACCTGTATTTCTTCACTTCCTTAAACCAGTTTTCTTTATTTATTCTTCAAAATGGTTTTAGATTTCTGGGCTTTTGGCTTACTTGGATCAGATAGAGTCCTATAGGCTTCATATGGTTCAAGTGCCAGTCACGTGCTCTTTCGGGTCGTGACATAAGGACATCATAGTCCATGGGTTTAAGAACCCCACAGTACGAGGTAAAGGTCATCATAGTCCATGGGTTTAAGGACCCCACAGTCTAAGGAATGTATGGTTGTCGGGACCCGTCACCTCTCCGAAGACGTTGAAGGATTACAACGACATATATCATAGGAGTGCAGAGATATACCCTTGAACCAATTTTGGTTGGGAGATCTGTAGTCCAATTGGGACTAAGATCTGAGATTTATGAGCATATGGGCTCAATTAATCTGAATGAGAGATTTATGGCCAACTTGGGCTCGGCCCACTCAGTTAAATATTAAACATTTGACAATGTTGGGCATTGATTTGGGTTTTGGCAGCCTTTCTGTCTTTTATTGAATGCTGAGCATTCATCATAGCTCTGGGCTTTATTTAAAGAACAATTTATGTTCTATCAACGCACACGTGAGGAACACGTGGCACGCTTGGCGTTAGTGCCAGTTAATGAGCATAAAGTGCTTCTGTAATATAGCGCACACGTGAGGAGCGCGTGGCGCTCTTGGCGCTGAGCGCCAGTCAATGAGCGTAAAGCACTAGTTTATGAGCGCAAAGCGCTATTTGTTCAGTGGCGCAAATGTGAGGAGGACGTGGTGCGTTTGGCGCTGAGCACCAATCCATGAGCGCAAAGCACTATTTGTTAAGTGGCGCACACATGAGGAGCACGTGGTGCGCTTGGCGCCGAGCGCCAGTCCATGAGCGCAAAGCACTATTTTATCAGTTTTATGATCTAAGAAATAAATTCTCGTTTCTAAGAGACTTTTTCTCAAGGTTCTAAGAATAAAGTTCTTATTTTATAGGAGATGTTTCAATCTCTTATTCTGATGAAAGGCTTTGCCTTTATGGATCTGTGATCCTAAGAGAATTGAATTATTCTCCCCCCTTTTTATAATGAGATGTTCATGATCACTTTGGTAAAATACCTTAGTCTTATAGATTTATGATCTGTGAGAAGAATTATGTTCTTCTTCTTTAATGAGATTTTTCTTATCTCTGTTTTTTTTTTACCTTGAATAAAAGTTCTTCTTCTACCGAGAGCTTGCTCTTCTTTCTGAGATTTATCAAAGTTTATAGGGAGGTTCCTCTATATCTCTCTTTTTTCTCTCTTTTCTCTGTGTTTGAGACTTGAAGTCTTGGGGCATTTATATAATGAAGGTTGATATGTTCAATCAGTTAAGGAGATCTTTTCTTCAATTGATTTGGGGATTTCCCCATCGTTGAATCTTTTGATCCAAGGGCTTCTGATTTACAGAAGGCAATTTTCTTGTTTTTAACAAGATTGGGAAATCTTTCCCCATACAGAATTTATTCTGTAATTTTGGTGATTTTTAATCACCATTGGATCATTGATCCAACGGTGCTCTGATTTACAGAGCACAATCTTTTTGTTTGGAAAGATTTTGAGGAATATTTCCTTAACAGAATTTTATTCTGGTTAATTGATGATTTTTTTAATCACATTCGTTGGATATTTGATCCAACGGTGGAGAACATTTAGTTCTAGCGCTAGCGCACTCGTGCTTTGCACGGGGTGCACTGCTCAAAGTGCAGCGCACTTAGCGCCAGCGCACACGTGCTTTGCACGTGGTATGATTCTTAGAGTGCGGCGCTCTTAGCGCCAGCGCACACGTGCTTTACACATGGTGCGATGCTTAGAGTGCAGCGCTCTTAGCGCCAGCGTACACGTGCTTTGCACGTGGTGTGCTCCTTGGGGTGCAGCGCACTTGGCACAGCTATGAAGCGCTGCTTCATTTCAAATTTTGAAATTTGAAAAGAGCTTTGCTCTGATTGGGGGAAACAAATGCCCCTCCCCACTATTGCGCTCACGTGGCCCACACGTAAGTGCAGCGGTGGCAACATCTTGTTAGTGTTTATGCCCTAGAAGGCCATTACTGTATCATACTAGTTTGTATATTACTTAATGGAAGCTTGGGATATTCACATGTATATAACAGTCTTGCTAAACATGGTAGTATGCTACTTGGTTTTTTCTATCTTAATATGTGAGTGTACGTGTTGATAGAGCTCTTAGGATCTTGCTTGACTGCCAGCGTTGTGATGGCAGTCACACTAGTGGGGGCTGGGTAGTCTACAAGCACATCCTTATTCAGGTCCCTGGTCGTTGGATTATCGAGACAGAGCATCGATACTCCGGAGTAGACTGGTGTGTACGCTTCTCATCCCAGTTGGGGAGATGGTCTGTCCCACAGCCATCAATACGTCGTACTGGAGATAGTATACAGGTGCTCGTTAGGTTACGGGTACACCGGACAGGACTCACAGGGAACTGTTGGTTGGTTTTATACCAGTCGTCAGTGAACAGTTCCCAGGTGACATGAGTACAGCATAGTCCGCAGACTTGACACTGCTACTTCGCCTCGAGTGTGTCCCACTGTTCTTAGATTGCTACCCTACCACGGCTCAAAGGAGTCGTGCAAACAGGTAGCAGTTGGGTGCAGTACCGAGCACTTGGAGGCAGTGGCGGTTAGACAGGATTCGTCCCTCCCGGTATTGGGAGTTGATATCGCGCTGTGTCAGAGAGCCATTACGCAAAGTCCCTGGCCAGGGCAAGCGAGATTTGCTGGTAGGTTCCAGTAGTTTCTCAGGGTGTAATGGGCTTCCCTCCGACACGACTTATACCGCTATTAGGGGACTGACGCTTGCCGCCCCCTAGGCCCGATATGCGATAGTCTTGGACGAACGGACCGGACTGTATGGAGATTGTCACATCAGACTCAGTAGGAGTTCGGATGGGTTTCCTTATCGGCCTTCTTATCGACAACTACCTGGGGACCGTTACGTACAGCTAGTGCCGCTTGCGGTCTGTGGTTAAACCCACTGCCAGCGTAGTAGTCGAGTCTCTAGAGTCCCACACAGAGAGTTTCCTATTCCAGGCGAAACGATATAGAGGTCGTATGGTTTTACGACAAAGGGTTCGGACGCGTATGTGTGTTTACACACTTACGTCGTTTGGACAGTTTTTACCAGTCGGCTTTGGTTTAAGCCAGTTACTGGTATCCGGTTATTGGATTTTTACAGTCTAAAGTTTTTCCGTATTTTCACGGATCGGAGGGGCGTTCTCGTAATTGTGCGAGAAGCTTCTAGAAGATGGTGACTAAGGAGGTTTAGATGTCATATACATTGAATGGGTTATATGAGTCATGAGGGTGATTCATTCATCTCATTAATGCATATTAAATGCTTAATGACTCATGCTAATGAATCACCACTTGATATTTGTGAAGCATGATTATTCATCACTCTTTATTCTTTTCTTCATAAAAGAAAATGCTTCATATCTATTATGATACTCATAAGCTTTATTCAATTATCATCTACACATTCTCTCTCCTCAAGCTCTCTCTCTTCAAACCCTAATCCTCACCTCTCAAGTGTTGAGAACTAGGATTAGCTAGACTAAACAATCCATAACCCTCACTCTATCTCATCTATCTTCTTTGATTAGCAATCCAAGAAGGTTAGTTGCCTTAAGTTTAGAGGCTAAGCTTGGAGTTTTGCTCTCGGGTGGATCGTCTACTACAAAGAGAAGGTCGAGGAGGACGGGGTGATCATAAAGACGAATGACTTGGTTCGATAGGTATAATCCCTAAGCATAGTAGTTTAGAACAGCTATATGTTTGGTTAGTTATCGTTTAGCTTCGATTCAAGCGGTTAGTCGATGTTTGTTCACTAAACAAGTTCGTTTTTGAAAATTCCGCCTCCCCACAAGTATTGGGGTGTAGTACATCGACTTACAGTGGTATCAGAGCCTCGCTAAATAATAAATAACTTAATTGCAAATTTGTATGAATTTCGAACGGAAAAAACGAAACCGGAAAACCCCGAACTGTCAAGTTTCTGTCGAAATTTAAATGAAGTCCAAAAATTTTTCAGGGATGTTCAGAAAGCTTGAAAAGCATCCAGGAGAACACCCAAGAAAATTGGGCCCATAACTCGGCTAAAGCGCCGCGGAAGCGCGGCGGATCCCACCGATCCGCCGCGGTTCCGCCGCCGAGTTGCCGAGTCATGAACCCAAATTTTTTGTGTGGGTCCCCTGTGATATTTGGTATTTTCTGGAATTTTTAATATTTGCTCAGGTTTCAGTTTTACAGAGCAGTATTGGAGCAATATTAATGGTGTTTAATCGATCGAAATTGTACAGTATTTACATATTGGATTATATTTGTGATTGTATAATGTGTTCGTAAACCTCCCCTAACTGCTAGTATGTCGGTTGGCAGGGGGTTGCACATTTCTGTAATGGTTTTATCTGTTTGTGCATATGAACTGTAATTAGACTGTTGTGGTGTATAGCCGGGGTTTTAGCAATGGGTTATTATTTAATTCATTTGTTGTAAATGTAATTTGTTGTAATATTATTTTTGCGGGGCACATCCAGGTTGCGGTTGTAGCCACCGTTGTATTATTTCATTTTACTATTTTTGCTCCTAGGACTGACCCAAGGTGGGGTACACAAACTGCCGGGTGGGTAGTTTGCCGTACCCGTAGGGGTCGAGTGTGGGGTAATGGCTATTCATCACAACTGTGTTATCCGTCTTTTCTTGCAGGCTCAAAAGAAATACGGATTGCTAGCAAATCCAATTAAGTTCATCTGTGTTCTGGAATGTATATCATTGCGTCAGACGAATGTAAAATATCTATATATATGATAGCTATTTAGACGTCACTTATGTTTTACACCCGCGCTAGCCCAGCCCCCGCTCTGTCGTTAGTTAAGTAACCTAACGGGTAATGACGGGACCCCGTGGCGAATGCGGATGGCATAAGAGGACGTTGTATTTTCGTTGTTTTCTGCAATGATAGGTTAATGATGGGACGCATTATCTATAATGCAAAGAAAAATAAACCAAAGTTTTAATCGTTGGAACAATTTAAAAGAAACCACTCGGTTAATTTTAAAAACAGATATTTTTAAATGCGGAGCTTTAACCACTCCTTTTAAAAGCTATCAGGTTCCTTCGGTTATATCAAGTTCACTATGTTCACGGTTTCGCCAAAACCATTCGTAGCCCTCCGTCATTTCATCTGGGTATTCAGTAGTATTCAAGCTATGTATTTTGACCTAACGCCAAGGCATAGTGTTTGGTAGCTGCTGGATATTAATTTGTTGCATAGATAGATGAGTTAGTTTGGGACAGTCGTATTATCATTTTGGCCGAACATCAAGGATATATACGGATGGGTTCAAATTGACAAGATAATGATGGGTAGAACTTGACATGTGACTTATGACATTTTGACCTAACGCCAAGGTCATAAGAGCATGGGGCAAAAACTTATATCGGGAATTTCTAAAGAAACTGAAATTTGCAAAGAGATGCATACCATTTTGAGTTTGATGAATGTTGGTAGCATTCCTACAGCATTATCAGACGATGATATTTGGATCCCGATCCTACTGTGAGTATATGCTACTTATCAGGATATTCGTCACTTAACGATCAATGCTATAAACCTAGTAGGTGTCCAGAAAAGTGTCAGCGGGGTTACACCCCCAGAGAAAAGAGGTTATTTAATTAAGGAACTTCGCGAAAGCGTTGGAAAACCTCCCTCGAAGTATCGACACAGGCCTGGCTGAACGGTTAAGCAAGTATTGTACGGTGAGAATAGTCCTGGCTAATTCTTCTTTTATGGTTTAAGGAAGGATTCGAGAAACAGTGGGAGCCATCCAGTTTAGATAAACTAAAAACCACTCTAAACTTGCAAGAGTATCATGCTAAAGAGTTTTCTTCTCTCTCTCCTAATTGCAGCGACCCTGAAAATGACTGGACTTAAGTTACTTTTAGAGAAAAATATACTGACAGGGCCAAACTATAAAGATTGGCTGCGGAATGTCAAAATGGCTTTGACCTATGACAAATTGGGGCACGTCCTCACCGCTACGGCACCTGCTGTCCCTGGTCCCAAATCCAGTAATGCGGATAAGGAAATCCGCAAAACCTGGGATTTAGATTTTGCGCGAAAGCCAAGTGCATCGTGCTTGCCTCGATGAACAATGAACATCAGAGGAGGTACGAGGATATGGACCTTGATGGCATATTTCTCCATACAGAGGAACTTTATGGAGAGCAATCTCGTATAGCAAGATACGAGACCTCTAAGAACTTGTTTCGAGCGAGGTTGGCTGTCGGGTCATCGGTAGGAGAACATGTCCTAAAGATGATCGGCTATATTGAAGAGCTCGCAGACCTTGGGACGACTTTGGATAATGAGCTCTATACAGACCTTATTCTCCAGTCCCTTCCTCACACCTACGCCCAGTTTATCCTGAACTTCAACATTCAAAGAAAAGAAGTTGAACTTCCGGAACTCCTGAACATATTAAGGAGTGCAGAGGGCACCTTGAAGAATACAAGGGAAACACCCGCTATGTTTGTTGGCGGTGCATCTTCTTCCGGGTCCAAGGCAAGAGCCAAAGGAAGGAAGAAGAAGGCCGCACCCAAACCTAGAGGAGGTGTTAGTAAGGTGGGAAGGAAGGGAAAGAAAAAGTTTGCAGCACCGGTAGTTGGCCAGGATGAGTGCTTCCATTGTCATAGGAAAGGGCACTGGAAGAAGGATTGCAAGGCGTGGAACGCCAAGAACCAGGAACCGAAGCAAGCTGTGGCTTCGACTTCAGGTGTGTTTGTAATTGAGAATTGTCTGTCGATCAACTCTACTTCCTGGGTATTGGATACCGGATCAGGATCTTATATTTGCAATTCATTGCAGGCACTGAGAAACCGTAGAGTGCTGAAGGAAGGTGATATGACCCTAAAGGTTGCTAACGGAGCTAGCGTGGGAGCTGCGTCCGTCGGGGATTATCACCTAGGATTGACGAGTGGACACATTTTGGTTTTACATAACTGTTATTTTGTACCAAGCTTAACGTGTAATATCATATCAGTTTCCTTGTTATCAAATAAAGGTTATGATTTCACGTTTGTAAGAGATGTTGTTAACATCCACCTTAATCATGGTTTGATTGGGTCAGGTACACTAAATAACGGCATATATGTTTTAAACCAACTCCAAATTTTCAATGTCCAGAACACACTAAAAAGAAAGTCTCCAGATTTAAATAAAGCTTTCTTATGGCATTGTAGACTGGGTCACATCAATGAGAGAAGGTTGACTAAGTTGCATAGAGAAGGATATTTGGACTCGTTCGAATATCAATCTTATGACACTTGTCAATCTTGTCTCAAAGGAAAGATGACAAAGACTCCATTCACTGGACAAGGAGTAAGAGCGAGCGAGCTCTTAGGACTCATACATAGCGATGTATGTGGTCCAATGTCTACACATGCAAGAGGTGGTTTTTCCTATTTCATTACTTTCACGGATGATTACTCAAGATACGGATTCATTTATCTGATGAAACATAAATCCGAGGCTTTTGAGAAATTCCAAGAGTATAAGAATGAAGTAGAAAACCAAACCGGCAAAAGTATCAAGACACTTAAATCTGATCGAGGTGGTGAATACTTGAGTGCCGAGTTCCTAGGTTACCTAAAAGAGAAAGGAATTCTCTCTCAGCTTACTCCTCCATACACTCCACAACATAATGGTGTATCGGAGAGACGGAATCGAACCCTATTAGATATGGTACGATCCATGATGAGTAATGCTGAGTTACCACGATCTTTCTGGGGTCATGCGCTAGAATCAGCGGCATATCTTTTGAACATGGTACCTACCAAGACTGTGCTTACCACTCCATATCAGATATGGAGCGGGAAGAAACCCCATCTACAGTATATAAAGATTTGGGGATGTCCAGCTTTTGTTAAAAAGCAGCATGTGGACAAGCTCGACGCACGATCAGTAAAGTGTAAGTTTGTGGGATATCCAAAGATCTCCAGGGGATATCTATTCTATTACGCAGAGGAACAAAAGGTATTTGTTTCTCGTAATGCCCATTTTCTAGAACATCAGTTTTTAGAAAAGGAATCAAGTGGGAGCGAAATAGAACTGGAAGAAATTCCAGAACCACAAACTGCTACTGAAAGTTTGGTAGAACCGGAAGTTCAAGAAGAACAGGACATTCCCGCACCCTTCCGCAGGAGTAGTAGGCCGTCTCATCCGCCTGAGAGATACTACGGTTTTCTCATAGATGGGGATAGAGAGGATTGCATCATAGATGATGATGAACCTACTGACTTCTAGCAGGCCATCCAGAGCGGCGACTCGGTACGATGGCTAGATGCAATGCGGACCGAAATGGAGTCCATGTACACCAACAAAGTATGGACTTTGGACTTTGCTCCAGATGGGGTAAAACCCATAGGATGCAAATGGATCTTCAAGAAAAAGATTGGTGTAGATGGACAGGTGGAAACCTATAAGGCTAGACTTGTTGCAAAGGGTTTTCGTCAAAGGCCTGGTTTGGACTATGACGAAACTTTTTCACCAGTGGCTATGCTCAAATCCATTCGGGGCCTTCTTGCTATTGCTGCCTTCCATGATTATGAAATCTGGCAGATGGACATAAAGACGGCTTTTCTGAATGGAAATTTAGAAGAGAGCGTCTATATGGATCAGCCAGAGGGTTTCAATCAGAGTGGGAGCAGCGGGAAAGTATGCAAGCTGCTTAAGTCCATTTATGGACTAAAGCAGGCATCGCGGAGTTGGAACATCTGTTTTGATGAGACAGTCAAAGAATATGACTTTATCAAAAAACCAGATGAACCGTGCATATATAGTAAAGTTGTAGCCAGAAGTGTCGTATTCCTCGTCTTGTACGTGGATGACATTCTATTGATAGGAAATGACATTCCTATGCTACAATCTGTCAAAGGATTCTTGTCACACAGGTTCTCCATGAAATACCTGGGTGATGCCTCTTACATTCTGGGGATCCGGATCTATCGTGATAGATCCAAGAGGATGTTGGGACTTTCGCAGTCCAGGTATATCGACACTGTACAGAAAAGATTCAGTATGGAAGATTCTAAGCGCGGTAATCTACCGGCTTGTCACGGAATCACCATCTCCAAAGAGATGTCTCCCAAGACTGATTTAGAAAGGGAACGCATGTCTATTATACCCTACGCTTCTGCGGTAGGCTCTATAATATATGCGATGTTGTGTACCAGACCAGATGTAGCTTACGCACTAAGCGTGGTAAGACGGTATCAGTCAGACCCAGGGGAGAAGCACTGGATAGCAGTAAAGAACATTCTCAAGTACCTGAGAAGGACTAAGGAGATGTTCTTGGTTTACGGCGGAAAAGACCTCAGGTTGGAGGCCTTTGCTGATTCCGGCTTCCAGAGTGATAAGGACGATTCCAAGTCCATGTCAGGTTATGTCTTTACCCTCAATGGAGGGGCGGTGTGCTGGAAGAGCTCCAAGCAGGACACCGTTGCTGACTCGACGATGGAAGCGGAGTATATAGCTGCTTGCGATGCCGCAAAAGAAGCAGTCTGGATGAAGAAGTTCCTAACAGAACTTCAGGTGGTTCCTACCATAGTTGATCCAATACCTCTGTATTGCGACAACAACGGAGCTATAGCTTTAGCAAAGAAACCAAGGTCCCATCAGAAGTCCAGACACATCTTAAGGCGGTATCACCTGATCAGGGAGATCATTGATCGTCAGGAGATCGAGGTTCGGAGAGTTGCTTCAGAAGAGAACATTGCTGATCCATTCACGAAGGCCCTACCTCAGATTCAGTTCGAGAGGCTACTCGAGATCATTGGTCTTCGATATGCCAGTACATGGCCCTAGTGCAAGTGGGAGATTGTTAGTGTTTATGCCTTAGAAGGCCATTACTGTATCATACTAGTTTGTATATTACTTAATGGAAGCTTGGGATATTCACATGTATATAACAGTCTTGCTAAACATGGTAGTATGCTACTTGGTTTTTTCTATCTTAATATGTGAGTGTACGTATTGATAGAGCTCTTAGGATCTTGCTTGACTACCAGCGTTGTGATGGCAGTCACACTAGTGGGGGCTGGGTAGTCTACAAGCACATCCTTATTCAGGTCCCTGGTCGTTGGATTATCGAGACAGAGCATCGATACTCCGGAGTAGACTGGTGTGTATGCTTCTTATCCCAGTTGGGGAGATGGTCTGTCCCACAGCCATCAGTACGTCGTACTGGAGATAGTATACAGGTGCTCGTTAGGTTACGGGTACACCGGACAGGACTCACAGGGAACTGTTGGTTGGTTTTATACCAGTCGTCAGTGAACAGTTCCCAGGTGACATGAGTACAGCATAGTCCGCAGACTTGACACTGCTACTTCGCCTCGAGTGTGTCCCACTGTTCTTAGATTGCTACCCTACCACGGCTCAAAGGAGTCGTGTAAACAGGTAGCAGTTGGGTGCAGTCCCGAGCACTTGGAGGCAGTGGCGGTTAGACAGGATTCGTCCCTCCCGGTATTGGGAGTTGATATCGCGCTGTGTCAGAGAGCCATTACGCAAAGTCCCTGGCCAGGGCAAGCGAGATTTGCTGGCAGGTTCCAGTAGTTTCTTAGGGTGTAATGGGCTTCCCTCCGACACGACTTATACCGCTATTAGGGGACTGACGCTTGCCGTCCCCTAGGCCCGATATGCGATAGTCTTGGACGAACGGACCGGACTATATGGAGATTGTCACATCAGACTCAGTAGGAGTTCGGATGGGTTTTCTCATCGGCCTTCTTATCGACAACTACCTGGGGACCGTTACGTACAGCTAGTACCGCTTGCGGTCTATGGTTAAACCCACTGCCAGCGTAGTAGTCGAGTCTCTAGAGTCCCACACAGAGAGTTTCCTATTCCAGGCGAAACGATATAGAGGTCGTATGGTTTTACGACAAAGGGTTCGGACGCGTATGTGTGTTTACACACTTACGTCGTTTGGACAGTTTTTACCAGTCGGCTTTGGTTTAAGCCAGTTACTGGTATCCGGTTATTGGATTTTTACAGTCTAAAGTTTTTCTGTATTTTCACGAATCGGAGGGGCGTTCTCGTAATTGTGCGAGAAGCTTCTAGAAGATGGTGACTAAGGAGGTTTAGGTGTCATATACATTGAATGGGTTATATGAGTCATGAGGGTGATTCATTCATCTCATTAATGCATATTAAATGCTTAATGACTCATGCTAATGAATCACCACTTGATATTTGTGAAGCATGATTATTCATCACTCTTTATTCTTTTCTTCATAAAAGAAAATGCTTCATATCTATTATGATACTCATAAGCTTTATTCAATTATCATTTACACATTCTCTCTCCTCAAGCTCTCTCTCTTCAAACCCTAATCCTCACCTCTCATGTGTTGAGAACTAGGATTAGCTAGACTAAACAATCCATAACCCTCACTCTATCTCATCTATCTTCTTTGATTAGCAATCCAAGAAGGTTAGTTGCCTCAAGTTTAGAGGCTAAGCTTGGAGTTTTGCTCTCGGGTGGATCGTCTACTACAAAGAGAAGGTCGAGGAGGACGAGGTGATCGTAAAGACGAAGGACTTGGTTCGATAGGTATAATCCCTAAGCATAGTAGTTTAGAACAACTATATGTTTGGTTAGTTATCGTTTAGCTTCGATTCAAGCGGTTAGTCGATGTTTGTTCACTAAACAAGTTCGTTTTTGAAAATTCCGCTTCCCCACAAGTATTGGGGTGTAGTACATCGACTTACACATCTGTGCCCTTAGATCAACTTAGAAGTTGAAACGACATCTCAGTGCCTATAAATAAGACCTTTGGCTCTTGAAATGATCTGTGTTCATCTTCTTACTTTTTCATGAGAATTATTTCTCTTTCAGAGTATAGCTCTTCATCTTAAGAATTTTCTTAAGGACAGAACTCTGTCAAAATTTAGGTAAAGATTAAATCTTTTAAAGGATTATTTAATAATCTTGGGTTTCACCCATTAACAGAGCTTTGCTCTTCATAGATCTTCGATCTAAAGAAAAGCTTTATTACGGTTTTATTAATAAAGCTTTGCTCTGTTGAAATCATAGATCTAAAGAGATCTTTCTTAGGCTTTCTTAATCCATTAACAGAGCTTTGCTATTTTCAAATCATATAGATTTGTTAATCTTTCATGAAAACTCTTAGAGTTTGTTCATAGATCTTGAAGATTTCAGAATTTTAGTTCATTAAAAACTTTATTTTAAGTTTTCTGATGGGTTATTCCATCATTTTTATAGAGCATGGCTCTTGAGGAATTTTTATTCCTATCATCATCAGAGTTGACAGATGTCACTCTGTCACAGAGCGCTGCTCTGAAGGAGAGATTTACTCCTTGGCCCGAGGGATCCTCATTGAATGAGAATCTCTCTTTAGAATTTCTCTTTTATTTACACAAATTTAAATTTGTTAGGTTTCATAACCAGAACTTGTTTTCTCGATGGGGATATCAAGAGCCGTTTAGATCTCTGTGTCTGTTTTTAATAAGGATTTTCTTAATCAGTCTGTCTACTAACTCCTGCCGATTTTCTTTTTCAGACGTTATGGACGCTCATATGTATGACCATGACGAAATTATTTATTACGGAGAAATTCGCGCAGTCGGCCGTTCTCAAAACCAAGAATTCACAAACGCCCAGTGTGCTGAAATTATGGGTCGCCTTGATGCATACAATGGTCGACTGCTTACTCATCGTTCCTCTCTTTTGAATCTTATTGTGAGAGCGAGCTGGGGATCACTTCCTCTATTCTATGCCGGCATGCCACTTAAGGCATTGGACGACGCCGAAGATAAAGTTCACTCGATGTATCTGATGGGCTTAATCTCAAAGAAAAGGAGAGACAACCTTGTTGATATCCTGCATCAAGCTTTTCAGCAGGCGGCAATACTCGCTGCCTATCAAAGGGTGGAGGAAATCAGTAGGGATCCTGACGCTTGTGATCGTGAAAGTATGCACACGAAGATGATACGAGAGGCCCAAAAAATTTTGGATGGCCTCACTTTTGAATTTCTCAATCCATGTCCTGGATTTGATGTCTTGCCTTTGTAAACATTTTAATGGCGTTTTTGTTTACTGTTTTCATCAATGTAGGAATTTTCTGAAGTATGAGTAGCAAGCTTTTCCATTTCCATGTGTTTATTTTATGCATTAAACCTCTTCGCACATGCATGAATGGGTACGCTTTGAACGCTTAACTGAATAAGAATCAAATGTTCTCCTTACTGTTGCTTTCTTCTCTTTTCTTTGTTGCCGGCATGTTACTTTAGCAAGCGTAACCTGTAGATAGTAAGTGACGGTCCATCTTGGACTCTTTGCAGGGTAACGGTGTCTTAGCAAACAGGTTTAGGTCTGCTGCCTAAGGCTTTTCAACTTTGTAAGCCGTGAGGGTCTCATAAAGACTTTTCTCCCTACAGGTCGAGACGATCCCATAGGTGTATTTTCTCCTTAGGAATCATGAGGATTCCTAATTGTGTTTTCTCTTGATAGTCGTAAGGATCTCACAAGAGAGTTTTTCTTGCTTACGAGTCGAGAGGACTTGTAAGTGGTTGTTTCCTTTCTTGTCGATGTTTGACTTAGGAGATTGTGGCCTGTAGAAAATCTACCTTGACCTCTCTGTGAGGTAATGATGGCTTGGGAAACAGGGTTAGGATCTGCCACCTAAGACTTTTCAATTTTATGAGCCGTGAGGGTCTCATAAAGACTGTTCTCCCTACGAGTCGAGAGAATCTCGCAGGTGTGGTTTCTCCTTAGGAATCATGAAGATTCCTAAGTGCATTTTCTTTTGAGAGTCGTAAGGATCTCACAAGAGAGTTTTTCTCCTTACAAGTCGAGAGAACTCATAAGTGTTCGATGAGTTGACATGCTCCCGGGTCAAAGCATTGCTTTGACGGGGAGTTCGAGGGTTTACTCTGGCTGTTTCCCACGGATTCAGGATTGACTTTAGCCATGTTCTACGGGGCCAGGAGGGGTTGACTTTGGCAATAAGGAGTCAGGATTAATTTTAGCCGTACGGGGTCAGGGTTTGCTTTAGCCATTTCCCACGGGTCAGGAATGAATTTAGCCGTGTTCCACGAGGCTAGGAGGTGCTCTGGTCGTTTCCCACGGGGTCAGGATTGACTTTAGCCGTGCTCTATGGGACCAGGATTTACTCTGGCCGTTTTCTACGGGGTCAGGATTGACTTTAGCCGTGTTCTACAGAGCCAGGATTTGCTCTGGCCGTTTCCCATAGGGTTAGGATTGACTTTAGCCGTGTTCTACAGGACTAGGATTTGCTCTGGCCGTTTCCTACGGGGTCAGGATTGACTTTAGCCGTGTTCTACGGAGCCAGGATTTGCTCTGGCTGTATTCCACAGCGTCAGGATTGACTTTAGCCGTGTTCTACGGGACCAGGATTTGCTCTGGCTGTTTTCCACGGGGTCAGGATTGGGTTTAGCCGTATTCTACGGAACCAGGAGTTGCTCTGGCCGTTTCCCATGGGGTTAGGATTGACTTTAGCCGTGTTCCACGGGGCCAGGAGGTGCTCTAGCCGTTTCCCACGGGGTCAAGGTTGACTTTATCCATGTTCTATGGAGCCAGGATTTGCTCTAGCCGTTTCCCACGGGGTCAGGATTGACTTTAGCCATGTTCTACGGAGCCAGGATTTGCTCTAGCCATTTCCCATGGAGTCAGGATTGACTTTAGCTGTGTTCCACGGGCCAGGAGGTGCTCTGGTCGTTTCCCATGGGGTCAGGATTGACTTTAGCCGTGTTCTACGGAGCCAGGATTTGCTCTGGCCGTTTCCCACGGGGTCAGGATTGACTTTATCCGTGTTCTACAGAGCCAAGATTTGCTCCGGACGTTTCCCACGAGGTCTGGATTGACTTTAGCTGTGTTCTACGGGGCCAGGATTTGCTCTGGCTATATTCCACGGGGTCAGGATTGACTTTAACCGTGTTCTACGGGACCAGGATTTGCTCTGGCTGTTTTCCACGGGGTCAGGATTGACTTTAGCCGTGTTCTACGGAGCAAGGATTTGCTCTCTCGGTTGTCTGTGAACCGTCGAGATTTGGAACAGGGACTTTGCCATTGCTCCAAGGTTGATTTTCGTGTCTGAATCCTGCTGGAATGAGGAGGAACGCTGTTGGTGATCTCTAGGCTGCCTGTGAACCATCGAGATTTGGAACAGGGACTTTGCCATGGCTCCAAGGTTGATTGTCGCGTCTGAATCCTACTGGAATGAAGAGGAACGCTGTTGGTGATCTCTAGGCTGTCTGTGAACCGTCGAGATTTGGAACAGGGACTTTGTCATGGCTCCAAGGTTAATTGTCGCGTCTGAATCCTGCTGGAATGAGGAGGAACGCTGATGTTGTTCTTCTAAGATGCAGATGTTGCCGTCAAGATCTGACTGTCCTTTTGACAAGGTCTGGTGGGGAAATGTGGTCCCTTTTTTTGTTTATTCCCCAGATGGTATACAGGGATCGATGTGATCTCACCTGTAGGGCAAAATGTTTCATTTTATATATTTTCTTTCCGCGATGCTCTATCATTTCAGCTTTTTGTATCGCGAGAGTCGTGATTGCCCAATTATTTCGGCTATTTTTCGCAGTGCCCAATCATTTCGGCTATTTTTCGTTTTGCTCGCTATTTTTTATTGCGAGTTTCCAAATCATTTCGGCTGTTTTTGTATGCATACATTTTTACTTGCTGATTTTGTTGCATGTTACCCAATCATTTCGGCTATTTCATATGCATTTATGGCTCGCTGACTTTTCGCTGCGAGTTTGGGATTTGATACCGATTTAGGCAACAGCATCGCTATGACTAGGATATTGCCAAGAGCGAATCATCATTTGCCTCTGTCGATGTCGAACAAAGGTGGCTTAGCAAACATGGTTAGGATCCTTTTGACTAAGGCTTTTGACTTCATGTGCCGTAAGAGTCTCATAAAGGTATTTCTCCCTACGAGTCGTGAGGATCTCGTATGTGCGTTTTCTCCTTAAGAATCGTAAGAATTCCCAAGTGTATGGTTTCTCGTAAGTCATAAGGATCTTACAAGAGTGTTTTCTCCTCATAAGCCGAAAGGACTTACAAGGGTTGTTCACCGTGTGAGCAATTCCCTAGTCACTGGTGGGACTTTATTAGGGAAATGTTTATTCGTGCCTGTGGATTGTATACAAGGATCAGCATTGAACCTCTTATAAGGCAGCATTGGAGATTGTGATGGCTTAAGAACAGGTTCAGATCCCTGTAGTTTAAGGCTTTTGAATCTTATGAGCCGTGAGGGTCTCATAAAAGGGTTCTCCTTACGATTCGTGAGGATCTCACAAGTGTAATTTCTCCTTAGGAATCGTGGGGATCCCTAAGTGTGTTGCTCCCTTATGAGTCGTAAAAATCTCACGCAGGTGGTTTCTCCTTACAGGGTCGAAAGGACCTTGCAAGTGTCTTTTAACGAGATTGCGCCCTTTCGGCTTTTCACAAAACTCGCCTGTAGTCCTGCAGTTTTTACTCACGGAGCCCTTTCGGGTTTTTATCCGTGCCCATTTCGCTTATGAACGTACCGTTTTTTTTTTTTTGCGTCAGTCTTGGGATGCTGCGGTCCGTAGTAGTTTATAGATGTCTCGGTCAATAGCCAGTTTAGGACATAGTGGCCCATCGTTAGTTTAAGGACGTTTCGGTCCGTTTGCCGGATACTACTTATAAAGTTTGGGCTTAGGAAGATAGCGAGAGGACATAGGCGTCGTCATCTATCGTTGACCTAGGCCGTGACTCGTCAGGCGTAGTAATTTTTCAGGAAGCGACCGTTTATTGGCCTGAAAGGTCTTTCACCATGCATGTCCATGAGCAGATAGGCTCCACCTTGGTAGACCTTGTCTGTGATATACGGGCCTTCATAGTTCGGCTCAAATTTCCCCCGCTTAGCACGATTGGGGATCATGGGTCTTTTGACCACTAGCACGATTTCTCCTTGGCGGAATATTCTCGGCCTAGTCAATCTCTCGTATGAGCGTGTCATTTTGATTTATAAGCCTCCAGGTTTTGTTGCGTCACGAGACGGGTTTCATCAAGGGCGTCGAGCTCCTCGAGACGAAGATGAGCATTCTCTTTATCTGTTAGCTCGTAATGAACCGCCACTTGTAGAGAGGGTAACTCTATCTCAAAGGGGAGTACCGCTTCAGTGTCGAATGCTAATACATACGGCGTTGTGTTTGTGGCCTTTTTGAACATAGTTCGATACGCCTAGAGAACTTCATGTAGTCTCTTGTGCCAGTCCTTCTTATTTTTGGACATCGTCTTTTTCACAATCTTCATTAAGGTCTTGTTGAAAGCCTCAGCTAGACCGTTAGCTCGGGGATTATAGACCGAAGAGTATCTCCAGTCTATATTATGTTACTTCGCAAAGCGGCTGATTTTGTGACTTCTATAGGCTGGCCCGTTATCGGAGATAATTCGTCGCGGAGTGCCGAAATGATAGATGACGTGTGTCTTGAAGAAATGGAGAATGTTCTTCGTCTTCAATTCTCTTAGTGGTATTGCTTCTGCCTATTTGGAGAAGTAATCAATTGTCGCAAGTATGAATCGATGTCCTCTGGATGATGCTGGTTCAATGGGCCCGATTATGTCAGTTCCCCACATTTCGAACGGCCAGCTAGCCACCATTGGATGTAGCGGATTTGGATGTTGGTGGATGAACTCCCCATGAATCTGGCACGAGTGGCACTGCTTCGCGTATTCGAGGCAGTCTTGGATCATCATGGACCAATAGTAACCCATCCTTTTGACCTTTAGTTTCATCTTCGGCCCGGCTTGGTGAGAACCGCAGAGTCCGTCGTAAGTTTCTTGGACGACTTTCCTTGCCTCTTCAGGTACCAGGCATCTTAGCCATAGAGAATCAAATGATCTCTTATACAGAGTATCATTGACGAAGGCAAAAGACAGAGCTTGTTCCATGAGCTGATGTCTTGAGGACGCATCTTCAGGCGTTCTACAGGATTTGAAGTAGTCTATAAAGACTTCTCTCCAATCCGTAGCCTTTTCCTTGTCTTTTATTTGTAGGGACGTTTGCTCGGTAGCTCCGTTTTTCGGACGACTCCGAAGATATTTCTGTCGGTGCAAGAACCCGATGGCTTTGCACAACGATCCTTACGTCATCGAGATTCTCGTCGGCCAGTTCTTTAGCGAGTTTGGATAATGCATTTGCCTTGCTATTTTCCGTGCGCAGTATGCTTTCCAGGGCCTAGGTAAGGATTTGAGTTAGCAATCGTTGCACTCTCTCACCATACTTTACCAACTCTGGTTTATACGTCTGATGGTCGCCGTTTACTTGGCTAACGACCAGTTGGGAGTCTCCGTATATGAGGAGGTTTTCAATTCCCATGTCGACAGCGATCTCAAGACCTGCTATCAAAGCTTCATACTCGGCTTCATTGTTTGTCCTTGGCTCTGTTAAGTAGAAGACGAAGCGCATTATCCCTCCTTGTGGAGTCACGAAGATGAGGCCCACCCCAGATTTGACTATGAGGGAGTTGTGCTTTCGCTTCTTCATAGAAGATGCTCCGTCGAAGTAGAGTTACCATCGAGTATCACTCCCTCTTTTCTCCCCGTCGATCGTGTCAAACGCATGCTCGTCTGGCAATTCATAATTTAAGGGAGAACCGTCAGGTCTCGGATGCTCAGCGAGGAAGTCGGCGATGGCCTGGCCTTTCACTGCCTTGAGAGGACGATAAGTTATCAAGAACTCCATCAAGAGCAGGGCCCATTTAGCGAGTCGTCCTGTTAGTATGGCTTTTGACATCAAGTATTTGATAGGATCCACTTTTGATATGAGGTGGACCTCATGTGCCAAAGCATAGTGTCTAAGCTTCGTTATCGCGAAGATTAATGCCAGGCAGTGTTTTTTGATGGGGGTAGTTGCTTTCTGCCCACAGGAGAACTCGACTCAAATAGTAGAGGGCTCTCTCCTTCCCTTGGTCGTTCTCTTGTGCCCACAGCGCGTCTAAGTAACCTTCGAGGGCTGTTGTGTACAGGACAAGAGGTTTTCCTTTAACGGGAGCGGCCAGTGTTGGCGGATTCTGTAGGTATTGCTTAATTTCGTTCAGTGCACTTTGGCATTTGCGATCCCAGACGAACGGGGTTCTCTTCTTCATTAGGTGACTGTAAGGACGGCACTTGCTGAAGAGATTGGTTACAAATCGCCGGATATACGCGAACTTTCCTTAGAGAGACAGCAGTTGCTTGAGAGTCCTTAGTGGAGGCATTTCCATGGTCGCCTTGATTTTCAACGGGTCTATCTCTATGCCTCGATGTCGGACGATGAATCCTAGGAACTTGCTCGATGAAACTCCGAACGCACATTTGAGAGGGTCCATCTTCAAGTTGTATTTCCGAAGGCGCTGAAACATGGTCTTCAGATACTCTAAATGTTCCTCGTATGATTTTCTTTTAACCACGAAGTCGTCAATATAGCATTCGACGATTTCATGTATGAAGTCATTGAAAATCTTCGTCATGGCCCTCTGATAGGTGGCGCCGGCGTTCTTCAGATCGAAGGGCATCACTTTGTAGCAGAATATGCCCAGAGGGGCTGAAAAGCGGTATGCTTCTGGTCCTCGGGATGCATCTTTATCTTATTGTATCCTGATAAGCCATCCATGAAGGAGAAGACTTCATGAGTGGACGTGTTGTCTATCATCAGCTCAGTAACCGGTATAGGAAAATCATCCTTCGGGCAAGTTTTGTTAAGATCCCAAAAATCCATGCATATGCGCACCGTCCCATTTTTCTTCATCACTGGGACGATGTTGGCAATCCATTCAGGGTACTGAACCTCTTGGATGAAGCCGGAGTCGATTAGGTTCTTTACCTCGGTGTTGATGCTCATTTCAAGTTCGAGCCGCATCCTTCTCGGTGCTTGTTTGACCGGCTTGACATCTGGAGAAATCGCCAATTTGTGGACAGCAATCTCTGGATCGAGTCCCGGCATCTCTGAATAGTTCCATGCGAAGCAGTCTTCATACTGCATGAGCATGTCTTTTAGCGTAGCCACCCTTTCTTCAGACAACAGCTCACTGACGAATGTCGGTCGCGGGTCACTTGCCGTCCCCAAGTCAATTTTCTTGAGTTTATCTGCAGTAGTATGTATCCCATCTTCCAGCTCTTTTGGTGCCAGTGGAAACTCTGAGATCACCTCGTCATCATCGTTTTCGAAGCACCAGGGGAGGTCGTCCATATTCTCGCGTACTCCTTCTCCTGATAGCGTTATCGCGTGACAGGTACGAGATCGCTTCCAAGACCGATGTTGGTCTTGTTCTACTCTCGCCGCATACGTTGCTTTCGGTTCATGCTTCTGTGGTAGGGTTACCCTCCAACTGCTGGATAGAGCGAACCTGCCTTACTGATACTGGTCTTCGACCCAGTCTTGGAATATAAAGCGATCTTCGAGAGGATGCCATATCGCTTGGTGATAGGAGCAATAGTCCAGATGATGAACCTCACCTGCTTGCTCGGGGTGCTTGGACTCCGGGAGCGTCATCATCTGATGTTCTATGACATGATCAAATATCTTCTTTGTCTTGTCTTGGGGAAAAGAATATGCTCGACCCATCTTCTTCATAAGAGACGGATCTCTGCTGCTCAATTCTCGATCGCGTGGCTTCTTAGACCCGCTTTGCCGCTGTCGAACGTCTTTTCCATTCTTTAGCTTATTTTTACCTCTGTGTCGGGTCTTCTGTATGACGAGCTAGTGATGAAGAGCATCGTCATTCTCTGTATCCTGCTGAAGGAGGCACTGCGTCCTGGCTTTCTCATAAATGGCCATTTCGCGGATGTGGTCATCCCGGACTTTTTGACCCGCTTCCCTTATAAGCATGTCCATCTGTTCTTCAAACGACAGACTTGGCATTTTTACGGCGGGACCTCGTTTTGGTTCAGGGTTAGCATCTTCCCACAGAGCATCTCCTTCTTCATCGAAGTCATGTATGACGTAGCAGCTATGGAATCACTCCTGTTTCTTGGATCGGATATATCCAAGCCCGATCGCTTCCATTCTCCTGTTGGGCAATTTTCACTGAGTTTCGGGGACGTTCCAGATCCTGTTGTAGAACTATGCTTGTCGAGCAGTCTGTTTAAAGGGTACTCCTTGGCGCCTCAACAGCCTTTTTAATCCTTCTGTATAGTATATGGGCAGACGAATGGGCTGGAGCCTGTCAAGCGTAGAATCGGCACCATGCCAAATTTCTTTCTCCACTTTGATTTCTGTGGATCGATAAAAGAGGATCACCTTTTCATCTCTTCGCCTGGAAGGGACGTAGAATGTCTGCAGTTCCTGCACACTATAGGTATCAAGTGCGTCGAGCTCTTTGTAATGCTCTTGCAGAACCATGGCGATTTGCAAACTCTGATCATCATCAGCGAAGGCTTGTATCGATGGCTGAACAGAAAATACGGCATTGACCTCATCTTCCGAGTCGCTGCCGAAGACCAGAATAGGGGTGGACGGTCCCGGCTTGTTGCATTGGGGTGGCCCTGAATAAACTATTTCTTCTTCCTCTTCGGTATCACTCCCGAAGACCGAAATAGTGGTGATAGCTTTGTTCATCGGTTTATGGCATCTTTCCGTGTCTTCGAAATCTGGTAAGAAGTATTTTGCATCTTCGTACTTTCGGACTTCATTCACGGAGAATGGGTTCAACTCCCCTGTCACGGTATACTCGAGACCATCCTTGAAATAATCATACACTGATATTGTGTAGAAGGGATGATGTTATACTCGTGTAGCCAAGGCCTGCCGAGAAAAGCATTGCAGCATGTCTTGGCATCAATGACGTGAAATTTAATGTCCGTGATGAGCAGCCCAAAGCGTAACGTCAGTATCACAGACCTGAGAGTCCGTGATGACTGGGAGTCAAACCCGGAGATAGTGATCTTATCCCGAGCGAGGTGTTGAACACTCATGCAGATTTCCTTCAACTCTCTTACATTGAGTAGGTTAATGGAAGACCCATTGTCAACCAGGATTTTGCCTATCTTGATATCATGACAGTATCCAGAGACATAAAGGGGGCAGTTGTGCTCGCACGTCCTGAGGAGGAGATCTTCATCGCCGAAGGTGATATCGGCAGTGTGCACTTCTTCCAGCTCGTCCTTCATCTTTTCTTCGGCGAGGAAAGCCTGGAAATGCTCGGGCTCTTCTAGTGCCTTGATCAAAGAATCTCTCGCCACCTTAGATAGCAGAAGGACATCGAGAATGCTGAGCTGCGAGGGTATCTTCCTCAAGTGTGCCAGAACGTTGTAATCCACCTTGTTTTTCTTGGGCGGGTCCTTGGCTGCAAGCTCTTCGATGACTCGGTCATTGAGGGCGATATCTTCAGGGACTTTTTCCTTCCCCTTATCCTTTTTATCCGATCCCTTGTTTGCAGGTCCGAGATTCTTTTCAGGTAGCGTACGATTGCACAGCTGAATATTCTTGCAGCTCTTCGTTTCTTCCTCTTTTCTTGAGGTTGATTCTTTGAAGAGAGGGCCGAGAGTCATTTCTTCTTTAGAATCGCTCCCGAAGGTGAGAACTTGCGATCCCCTGGAATCAACCATGTGACAATTGCCGGCACCTTTTCCATGTTCGTCTGTCGAATTTTTCCGCTGTCGAAGAGCTTCACGCTTCATCCTCCTGAAGTGTTGCCTGTGAGCGACATACTCTTGCCACCAATCTTTAAAGGTGTTGCATTCTTTAGTAGGGTGTGTGATTTTCTGATGATATAAGCAGAAGTTAGGATGTACGTCCGCTTCATCAAGATGTATACCGCCAGAGGAATTTCTTCTGAAAAAGGGCGGATTCATTCCCATCAATATGGCTTTGGCGAACCTTTTCCTTGTCTTGAACCTGTTTTTCTTTGCGGAGGATGTACTTTGATCTGGTGGGAGTGTTTCAACCCTTTCGTCCAGTCGTCGGCGTTTGGCCTTTTCAAATATGGCCATTTCGCGCTTTCGACCAGCTTTGCTTTTCAGAAGAGCTTTGTTCAGGAATGCGTCAATCATTTCGTCTGATGGTCCTAGAAGTTCCGGCTAGGGATCTGCCCTTAGTTTTTCTGCATCCAGAGTTTCTTCACCGTCTATCGACGAGTGAGAGATCACATGGCAGCTTACCACATAATCCTTAGGTTCATCCGACGATCCTTTATCATCATCTCCGTCCTCAAGGATGTGGCTGAGAAATTCTTGGAGTGTGACCCAGGTCCGCGCTTTCTGGTTATATTCCTCCAGCGCGTCAATATGTTTTTGCAAGTTCGTGTGCTTGTCATCAGGCTTCACGGGCTTTTTGGTCTTTTTCTTCTTCTTTGAAGACTTTGACGGCTGGGTATGGGCGCTTTGACTATCGCTGCCGATTCTTGGCGTCAGGCGCGGCTTCAGCATTCCTTCAATGACCTCGGGTTCTAGCGAACTTTTCCATTTGATCGTCGGGCATGTTTAGAGATCCTTCAGCATTCTTTTCGTTTTGTCTGACAGAACGACCTCCCATGGAGCTTCTTCTATAAAAGAGCACGATGCCCCCAGTGTGTCTGCCTTTTTGAGAGCGTGCGGCTGGGGCAGGTTTACTTTCCAATTCTCGGACAGTTCGAATTTGCCCTGTTGGTATTGGTTCTCAATCCACCCTTTGAAGACGAATCAATCTTCGATTGGATGGCCTATCGCTTGGTGATAGGGGCAATAATTGGGATTATTCGCCTCACCGGGTTGTAATGGGCATTTTGGATCTGGCAAGTTGATAAGCCTGTTGCGCACCCCCAGCTCGAACAATCTCCTCGTTTTATCCCGGGGAAACGAATAAGGGCGCTTCAGTTTCTCATTAAAAAATCGCCGTCTCTCGTCTTGGAGATCAGTTGGTTTTGGACCACTGGGCTGCTGTTGAGCATTGGCGACGAAGGTGGTTTTCCCTTTCCCTTTTTCATTTCGAGATTTCAGCTTCGAGGAAGACGGTCTATGACCTATCTGGTCCATTTAGGCCAATTTTTCAATCAAGGCCTGAAAAGTGGTCATCTTGAAAAACATCATGAATTGCGAAATGGTCGCCTGCGGATCAGGAGTACCCATGAACATGCCTACCGCAGGCACTTCTTTGATGCGCTGCTCGCACTTTGACCATAAATTCTGCCACCGTATCGCGTATTGCACCCATGTTTCGCCTGACTTTACTCTGGCGTTAATTAATGCGGTGATCGGGGTGCGCTCGCTAGCGCTTGCGAACCTCTGTGTAAAGAGTAACTCCATTTCTGTAAACGTCTTAACGGAGTCATTCGAGAGCTCGGAATACCACTCAAATGCTGTCTCTGACAAGCTGACAACGAATTAGCGAAGCAGTAGCTTATCGTCACCTCCGATGTTGCCACACAGAGCCCTAAACTGAGCAACGTGCTGGTGTGGATTCCCCGTCCCCTTATATACGTGGAATTTGGGGATCGTGTATCCCGGCGGGTACTTTATTTGGTCGTACCAACCCGGATAGGGTCATCCAGTCTTAACAATTTGCCCAGCCACTTCATTCGCGTGATGAACTCGTATCTGCTGAGCGATGTAATCATCCACGGTAGCTTTTGAGATGGTCTCCTCTTTGGCTACTGAACAAGCCGAAAGAGGGTTTGACGTCTCCGCTCGGTCGTCTTCGAGGATAATCAGAGGATCTTCAGCTGGAGGATCCGGCTGTAACATCATCCCAACCATGTCTTGAAATAAGAACGCCATTCGTTTTATGTTGGCAGCTTGTTCCGCTGCCTCTTTGTCCTTCTTTTCGAGGATTCTGCGGAGGAACTCAGCATTAGTTTCTTGTTCTTGACGTTGTTCCGATGACGTTACCGGGCTTTCTTTTGGCTCTGTGAGTACGGCCATTTGCGTCAACATTTCCTGGAGCTTCTGTTGTTGCTCCTGGGCCTTTGTTATGGATCTGGAGAGTGGTCGATGGCCCATAGAGATACGGCTATTCTCTTTCTCGGATGCCATATAGACAGTATGTACCACCATGTCCTCAAACTTGAGGCATTTAGATTCAGTGTTCTTGCGATTCATCGCAGACACCGGGATTTTCTCCAGCTTTCTCCTCTTGTAAGAGGTTGAAGTTGAGGGGGCCGTTGCAGTGGGCACCCAAGTAGCTGTCGCCTTCTGTGGCTTGACAGGGTAGTCCTCTTCTTGCCGACCCTTCATCTTTATCTGTCGGCGGGGATAGTCTTGATCGACCACGGAGTCCTGGACCTGTCGCCAAACTTTATAAATTTTAGAGGACAGCCGCTGAGGGGGCTGCTCTAGCTTCGCCTTTGTAGTGTTCTCCATTGGTGGAAGAGATCTTTTCAGCACAGCAGTTAGCGAATTTTTGCACTCCCTGTTAAGTAGTTCAAAGCTGTTCCCAGTTGGAACAGCAGCATCAACTTCCACCATTGGAGCTGGTGGAGTCAGTCCAGAAAGGGAATTGCCCCCATCTTTCCTCACTTGGCGCCAGTGGTGACGTCGAGCATGTCGTGCGGCCGGGATCACCTCCGCTGTTGGATCAGCTTTTCCATGCCCCCTGTTCTGATAAAAGTCAGTTGTTGGCGCCAGCCTGTCAAAGACATATGCTCGCTGAGAGGGAATGGTCAACCTATCAAAAGCCGACCTTCGAGTAGGGAGAGCAGCTTGGACGACCTCCACTGTAGCAAGAGTTGGAGTGTCCTTCTCTGGTATTGCGAGCCTCTTTGCGGGCCCACTTGAGCTTTAACCCAGCCTGTCGAAAACTGAGGCATTGGAGTTGGACGACCTGCTGAGAGGGGCCGTGGAGGTTGCAAGCCGATCAAAGACTGACTTCTTCACAGCTTCCTGTGACGGCATTTGAACGCTGAATCTCGTTAGTGAGATCATGGTCCCGAAGAATATCCCTGTGGTTGCTTGGGTCACTTGTTCCACCGGTATTGTGAAAAGGGTGGCCACTTGGGGCCCGTAGGTTACTCCTCCAGATGAGGCGGAACGGGAGTTGTTGCTGCAGCCGGAGCAGTTAGAGGCCATTGATGTTCTTTTTTCTGCACAGGAGCAAAACCAAATCTTAGTACCTTAAACCCAAGGGTAACTATATTAAACCGCGATTCGTTCGCGAACAGGACGCACGAAGTGTGGAGTAGAAAGAGGAAAAGGTCCCACCGGGCGTGCCAGAATCTGTTCTCCGCCGAAAGACGCGACCGGGACGTTGGGACGTCCGGCCTGAACTTTGAGGGCAGATTCTATTTGGTGATATCCGTCCACCTCTCCGAAGATACCAAGTTGATTTATGACACCATATATCGAAGGTTTAAACGGACGCGGCCGATGTAGCAGACTTCGTCAGATTCCCCCTCATTGAGGGGGTTTTTATTATGGGGACGCTCTTCCCTACAGGCGCAAGTCCCTGCAGTTAATTATGCTACCGCATCACGGTAACCGCTTTCTCCTTCTCCAGATGGTCACTTCATGTCGTGTGTGTTTGTTTTGTTTTTGGTTGCCCGTGGATTGTATAAGGAGACTAATTTATGTTGTCGCCCATAGGGCGTGGATTAGTCCAAATCCGTATCTTCTTAGATTTGAGTTTGGGGTTGGGTTTAAGGATACGTTAGTCTCATTTGAGACTAAGATCAACTTAAACGTTTGTTAAGGATACATTAGTCTAATTTTAGACTAAGATCAACTTAACAGGATCATTTAGATCCAACAAAAGAGCATTTGGGCTCTATTGTTTAGTTTAGGGACATTGCGGTCCAAGGTTAAGGACATCATAGTCCATGGGCTTAAGGACCCCACAGTTCGAGGTTAAGGACATCATAGTCCATGGGCTTAAAGGACCCCACAGTCCGAGGTTAAGGGTATCATAGTCTATGGGCTTAAAGGACCCCACAGTCCGAGGTTATAGACATCATAGTCCATGGGCTTAAAGGACTCCACTGTCTGAGGTTAAGGACATCATAGTCCATGGGCTTAAAGGACCCCATAGTCCGAGGTTAAGGACATCATAGTCCATGGGTTTAAGGACCCCATAGTCCGAGGTTAATGACATCATAGTCCATAGGTTTAAGGACCCACAGTCCGAGATTAAGGACATTATAGTCCATTGGTTTAAGGACCCCACAGTCCAAGGAATGTTTGGTTGTCGGGACCCGTCACCTCTCCGAAGACGTTGAAGGATTACAACGACATATATCATAGGAGTGCAGAGATGTACTCTTGAACCAATTTTGGTTGGGAGATCTGTAGTCCAATTGCGACTAAGATCTGAGATTTATAAGCATATGGGCTCAATTAATCTGAATGAGGAATTTATAGCCAACTTGGGCTCGGCCCACTCAGTTAAATGTTAAACATTTGACAATACTGGGCATTGATTTGGGTTCTGACAGCCTTTCTGTCTTTTATTGAATACTGAGCATTCATCATAGCTCTGGGCTTTATTTAAAGAAGAGTTTATGTTCTATTAGAGCACACGTGAGGAACACGTGGCGCGCTTGGCGTTAGCGCCAGTTAATGAGCGCAAAGCGCTTCTGTGATATAGCTCACACGTGAGGAGCACGTGGCGTACTTGGCGCTGAGCGCCAGTCAATGAGCGCAAAGCGCTACTTTATGAGAGCAAAGCGCTATTTATTCAGTGGCGCACACGTGAGGAGCACGTGGTACGCTTGGCGCTGAGCGCCAGTCCATGAGCGCAAAGCTCTATTTGTTAAGTGGCACACACGTGAGGAGCACGTGGTGCGCTTGGCACTGTGCGCCAGTCCATAAGCCCAAAGCGTTGTTTTATCAGTTTTATGATATGAGAAATAAATTCTCGTTTATTAGAGACTTTGTCTCAAGGTTTTAAGAATAAAGTTCTTATTTTATAGGAGATGTTTCAATCTCTTATTCTGGTGAAAGGCTTTGCCTTTATTGATCTGTAATCCTAAGAGAATTGAATTATTCTCCTCCTTCCCTTTTATAATTATATGTTCATGATCTCTTTGGTAGAAGACCTTAGTCTTATAGATCTATGATCTGTGAGAAGAATTATGTTCTTCTTCTTTACTGAGATTTTTCGTATCTCTGTTTTTTTTACCTTGAAGAAAAGTTCTTTTTCTACCGAGAGTTTGCTCTTCTTTCTGAGATTTCTTAAAGTTTATAGGGGGGTTCCTCTATGTCTCTCTTTTTTCTCTCTTTTTTCTGTGTTTGAGACTTGAAGTCTTCGGGCCTTTATATAGTGAAGGTTGATCTGTTCAATCGGTTAAGGAGATCTTTTCTCCAATTGATTTGGGGATTTCCCCATCGTTGGATCTTTGATCCAAGGGCTTCTGATTTACAGAAGGCAATTGGGAAATCTTTCCCCATACAGAATTTATTCTGTAATTTTGGTGATTTTTAATCACCATTGGATTATTGATCCAACGGTGCTCTGATTCATAGAGCACAATCTTTTTGTTTGGAAAGATTTTGAGGAATCTTTTCTTAACAGAATTTTATTCTGATTAATTGATAATTTTTTTTAATCATATTCGTTGGATCTTTGATCCAACGGTGGAGAACATTTAGTTCTAGCGCTAGAGCACTCATGCTTTGCACGGGGTGCGCTGCTTTGAGTAGCGCACTTAGCGCTAGGGCACATGTGCTTTACATGGGGTGCGCTGCTTAGAGTGCAGTGCTCTTAGTGCCAGCGTACACGTGCTTTGCACGTGGTACACTGCTTAGAGTGCAGCACTCTTAGCGCCAGCGCACACGTGCTTGGGGTGCAGCGCACTTGGGGCTGCTATGAAGCGTTGCTTCATTTCAAATTTTGAAATTTGAACAGAGCTTTGCTCTGATTGGGGGAAACATCGTTGTTTTGGTTTTGATATGATATTTACGCCAATTTGTTATAACTTCGATTATAGGTACGATCGTGGAAGTTTCTGAGACGGAGATGACGGACATAGCAACGTGGACTTCGGCAAGCTCGACAAGTTGGTGAGTAGATTTATATCTACGGGGGAACTCGGGTGGATGGCGTATAGCACCCCCGCAACCATTTAACTAGGATAGTTATACTATCTAGTTAGTTTTTAGTGATGTATTAGATAACTTGGCTAATGGTATTGATATTATTTTGCATATAGTTAAATACATGATTATGGTGGCATACGTACGTGACGATAGGTCCGTACGATATGGATATGGTTTTGGGTGGATATAGTACGAAGGATCATACCGTACTTATGATGATGAGGTTAGCGTGCCAATTACGGCCAAGTTCTTTTGGACTCGTGGAGTCAAGAATTATTCTGATTAAGATGTTATATTTGAGTGAGCTATACTCTTTTGAAAACCAACTATTCATTTCCCTTTTAAATGATAAATGACAAGGATGCGATGCTAATTTCCAAATGAATATCTTTTTTTTAACTTAAAGCAGCTTCCTTATTTCAAAACCAACGTTTCGTGTCATTTTCAAAGATAATGGTATAGCTCATAGCAAGTAGTTACGTTTAATATTTACGCTATACGCATAGATTTACTTTACATGTTTGTGATACACTTACGATGATATACGTTTTCGTTATATGAACACAATGATAGAACACTACACAACTACCAATGAGTACTATGTTGCACGAGCATATACGCATATGTTACACTACACCTCATTGGTACCGCCATGCTACTGTAGGACCGCTATACTATGTGATGCGTATGTTAATGCCAATACGAGGCATATGAATTCCCTATATCCGGAAAATCCAATTTTAATTATATGCTATGGATATTGGTACAGTTACTTTCTGCTTTATACACTTATAGAACACTTGTACAAATACTAATGATTACCATGCCGCACGAGCACAGACGCGTATACTACACTACACATCTTTAGTATTGCCATGACACGGTAGAACTGTTATGTTTGTTGCATGCATGTATATACTTAAGTACTGTACCTTTCTTACCTGCTAAGTATTGTGAGTACTAGTACCATAAATATTCGTATTCGATTCTTATGAGTTTTCAAGATGTTTTACCTTCGATGATATATATCAGTGGTATGGGACGCTGTTATATATGTATATATATAATATATCATCGGAATGATCTATGCAAGTATCTGTATTCTTTACTTGATATTTCTGGATACGATGAGTTGACGTCCACCATGAGCTTGATGTTTTCTGATTGTTTTTATTCCGAACTGAGTAGGGGAGATATACGGTTACGGACTTGCTACTTATCCAGGCTGAGTGGCGGAGTAAACAGACAGATACATGGTGGACCCGGTCGAGACCGAGGGGCAGGAAAGCCGCATTTGAGACGGGGAGCCTAGCGAGGACACTCGATACCGGAGATAGAGATGAACACGATAGATATCCAGGGGATACTGGCCAGAGCTAGATATGAGCATGGTGGATATACAGGGGATACTGACAGGGGCTAAGGATATCGAGGGGCGATCATCTATTGAGATGGTGTTGACGGTATCTGGATTTGCATGTCGGTGATGGACACGAGGGATTTAGGGATTTGCGTGTCGGTGATGGACACGAGAGATTTCTGATTTAGGGTGTCGATGCTGAACATCTATATATTGATATGTTGCTATCATACGCGATATACACTTAGAGTAGTGCATTATTGTAACCGAATAGAACTGATCCGGGAGACAGTACCGATCCGGGAGACAGTACCTGAATACCTTTTACCGGTTGTTGCATATAAGAAGGATTTCTAAAACGAGCTATAGTCTTATTACTTTGACATGTCAAGGATGACACAAGGATCTTTTAAACCGTAAATCTCTTATCACTTTTTACTAAAACGGCATGACGTATATCTTAAATAAGATACCTATTATATTTCATACTATCACGTCTGCTTTTATGCCGTGACATATGTATCCCGCGGCTATTTTAAAGAAGAGGTTTTACATATATATTTTTGGCTGCCTTTGAGCTTAAACCTAGATACAGGTCATTTGCATATGATATGTTCTAATTTGGGATCACATGATGGAAAGTATTGCATATATATATATATATATATATATATATATATATATATATATATATATATATATATATATATATATATATGATAGTACTATATTTATGACCTAGGATATCGTTGTGCATTTCGAATTCTAGCTTGTGATGTATTTTTATTCACTGAGTTGGCAACTCACCCCCGTTGTGCCCCAGTTCCTTGCAGGTTTTACTGCTCGGATCATCGGAGCATTGCGGCACACCCTTTTTTCGGTGATTGCTTTAGTAGGTGGACTACTGTTGTATCGTACCCACACTTGTATACTTATATATTCTTGTATCTAGTACAAAATCCATCGACCTAGAATGTGTATATTATGGACTTAGAAGCGAGACTTAGAGTTTGTGTGTTTGTGGGCGTCGCACTCATTAGAGTCGACCTTTTTATATTTTTGATTTTGTTTCGCTTTTCTTTTCTTCGCCATTGGGCGTCGTATATTATCTGCTTGGTTGCTCCGCCGTTTGAGCGTGGAAGATATCTCCCGTTGGGATGCTGTTTATATTATTATGGTGTATCGGGTTTTATTCAAAATTTACAAAGGAGGTGCTTTCGAATTTTAAAATTTCATGGAGGTTTTTCAAACATACTTATTTAGACTTAAATTTTTATTTTAAAACCGATTCCATCTAATGACTATTTTAAACCCCATCTCCAATATTTTCAAAAAAGGGTTTAGATTCTAGGTTTTCGGCTTACTTGGACCGCGTCGACATTTTTAGATGTCACGTGATTTAAGTGCCGGTCACGTGCCACTTTCGGGTCATGACACACCTCCATCCTAGAACCATAATTGACCGAAAACCATGCTTTTGATGAGGTGTCCGAGAAGTTTAACTTTCACTTGATTGAGAATATCGACGCTGGGAATATTTTGGATGATGAATCTACAATTTTGGGTGAGTTTTTCTCACCAATCCATCATGTCCTTTCACTTCCGTATGGGTATCATCCCGAACCATTAACTATTTTTTTTCAAACTCTATATGTGTCTGGATATTAATGATGATGAATGCATGAATGAGTTGAATTTTGAGGATAGCATTGAGAATGAACCGGTTTTATTAAATGAGTCGTATTGTCCAATTCATCATGTCCCTTTCATTGACTATGACCATTCTCCTAAACGTTTAACCGATACCATTCCTCGATCATTTCCCCCTTCCTTTCCATCGTTTCCACTTTGCAAGACACCATATCACCTTCATTTCCTGTGTCTGGTTCATCAAGTTCAGTCGGCCCATGTTTTCTTACGAATCTTGAGAGTTTTGACCCCATTTCTCAATGTGTTGATAGATTAGTACAATCCATTTTTACACTTTGATCATTACAAATTATACTAATTTATTCAATCCAATTCCACCCTCAAGTTCATATTCTATTTCTTTCTCCCTTTCGCCTATCTTCTCCTCGACCGAGACCGTATGCCGCTTCCATGCCCACACGGTCTCGCGTATTCTTCATCTCTTTCCTCTGCGCGTTCTTTCACCAACCACCGCATTATCACGATAAAAATTTTGAATGGTTGGTATTAACTTTCGGTCTGTGTAAGGCCTTGTATAGAATGATGACGTTCTCTCCCACCTAACTCTGAACTTCACCGCTTAAACAGTGGCAACACTGTTTCACTTAAGTTTGGAGGGACCTTTTTGTATATATATATATATTTTTTTTGTTTGCTTTTCTTTTATAAAAAAAACATGAGAGCACCGACAGATTTTGACCCTCAACAATTTTGACCATCTTGGTGTAGCATAACAGTGAGGACACTGTCAAGTTTAAGTATGGGGATGTGCTCGGTAAGCCTTCTATGTTCGCATTCATGTGTATATTTTTCATTTTCATACTTATTTAAAAATCCATAAAAACTGAAAAAATTTCCAAAAAAATATAAAAACTTTGTCGTCAAGTTAATTAGTATGGTAACTTTGATTTTTATTCCGAAAAATTTAGCTTGATAGGTTAGAAATAACTAAATTCTAAGCTTAGGAACTGATAATCCTAAAAATAACCCTCCTTCAGTTTAACCTTGGTAAATATACGTCCTTACAGTTTTTCTTAGAAGTGGGTAATCTTGAGTTCAGTTCTTGAGTTAATTCGAGATGAAGGGAAAGTATTGAAAGCTTTATTTAACGATAAGTCTGAAAAATTGTTTCTATTCTTGAGTCCAAATTCAAAAAGTATATACCTTACAAATCGCACATACACGCACCTTGAAATTTGGGATAGTAGAGGATAACTAGAAATACTCTTTCCTGAAAGCCTAGTATGAAAGAGAAAACGGTATTTAAAGCTAACCATCAAAAGAGAATCATTGAAAAAAAGAAAAAAAAAATTACAAGACCTGGAAACTGCTATTTACACTTTAATAACCTCACACATTCAGTAATCAGCTGATTAGTACCTCAGAAAGCAGTAGTAGTCGTATGAAAGGTGTGTGAGCAAATTCGTACATCTTTAATGAAAAGAAGTGGCATTAGGTATTAGGGCAAAGGTTACTATAGCTTGAATTGAATTCTTGAGTGTAGGGGTGAAATTTACACACACGTAGGGGTATACGATCGATATTTGGAAGAAAGCTAGAAATAAAGAATAAGTATTATGTTTTCCATAAAGATGATAAAAATTCCGGATTGGAGACTGCGCTTTAGAAGGAAAACTCAAGAGAAACTGATATCTTTCTAAATTGTTAAAACGTATAGGATTTTAGGTTAAATAAGAGGTGTGAAAGATAATAGATGGATATTTCTAACTTAGGATAATAGAATTTCTAATTTAGATGCTAAACCGTAAGATTAGAATCAGGTTATCTTATGAAACTAGCTTGAATGGATTTTGTGGGTAGTATCCGTTGAAAACCCTCAAGAGACAACACTCCTCCTATTAGGGGCACCCAAAGGTTTAACGGCTTGTTGCACACGCTAAGTGCAACCGTGATGCCTACGAAAGTGAGCTTAGGACTTCTTGAAAATAAATGGTTTTGCTCAGAGCACGGGAGGGGCACACACGGAGCACAAGAAGGGCAGCACAAATATCAAGCGGTGCACGGAGCTCGAGAGAGATAAAGGTGAAAGAGATTAAAGGTATAGCCATTTTGGAATGTTGAAAATCTGAAAATATTTTAGAACCATTTTGCAATTTGGAATCTGTAAAATAGAAGAAAAAAGCAACACGAGGAAGCCCATGAAAAACGACATTCCAAACCCTCCAATTGACCACGGAACTACGGCCAATAGGCCATTTGGGCGGCGGTTCCGCGGCCGTGTCATGTCTTCTCCATATCATCTTTTGGGGGTAGTTTGATAATTGTATAGGGGCTCAGAATATGGCCTTGGGGTTTCATTTCTCTGCCAATAAATACAGCAGTTTTGACCCAAGTTAGGAATGCTTTTCTTTTCTAGGATTTAGTATAGTTTAGTTTGTATCTTCTTCTTCATCATCATCAATTCTCCATGAAATTGTAGTGAGAGCTTTTGAGTGGAAAATTAATGAAGATGAGGGTTTTTTATTAACATGTATCTTTAAATTCTTGTATTGTAATTTTAATTCCTAGTGTAACTTTTATTTGTTGTTGTTAAATAGTTGTTATTATTTATTGTTTTGTTTTCCTTCTCTTCTAAACCGTATTTTCAAGCCATGATACTCTATGGAATCCCTTACTTAGGTGAAGGCCAAATAGTTAGATTGCTACCATTTGTAAAAACCATATTTTCCTTTCTTTCTTTTCTTCCTTCTTGTTTTATTTTTCTTTTAAATGTGTGAATAATTTACACACTTGTTAGGGCTGAGGAAAGTTAGTACGAGGGACGGAAAACTCCTTTGTGCTTCTCGTCTTTGCCAAACACCTTAGAACGAACCTAGACCAAACAAACACAACCCCCTCCCTTAGGCGTACTATAAGTGACATATAGACGCGACCTAAGTCGAGAAGTCCTTTGGGCACACTACAACGTAACATATAGTTGTGACCTAATTGGATACATGGTTGCGTATATTTGGCATAGGGTTGGAAATAAGCGCATGTAGCGGATGGACAAGGGGCATTAGGAATGGATTTAGCGTTGAAAAGCTTTCTTAAACTTGCAAATCTCATTTCTATGTCCTCCTAATCCCCGCTACTTCCAATTATCCCAACATCATTTTAAGAATGGTAAAAGATAAGCACAAGACAAATCCTAACTGTACTAACCAACCCTAACCCTAACAAGTTACTTGAATATAAAATAAGAACACTTAGGATAGAATTGAACATACACATATACACTTTCATTGACTCGTCTAAAACAAGAACAAACATACGAACCATCCCCTAGTGGATGACCCATGCTCAACCGACTAGCTGCAAAACGACATCATCTTGATTGCGGTTAGTAGGATATATAGAACGCTTAGCGTAGCCATAAAACATAGACAATCAGTTCTCGTACTTCATTACATTCACTGATGATCTCTCTAGATTCGGATATATATTTCTAATTAAACACAAATCTAAAGCTTTTGAGAAATTCAAAGAATATAAGAGCGAAATAGAGAACCAGACTAGCAAAAGTATCAAGATCCTCCGATCTGATAGAGGAGGGGAGTACTTAAGCACGAAATTCCTCAACTAATTAAAAGAAAATGGAATTCTCTCTCAACTTACTCCTCCGTATACGCCACAGCACAATAGTGTATCGGAACGGAGGAATCGTACCCTATTGGATATGGTTTACTCCATGATGAGTAATGTCGAGTTACCTCTTTCATTCTGTGGACATGCGCTTCAGACAGCGGCATTCCTGTTGAATCAAGTTCTATCTAAATCAGTGCCAAAGACTTCATATGAAATATGGAGTGGAAAGAAAAAATGTCTTAAACGTATTAAGATATGGGGTTGTCCGGCCTATGTAAAAATAAAAAATCCGGAAAAACTTCAGGCACGATCATTTCTATGTAAGTTTGTGGGATATCCTAAGCATTTGCATGGATATCTATTCTACCACACCGAGAAACAGAAGGTGTTTGTTGCTTGCCACGCCATCTTTCTAGAGAAAGAGTTTCTTGCAAAAGAAATTAATGGGAGTGTGGTAGAACTGGAAGAAATTCAGGAAGCACAAACTAAAAATGAAGATTTGGTAGAACCTCAAGATTCAATTATCCTGGACGAAGCTCAGCCACTCCGCAGATCTAATAGAATTTCTCGTCCGCCTGAGAGATACTACGTTTTTCTCATAGATAGGGATCGAGAGGATTGTATCTTGGAAGAAGATGATCCTACTAGTATCAAGCAGGTCATTACCAGTAGGGACTCTAATAAATGGCTGGATGCTATGCGATCCGAAATGGAGTCCATGTACACTAATAAAGTTTGAACCTTGGATATTGTTCCTCCTGGGGTAAAACCCGTTGAATGCAAATGGATTTTCAAAAAGAAGATTGGTGTTGATGGATAGGTGGAGACCTATAAGGCTAAATTTGTTGCAAAAGGTTTTCGTCAAAGACCCGGTGTGGACTATGATGAAACATTTTCTCCAGTGGCTATGCTGAAATCCATTCAGATCCTACTTACCATTGCTGCCTTCTATGACTATGAAATCTGGCAGATGGACGTAAAAACGGTTTTTCTTAACGGAAGTTTAGAAGAGAGCATTTATATGGATTAGCCGGAGGGATTCGTGGACAGTGGGAGCAGCAGGAAGGTGTGCAGGTTGCTTAAATCCATTTATGGATTAAAACCGGCATCACGGAGCTGAAACATCTATTTTGATGAGAGAGTCAAGGAATTTGACTTCATCAAGAACGAGGATGAGCCATGTATATATAAGAAGATTATAGGGAGAATTGTCGTATTCCTAGTTTTGTACGTGGATGACATTCTCTTGATAGGAAATGACATTCCTATGATACAATCGGTCAAGTTGTTCTTGTCACAAAGATTCTCCATGAAAGACCTGGTTAATGCCTCCTACATTCTGGGGATTAAGATCTACAGAGATAGATCCAAGAGATTGTTGGGACTTTCACAGTCCAGATACATAGAGGCCATACTAAAGAAATTTAGTATGGATGATTCTAAGCACGGTAATATACCCTCCTTGCATGGAATTACCCTCTCCAAAGAGATGTCTTCCAAGACTGATGAGGAGTGGGCTCGTATAAGCATTATGCTCTACGCTTTGGCGGTAGAATCTATAATGTATGCGATGCTATGTAACAGACCAGATATAGCTTACGCACTTAGCAAGGTGAGCCGATATCGGTCAAACCCAAGGAAGAACCACTGGACATCAATGAAGAACATTCTTAAGTACTTGAGAAGAACTAAGGAACTGTTCTTGGTGTACGGTACGGGAACCTTCAGATGGAGTCCTTTACCAACTCAAGCTTCCAAAGTGACAAGTATGATAGCAAATTTGTCTCGGGTTTTGTGTTTTAACCTCAATGAAGGGGCGGTCTGTTGAAAGAGCTCCAAACAGGACACCGTCGCAGACTCGACGATAGAAGCCGAATACATTGCCGGTAACATTGCTGCAAAAGAAGCGGTCTAGATAAAGAAGTTCATTACTGAACATGAAGTGGTTCTATCCATTATTGATCCAATACCTTTATATTGCAACAACAATAGGGCTATGGTTTTAGCGAAGGAACCACGGTCTCATCAGAAATCTAGACACATCTTGAGGCGGTATCATCTGATCAGGGAGATCGTAGATCGTCGGGAGATCGAGGTGCAAAGAGTAGACACGAAAAAGAACACGGCGGATCCATTCACCAAGGCCCTCCCTCAAGCGCAGCTCGAGAGACTATTTGAAATATTGGGTATGCAATACGCCAACAACTAGCCCTAGAACAGACGTTGGGTACACGATATGCCAATATATGGCCTTAGTGCAAGTGGGAGATTGTTGGATATGTATAACCTAGAGGCCATTATTATATATGTATATATAGTTGATGCTTTGATATATGTATGTATATGAAAATCTTGCTCGATATGATAGTATCCTATTTGGTTTGTGTTTATCTTAACATGTATATATGTTTTACTTGTTATTACGTATCGATAATATTTGTTGATAAAACTGTAGGATTATTGCTTGAATACTAGCGTTATGATGGTATGGGGCTGGGCAGTCCATAAGCACATTCTTAAATGTCCCTATTCGTGAGAGTATCGAGACTGGGCATCGATATTCCGGAGTACACTGGCGTATATGTTTCTAGACCCCGATGAGGGGCAATAGTTTGTCCCAGGGCCATTGGTCTTTGGCACCTAAGATCGTATGCAGGTGCTCACTGGGGGTGAGTATACTGGACGGACTCCCCGAGAACTTCTGACGGTATTGTACCTATCGTCAGATAGCAGTTCTCAGGTGACATGAGTACAGGTTAGTCTTTCGACCTGAGATCGTTATTTGTCTCGTGTTAGTTCCCATTATACTTAGATTACTACTCTAGCACGGCTCTACTGAGTCTTTGAAATAGCTTTTAGTTGGGTACAGTCCCGAGCTATATGGAGGCATTGAGCGATTGTTGGGGATTTGTCTCTCCCGGTATAGGGAGTTGATACCGCACTGTGTTCAGTTGGTCAGCACCATAAGACCTTGGCTAAGGCAGTTGAGATTTACTGATAGTTAGATCAGTAGTTTCTCGGATTGATCCCGAACCACATTGGCATGAATTATCGGGTTGTTAGAGTCTGACGTTTACTACCCCCTAAACCCGGTATGCGATACTCTTAGACGGAGAGATCGAACCGTACAGAGATTGACACGGATAGGCTCGGTAGGGGTTCAGATGAGCTTGCTGTAAGTCCATGTCGTGCACCCCGCGTTTCCGTGTGGAGGCGGAATTTTCAAAAAAACGATTTTTCAAAGCTCGCAACACGGACTTAAACTCCAGGATCAATGCTAAACCCTAGCTAACAAAATGCTGTATGAGATTTAACTACTCGGATGAAAGTTATACCTCATGAAACCAAGTCCTTCGGGTCTTTTAGTTGCCTTTTAGTCGCTGTCCTCCTCGTCATCATAAGCTCCGAGGATCGTAACGGATCAAAGCTTCCTCGTCGGCTTCCTCGAGTCAAAGACGATCCACCCGAGAGTCTATAGTCCGAGCTCTAACCTCAAATCCGAGGTAACTAGGGCAACTAACTTGCTAAACTAGAAAGCCTAGGTGCTGTAGAGAGTGAAGATGAATTAGTTTGTCTCTTGGAACCCTAAATTACTCAACTCATGAGACTTTTAGGGTTGTGAGGAAGAAGAAGGAGACTTGAGGAAAATGAGAGTGGAGATGAGCTTAGAATAAGAATAACTCATTTATGATGAATAATGAACCATGTAGATATTTGTTGAGATAAATATCTTACAAAACTCAACCATGGTTCATAAATTTCTCTTTTGTCAAGTGATGACTCATACCCATCCAACAAATATCTCCACTTGATTTTCCTCCACCCAAATTAGGTTTTAATCAATTAAAGAAAATCAAAACCCTAATTAGGTTTTCTCCTTCTAGAAGCTTTCCTAACAAATTATGAGAATGCCCCTCATCCGTATATACATACCCGCATCTGCATTCCGAGTAATACGAATACAAAGAGACGAAAACAATTCATCAATATAATACTAGGATCCGGCTTAAACCAAAGCCCACTAGTATTACCTGCCCGATCATCATACGCGCACAAGTGCACGTACGTGATCGAAGCCCTACCGTAAAACCATACGGCCTCTACATCTTTTGTCCAATACAGGGAAACCTTCTGTGTAGGACTCTAAATACTCGACAGTACGCTGACAGTAGGTTTAACAAAAAGCCGCAAGCGGTACTAGCTGCACGTAACAGCTACCCAGGTATCTGTCGATAAGAAGGCCGATGAGAAAACTCATCTGAACTCCTACTGAGCCTGTATGTGAAAATCTCCGTACAGTCCGGTCTGTCCGTCTATGAGTATCGCATATCGAGCCTAGGGGGCGGTAATCGTCAAACCCCTAATAGCGCAATAAGTCATGTCGGAGTGCCCAAAACACCCTGAGAAACTACTGGAATACCTACAAATAAATCCCCCTTGTCCTGGCCAGGGACTTTGTGTAATGGCCCTCCAAATACAGCTCGATATCAACCCCCAGTACCGGGAGAGACGAATCCTATCTAACTGCCACTGCCACCAAGTGCTTCGGGACTGCACCCAACTACTATCTGTTTGCATGACTCCTTTGAGCCGTGGCAGGGTAGTAATCAAAGTACAGTGGGAACATACTCGAGGTGAGGTAGCAGTGTCAAGTCGACGGACTAAGCTGTACTAATGTCACCTGGGAACTGCTACCCGACGATAGGTATAATACCCACCAGCAGTTCCTGACGAGTCCTGTCCAGTGTACTCATAACCTAATGAGCACCTGCATACTATCTCCAGTACGACATACTAATGGCTGTAGGACAGACCATCTCCCCTGCTGGGATAAGAAGCGTATACACTAGTCTACTCCGGAGTATCGATGCCCCATCTCAATAATCCTATGACTAGGGACCTGTATAGGATGTGCTTATAGACTATCCAGCCCCCACTAGTGTGACTGCCATCACAACACTGGTAATCAAACAAAGATCCTAAGGGCACTACTAATATGTATAAACGATATGCTTAAAGAAACACATGCACATATTGAAGTAGAAACAAACCATGTAGCATACTACCATTTTGATCAAGACTGTCAATACAATAATGGCCTCTACGGCATATCCCAAGCTTCGATTAAGTAATACACAAACTAGTATGATACAATAATGGCCTCTACGGCATATATCACTAACACTTGCTCGTCGGCTTTCCTTTCGACAGATACTCGGACAGCCGTTACGTACAGTTAGTGTCGTTGATGTGCTTGTGGTTATGGATTTATCTAGTAACTCACTGTCGACGTATTATCGAGTCTTTAAATTCCCACACAAAGGGTTTATCTGGTTCAGGAGAAATGATATAGTGTCCGTATTTTGATAAGTGCAGGGTTCCGATCAAATGAGTGTACTAGTTACCCGTACTTTTGATCAGACGGTTGATAATACTAGCCAGCTTAAGGTTAAGCCGAATTATTAAATCAGGTATTGATTTAATAATTTACATATATATTTTGATATGTATATTCTAGTATTATGTTCATTGTATTATTCTATCTCTTTGGGTATTCGTATTTTGGTACGAATACGGGTATGTATATACGGTTGAGTGTATTCCATATTTATATAAAAATACATTCTAGAAGGAGGACACCTCATCATGTATTTTCTATTATTTTGAAAAATGAAAAATGAGGTATAAAGGTAGTGAGGTGAGAATGGTGAGAACCATACTTGAATAGTATTGACAAATGAATTGTATATTCATTTGTGCAAACTATTCAAGCATGGTTGCTATATTTTTATTTGAAAAATTGATTTATACAAAACCATGGTTGTATTTTCTCTTACATGAGTTAGTTCGTTCTCACCATTTGCTTCTCTCTCCTCACTAGCTCTTTTCTTGAGCTCCTCCTTCCTCTTCAATCCTACACTCTCATGAGTTGAGAATTAAAGGTTGAAGCGAGATAGAAAAACACTAGAACAACACTACTACATCTCTAAGCACTCTAGACGAGCAAATTAGGCTCTTTAGTTGCTCTACTTGTTTTTAGTATGGAGCTAGAGCCATGAACCGCATCCCTTGGGTGGATCATCTTCGACGGAGGAAGACCAGCGGTTAAGCTCGATCAAGAAGACCCCAAGGAGCAAATGAAAAGGAGATGAAGATCGAAGGACTCGATCTCTAAGTATAACCCTCTTCCATAATAGCTAAAACCTTTTGTAGTTTTTCTAGTTCATGTGTTTGGATTCAATTCTAGGGTTGGTAATATCTAGTGCCTCTAGAATTTTTGTTTTTCATTTTGCATAGGCCACGGTTGTGGTGGTTAGGGCGCTAGGAACCCTAACAGCAAGTACACGGCTACTCGAAACTAGTGACCTGAAAGGACATGGAACTGTTAGTTGTATGTATGCCCTAGAGGCCAGTATTGTACAGATAATGTATATTATATTGGATGCTTGGACATATATAGAGAGGACTTTCTTGCTCGATATGATAGTATGTTATCAGGTTGCTCTTTATCTTAACATGTATACTTGTCTCTTGATACTGTCTTATAGTTACATGTTGGTAAAGCCCTTAGGATGTGTACTTGACTACCTGGACTATGATGCAGATCATACTAGTGGGGACATGGTAGTCCATAAGTACATCCTTTAATGTTCCTAGTCGTGGGTATATCGAGACAGGGCATCGATATACCAGAGTAGACTAGCGTATACGCTTCTCAACCAATGAGATGGGCGATGGATGATCCCATATCCATTGGTGTTTGACATCAGAGATGGTATACGGGTGCTCAGTGGAGACTGGGTACACTGGACGGACTCGCCGAGAACTCCCAGATGGTATTATAGCTCACGTCAGATGGCAGTTCTCTGGTGACACTTGTGCAGGTTAGTCTGTAGACCCGAGATCGTCATAGAGTCTTGTGTGATTCTTATTGTGCTTTGATTTCCACCTTACCACGTCCATGAGGACGTGCAAAACGGTGGTTTTTGGGTACAGTCCCGAGTCACATGGAGGCAATGAGCGATAGGAGGGGTTTCGTCTCTTCCGGTATTGGGGGTTGATGTTGCGCTGTGCTCGATTGGCGGTAACAGGGAAGTCCCTGGCCAGGGCTGATTGAGAGATTTACTGGTAAGTGTTACCAGTAGTTTCTCGACCCGTTATGAGCCTCACATCGACACGATTTATCGGTTATTGGGGTCTGACGTTTACCACCCCTAGACTTGATATGCGACATATCAGACGAGGAGACCGGACTGTACGGGAAGTGTTACCGGCAGGCTTTTACAGGAGTTAGAGCAGGCTTGCTTGCTGATCTTCTGATCACTCAATACCCGGGTAGCCGTTAAGTCCAGCTAGTACCGCTGACGGCTTGTAGGTGCTTGATGTGATCATCACCTACTGCCGGTGTATTGACGAGTCTTTAGAGTCCTACATAGAGGTTTTACTGGCTCACGCAAAACGAAATAGGAGCGCATATGTAATATGTGCAGAACCGAGAATAATGCGTGTATGTGATACCGTATTCTATTCTCGTCACTTTTTGTATCGATCGGTTGTATATGATATAGCCGGGTTATCGAATCAAGTGTTGATTCGATAAGTCGATACATTGGATGTTAGTCGGTTATATGTGATATGACCGGATTATTAAGTCAAGTGTTGATTTAATAATTTATTGTATAATTGTATATTTGATATACTAGTTTACATTAACTAACACTTGTTCACTTTAGGGTTTTTCTCACATGTGCACACTTTGATATATATGTGTGATATATATATTAAAATGTGTTTTCTTTTTGTATCGTGGTTGATGATACACTTGACTTGGGTGTGTAAGACATACACCATTCTATGTATTATAGTGGGTTATGATTATTTAAGATAATTACAAAATTAGTGGAGTTTTGGAATGAGCATGAAGCTTGTAGAAGCTTACTTTGCTTTGACAAAGTCTACTAGCTTTGTCTTTACCTTAGATTCCTTTTTAACCTAACCATCACACTTAGCTATGGTAATGTCTCTACATGAGTTAGTATATGATACTCACTCACCATGGTTAGCACACTCACTTGATCATTATCCTCATTTCTTTTCTTTTGTTCATCATCTTCTTCTTCATTGAGCAAGAGAAAAAGCTTGCTAGGGTTTTGAAAAAAGTGAGAAAGATTGTGAGAAATAAAATTCTAAAGAGAACCCACTTCCTATTTCTCCATTCTCTAGTAGACTAGCACTTTAGTTAAGGGTGTTTGCTTCTCTAATTCTCAAGTTAGTGAAGTAGAAGCTTGAGTTGGCATCCCCTCGACGTAGATCATCTTTGGCCTCGAAGACTTCAAGCAAGGACGCGCCTTTCTCCTCGTGAAGCCATGAAAGGGTCCGAGAGAACCACGATGTCACGACCCGAAATTGGCCCGTGACGGCCCTAATACTACGCAACGCCTAAAGACGTAACGCGGTAAAAGAAAGCCAAAATCCAAAAATCTAAACCAAGAAAATACGGAAAAGATAATATAAGTTTTTGAAACATTTGAAATCGCAATCCAAATTCTTTAAAAGTTCTACTTTCTTTCTTTAAAATTTTGGCAACACTGTAAAAACTAGCCAAGATGAATACAATACTAATATACGACGTCGTAGCGAAGAAATAAAGACAATAGAGATAAAGCTATATATAGAAGACAACAAATCTATAAATAATATACAATATCGTCATCACCAAGTCTCTAAGTCAACAACATAATAGTAGATGGAGAGTACAAGATACAACGAATGTACAAAATGAAATACAGATAATCATCTAACCTACCTAGGCAAAATAGTATACTGTGAGCCGATGCGATATCTGTAGCAAAAGATGATAGGTGAATAGCTGAATAGCCTGCCTCGACTAGTCTGGGGAACAACCTGAAACACCTGTGGCACAACGGGGGTGAGTTGCCAACTCGTGAATAGTAGATAATATATGCAGGTAATCGCAGGAATGTACGCACAGCATGAATCTAAGATATGCGATTACAGTAATAGCATGTCATGTAAATGCCGAATAATGGAAAGTACACTAGCAGATACAATCAATATGTGAAGCAATAGTAACATGATAATAGTATGCAATAACCATGCAATAGAGATATGAGAATGTAGATATGCCACTATCATAAGGGTACACAAACAGGTACTACCAATATATGAAACTGTGCATAAAATAGATAAGTGTGAGGTATGGGGTGGAATATGTCATTTCCACGGAAACCTGGCATCGTGGCAGGATCACAATCCATCAAGACACTCAAATCCACAATTCCTCAAATCAGCCCCCAAACTGGACTCTCACATCATATAAGTCTCACATCACCTTAATGTACAATATCGAATAGCACTCCTATATCTCGAATGTACAATTCAACAATCTCTTTCATATCCAATATCCAATCTCAATGAATTACCTATATCCCAAGTCGAACTCATGTAAATTTCTAACAACCTAAATAAATATAAATGCAGAAATAAATATGATGGGGTCAATACACATATATTAGCGTCCCATTCCACTAATATTGGTGTAAGGGTATATATAACAACGGCTAAATCCCCTGTTATATATACAAAGGTATTAAAAGAAATATCATGAAAACAATGTGCCAAGCATCGACACAGAAATCCTGATAGGTACGTATCATACGCTGTCCCGAAAGCACGAGTGCCAAGCTCTAACCCTCGCCTTTCGACGTATGCATACGTGCATGACTCCCAACGGTATCTCTATGATCCCCGCCGAGTCATTGGTACTGTCACCGGATGGTATGGTTCCCCTGCCGGGCTCATCGGCTCATAGCACATCGACATCCCTTTCTTGCCCCGGGGTACCTCCAGGCCACACCATGTACCCTCTACGGCCTCGACGCCTCCTCATAGGGGTATATATAATCAGCACCGATAAAACCCATGGTGGATGCGCAAATATCATATTAAGGAAACCGGGTTTTTCAATGTATGCATAATTTCATGAACTCCCGCAGTTCCCAAATCCAGAAAATATCAAGTAAAATCCAAATAATAATGCGCAATCCAGGAATAAATATATACGATATATCTGAAATGCGAGCATATAACAGAGAATATGTAGCTGAAACCAGATGTATGTGAAACCAATAAGGTACAGCTAAGTAATATCAGTAAAGGTAAATATGTGACTGCAACTGAATATGTGTGTAACATACAGGTGTAGCAATGTATAAGTATCTACCTATAAGAACTGATGTCGTATACCCCCCTGGGTATAAGTAAAATATGTGCAAGGTATACCTGTAACTGTATCGCAAAGTGTATATGTACCTATCACTAAAGGTATGGTACACTATAGGTATACCGATAAGTTAGAAGTCATGTGTGATAAGCAATAGTATCTATAATGGTTAGTGTGTGACATGGAAATTATTAACGGTGTGTGTGTAGCATACAATCCGTGCTCATGCAACATGAATCATCAATAATGTGTGCAGTGTCCTACGGCTGCTAGTCACAGTATAACTATATCAAGGAAATAAAGTAAAGGCGCAATTCTAACAATGACAAAGAATATGCGACAAGTATTAGAATCCTAGACCAGACGCATAACGCCATGTGAGCGATTACCCTGTAGATGTTAAATCTACTCACCTACGCTCCACGCTAGATGAATCCTACCATCTGCTCCCCCTGTAGCAGTGTCCGTAGTCCCCGCCTGAAAACCTGCAATTTAGACATGGAAATCATATATAAGCCAAATATTCCGCAAAACGAGATATCGAACCAAAACGAGAAACTCGCGTCGCGAACTAAATGCGCGTGTGCACGATACGCTAAAACGTGTGTACGCGTCTAAAACTATCGCGACACGCCGCGATACGCTGGATCGCAGAACCCACTCACGTATCGCGCAAACACAACGGACATGAAAAACGGTATTTGATCCCAGATTTTCCTACAGGTCAAATATTACAAAACTATACATGCCAAAACACTAAAAAAACATAACAGAGAACCCTAGCCAAGACCTCAACACCCCAGACCCCAACTTGGCCGCAATTTACGGCCAAACACATTAAATCTGCGGCCCGAATTGGGAATGGGTGGCTCGTGTTTTGTGGTGTGTTCAAGACCTAGTGTTCATGTCCCAGTCTTCTTAATTTTAACCTGAAGTGTCTGGGTCAAAAGTAGATCACAGAATGTCACAAATATCGCTTAAAAACACCGATTTTGCACAAAACACAAACCCTATGGTATTTTAGTGTAATCCAGGGTTAAACTCCGTTAAGGTGACCCTAACAACACTTAAGTAGGGTTAACTAACACAATCAACACTTATGCAACATTTCACATAAAACACCATAATCTAGCACTAAACTAGCTAATTAACACAAACCGACGCTAATAAGCATACAAGCTAGGAAAAAGGGGACTTGGGTTCAGAAATATACCCTAGAGAACCCTAAGAAAGTAGGTGAAGAAGTGAAAGGAGCTGCTGCAAGTTGTTGGAGCTCCTGCTACTGCTGTTGCTGCCTACTGCTCCTGCTGCTGATGATGATGATGCTGTCTGCTGCTGATGATGATGATGATGCTGTTGCTGCTACTAGTTGCTGCTGCTAGAGCTTCTTCTGCTGCTGTGGCTGCTGAGTGTGTGTGTGAGAGAGAGAGTTAGAGAATGAGAGAATGAGAGTGAGAATGGGAAATGAGAGCAACAACACACACACACACACCCTTCTCTTTCTCTTTCTTCATTAAATGGGCATGGCACAACCATGTAGCCCCATGCACATCTCTCTCTCTCTCTCCCCTTGGTCAACCATTCAAACAATATTAAAATTCCATTTAAATTCATTTTTCATTTTCCAATTTAAAACAACCATGCTAACTTAAAACCCAAAACACTTAAACAAAATATAAAAATAGATTAAGAGATGGTTAAACCCCAAATTAACACCCTAGTTAACATGCACAAGTGTGTGTGTGCGCCTAGAAAAATTCTAATAAAATACTCATTAAATAGGATAAAAAATTTAAAAACCAAATTGGTAAACTTTTTATTAAAAACCATATATTAAAATATAATTAGCCACAAAACACATTCTAAGGTGTTACAATCTCCCCCCTTAAAAGAAATTCGTCCCCGAATTTAAAAATATACTGTTACGCGTACCTTCAAAGAGAAGATTACAACTCTCAAATCTCGCTCGCAGCCTCCCAAGTGACTCTCACTATACGGCTACGCCCAAGAAAAACCCTTCACAGATGGCAAGACCTTTGACCGACGTTTCTCCACCAGCCGAGCCATTAACACAATTGGCTGCTGGTGAACGAAAGATCGCGTCCAAGCTACATGGTCTGGTGTTAAATCATGTGAGAAAGGTCAAGAAAGTAATTGTAAAGTATCATCACAAGGAATACGGGATGAAAATTCAATAATCTGGGTGGAAGTGCCAAATTAAAGGCAACGAAACTTACTCGCTTATAGGATCTTAAAAGGACCTAAAATCCTGGGATAAGCTTTCCAAAATCCAACATGTCATTCATCGGAAAGTCCGTAGGAATAAATGATCTGTCCCTGCGAGCTCGAGTCTATGACCAACACAGTCGGCATTGTAAGTGCACGGCGGCGCCCCGGCCGTCAATCCGACGCCGGAATGCGGAAGCGGTGATAAACTTAAAATTTTTGCGGACTTTGCAAACCGGCACCACCGCGCACTAAACTCCGGATCGTAACCATTAACTAGTCTAAGCTACAACAAGAAAGGGAAGAGATGTATACCGACGATCCAAGTCCTCCGGTCTTCATCTCCACTCCGATCTCCTCGCGGGATCTCCGTCCGTCTCCTCCTCGTCGGAAGGGCACCACGTCGCCTGCATCTTTTACGGGCTCCCACCTCAATGCCGAGGCAACTCGGGCACGAAGCCGGCTACTCGACGTGCCCAAGATATGCTGTAGGAAGTGTAGTGTAGAGTATGTCTCTTTGGGGTTGGTTGCCTTTGGATGGAGGAAACATGAATGGACTTTTGAATGAAGTGAAGAATTTTGCAAGCATTGAAATGATATGTGAATTAATCTCTCATCCAAAAATGAACTCCTCTCTCTCACACTCCAAGATGAGGCCGGCCACACTAAAAGGAGATGAGAATGATGGTGTAAAAAAGGAAATCAACCATACTAAAAACAATGAAGGAGAGTGAGTGTAGGAAAAGGAGGAGAGTGACCATATCCAAAACATACACCATGCTTACACACTATTCAACCCATACTCATATCAAATCTCATAAATGCAAGCATGGAGGAAAGATAAGAAAGCTATCATAATCAATCATTATGCAATAAAACCCTCCACAAAGTGTTATTTGCACAATTGCAAATAACCCCCTCCATCGGAAAAGTCCGGCCGGGAAAGAACAAAGGAAAACCGGCCGGAACGGAATGCAAACTGGCAACTCCAGAAAACTGGTCCCGTAATAAATTACAGGAAAACCCCAATACTGTGCATACACACCCGCATCTGTATTCCGTCCGGATACAAATGCAAAAAGACAAAATCTACACTGTACTAAACTAGGACCGGCTTAAACCAAAGCCGGCTAGTAATATCCGTTCGATCTTGATCCGTGCAATACCGCACGTATCTGATCGAACCCTGCCATATATCTATACGGCTACTAGTACAAACCGTCCGATCCTGATCCGTGCAATACCGCACGTATCTGATCGGACCCTGCCATATCTCCATACGGCCTCTACAGCGTTTCGCCCGAAAGCTTGAGTAACTGAAAGTGTGGTGGACTCTAAAGACTCGTCAATACTATGGCTGTGGATTTAACCACTAGCACGTCAGAGGTATAAGCCAATACGTGACGGGCCACCAGCTATTGACCAAAAGGGACGTCGATGAGGAAGCTCACCCCGACACCCAACTGAGCCTGTCAGTGACAATATCCGTGCAGTCCGGTCCGTTCGTCTATGAGCATCGCATGGCGGGCCTAGGGGGTTGGTAAAAGTCAGACCCCCAAAAGCGGTACAAGTCGTGTCGGAGTGTAGCCCAGAACACCCTGAGATACTACTGGAATACCTACCAGTAAATCTCTTGCCTTGGCCAAGGTCTTCGTGTAATGGCTCTCCTAGACACAGCGCGACCTCACCCCCAATACCGGGAGAGACGAAACCCCCGAAGATCCGCTCACTGCCTCCATGTGGCTCGGGACTGTACCCAACTAAAACCTGTTTGCACGACTCCTTTGAGCCGTGGTAGGGTAGTAATCAAAGTACAGTGGGAACTCACACGAGACAAATGACGATCCCCAGGTCGATGAACTAACCTGCACACATGTCACCAGGGAACTGCCATCTGACGTCTGGTATATGACCAACTAGCATGTTCCCGGCGAGTCCTGTCCGGTGTACTCATAACCCAATGAGCACCTGTATACATCTTAGGTGATCCAACTGACACCAGTGGCTTGTGAGACCGGCCACCGCCCCTCGTCGGGGTCTCGACTGTATACACTAGTCTACTAATGGAGTATCGATGCCCGGTCTCGAACTCCCACGACTAGGGACCTTTTAAGGATGTGCTTATAGACTACCAGCTCCCACTTATATGATCGCCCTCATACTGCTGGTGGTCAAGCAAGAATCCTAGGGGCTCTATCAACGTGTAATAGCGACGTGTCATGTCACTTAAAACAGTACACGATGATAAAGGTAAACCAGATAGCAAACTATCATCTCGAGTAAGACTGTCCTACCGGGATAGGTCCTCCCTCAATCATTACAATCACGTACCTGTGACCTAATAATTGACTCTGAGGGCACTATCTCCAACAATCTCCCACTTGCACTCAAGGCTAATTATTGCGATGTCGCATACTCACAGCCCGTGTGATACCGAACACCCAACTCCTCTACTAGTCAGTCTCACAAAGCTCGTTTGCGAAACTCTTGCGTTCGAGGAATAGCCTCAGTGAGTGGATCCTCCTAGAAGTTTCTTTCTATGTCTCTCTATATCTCAAGTTCGCTGAGAAAGCCATCTCCCGAAATGAGCAATACCTGCCTTAGAATGTCTGGATGTCTGATGGGACGTAGCTCATAAATGAACTCCAAATCCAAACTTCTTAGACTGTATCTTCAACTGAACTTAATCAGTATCCTGCGCCATGCCACCCTCAGTATTCCCTTGGACCATCTGTCCAAAATACTGCCCTTCGTCAGAAGGAAAAACTATAACTCTGACAACCTCCTTGTCGTCCATGTCACCTTGGAAGCCTGGAATGATAACTGTCTCCTGAATGAGGCTGTCGTTGTCATATCCCTAGAACATCCACTTATGTTCTAAAACTGCTTCCGATTGTTTCTCCAGGATTGGATTAATGTCAACTTATTGCATCTAGTGCAAGAACGACATCTGGTGTGGTACTTGACATCTCACGATTGACTCAATTGCCTGAGCAAGTGATCTGCCAATCATGCCCGTCCCTCTCCCCTTTAGTCTGTAAGACACCTTTGGAGAGGGTGACTCCATTACCTGCAGGTACACTACCGTGCCAGGAGTCGTCCATCCTAAATACTCTTAGAATGCTGTCAAGTACCCTGATTGGGAAACCACCCAAATCTAGAGCTAAAACCATAGATCTAGTAACCAGTATGTCTGATATAATGTCCAAGTCCTTTGTGGAGAAAACACTGTGTGACGACCAAAGTATAACCGATCGTAGTAAAGGAATATCACTTCCTACTACCTTCTCAACAGATCCATCCCCTATTCTGATGACGCCAAACCTATGACTGTCACGTCAGAAATAGATGATCTATCTCCGCTACATCTGCTTTAGTCTATAAACAGACATAAGCTCCCTTTCCACCAATGCTTCCGCTGCTCCCACTGACTACGACAACCTTCTGGCAGAGTCATATAGACGTACACTTCTAAAACTAGTTTAGAACGACGCTATACTCATCCTCCTGCCGGGTCTCGCAACCTGGAACAACAGCAATGGCAATTGTGGGTAAACCAGAACTTCCCTGTCACCGTCCTTGAGGCTACCGGAGTACCTCTCGGGTGCCTGAAGTTACCCACCTTATCTGCGGAGTGGCCAATGGAATGTCAAATCAGATTGAATCTTTAGGTTCCTTATCAAATCTTCAGTAATCGTTTGCGGTTCTGGAATCACTTCCAGTTCTACCATACTCCCACTACTGTTTTCTGAAAAAATCCATTTTTGTTAAAACTGTGGCGAGTCAAGATGGTAGAAAATCAACCCTCATCATAGCCTGGGTCAACCCACAAACAGCCATTACAGAAACGTGCCTTGAGTTATCCAGAGTCTGGTTTTAATCATAAGCCGGACAACTCCCCGTACCTTAACAACGTTAAGATATGAACTGTTCTACATCCAATATAGAACCAGAGGCACTGATTTAATTGAACCAGATTCAAATCATGCAGCTATCTCCAGTGCATGTCAACTAAATGGAGAGAGGCCGATCAGCGTTACTCAACTTAGGAATGCTTCCAATTATGAGTAACCTGAAAGAGAAGCAATTTCTCTTTATCATTACTATCAACTGAATACCATACACAAGTATCTACATCTTCGATCACTTTGAAGAATCCCGATACTTGCTACACCTGGTTCTCTACTCTATTCAAATACCTATAACTCCTCAAAACTTAGACCCTGTGTTTCTACGAAACACATGTCTAAGAACTAGAGAAGTTAAAAGTAAACAGAATATAGTAAGAGGACCATCCCCACTGTCCTGATGGACCCTGGACAATATACAATACTCTGTATAAGTCCCTTGAGTCTGATAACTCATTCACTGTGTGTCGTAGGTTGAAAACTGTACCTTTGGTTATGAAGAATTACACCGCTGTTCAATGCTCCTTACCTAACCATCCACTGATATAGGTAAATGTCATCGACATAATATCAAAAGGTATATCTCACTCTATGAAAATAGACGTACAGATATATCAATTTGAAATTGGTGCACAACAACGGATATTCAAAACCAAATATTTGCCGACTGGCAAACAACCCAGACGATCTCCTCAAATATCACCGATTTCAACGAATCCCGATATAATGAGGATGATCACCTAATTCCCAATAACTTACTCCCACTCATCATCTGTAAAACCATACAGATGTGAGAATCAAACCTGGTAAATACATACCTTGGAGTAAGTATCTAATCGGGAAATCAGTTTTCTTTTAACATTTCACAGTGAGACTGAAACATTGAAATGTTTCGATGGGGTATCCCGGTATTCCTAGTAATGCCTCTTCCAGATTCACGACTGTAACCGTATAGTTCTTTGCCACCTCTCCAAATCCCTTCATATGTCTTTAGTCTTTACCTTCTGTACACCCCTTTAGGCCAAATGGTTTTCTTCCTTCCCTACCGTTCGGCACCAGCCTATGGTTTGGAAGAAGACTATCCAAAAAGCATAAAGGGTGTACTGTCCTAATCCTAGGAGCACTCGCATCGCGAGAGAAGGTGAAGATAAAAGACACCTGAATGTACTTTATTCCTATTTCTCCTGAACCAGGATCCATCCCCGAACTGGAACAAGTTCCTTTCGAGTTCGTATATAACCATACGATGGATTATCCAATAAAATGGGATCTTCGTAGTGATACGGAGTGTCCTGGAGAAATACAAAGGTGATTTAGGATTGGCGAAGAAATACTTGGTTTGGTCGTGAATAGCAGTCGCAATTTACTTTGCCCTCTTACTAATCCCTTGCTTTGTCTTAATCTTAATACCTTCTGTACACCGTTTAGGCTAACTGGTTTTCTTCATTCCCTACCGGTCGGCACCAGCCTATGGTTTGGAAGAAGACTATCCAATTTGCGTAATAGGTGTACTACTCCTAAACCAAGGAGTACTCGTAACTTGAGAGGAGGCAAAAAGGAAAAGACAACTGAATAATCCTATTCGTTTTCTCCAGAACCGGAAACCATCCTCGAATTCCTTCGAGTTCGTATCTAACCATACGATGGTTTTGTCCAATGGAAGTGGACGTTCGCAGTAATACGGGGTGTCCTGGAGAAAAGGGTAAAAGTAGGAGTGGCAATGAGGTCTGCAACTCTGACAATCCAAAAGCCAGTGTTAAGAAGGTTCGGTCAACTTGGTCACTGAGTCATAGTCTTAGGGTCGGGTCAATGGTCGCTGCCAGAGAGAGAGAGAAAAGAAACACTCAGCGTGCACTCTAACCTAGATCAGAATGGTTATCACTTTTTCTAATCAGGAAACCTCCCACTGTACCTTAAATTCTCCTCCAAACCTGAAAGAAGAATTAGTCGGGGTCACCCGAGGAGTAAACCAACTCATCAGTGGGAATCGGGATCCAACTCTCATCGCATGACAACGTGACGGAATCCGCTCACGTCATCACACTCCAGAAGGTATGCGCATATCTGGCAAGTTTCAGTACTTTTGAAACTCCCGATGTGATTTTTGCCCCATGCTCTTATGACCTTGACTTTGGCCAACAAATCATAAGTCACATGTCAAGTTCTACCCGTCATTCTCCAGGTTGATTCGAATCCACCCGCACAAGCCCTTGACTTTGGCCAACAAGGCTATACGACTGTTCCAAACCAACGCATCTATCTATGCTGCATATGAATAACCAACAGCTACCAAACACTGTGCCTTGACTTTGGCCAACAAACACAGCTTGAATACTATTGACTACCCATATGAAACGACGGAGGGCTACGAATGGTTTCTGGCGAAAACCTTTAACGTAATGAACTTGATATCGTTGAAGGAACGGATAGCTTTTTAGAAAATATAGTGACGAAAAACCTTTACTAAAGAGGTCACTCCCGGTGAAGGGATCTCGGCTCTTTCCCCGTAGAATGGGGTGCAGGATATTCCAACTGAATACCACGGTGCAAAGCAAAAGTAATCGGCTATAGTGAAGTTAATGCCCTGACGCAAACTTCTGTCCAAGGGGTCACTCCCGGTGAAGGGATCTCGGCCCTTGCCTCGTCGACTGAGGAGCAGGATATTCCAATGAATACCACGATGCAAAACAAAAGTGAACATCCTTGCAATAACAGCTTTTGAAAAGTGTTCCAACAACATCAGATTAGGTTTGTTTTTAAACTTGCATTGATCCGAATCAATGCAGTCCCATCATTTGATCACACCAAAAAGAACGAAAATATACTGACGTACGTATATGCCATCCGCATTCGCCACTGGGTCCCGTCATTACCCGTTAGGTTAGCTAACTAACGACAGAGCGGGGACTGGACTAGCGCGGATGTAAAACATATACAACATCTACTAATATATATACCAATATATTATATTTCGCTCAAGGCGTGAAAGAAATGCAACATCACAGAAATGTACAGCATCATAGAACAATACAGATATCTGGGATCCCCGGGTTTCACAGAGCCACTACTGAAACCCGACGTTCCCCTGGTCGTGTGGATAGCCTGTGCAATGTAATCCTAGACCCCTACGGGCGCGGCAAGTCACCCGCCAAAACCTGAAGCGAGGCAGCCCCCTTCAGTGCCGTGAATGGACCACCCAGCACTTCACGGAATCCGGCAACTTGGGCACCCCTCCTGGGTCAACCTGTACCCCCTACGAGTGCGGCGAATAGCCCGCCAATCCTAGAGTGAAGCCCCCTCCGTCCCAATGCCATGAGATGCGGGCTTGTTGCCCTCCAGAACCCGGCTATCCGTGCACCCCTCCGCGGGGTAATCCTAGTACAGAAAGTAAAATATACATACACCGGGTATATCGACCGCAACCAGGTCGTGCCCCAAAAGAATAATACAATCAGGCAGTGACGGCAGTCCACATGTCGGACGCTCGCCCCGCAATATCAAATGTACATAATACAACAGCACAGTACTAGCATTGCATCCAGGCTATCCCCCACGACCAATCCGCAACATCACAGCAAATACATAGAACATCAACGTGAAAGTCACGTTCGCAAATCCGTCTAACCGGGCTATAGCAGTTAGATCGGATTTACCGATCGAGTGACATTCACGGTCGCAGATATAATGTAAATACTGTGAAAAATGTGTTTAAAATTTTCCGATTGATCAAACCTTAACAAGTGGGCCCCCAATCAAAACTGTAGCACTCACAGAAAACCTGGGCCCAATTTTAATATTCCAAAACCCATATTTTAAGCCCAGAAGGCCTCTGGAAAAATTTGGTGATGTGACATGAATAGTGCGCGGCGGAAGGGCCGCACGAGGTGGGGTTTCGCGGCGGATCCGCGCTCCAACTGTGGAGTTACATCGTCAAATTTTTACAGAACCCTTAGATTTTCCAGTACATCAATATTTTACAACCAGAAAAATTTTTCGAGACCAAAAATTTTCAACAGAAACTGATTCGAACTAAAATGCAGTTTTGGAACATTCGATCGATCGGAACTGATAAACACATTACACAAAGCTAGACTATGTTAATGGCGAGGCTCTGATACCACTGTAAGTGCACGGCGGCGCCCCGGCCGTCAATCCGACGCCGGAATGCGGAAGCGGTGATAAACTTAAAATTTTTGCGGACTTTGCAAACCGGCACCACCGCGCACTAAACTCCGGATCGTAACCATTAACTAGTCTAAGCTACAACAAGAAAGGGAAGAGATGTATACCGACGATCCAAGTCCTCCGGTCTTCATCTCCACTCCGATCTCCTCGCGGGATCTCCGTCCGTCTCCTCCTCGTCGGAAGGGCACCACGTCGCCTGCATCTTTTACGGGCTCCCACCTCAATGCCGAGGCAACTCGGGCACGAAGCCGGCTACTCGACGTGCCCAAGATATGCTGTAGGAAGTGTAGTGTAGAGTATGTCTCTTTGGGGTTGGTTGCCTTTGGATGGAGGAAACATGAATGGACTTTTGAATGAAGTGAAGAATTTTGCAAGCATTGAAATGATATGTGAATTAATCTCTCATCCAAAAATGAACTCCTCTCTCTCACACTCCAAGATGAGGCCGGCCACACTAAAAGGAGATGAGAATGATGGTGTAAAAAAGGAAATCAACCATACTAAAAACAATGAAGGAGAGTGAGTGTAGGAAAAGGAGGAGAGTGACCATATCCAAAACATACACCATGCTTACACACTATTCAACCCATACTCATATCAAATCTCATAAATGCAAGCATGGAGGAAAGATAAGAAAGCTATCATAATCAATCATTATGCAATAAAACCCTCCACAAAGTGTTATTTGCACAATTGCAAATAACCCCCTCCATCGGAAAAGTCCGGCCGGGAAAGAACAAAGGAAAACCGGCCGGAACGGAATGCAAACTGGCAACTCCAGAAAACTGGTCCCGTAATAAATTACAGGAAAACCCCAATACTGTGCATACACACCCGCATCTGTATTCCGTCCGGATACAAATGCAAAAAGACAAAATCTACACTGTACTAAACTAGGACCGGCTTAAACCAAAGCCGGCTAGTAATATCCGTTCGATCTTGATCCGTGCAATACCGCACGTATCTGATCGAACCCTGCCATATATCTATACGGCTACTAGTACAAACCGTCCGATCCTGATCCGTGCAATACCGCACGTATCTGATCGGACCCTGCCATATCTCCATACGGCCTCTACAGCGTTTCGCCCGAAAGCTTGAGTAACTGAAAGTGTGGTGGACTCTAAAGACTCGTCAATACTATGGCTGTGGATTTAACCACTAGCACGTCAGAGGTATAAGCCAATACGTGACGGGCCACCAGCTATTGACCAAAAGGGACGTCGATGAGGAAGCTCACCCCGACACCCAACTGAGCCTGTCAGTGACAATATCCGTGCAGTCCGGTCCGTTCGTCTATGAGCATCGCATGGCGGGCCTAGGGGGTTGGTAAAAGTCAGACCCCCAAAAGCGGTACAAGTCGTGTCGGAGTGTAGCCCAGAACACCCTGAGATACTACTGGAATACCTACCAGTAAATCTCCTGCCTTGGCCAAGGTCTTCGTGTAATGGCTCTCCTAGACACAGCGCGACCTCACCCCCAATACCGGGAGAGACGAAACCCCCGAAGATCCGCTCACTGCCTCCATGTGGCTCGGGACTGTACCCAACTAAAACCTGTTTGCACGACTCCTTTGAGCCGTGGTAGGGTAGTAATCAAAGTACAGTGGGAACTCACACGAGACAAATGACGATCCCCAGGTCGATGAACTAACCTGCACACATGTCACCAGGGAACTGCCATCTGACGTCTGGTATATGACCAACTAGCATGTTCCCGGCGAGTCCTGTCCGGTGTACTCATAACCCAATGAGCACCTGTATACATCTTAGGTGATCCAACTGACACCAGTGGCTTGTGAGACCGGCCACCGCCCCTCGTCGGGGTCTCGACTGTATACACTAGTCTACTAATGGAGTATCGATGCCCGGTCTCGAACTCCCACGACTAGGGACCTTTTAAGGATGTGCTTATAGACTACCAGCTCCCACTTATATGATCGCCCTCATACTGCTGGTGGTCAAGCAAGAATCCTAGGGGCTCTATCAACGTGTAATAGCGACGTGTCATGTCACTTAAAACAGTACACGATGATAAAGGTAAACCAGATAGCAAACTATCATCTCGAGTAAGACTGTCCTACCGGGATAGGTCCTTCCTCAATCATTACAATCACGTACCTGTGACCTAATAATTGACTCTGAGGGCACTATCTCCAACAGGCATAAGACCTCAGTTTGCAATGGACAATTTCCATCCTGACCTAACACAACCGGACCATCTCCGAAGTCTCTAGACTAGCTGGGGTCCAAAGTCCTACTTACGCAGAGTCAGAAAAACAACAGACTGGTGATCGACACGACCTAACCCCTAAACCTAAAGGTTGCCAATTGAAGTGTCTCCTGATAACAGCTATCGAAGAAGAATCCTAACAATGGCGAGTGACGATCCCCAACTGCTGCCAACAACTAACAATACAAACACACAACTTAACAAGGAACAACTGAGCAAACTGAGTATAACTGGACGACAAGAATCCGAATGGAGTCACACCCTGACTAGACCTGGGTAGACACCATAACAAAATTCAAGGAGATCTGCTCCCACTCCTACTTCGGAACGGTAAAAGGTTGCAACTCTCCAGCCGGCCTCAGATGCTCGACCCAAGCACACAACAAGACAGACACCTTGAAACGAAACCTGAAATTTCTCTTTACATTCCTGCCCACCCGTAACTATCTCACAAGTCACGTTAAATGTTGGTGGAACTTGAATGCATATAGAGAGTTGACAGATGTGCATGTTCTAGGATTTCATGTCTTTACCTGATAATATCAGGTACACAAACGCGTCCCTAACTTACCACACCCTGTCATAAATCAAGGACTCCGAATCATTACCCAGCCGAGTATGCTCAAGTATCTCTGACGAACTAGCATCGGCGGGCAGTGTCTCGCGAAAACGATTAAAGAAAAGTGGTCGGGCGCGGACATGAGCAAGCTGTCCTCTCCGTAGAGACGAACTTAAGCTGTACTCAACGATCACACAAGAACTGTAAATCTGTAGAAGACTATCGCAACAATCAAAATCCGCTGCAAGAAGATGTACATTAAGCTCTAGTGGTCCGTGGAAAATCTGACACGACTCTCGAACAAGTAGTGTCTCCAAATCACCAACGCAAAACCACCGTGGCCATCTCCAGATCATGAGTGGAATATCCTTCTCGTACATCCTCCAAATGTAGGGAAGCAAAAGCGATAACTCTGTAGTGTCACCTCAGTACACACTTGAGCCCCACTCAAGAAACATTACAGTTAAACAACAAGGTCGTCCGAACCAAGAACAAAGAAAGAACTGATGCAGTTGTTAACAGAATCTTCAACTGCCGAAACTCCGCACACATGCCTCAGTCCACAGAAAAGAATCCTCCCTTCCGGTCCATTCAGTCGACGGTGCAGTACTACTCTAGCAATCCTGCACGAAACGGCGGTAAGAACCTGCTAAGCCCAAAAATCTGCGGACCTCCGTCCTGCACACAAGTCTGGGCCTAAGCTGTACGGCCACGATCTCCCTCGGAACCATACGAAACCATCTCCCATGACTACAAGACCTAGGAGTCAACACAAAACAAGCCTGAAGAAACACTCCGAGAATTTAGCAAACTGCTGGTGCTCTCCCAGTATCTGCATAACAAATCCTCAAGTGCTACTACTGTCCCTCAGACACATTAGGTAGACCAGAATGTCGTAAATAACATAACAATAACTGGTCGAGGATCGGCTTGCAGAAATCTGGTTCATCATATCTACGAATGCTGCTAGGACACTGGTGAGTCCAATGACACACCAAAACACACAAAGCCCGTAGCACGCACAAGGCAGTCTTCGGAATGCCATCACTCCGAACCCGCAATAATGATGACCTGATCCCAAGCAAACTTAGAAAATGTCTCGTACTCTGGAGCTGATCGAAGAAATCGTCAAAGCGAGGTGAGGGATAACTATCCGCACCGTAAGCCGGTTCAAGTAACGATCCGTCGATACACAACCTTAAACTGCCGTCTTTCTTCTTGACGAACAGAAATAGGAGCTTCCAAAAGCGAAACACTCAGATGCACAAAACTCCCTAAACAACAACTCTGCAGCTGATCCTTAAGCTCCTTAAGCTTCGCCGGCTCATCCGGAACAACGTCGGAAAAACTCTCGCACGAAAGGAACACCGGTCTAACAAAACCTCTGTGGCTACGGTATCACGAATGAACGCCAAGAATCCACGACATCTCCTCAGAAGCAGACTAGCGAAAAAGGCTGAATTCAAGCTGTGAGAGGCGGCACAACTATCCACCTGCACAACAAGAACTGACTCGCCGGGAAAACAATTCCTGACTGTTTCCTCACGGTAGTCCACAGACGCCTAGCACGTAGTTAACCAGTCCGTGCCCAGGAGAACGTCAAATCCAACATCTCTAGAAGGATCAAAACAACGGACGAATCTCTATCTCCTATCCGATTGGCACACAACTGAATACGTGTCGCACAACAAAAGAATCGCTGACAGAAGTTAACACAACTACGACTAATCTACCCAACCAGGGTACAAGTATGAAAACAAACGAATACATCAAAGAACATGCGAAATAAGGATACCTGAAAACTCTGCATTGGACGTCTGCGCGTCCCGACGAGTAGAAGCAAACTCCTGTGTCTGCCCTCTACCCGCAATAGGCTGAACTCCTCTGGTAGGCTGGTCCCTCTGAGCAAATCTTCCATGTCCATGGCCTCTCTGAAAACGATCATGACGAGGTGCTAAGGAACAATCCCTGACGAAATGCTGAAGGCTCCCGCATCGAAAACATCCACGCGCTGACTGCTGACCATCCTGGGGATGAGAGCTGAACGACTGTCCTCGTCCTAAGCCTCTACTACTCCCGCGACGGCCATGAAATCTGTCTCGATGGCCAAACCTCTGCCTCTGGGCTGGTACACTGGTATGAGTCCTCCGCTGTCCTGGAACTCTCTGAGCCTCTGGAATATGCGCCTCATCAACTGGAGCTGCAACCACTAGTGCTATGTAGGTGACGGACTGCTGCATGCTGATCGCAAGTGACAACTGAGTAACAGGGGTGACAACCTCCTGTCGTAGCTCCCGAACGACCTCAACCAATGAACTCATCGTCTGGCGGAAGTCCTGCATCTCTGCCAAAAGCCTATCAATAGTATATGTCGTAGGCTGATCCGTCTGCACCTATGCAACTAGAGTGCCATCCTGGTCAGTACTCATCTCACCCGAGCCAACTCTGACCTCGGCCCTCGCTGCATCACTCTGAGTCCCCATAGTCATCGGCGGAAAGGCTATAAATAGATATAAGATTCGATAAGAATAAGGAATCGAATCTCAAGGATATGAATCATCAAGGAAGGAATTTCAAGCAAATTGTACTTAGGTCACTTAATGCAAAGTACCGCACCGTGGGTATGCTGCAGACATACACACACTACGTTACTCTGCTTAAGCTACCTACTCCATCATACTAAGGTCATTCTACACTCCGAAAGGTAAAACCTAGCGCTCTGATACCAACTTTGTCACGACCCAAAATTGGCCCGTGACGGCCCTAATACTACGCAACGCCTAAAGACGTAACGCAGTAAAAGAAAGCCAAAATCCAGAAATCTAAACCAAGAAAATACGGAAAAGATAATATAAGTTTTTGAAACATTTGAAATCGCAACCCAAATTCTTTAAAAGTTCTACTTTCTTTCTTTAAAATTTTGGCAACACCCCCTTTTTTAAAAACTAGCCAAGATGAATACAATACAAATATACGACGCCGTAGCAAAGAAATAAAGACAATAGAGAGAAAGCTGTATATAGAAGACAACAAATCCACAAATAATATACAATATCGTCCTCACCAAGTCTCTAAGTCAACAACATAATAGTAGATGGAGAGTACAAGATACAACGAATGTACAATATGAAATACATATAATCATCTAACCCACCTAAGAAAAATTGTATATTGTGAGCCGATGCGGTATATGTAGCAAAAGATGATAGGTGAATAGCTGAATAGCCTGCCTCGACTACTCTGGGGAACAACCTGAAACACCTGTGGCACAACGGAGGTGAGTTGTCAACTCGTGAATAGTAGATAACATATGCAAGTAATCGCAAGAATGTACGTACAGCATGAATCTAAGATATGTGATTACAGTAATAACATGTCATGTAAATGCCGAATAATCGAAAGTACACTAGCAGGTACAATCAATATGTGAAGCAATAGTAACATGACAATAGTATGCAATAACCATGCAATAGGGATATGAGAATGTAGATATGTCACTATCATAAGGGTACACTAACAGGTACTACCAATATATGAAACTGTGCATAAAATAGATAAGTGTGAGGTATGGGGTGGAATATGTCATTTCCATGAAAACCTAACATCGTGGCAGGATCACAATCCATCAAGACACTCAAATCCACAATTCCTCAAATCAGCCCCCAAACTGGGCTCTCACATCATATAAGCCTCACATCACCTCAATGTACAATATCGAATAGCTCTCCTATATCTTGAATGTACAATTCAATAATCTCTTTCATATCCAATATCCAATCTCAATGAATCACCTATATCCCAAGTCGAATCTCAAGTAAATTTCTAACAACCTAAATAAATATATATGCAGAAATAAATATGATGGGGTCAATACACATATATTATCGTCCCATTCCACTAATATTGGTGTAAGGGTATATATAACAACGGCTAAATCCCCTGTTATATATACAAAGGTATTAAAAGAAATATCATGAAAACAATGTGCCAAGCATCGACACAGAAATCCTGATAGGTACGTATCATACGCTGTCCCGAAAGCACGAGTGCCTAGCTCTGACCCTCGCCTTTCGACGTATGCATACGTGCATGACTCCCAACGGTATCTCCATGATCCCCGCCGAGTCATTGGTACTGTCACCGGATGGTATGGTTCCCCTGCCGGGCTCATCGGCTCATAGCACATCGACATCCCTTTCTTGCCCCGGGGTACCTCCGGGCCACACCATGTACCCTCTACGGCCTCGACGCCTCCTCATAGGGGTATATATAATCAGCACCGATAAAACCCATAGTGGATGCGCAAATATCATATCAAGGAAACCGGGTTTTTCAATGTATGCATAATTTCATGAACTCCCGCGGTTCCCAAATCCAGAAAACATCATGTAAAATCCAAATAATAATGCGCAATCCAGGAATAAATATATACGATATATCTGAAATGCGAGCATATAACAGAGAATATGTAGCTGAAACCAGATGTATGCGAAACCAATAAGGTACAGCTAAGTAATATCAGTAAAGGTAAATATGTGACTGCAACTGAATATGTGTGTAACATACAGGTGTAGCAATGTATAGGTATCTACCTATAAGAACTGATGTCGTATACCCCCCTGGGTATAAGTAAAATATGTGCAAGGTATACATGTAGCTGTATCGCAAGGTGTATATGTACCTATCACTAAAGGTATGGTACACTATAGGTATACCGATAAGCTAGATGTCATGTGTGATAAGCAATAGTATCTATAATGATTAGTGTGTGACATGGCAATTATTGGCGGTGTGTGTATAGCATACAATCCGTGCTCGTTCAACATGAACCGTCAATAATGTGTGCAGTGTCCTACGGCTGCTAGTCACAGTATAACTATATCAAGGAAATAAAGTAAAGGCGCGATTCTAACAATGACGTAGAATATGCGACAAGTATTAGAATCCTAGCCCAGACGCATAACGCCATGCGGGCGATTCCCCTGTAGATGTTAAATCTACTCACCTACGCTCCACGCTCGGTGAATCCTACCATCTGCTCCCCCCTGTAGCGGTGTCCGTAGTCCCCGCCTGAAAACTTGCAATTTAGACATGGAAATCATATATAAGCCAAATATTCTACAAAACGCGATATCGAACCAAAACGAGAAACTCGCGTCGCGAACTAAATGCGCGTGTGCACGATACGCTAAAACGTGTGTATACGCGTCTAAAACTATCGCGACACACCGCGATAAGCTGGATCGCATAACCCACTCACGTATCGCGCGTATCGCGCAAACACAACGGACATGAAAAATGGTATTTGATCCCAGATTTTCCTACAAGTCAAATATTACAAAACTATACATGCCAAAATACTAGAAAACACAGCAGAGAACCCTAGCCAAGACCTCAACACCCCAGACCCCAACTTGGCCGCAATTTGCGGCCAAACACAATAAATCTGCGGCCCGAATTGGGAATGGGTGGCTCGTGTTTTGGTGGTGTGTTCTAGACCTAGTGTGCATGTCCCAGTCTTCTTAATTTTAACCTGAAGTGTCTGGGTCAAAAGCAGATCACAGAATGTCACAAATATCGCTTAAAAACACCGATTTTGCACAAAACACAAACCCTATGGTATTTTAGTGTAATCCAGGGTTAAACTCCGTTAAGGTGACCCTAACAACACTTAAATAAGTAGGGTTAACTAACACAATCAACACTTATCCAACATTCCACATAAAACACCATAATCTAGCACTAAACTAGCTAATTAACACAAACCGACACTAATAAGCATACAAGCTAGGAAAAAGGGGACTTGGGTTCAGAAATATACCCTAGAGAACCCTAAGAAAGCAGGTGAAGAAGTGAAAGGAGCTGCTGCAAGTTGCTGGAGCTCCTGCTACTGCTATTGCTGCCTGCTGCTCCTGCTGCTGCTGATGATGATGCTGTCTACTGCTGCTGATGATGATGATGCTGTTGCTGCTACTAGTTGCTGCTGCTGGAGCTTCTTCTGCTGCTGTGGCTGCTGAGTGTGTGTGTGTCTGAGAGAGAGTTAGAGAATGAGAGTGAGAATGGGAAATGAGAGCAACAACACACACACACACACACCCTTCTCTTTCTCTTTCTTCATTAAATAGGCATGGCACAACCATGTAGCCCCATGCCCATCTCTCTCTCTCTCTCCCCTTGGTCAACCATTCAAACAATATTAAAATTCCATTTAAATTCATTTTTCATTTTCCAATTTAAAACAACCATACTAACTTAAAACCCAAAACACTTAAATAAAATATAAACTAGATTAAGAGATGGTTAAACCCCAAATTAACACCCTAGTTAACATGCACAAGTGTGTGTACCTAGAAAAATTCTAATAAAATACTCATTAAATAGGATAAAAAATTTAAAAACCAAATTGGTAAACTTTTTATTAAAAACCATATATTAAAATATAATTAGCCACAAAACACATTCTAAGGTGTTACAATCTCCCCCCTTAAAAGAAATTCGTCCCCGAATTTCAAAATATACTGTTACGCGTACCTTCAAAGAGAAGATTACAACTCTCAAATCTCGCTCGCAGCCTTCTAAGTGACTCTCACTATACGGCTACGCCCAAGAAAAACCCTTCACAGATGGCAAGACCTTTGACCGACGTTTCTCCAGCTGTCGAGCCATTAACACAATTGGCTGCTGGTGAACGAAAGATCGCGTCCAAGCTACATGGTTTGGTGCTAAATCATGTTAGAAAGGTCAAGAAGGTAATTGTAAAGTATCATCACAAGGAATACGGGGTGAAAATTCAATAATCTGGGCGGAAGTGCCAAATTAAAAGCAACGAAACTTACCCGCTTATAGGATCTTAAAAGGACCTAAAATCCTGGGATAAGCTTCCCAAAATCCAACATGTCATTCATCGGAAAGTCCGTAGGAATAAATGATCTGTCCCTGCGAGCTCGAGTCTATGACCAACACAGTCGGCATAAGACCTCAGTTTGCAATGGATAATTTCCATCCTGACCTAACACAACTGGACCATCTCCGAAGTCTCTAGACTAGCTGGGGTCCAAAGTCCTACTTACGCAGAGTCAGAAAAACAACAGACTGGTGATCGACACGACCTAACCCCTAAACCTAAAGGTTGCCAATTTAAGTGTCTCCTGATAACAGCTATCGAAGAAGAATCCTAACAATGGCGAGTGAGGATCCCCAACTGCTGCCAACAACTAACAATACAAACACACAACTTAACAAGGAATAACTGAGCAAACTGAGTATAACCGGACGACAAGAATCCGAATGGAGTCATACCTTGACTAGACCTGGGTAGACACCATAAGGAAATTCATGGAGATCTGCTCCCACTCCTACTTCGGAACGGTAAAAGGTTGCAACTCTCCAGCCGGCCTCCTGATAAAATATTTAAAAACCAAATTGGTAAACTTTTTATTAAAAACCATATATTAAAATATAATTAGCCACAAAACACATTCTAAGGTGTTACATACGATCGCAGCGAAGGGACTTCAACAAGGAGCTAAAGGAGTGAAGGACCGATCTACAAAGGTTGTATTTCTTGTTCCCTTAGAAGTAAAGTTGTTTGCTTACTATTTGTTTCGCCTAAACTCTAGTATACGATCTTGATTAGGGTTGTTCGGCACATAAAAATTTAATTTTGGCATGGTCGATGCCTTGTAGAGCCTTGTTAGTGTGCCTAGTAACCCTACAGTGGTATCAAAGCCAGGTTAGAGCATTAGGCGATGTGTTAACAAACTTAAAACCCCGATCGAACCCGACAAAGTCAAAATGAACCCCTCTCTGTACATTTTTTAAAATCTGTGATTTTTCTGAATTAAAAATACCTTAAAAAATCAGCAGGTAAATATAAACATTAATATAGAAAACGAGCCCATGAACAGTAAAACCCACCGCGGAACCGCGGCCAAACCTCTCTTGGGCCGCGGATCCGCGGCAGTACTGTAGCTATGGGCTTTGAATTTTCTACAGTAATGTCTATTTCTCTGAGTATATCTTTCTGGGTATTTTGTATTCTGACTCAAGTGTTGAATATTTTGGGGTTTATTTTGAAATCGTCGATTCGATCGGAGAATTTAATTTTGTTCTGTTATTCCGGATAATTTAGAAAGTATTAAAATGTTCGAACGGATATCATTAACTCAATTTTTCCCGGCACGAAAAACATTCAAGTGTTGAATTTTTCTCGGGTTTAAATCTTTCGGAAAAATGTGCAAGAAATGTGACGGACCCTCTAGAAGACAACAAACCTTAACTCGATTATGTGACCGTCTTGAACTGCCTTTTGAACCTTAGGGTTTGAGGCAATACGACGTGCCACATGTGAGGCGTTGGCTTGACCCTTCTACGGCTGGACCGTTGCTACTGTGACATATTCTGGAATTTTTGAACTCCGCTCAAGTGTTGAGCTATTTTGGAAATCTCGGGTATTTGATTATTCGATCGGAAAGTTTAATACAGTCTATTTATCTGGAACGTGATACAATATATGGAATTCATACAGTTAGGCATGAAATGCGAAATATGTGATATTTCGGATTTACGATGTCTAAAGAGATTGTGGATTCCAAATGTTGTAGTTTTACACTTTCTTTTCTGTGACCGTAAGTGTAATATGTGATATCGCCGGTTTCGTTACTATATGTCAACGACAATTGGGATGCGCATATTTACTTACGTTGATAACATGTGATGTTATGTGTTGCCGGATATGTTATATTGGATCGTCGCGTTGTGAATAGCCGAGGGTTTTTGTGAGATGGGAGTTTTTATTTTCATTCATGTAAAATAAAATGTATGTAATATTCTTTTATTGGGGCACTTCCGGGATGAGGTCGATGTCACCATTTGTATATTATTTACTTTTCCGCACTAGGATAGACCCAAGGAGGAGAGCACAAGCAACCGGGTTCTGGAGTCCAGTGGGAGACCAACTCGAGGAGTCGAGTCCGGGTCTCCTAACTCTAGAATTGGAAAGGTTGCTTGCCGCTCTCGTAGGGGTCTAGGGGTATGGGTTTGGCTATTCATCGCGACTGTGGAATCCGTGTTTTATAGAGGCTCAAAATAAAACATGGACGTCCTAGTATATCCAATGTTTCATATGTTTCTTCTGCTGCGATATCTGTGATGTGATCATTAGATGTGCTGTGATAGATACTGTATATAGTATATATGATATATTATATAGGCGTTACTTATGTTTTACACACGCGCTAGCCCTGCCCCGCTCTGCCGTTAGTTACCTAACCTAACGGTGCACGAGTGGACATCAAGGCGAATGCGGATGGCATAAGTGTACGTCGTATTTATCTGTGATGTTTAGGTAACTTAAATGATGGGACTTCATTAATGTGATTAATGAAAGAAAAGAAACCTAAAAGATATTGTAGAATCAAATTTTTCAAAAAGGGTAGCTACAGTTTTGCTTTGCATAGCAATATATATGATATATCCAGCACCTTATTCGATGGGGAAAGAGTCGAGATCACTTCACCGGGAGTGACCTCTTTAGCAAAACTGGCAGATGCTACAACACTCGGTTTGCTTTTGATCGCTTTTGGAGTTTTGCTTTGCATAGTGATATATATGATATATCCCGCACCTTATTCCATAAGGAAAGAGCCGAGATCCCTTCACCGGGAGTGACCTCTTTAGCAAAACTAATAAAAGCCTCAAAATCACTCCATTTCAAAATTCACATGATTCTCAACGATATCAAGTTCATTACGCAATAGGTTTTCAGAAAAACCTGTCGTAGCCCTCCGTCATTTCAGATAAGTTGTATATAGTATTCGTGCTGCATTTGTTGGCTTTCGTCAAGGTGTAGTGTGCGGTAGCTATATGCTGCTTATCTGCTGCATATGATGCGACTGGATTAGGGTAGTCGTACGGCTTTGTTGGCTTTCGTCAAGAGTCGTGCAGGTGGGTTTAATTCAGCTAAGAAATGTACGGGTTGAACTTGACTAGCGGGCTATGGTTTGTTGGCTTTCGTCAAGGTCATAGCACGTTAGGGGAAAAACATTATCGGGAATTTCAAGTGTTGAAATTTGCAATAAGATTGCATACCTTCTATGAGATAGTTAGATCCCGATACCCACTGCGAGTAATTGTTACTCCCAGGAGAGTTTTACATAGGACAATTAGCCGATCAAGTAGGTGTCTAGAAAGGTGTCAACGGGATTATGCCTCTGGGAAAACGAGGTTTACTTTAATTAGGTCCGTGCGAAAGCACGGGGAACCTCCCTCAAAGTACCGACACTGGCCTGGCTGAAAGATTGGCGAAGTTGTAGGGTGTAATTAATCCCGGCTAGTCTTTCCTTTTAGGGTTTGAAGGAAGATTTGATAAAAATAGTGGGAGCCATCCTGATCAGATAAAATAATAACCAATCTGATCTTGCAAGAGCATACGCTAAAGTGTTTTCTTCTCTCTCTCTCCAGGTAGCGACCATATCATGCCTTAATAAAGATAATAATATGGATGTATTGACCGAACCCGTATGTTATACTGTGCTGGGGAACGTTGGTTCCGTTCTTTCTTATAAGAGTTATAAGACTGAACAGGATATAGGGGAATACCAGGATTCTCATGCCACTCAAATGAAGAAAGTACATGTTGATGCATTTTCTTCGGGTGTGTTCGTTACAGAGAACTGTTTCTCCATTTGCTCTACGTCCTGGGTATTAGATACCGGATCAGGATCCCATATATGTAATCAGTTACATGGGCTTAGGAAAGGTAGAGAACTTGGAGAAGGTGATAAAGACATAAGGGTTGGAAATGGTACAATTGTTGCAGCTAAAACCGTCGGGGAATATCACCTTGTATTGCCAACTGGTAATACATTGATTCCGAACGAATGCTATTTCATGCCGAACCTGATATGCAACATTATATCGGTTTCTTTGCTGAGTAAACAGGGATATAATTTTGTATTACAGGATAATGTTATGAACATTTTCCTAAACCAAAAGTTGGTTGGATCAGGCACGTTGTGCAATGGCATTTATGTTCTAAATCAATCAACAGTTCTGAGCATAACAAACACACACAAGAGGAAGAGTTCAGAACTGAACGAATCCTTCTTGTGGCATTGTAGACCGGGCCACATCAATGCGACACGACTAGCTAAGTTGCATAATGATGGATATTTGAAACCGTTCGAATTTTCATCTTATGACACTTGTCAGTCATGTCTCAAAGGCAAGATGACCAAAACTCCGTTTACGGGACACGGAGAAAGAGTTATCGAACTCTTGGGACTGATACATAGTGATGTATGCGGTCCCATGTCTACACATGCCAGGGATGGTTCTTCGTACTTCATTACATTCACTGACGATCTCTCAAGGTACGGACATGTGTTCTTGATAAGACACAAGTCTGAAGCTTTTGAGAAATTTAGAGACTATAAACAAGAAGTCAAGAACCAAACCGGAAAAAGTATTAAAATCCTACGATCTGATCGAGGAGGTGAATACTTGAGCAATGAATTCCTGGACTTCCTAAAAGAGAATGGGATTCTCTCTCAGCTGACTCCTCCATATACACCACAGCACAACGGTGTATCTGAACGGAGGAACCACGCCCTATTAGATATGGTGCGCTCTATGATGAGCACAGCTGAGTTACCTATTTCCTTCTGGGGGTATGCGCTAGAGACAGCCATACATCTATTAAATATGGCCCCCACCAAATCTGTGCCTACCACTCCATATGAGATATGAAAAGGGAAGAGACCATGTTTTAACTATGTAAAGATATGGGGTTGTCTAGCCTATGTCAAACGACAAAATCCGGACAAACTCGAGGCACGGTCTGTTCTATGCAAATTTGTAGGATATCCCAAGAATTCTCAAGGGTATATCTTCTACCACACTGAGGAACAAAGGGTGTTTGTTTCTCGCCATGCCACCTTTTTAGAAAATGAATTTCTTGCAAAAGAAATTAGTGGTCATGAGGTAGAACTGGAAGAGGTTCCAGCTACAAAAGCTGCAGCAGAAGATTTAGTGGAACCAGAGGATTCAGTAGTTCCCGATGAACCCCAGCCACTCCGCAGATCTAGTAGGGTTCCTCACCCACCTGAGAGATACTACGGTTTTCTCATGGATGGTGGGAGTGAGGATTGCATCATGGTTGATGATGACCCAACTAGCTTCGAGCAGGCCATCACGAGTGGGGACTCAGTGAAATGGCTGGATGCAATGCGGTCCGAGATGGAATCCATGTACACCAATAAAGTATGGACTTTGGAAGATGCTCCTGAAGGGGTAAAACCTATTGGGAGCAAGTGGATCTTCAAGAAAAAAAAACTTGGTGCAGATGGGAAAGTGGAGACTTTCAAAGCTAGACTTGTTGCAAAGGGTTTTCGTCAAAGACCAGGTGTGGACTATGAAGAAACCTTTTCTCCAGTGGCTATGCTTAAATCCATCCGGATCATGCTTGTCATCGCTGCATATCATGACTATGAAATCTGGCAAATGGATGTTAAGACCGCCTTTCTAAACGGTGATTTAGAAGAGTGCGTGTACATGACTCAGCCAGAGGGCTTCGTAGATAGTGGGAGCAGTGGGAAGGTGTGCAAGCTGCTTAAATCCATTTATGGATTAAAGCAAGCATCGCGGAGTTGGAACATCTGCTTTGACGTCGTTATCAAAGAGTTTGATTTCGTCAAAAACGTAGATGAACCTTGTATCTACAAGAAGGTGGCAGAGAGTAAGGTTGTCTTCCTCGTATTGTACGTGGACGACATACTCTTGATAGGAAATGACATTCCTATGCTGCAATCTGTCAAGCTCTTCTTATCACAAAGATTCTCAATGAAAGATCTTGGTGATGCCTCCTGCATATTGGGAATTAGGATCTATAGAGATAGATCTAAACGGATATTGGGATTGTCCCAATCCAGGTACATTGATACCAAACAAAAGAGGTTTAGTATGGAAGAGTCCAAACGTGGGTTTTTACCCATGATCTCAGGGCTCACTCTCTCCAAAGAGATGTCTCCCAAGACTGATTTGGAGAGAGCTCGCATGCAAGGGATACCCTATGCTTCGGCTGTAGGCTCTATCATGTACGTGATGCTATGTACCAGACCCGATATAGCATACTCACTAAGTGTAGTGAGTAGGTATCAAACTGATCCTGGAGAGAGTCACTGGACAGCTGTGAAGATCATTCTCAAGTACTTGCGAAGGACTAAAGAGATGCTCTTGGTGTATGGTAATGGAGAACTCTAAGTGGAGTCCTTTACCGATTCAAGCTTCCAGAGTGATAATGACGACTCTAAGTCGCAGTCGGGATTTGTCTCTACCCTTTACGGAGGGGCGGTTAGCTGGAAGAGTTCCAAGCAGGAAACTATGGCAGACTCGACGATGGAGGATGAATACATCGCTGCCAACGATGCTGCCAAAGAGGCTGTCTGGATCAAGAAGTTCATTACTGAACTTGGTGTGGTTCCATCCATTGAGCATCCAATACCTTTGTATTGCGATAACAATGGAGCGGTGGTTTTGGCCAAGGAACCCAGGTCCCATCAGCGATCTAGGCATATTCTGAGGCAGTATCACCTGATTCGGGAGATAGTTGATCGTCGGGAGATCGAGGTCAGGAGGGTTGACACGAAGAACAACACAGCGGATCCACTCACGAAGGCCATTCCCCAGATACAGTTTGAGAGACTCTTCGGGATGCTCGGTATACAATACTATAGCAGCTGGCCCTAGTGCAAGTGAGAGATTGTTAGTTGTATGTATGCCCTAGAGGCCAGTATTGTACAGATAATGTATATTATATTGGATGCCTGGACATATATAGAGAGGACTTTCTTGCTCGATATGATAGTATGCTATCTGGTTGCTCTTTAATTTAATATGTATACTTGTCTCTTGATACTGTCTTATAGTTACATATTGGTAAAGCCCTTAGGATGTGTACTTGACTACCTGGACTATGATGCAGATCATACTAGTGGGGACATGGTACTCCATAAGTACATCCTTTAATGTTCCTAGTCGTGGGTGTATCAAGATAGGGCATCGATATACCAGAGTAGACTAGCGTATACGCTTCTCGACCCATGAGATGGGCGATGGATGATCCCATATCCATTGGTGTTTAACATCAGAGATGGTAAACGGGTGCTCAGTGGAGACTGGGTACACTAGACGGACTCGCCGAGAACTCCCAGATGGTATTATACCTCACGTCAGATGGCAGTTCTCTGGTGACACTTGTGCAGGTTAGTCTGTAGACCCGAGATCGTCATAGAGTCTTGTGTGATTCCCACTATGCTTTGATTTCCACCTTACCACGTCCATGAGGGCGTGCAAAACGATGGATTTTGGGTACAGTCCCGAGTCACATGGAGGCAATGAGCGATAGGAGGGGTTTCGTCTCTCCCGGTATTGGGGGTTGATGTTGCGCTGTGCTCGATTGGCCGTAACAGGGAAGTCCCTGGCCCGGGCTGATTTAGAGATTTACTGGTAAGTGTTACCAGTAGTTTCTCGACCCGTTATGAGCCTCACATCGACACGATTTATCGGTTATTGGGGTCTGACGTTTACCACCACTAGACTTGATATGCGACATATCAGACGAGGAGACCGGACTGTACGGGAAGTGTTACCGGCAGGCTTTTACAGGAGTTGGAGCGGGCTTGCTTGCTGATCTTCTGATCGCTCAATACCCGGGTAGCCGTTACGTCCAGCTAGTACCGCTGACGGCTTGTGGGTGCTTGATGTGATCATCACCTACTGCCGGCGTATTGACGAGTCTTTAGAGTCCTATATAGAGGTTTTACTGGCTCAGGCAAAACGAAATAGGAGCGCATATGTGATATGTGCAGGACCGAGAATAATGCATGTATGTGATACCGTATTCTATTCTCGTGAATTTTTGTATCGATCGGTTGTATATGATATAGCCGGGTTATCGAATCAAGTGTTGATTCGATAAGTCGATACATTGGATGTTAGTCGGTTATATGTGATATGACCGGATTATTAAGTCAAGTGTTGATTTAATAATTTATTGTATAATTGTATATGTGATATACTAGTTTACATTAACTAACACTTGTTCACTTTAGGGTTTTTCTCACATGTGCACACTTTGATATATATGTGATATATATTAAACTGTGTTTTCTTTTTGTATCATGGTTGATGATACACTTGACTTGGGTGTGTAAGACATACACCATTCTATGTATTATGGTGGGTTATGATTATTTAAGATAATTACAAAATTAGTGGAGTTTTGGAATGAGCATGAAGCTTGTAGAAGCTTACTTTGCTTTGACAAAGTCTACTAGCTTTGTCTATACCTTAGATTTCTTTTTAACCTAACCATCACACTTAGCTATGGTAATGTCTCTACATGAGTTAGTATATGATACTCACTCACCATGGTTAGCACACTCACTTGATCATTATCCTCGTTTCTTTTCTTTTGTTCATCATCTTCTTCTTCATTGAGCAAGAGAAAACGCTTGCTAGGGTTTTGAAAAAAGTGAGAAATAAAATTCTAAAGAGAACCCACTTTCTATTTCTCCATCCTCTACTAGACTAGCAATTTAGTTTAGGGTGTTTGCTTCACTAATTCTCAAGTTAGTGAAGTAGAAGCTTGAGTTGGCATCCCCTCGACGTAGATCATCTTTGGCCTCGAAGACTTCAAGCAAGGACGTGCCTTTCGCCTCGTGAAGCCATGCAAGGGTTCGGGAGAACCACGATCGCAGCGAAGGGACTTCAACAAGGAGCTAAAGGAGTGAAGGACCGATCTACAAAGGTTGTATTTCGTGTTCCCTTAGAAGTAAAGTTGTTTGCTTACTATTTGTTTCGCCTAAACTCTAGTATACGATCTTGCTTAGGGTTGTTCGGCACATAAAAATTTAATTTTAGCATGGTCGATTCCTTGTAGAGCTTTGTTAGTGTGCCTAGTAACCCTACAGGAACGAGATAATATCTTCCGATGTAACGGCGCGATGGACTTAACCCAGCACCATAAACCTAACAGACGCATATATCATAAGGGTTATGCATGTTTGACGTTTGGATGAGCTTATCCATATGTCTAAAGGAAGGATAAACTGAACGCTCCAGAACGAGTAAATAAACTAAGTTAATACATTTTAGGGCAAACAGCAAAGAAAAGAAGCCTCTTATGGGTCCTCTCGACTCGTAGAGAGAAATACTTTTATGAGACCTTCACGGCTCATAAAATTGAAAAGCCTTAGGTAACAGAGATCTAAGCCTGTTTTCTAAGCCACTGCTGCCCTGTAGACTGTCAATACTGACTACTGTATACTATCCATGGGCCACATTCTGCAAAGCCACTTACGTTTCCTCTCAAGTCATAAGGAGAAAATACCCGAGTGAGATCCTTACGATTCACAAAGGCAAAATCCACTCAGGAATCCCTACAATCACTAAGGAGAAAATATACCTATGAGATCCTCTCGACTCATAGGGAGAAATATCTTTATGAAACCCTCACGACTCATAAAGTTGAAAAGCCTTAGGTGACAGAGACTGAAACCTGTCTTTTAAGCCATTGCTCCCTGAATAAAAGGTTCAACGGTGCACAGCCTTACACCACTTCACCCCCATGCAATGCATATAAGAAAAGTGGTAAGGGGCATTTGTTCCCACCAATAAAATTAGTAGACCAAGCGCCAGAATACCCTTGGTTCTCCTCCATGTGCAAATCATGTGGATATGCATAAGAAGTTCCTGTTCCCGTCAAAAATTTCTGCGCAAAAGAGCCCAAGATATCAAATGGCAGTGATACGCTTAAGAAAATGCGAATCAGTATTTTCCGGGCTGTTTTCTTGACAAACTCCCGAATGAGAAACAGCTAAATTCTGATGGTATTGGAAGCATCTCGAAAAATCCTCGATTTGATATATTATGGGCCTTATAATTCATCCGGGATTAAAAGTTATAAGCAAATATGCTATGCACTGTTCCCTGATTAAAAATCAGGAATTACCTCAATGAGGTATCACGTGCTCACACGTGATCAATGGTCACGTGTTGACACGTGATAGTTAGAACAGAAATAAAAACAAACGGCTAAAGAAGGACCCAATTGGGGGTCACATGCTCACACGTGACCAACGGTCATGTGTTGACACGTGATAGTTAAAACAGAAATAAAAACAAATGGCTGAAGGAAATACCTTAATGAGGTATCACATGCTCACACGTGACCAATGGTCACGTGTTGATACGTGATGGTTAAAACTGAAGCATATAAACGCTGAGAAAAGGACTCAATTACGGGTCACGTGCTCATACGTGACCAAGGGTCACGTGTCAGAACGTGACTGATTTCGAAAGCCTTAAAGTTAATAGAATTAAATTCTAAAAGCTTCTAAATCTTTCCAAATGGAAAAAGATTATGGGGACCGTTGGATTAAAGATCCAAGGGTGATTAAAAATCACCAATTTATCGAAAGATTTTAGATAAGGAAAGATTTCCCTGAAAATCTCACCAGAAATAACAAACAGAATATCTTTGGATTTAAAATCCAACGGTGAATAAAATTCACTGTATGATCTAAAGGCTCATATTAATTATGAAAACAAACAAAATCTTTCAATGAAAGATTTGCTAAACAAATTGATTCTTTTCCTTCTCCTATAAATAGGAGCCAAGAGAAGAGAAGGATATAGAATTTTAGGATCTTGAAATTTCCAAAAAGCAGAGAGAAAAAAAAAAGGAGAATTTAATTCTCAACAAAGAAAACCCTAGGTGAGAAAAGAAAGGAGATCAAAACTTCAAACAGAGAATTTAATTCTCAAATCTAAGAGTTTAACTCTTCTGCACAAAAGAACTTAGTTCTTCCTCTGGTTGAAGATCTGCAAAGAGCACATCTCCCCATAAGTTGAGAATTTAATTCTCATCGGGTTGAGATCCTGCCATGCAGATCCAAAACATAGAGCGGGAATTGAGTTTAGAGAATTTAATTCTCCCAAAACAAAGATAGGGTTTAACCCTATATGAGAATTTAATTCTCCCAAAGTTATAGGAATTTAATTCCTCCAAAACAAAACTAGGGTTTAACCCTATATGAGAATTTAATTCTCCCAAACTCACAGGAATTTAATTCCTTCAAGATGAAACTAGGGTTTAACCCTATATGAGAATTTAATTCTCCTAGAATTACAGGAATTTAATTCCTTCAAGATGAACAGAACTAGGGTTTAACCCTAATTGAGAATTTAATTCTCTCAAATTCACAGGAATTTAATTCCTCTTAAAAAATGAAATTAGGGTTTCACCCTATGCAAGAATTTAATTCTTTTACATATACAGGAATTTAATTCCTCTTAAAAAATGAAATTAGGGTTTAACACTATATAAGAATTTAATTCTTTCATAATAGGAATTTAATTCCTCCAAATCATGATCAGGATTTAATCCTACAGAGAATTTAATTCTCAAAATAAAATAAAGAGACTAAAGAGATCTCTGTGCATGAAAAGGATTAAGGTCACGTGTCCCCACGTGACCCCTGAAAAGATCCCAGAAATGAGAAGGAATTAGCCCTGAGGTAATGCCTTGCGTGCTCCCACGTGACCTTCATTATATATGGAACGAAAGCAAAAGCAAAATCTAACTTGGGCGCTCTCACGTGTTACCACGTGACCCCTAATGAATGTTCTAATAAATCAATGCATGAGTATACATCACGTGCCCACATGTGATGGCTATGAAAATTAAAAGTGTTTAACACTTATTTGCAGAACAAAATAAAAGGAGATCTAGCCCCATCTTTAGGCGTCCTCACGTGTCCCCACGTGACCCCTTATTCTCTAGTGTTTAACACTAATTCGAGAGCTTTATTTCCAGTGTTTAACACTGATTGTCTTTTAGTGTTTAACACTAATTTGAGAATCTTATTTCTGGTGTTTAACACTGTTGTTTTTTTATAGTGTTTAACACTATTGTTCTCTAGTGTTTAACATTACTTTTAGCCAAATTGGCTAATTTTCCATAGGCAAAGCCTCCCCTTCAATTAAATTTCAAAATTGAGTAAAATTTAGAGCTATAATGTTTAATGCTCAATCAAAGATAAAAATGTTATCAAAACCCTCAAGCTCTTGTTTAGCAATGCTAAATAATGTGGGCTTGAACCCAGACAAGTGTTTAATGGTCCAACAAAGGGCCAATATTTCAAATTCAATTGTACTTAGCCCAAGTTGGCCATAAGTCCTCAATTCAGACTTAACTGAGCCCCAATGTGCTCATAATCTAATTAATTGATCTTAGTTTCAAATTGGACTACAGATCACTTAATCCACTTTGGTTCGAGGGTACATCTCTTCACTCTTCTGATATTTGTCGTTGTAATCCTTCAACGTCTTCATAGAGGTGACGGGTCCTGATAACCACACACTTCACAGACTATGACGTCTCTAAACTGGACTGTGAGATTTTTAAACTCACGGACTCTGATGTCCTTAACATTGACTGTGAGGCATTTAAACTCACAGACTATGATGTCCTTAACCTCGACCGTAATGTCTTTAAACTAACAATGGACCACCATGTCCTTAAACTGGTATTGGACCACCATGTCCCTAAACTGGAAATAGACCACCATGTCCTTAAACTGGTAATCGACCGCAAAGTCCCAAAACTAGAACAATAGAGCCCAAATGCTCTTTTGTTGGATATAAATGATCCTGTTAAGTTGATCTTAGTCTAAAATTAAACTAACGTGTCCTTAACAAACGTTGAGTCGATCTTAGTCTAAAATTAGACAAACGTATCATTAAGAAACATTTAAGTTGATCTTAGTTTCAAATGAGACTAGCGTATCCTTAAACCCAAACCCCAAACCCAAATCTAAGAAAATACGGATTTGGACTAATCTACGCCCTACGGGCGACAACATAGATTAGTCTCCGTATACAATCCACGGGCAACCAAAAACAAAATAAACACACACGACACGAAGTGACCATCTAGAGAAGGAGAAAGTGGTTACCGTGATGCGATAGTGTAATTAACTGCAGGGGCTTGCGCCTGCAGGGAAGAGCGTCCCCACAATCAAAAACCTCTCAAGCGAGGGGGAATCTGACGAAGTATGCTACATTGGTCGCATCCGTTTAAACCTTCGATACATGGTGCCATAAATCAACTTGGCATCTTCGGAGAGGTGGACGGATATAACCAATTAGCATCTGCCCCGAATTTCAGGCAAGACGTCTGTCTTGCGCGTCTTTCGGAGGGGAACAGATTCTGGCACGTCCGGTGGGACCTTTTCCCCTTTCCACTCCACACTTCGTGTTTCGTGTTCGCGAACGAATCATGGTTTGCTAATGGTTGCCCTTGGGTTTCGAGATACTAAGATTTGGCGTATTGCTTGGTACAGAAAGCAAAGGATCAATGGCGTTCACCTCCATAAAGTGTTCCACATGCAACTGCAACCCACGGCCTGCCTCAACTAGGGGCATATCTTACGGGCCCCAGGCGGCTTCCCTGTTCACGATGCCAGTGGAACAGGTCACCCAAGCCACCACAGGATTGTTTTTCGGGACTATGCTCCCGCCAATGAGCTTCATCGCTCCTGTGCCAACACCGAAAGCTCCCAAGAAGTCGGTCTTCCATCGGCTTACAGCTACTGCGGCCATTCTCAACGGGTCATCCAGCACCAACACCTCGGTCTTCGCCAGATTAGGAAAAATTCCATGTGGGCTCATGATGAAGCCTGCACCTAAAGAAAAGGTTATTCCGAAAAGAGTGACCAACCCTGCTCCAGAAGTCATCAAGGCGGCTTCTCCAACCAAAGGGTCAGTTTTTACAAGACTGACTGTTTCGGCTCCCGCTACGGTTCCTGTCCCTGCTCAGAAGACTGTTTTCAACCGATTGGATACTGATTCTCAAAGGACATCAGTCTTCAACAAGCAGACGCCGGTAGCGGCCCCTTACCTGGACAGGGGGCAAGAAAAAGCCATCCCCACCACCGAACCAACTCCACCAGCTCGACACGCTCGACGTCGCCACTGGCTCCGGGTAAGGAAGGCTGGGGGCAACTCCCCCTCTGGGCTAACTCCACCAGCTCCAACAGTGGAAGTTAATGCTGCTGTCTCAACCGGGAACAGTTTTGAGCTGCTGAACAAAGTACGCAGGAATTCGCCTACTGCCGTAGTGAAAAGATCCCCGTCACCGGTGGAGACTGTCACAGAAATAAAGCCGGAGCAGTCCCCTTAACGGCTGTCTTCCAAAGTTTACAAAATCTGGTGACAAGTCCGAGAGTCGGTGGTGGATCAAGACTATCCCCGCCGGCAGAAAAAGCTGAAGATCCGACAGGAAGAGAATCGTCCTTTTAAGCCACAGAAAGCGACGGCTACCCGGGTGCCCACTGCAACGACCCCCTCAACGTCGACCGCTCATAAGAGTAGAAGGCCAGAGAAAATCCCCATGCCTGCGACAAATGTCAAAGGCACTGAGCCCAAACGCCCTAAGTCTGGGGGCATAGTGGTGCATACCGTCCATATGGCATCTGGGAAAGAGGATAGCCACGCTTCTACGGGCCATCGACCACTCACCCGATCCATCACAAGAGCTCAGGAACAACAGCAGCAGAAGCTTCAGGAGATGCTGACTGCGATGGCCGCACTCACCGGACCAAAAGAAAGCCCGGAAACATCCACGGAGCAGCGCCACGAACAAGATACTGATGCTGACTTCCTTCGCAGAGTCCTCGAAAAGAAGGACAAAGAAGCCGCGGAGCAAGCGGCCAACATAAAGCGAATGGCACTTCTCTTCCAAGACATGGTCGGGATGATGTTACAGCCGGATCCCCCATCTGAAGACCCTCCGATCATTATTGAAGACGACAAAAGGGAAACGTCGAATCCTCCTCCTGCTCTTTCAGCAGCCAAAGAGGAAACTATCTCCAAGGCCACCCTGGATGACTATATTTCCCAGCAAATAAGAGTTCACCGGGCAAATGAAGCGGCCGACCAAGTTATCAAAACTGGGCGACCGTATCCAGGCTGGTATGATCAGATAAAGTACCCTCCAGGCAACACGATCTCCAAATTCCATGTATACAAAGGGACAGGCAATCCGCACCAACATGTAGCCCAGTTCAGGGCTCTATGTGGTAATACCGGTGGTGATGATAAGCTTTTGCTCCGCCAATTCGTCGGCAGCTTATCGAAAACAGCGTTTGAGTGGTACTTCGAGGTTCCAAACGACTCCATTAAGACTTTCGCAGAAATGGAGTTGTTATTCACCCAGCGATTCGCGAGTGCTAGTGAACACACCCCGATAACGGCATTGATCAATGCCAGGGTGAAGCCAGGTGAGACGTGGGTCCAGTACACCATCCGATGGCGGAATCTGTGGTCGAAATGCGAACAGCGGATCGAAGAAGCGCTGGCGGTGGGCATGTTCATGGGCACTCTTGACCCTCAAGCGGCCATCTCCCAGTTCATGATGTTCTTCAAGCCAACTACTTTCCATGCCTTGATTGAAAAGTTGGCCCAAATGGACCAGATGGGACATAAACCATCTCCTCCAAAGACGGACTCTCAAAATGAAAAGGGGAAAGGAAAAGCAACCTTCGTTGCCAATACTCAACAACGGCCGAGCAACTTAAAATCGGTTGTTCGCCAAAACAACGTGCGTCTATGCCCATCCCTCGAGGAGTGACTGGGACGTCCTTACTCGTTTCCCCAGGATAAAACGAGGAGACTGTTCAAGCTGGCAGTGTGCAACAGACTCATTAATCTGCCAGATCCAAAACGTCCGTAGCAGCCGGGCGATATCAGCAATCCTAATTACTGCCCTTACCACCAAGCAGTAAGCCATCCAATCGAAGATTGTTTCATCTTCAAAGGATGGATTGAGGATCAATACCAACAAGGCAACTTCGCATTATCCGAAAACTGGAAGGTGAACCCACCACAACCTCACGCCCCTAAAAAGGTGGACATGCCGGGGGCATCATACTCATTCAAAAGGGAAGCCCCATGGGAGGACGTTCTTTCACCCAAGACGAAAAGAATGCTGAAGGATCTCCAAACATGCCCGGCAATCAGGTGGAAAAATCCACTGGAATCCAAGATCATCGAGGGAATGCTGAAACCGCGCCCAACTCCAAAAACTGGTGGTGATGGTCAGCGCGCTCACACTCAGCCGTTAAAGTCTTCGAAGAAGAAGAAGAAGACCAAAAATCCCTTGAAGCCTGGTGACAAGCGCACGGACCTGCAAAAACAGATAGACGCGTTGGAAGAATATAATCAGAAGGCGCGGACCCCAGTCACACTCCAAGAATTTCTCACCCACGTCCTTGTGGACAAAGATGATGACAATGGAGAAGACTCGTTGGATGAGTCTGAGGATTATGTGGCAAGCTGTCATGTGATCTCTCACTCGTTAATAAACGGTGAAAAAGCTTTGCATGTAGAAAAACCAGGGGAAAATCCTGAGCCTGAACTTCTAGGACCATCAGACGAAATGATTGATGCATTCCTAAACGAAGCCTGTCAGGAAAGAAAAGCCAATCGAGAACGTGAACTGGCTATATTTGAAAGTGCCAAACGCCGATGACTGGAGGAAAAGGTCGAGACACCCCGACTGGAGCAAAGCATCCTATCGCCAGCAAAAGCAAGCTTAAAGAAAGGAATCAATTCGCTAGGGCCCTGGCAATAGGAATGAAGTTGCCCTCTCTCAAAGGAAATTCCCCTGGCAATATACGTCTTGATGAAGCGAACATACATCCTAACTTCTGCCTATACCATCAAAGGATTGCACACCCCACCGAGGAGTGCATAGCCTTTAAAAACTGGTGGTAGGGATATGTGTAAGTCCATGCTACCTCTCCCGGTACTTTCGGGCATGCGGAATTTGATAAAAAACGATTTTTATAGAGGTGGTAACATGGACTTAAAACCCGGATCTTTGTTAAACATCTAACTAACAACCTAACTAGGAGTCGTTAACTACTCGGTTAGGGGGTTTATACCTTGCTTGTCTTGAACTCCTTCGTCTTCAAGCTCCGATGGTGGTCCGGATCGGCTTCTTCCCGTCGTCTCCTTACACCGAAGATAGTTCCACCTGAAAGCTCCAACCTTTGGCTCTTTCTTCGAACTTTGAAGAAACTAGTTCACTCGGTTTGCTAAACCTTGTGAACTAGAGTGAGTAGAGAAGAGTTTGTATGGAATTTTATCTATGGTTCTTGGTTCTCAACTCATGAGACAAGTGAACCATAGAGTCAAGAGAGGGAGCAAGAGAAAGAGGGTGAGAGCAAGAGGAAGAGAGCTCAAAACAAAGGAGAGAGAATGGTCAAGCAAGAATGAGCCTCTCTTTTGTCTTTCACCCTCTCATAATCCAAAACAATGATAACCAAAAATACCAATCAAGTGTTATGTGATGGTTTAAGCAACTATAGCCATATCATTTCATGCACTCATTTTGCACAAAAGAGCAAGCAAGCAAAAGTCTTTGCCATGAAATGATAGCTATGGTTATCATGATGGTCAACTAGTCAAGCCTAGTCAACCGGTCAACAAAGTCAACAAGTCAACAAAAGTCAACAAAGTCAACAAGTCAACAACCATGTCACCATAACACTTAATTGATATAATTGTTAATCATATATCATATTCTCATTAGGGTTGATCAAAAAGTCAATAGTCAACGGTCAACAACCCTAATGAGAATACTCTGCCTCTGTCTCTCTGTCAACTGTGCATACACACCCGCATCCGCGTTCCGAGGAACACGAATGCCAACTGGATAAATCCAATCCCAATACGTACACTAGGATCTAGCTTAAACCAAAGCCCGCTAGTGCAAACTGTCCGGACACTGTACGTGCACAAGTGCACGGATGTGACCGAACCCTGTCGCAAAACCATGCGACCTGTCGCAAAACCATGCGACCTCTACTCCTTTGCCTAAAGGCGAAAAGCTTTCTGTGTGGGACTCTAAAGACTCGACACTACGCTGGCAGTGGGTTTAACCACAGACCACAAGCGGCACTAGCTGTGCGTAACAGTCCCCAGGTAATGCCGACAAGAAGACTGACGAGGCGAAACCCATCTGAACTCCTACTGAGCCTGAATGTGACATTCTCCATACAGTCCGGTCTGTTCGTCTGATACATCGCATGGCGGGCCTAGGGGGCGGTAAATGTCAGTCCCCCAATAGCGGTACAAGTCGTGTCGGAGCGAAGCCCAAAACACCCTGAGATAACACTGGAAGCCTACCAGTATATCTCGTTTGCCCTGGCCAGGGACTACTCGTGTAATGGCTCTCCTAGACATAGCGCGATGTCAACCCCCAATACCGGGAGAGACGAATCCTGTCTAACCGTCACTGCCTCCAAGTGCTTCGGGACTGCACCCAACCACTACCTGTTTGCACGACTCCTTTGAGCCGTGGTAGGATAGTAATCAAAGTGCAGTGGGAACACACTCGAGGCGAAGTGACAGTATCAAGTCAGCGGACTAAGCTGTACTCATGTCACCTGGGAACTGATAACTGACGATAGGCATAATACCAACTAGTCAGTTCCCGACGAGTCCTGTCCAGTGTACTCGTAACCCAACGAGCACCCGCATACTATCTCAAGTACGACGTACTGACGGCTGTGGGACCGACCGTCTCCCATACTGGGATGAGAAGCGCATGCGCTAGTCTACTCCGGAGTATCGATGCCCTGTCTCGATAGTCCTGCGACTAGGGACCTGCATAAGGATGTGCTTATAGATTACCCAGCCCCACTAGTGTGACAGCCATCACAATGCTGGTAATCAAGCAAAGATCCCAAGGGCTCCACTAATGTGCATAAGTGATATACAAAAATAAACACATGTACACATTGAAGCAGAAACAAACCAAGTAGCATACTACTATTTTGAGCAAGATTGTATATACAAGGTGAATATCCCAAGCTTCCATTAAGTAATATACAAACCAGTATGATACAGTAATGGCCTCTAGGGCATATACACTAACAATCTCCCACTTGCACTAAGGCCATGTACTGGCGTTTCGAAGACCTATCATCTCGATCAGCCGCTCGAACTGAGTCTGGGGCAAGGCCTTGGTGAATGGATCTGCAGTGTTGTCTTTTGAAGCGACTCTCCGAACCTCGATCTCCTGGCGATCCACGATCTCCCTGATCAGGTGATACCGCCTTAAGATGTGTCTGGATCTCTGATGGGACCTGGGTTCCTTCACTAAAGCTATAGCCCCGTTGTTGTCGCAATACAGAGGTATTGGATCAACAATGGACGGAACCACCTGAAGTTCTTTCAAGAACTTCCTCATCCAGACAGCTTCTTTTGCGGCATCAGATGCAGCGATGTATTCCGCTTCCATCGTCGAGTCTGCAACGGTTTCTTGTTTGGAACTCTTCCAACACACCGCCCCTCCATTGAGGGTAAAGACAAAATCCGACATGGACTTGGAATCATCCTTGTCACTCTGGAAGCTGGAGTCAGCAAAGGCCTTGATCTGGAGGTCTTTTCCTCCATACACCAAGAACATCTCCTTAGTCCTTCTCAGGTACTTGAGAATGTTCTTTACCGCTATCCAGTGTTTCTCCCCAGGGTTTGACTGATACCGGCTTACCACACTCAGTGCATAAGCTACATCCGGTCTGGTACACAACATCGCATACATTATAGAGCCTACCGCAGAAGCATAGGGTATAACAGACATGCGATCCCTCTCCAAATCAGTCTTGGGAGACATCTCTTTAGAGAGGGTGATCCCGTGACAAGCCGGTAGGTTACCGCGCTTGGAATCTTCCATACTGAATCTCTTCAGTATAGTGTCGATATACCTGGACTGTGAAAGTCCTAATATCCTCTTGGATCTATCACGATGGATCCGGATCCCCAGGATGTATGAGGCATCACCCAGGTCTTTCATGGAGAACCTGTGCGACAAGAACCCCTTGACAGATTGTAGCATAGGAATGTCATTTCCTATTAAGAGAATGTCATCCATGTATGAAAGTTCATCTGGATTTTTGATAAAGCCAAATTCCTTGACCGTCTCATCAAAACAGATGTTCCAACTCCGCGATGCCTGCTTTAGTCCGTAAATGGACTTAAGCAACTTGCACACTTTTCCGCTGCTCCCACTCTGAATGAAACCCTCTGGTTGGTCCATATAGACACACTCCTCTAAATTTCCATTTAGAAAAGCGGTCTTTACATCCATTTGCCAGATCTCATAATCGTGGAAGGCAGCAATGGCAAGAAGGATCCGAATGGATTTCAGAATAGCCACTGGAGAAAAGGTTTCGTCATAGTCCAAACCAGGTCTTTGACGAAAACCCTTTGCTACAAGTCTAGCTTTATAGGTCTCAACCTGTCCATCTACACCAATCTTCCTTTTGAAGATCCACTTGCATCCTACGGGTTTTACCCCGTCTGGAGTAATGTCCAACGTCCATACTTTGTTGGTGTACATGGACTCCATTTCGGTCCGCATTGCATCTAGCCATTTCACTGAGTCAACGCTCTGAACGGCCTGCTGGAAGCTAGTAGGCTCATCATAATCTATGATGCAATCCTCTCTATCCCCGTCTATGAGAAAACCATAGTATCTCTCGGGCGGATGAGACTGCCTACTACTCCTGCGGAGCGGCGTAGGAATGTCCTGTTCTTTTGAACCCTCTGGTTCCACTAAGCTTTCAGTAATAGTTTGTGGTTCTGGAATTTCTTCCAGTTCTACTGCGCTCCCACTAATTTCCTTTTCCAAGAACTGGTGTTCTAGAAAGTGGGCATTACGAGAAACAAGGACTTTTTGTTCCTCTGCGTGGTAGAAAAGATATCCCCTGGTGTTCTTTAGGTATCCCACAAACTTGCACAGTACTGAGCGTGCCTCGAGCTTGTCCGCATGCTGCTTTTTGACAAAAGCCGGATATCCCCAGATCTTCAGATATTGAAGATAGGGTTTCTTCCCACTCCACATTTCATATGGTGTAGTAGGCACAGTCTTAGTCGGAACTCGGTTCAAAAGGTATGCAGCTGATTCTAGCGCATACCCCCAGAATGATCGCGGTAACTCAGTATTACTCATCATGGACCGAACCATATCCAATAGGGTTCGGTTCCGTCTCTCCGATACACCGTTATGTTGCGGAGTGTATGGAGGAGTAAGCTGAGAGAGAATTCCGTTCTCTTTTAAATAGTACAGGAACTCGGCACTTAAGTATTCTCCACCTCGATCCGATCTTAGAATCTTGATACTTTTGCCGGTCTGTTTTTCTACTTCACTCTTATATTCCTGGAACTTTCCAAAGGCTTCGGACTTATGTTTCATTAAGAAGACATAACCGTACCTTGAGAAGTCATCCGTAAAAGTGATGAAGTAAGAATAACCGCTTCGCGCATGTGTAGACATTGGACCGCACACGTCGCTGTGTACGAGTCCCAAGAGCTCGCTCGCTCTTACTCCGTGTCCAGTGAACGGAGTCTTTGTCATCTTTCCTTTGAGACAGGATTGACAAGTGGCATACGATTGATATTCGAACGGATTCAAATATCCTTCTGTATGTAACTTCGTCAACCTTCTCTCATTGATGTGACCCAGTCTACAATGCCATAAGAAAGTCTGATTTATTTCCGGAGACTTTCTTTTGTGTGTATTCTGGACGTTGAAAATCTGTGGTTGGTTTAATACGTATATACCATCACTCAATGTACCTAACCCAATCAAAACTTGATTAAGGTGAATGTTTACAACATTACTTACAAACGCAAATTCATAACCTTCTTTAGAAACTAAAGATACAGAAATGATATTACAAGTTGCGTTGGGTACAAAAAAGCAATTACGCAAAACCAAAACATGTCCATCTGACATTCCCAGGTGATAGTCCCCCACGGCTTTAGCATCCATGCTAGCTCCGTTCGCAACTCTGAGGGTCATGTCACCTGCCTTCAAAACCCTACGGTTTCTCAACGCCTGCAAAGAATTACAGATATGAGATCCTGATCCGGTATCCAATACCCAGGAAGTAGAGTTTATTGAAAGACAGTTTTCAATAACATACACACCTGAAGCTGAAGCTGAAGCTGCAACCTGCTTCAATTCCTGTGTTCTGGCCTTCCAGGCCCTGCAATCATTCTTCCAGTGTCCTTTCTTATGACAATAGAAGCATTCTTCCTTATCCACAAGCTTCCCCGCTTTCTTTGTTGCTTTAGCTTTTCCCTTCGTATCCACTTTACTAACACCGCCCCTTGGTTTGGCGGGGGCTTTCTTCTTCTTTTCTTTGGCTTTCGCCTTGGACCTAGAAGAAGATGATCCTCCTACAAACAAAGTGGATGTTTCCCTACTTTTCTGTAGGGTGCCCTCTGCGCTCCTCAGTATGTTGAGGAGCTCTGAAAGTTCAACCTCTTTTTCTTGTAAGTTGAAGTTCAGTATGAACTGAGCGTAAGTGGAAGGAATGAACTGGAGAACTAAGTCCGTATAGAGCTCACTCTCCAATGTGGTCCCTAGGTTCGCGAGCTCCTCAATGTAGCCGATCATCTTTAGCACGTGTTCTGCTACTGATGATCCGACGGCCATCTTTGCCGAAAACAACTTTTTCGACGCTTCGTATCTTGCGATACGAGATTGCTCTCCATACAGTTCTTTTGTATGGAGAAATATGGATTCAAGGTCCATATTCTCGTGCCTCCTCTGATGTTCGTTGTCCATCGAGGCAAGTACGAGGCATTTGGCCTTCGCGCTATCAATCTCCCAAGTCTTACAGATTTCCTTATCCGCGACGCTAGAAGTGGGACCAGGGACAGGGGGAGCTTTGGTGGTAAGAAGATACCCCAGCTTGTCGTAAGTGATTGCCATTTTGACATTCCAGAGCCAATCTTTGTAGTTTGGCCCTGTCAGTATATTTTTATCTAGGAGTAACTTAAGTCCAGTCATGTCGATTGGTCGCTGCAATTAGGAGAGAGAAGAAACACTCAGCATGATACTCTTGCAAGTTTAGAATGGTTTTTAGTTTGTCTAAACAGGATGGCTCCCACTGTTTCTCGAATCCCTCCTCAAACCATAAAGGAAGAATTAGTCGGGATCAATCCCACCGCACAATACTTGCTTAACCGTTCAGCAAGGCCAGTGTCGGTACTTCGAGGGAGGTTTTCCAACGCTTTCGCAAAGTTCCTTAATTAAATAACCTCTTTTCCCTGGGGGCGTAGCCCCGCTAACACCTTTCTAGGCACCTACTAGGTTTATAGCATTGATCGATTAGTGAGAAATTTTCCGAGGAGTAGCATATACTCACAGTAGGATCGGGATCCAAATATCATCGCGTGTCGAAACTGAAGGAATCCTACCAGAATCATCACACTCCAAATGGTATGCAAATCTAGCAGGTTTCAGTACTTATGAAACTCCCGATGTGGATTTTTGCCCCATGCTCTAATGACCTTGGCGTGAGGTCAAAATGTCATAAGTCACATGTCAAGTTCTTCCCATCATTATCCAGGTTAATTTGAATCCACCCGTACCTACCCTTGACGTAGGCCAAAATGGTAGTACGGCTGTCCCAAACCAACGCATTCTATCTATGCAACAGATAAATATCCGGCAGCTACCAATCACTATGCCTTGGCGTGAGGTCAAAATACATAGCTTGAATACTACCGAATATCTAACTTAAATGATGGAGGGCTACGAATGGTTTTGGCGAAACCGTGAACGTAGTGAACTTGATATAGTCGATGGAACGAGATAGCTTTTAAAAGGAGTGGCTCAAGCTCCGCATTTAAAAGTTGGTTTTGAAAAGAACCGAGTGCTTTTTCGAAAGTGTTCCAACGACTTTAACTTGGTTTATTATCTTGCATTAGTTCTTTTAATGCGTGATATTCTTGCATTAGTTCTTTCAATGCGTCCCATCATTTAATCCTACCATTGCAGAAAACAACCAAAATATGACGTACGCTTATGCCATTCGCATTCGCCATGGGGCCGCGTCATTACCCGTTAGGTTACTTAACTAACGACAGAGCGGGGGCTGGGCTAGCGCGGCTGTAAAACATAAGCAACGCCTAAATAATATCATATATAGATATACACTGCAATGAAAACCATTTCAGATCACAGATGAACACATTGGATATACTAGGAACCTGCAATTCGTACGAGCCTGTAACGAAAAGCAGATTACACGGTCGCGGTGAATAGACAATACCCCACCCAAGACCCCTACGGGTGCGGCAAACTACCCGCCAAGTACCCGAAGAGAAGCAACCTCCCTCATCCCCGTGAGTAGGCCACTCGGCACTTCGGCATACCCGGTAATTTGTGCACCCCTCCATGGGTCTATCCTAGGAGCAAAAACAGTAAAAAGTAATTATACAATGACGGCTACAACCCCGACCCGGTTGTGCGGTCATATAAATAATTATTACATCAATTTATAAATTTACATGAATTGAAAGAAAAGAAAACTCTCGTCTCACAACCCCCGGCTATTCACCCGCGACAATCCAACAAATTCATATACACATTCCAGCAACATTACAGATCACAGATTTGTATAACCCCCACTAATCGACATATAGCGATTAGTAGACGTTCAATACAAATATCACATTACAGAAAAACCCGTAAGCTAAAGTCTTTTAGAAATTCGATCAAAAATGCGGATTTTCAGGACCCCAAAAATAAAATTTTCGTTCTGGAAAATCTGGGCTGAAAATACATATACCAAAATTCCTAAAATACCCCCAAAAGCATATTGTAGCAAAGAACAACCAGAGAGGAGTCAAGATGGCCGCGGAACCGCGGCAATAGCAAGCTATTGCCGCGTTTCCGTGGCGCAATGATGAGATCGTGGGACCGTCTTTCTACAGTGCACTCTAAAAACCCTGAGTCGATTTTTGATGCATGATTTATTACATTTACAGAACTTTAAAAATCGACAGCAACTTTGAATTTCGGGGTTCATTTCGGGACTTTTTCTTTGATCGATCTTCTAGTTACTTGCTAACATGTTAGATAGAGTTTAACTAGGCTCTGATACCACTGTAAGTCCATGCTACCTCTCCCGGTACTTTCGGGCATGCGGAATTTGATAAAAAACGATTTTTATAGAGGTGGTAGCATGGACTTAAAACCCGGATCTTTGTTAAACATCTAACTAACAACCTAACTAGGAGTCGTTAACTACTCGGTTAGGGGGTTTATACCTTGCTTGTCTTGAACTCCTTCGTCTTCAAGCTCCGATGGTGGTCCGGATCGGCTTCTTCCTGTCGTCTCCTTACGCCGAAGATAGATCCACCTGAAAGCTCCAACCTTTGGCTCCTTCTTCGAACTTTGAAGAAACTAGTTTACTCGGTTTGCTAAACCTTGTGAACTAGAGTGAGTAGAGAAGAGTTTGTATGGAATTTTATCTATGGTTCTTGGTTCTCAACTCATGAGACAAGTGAACCATAGAGTCAAGAGAGGGAGCAAGAGGAAGAGGGTGAGAGCAAGAGGAAGAGAGCTCAAAACAAAGGAGAGAGAATGGTCAAGCAAGAATGAGCCTCTCTTTTGTCTTTCACCCTCTCATAATCCAAAACAATGATAACCAAAAATACCAATCAAGTGTTATGTGATGGTTTAAGCAACCATAGCCATATCATTTCATGCACTCATTTTGCACAAAAGAGCAAGCAAGCAAAAGTCTTTGCCATGAAATGATAGCTATGGTTATCATGATGGTCAACTAGTCAAGCCTAGTCAACCGGTCAACAAAGTCAACAAGTCAACAAAAGTCAACAAGTCAACAAAGTCAACAAGTCAACAACCATGTCACCATAATACTTAATTAATATAATTGTTAATCATATATCATATTCTCATTAGGGTTGATCAAAAAGTCAATAGTCAACGGTCAACGGTCAACAACCCTAATGAGAATACTCTGCCTCTGTCTCTCTGTCAACTGTGCATACACACCCGCATCCGCGTTCCGAGGAACACGAATGCCAACTGGATAAATCCAATCCCAATACATACACTAGGATCTGGCTTAAACCAAAGCCCGCTAGTGCAAACTGTCCGGACACTGTACGTGCACAAGTGCACGGATGTGACCGAACCCTGTCGCAAAACCATGCGACCTGTCGCAAAACCATGCGACCTCTACTCCTTTGCCTAAAGGCGAAAAGCTTTCTGTGTGGGACTCTAAAGACTCGACACTACGCTGGCAGTGGGTTTAACCACAGACCGCAAGCGGCACTAGCTGTGCGTAACGGTCCCCAGGTAATGCCGACAAGAAGACTGACGAGGCGAAACCCATCTGAACTCCTACTGAGCCTGAATGTGACATTCTCCGTACAGTCCGGTCTGTTCGTCTGATACATCGCATGGCGGGCTTAGGGGGCGGTAAATGTCAGTCCCCCAATAGCGGTACAAGTCGTGTCGGAGCGAAGCCCAAAACACCCTGAGATAACACTGGAAGCCTACCAGTATATCTCGTTTGCCCTGGCCAGGGACTACTCGTGTAATGGCTCTCCTAGACATAGCGCGATGTCAACCCCCAATACCGGGAGAGACGAATCCTGTCTAACCGTCACTGCCTCCAAGTGCTTCGGGACTGCACCCAACCACTACCTGTTTGCACGACTCTTTTGAGCCGTGGTAGGGTAGTAATCAAAGTGCAGTGGGAACACACTCGAGGTGAAGTGACAGTGTCAAGTCAGCGGACTAAGCTGTACTCATGTCACCTGGGAACTGATAACTGACGATAGGCATAATACCAACTAGTCAGTTCCCGACGAGTCCTGTCCAGTGTACTCGTAACCCAACGAGCACCCGTATACTATCTCAAGTACGACGTACTGACGACTGTGGGACCGACCGTCTCCCACACTGGGATGGGAAGCGCATGCGCTAGTCTACTCCGGAGTATCGATGCCCTGTCTCGATAGTCCTGCGACTAGGGACCTGTATAAGGATGTGCTTATAGATTACCCAGCCCCACTAGTGTGACAGCCATCACAATGCTGGTAATCAAGCAAAGATCCCAAGGGCTCCACTAATGTGCATAATTGATATACAAAAATAAACACATGTACACATTGAAGCAGAAACAAACCAAGTAGCATACTACTATTTTGAGCAAGATTGTATATACAAGGTGAATATCCCAAGCTTCCATTAAGTAATATACAAACCAGTATGATACAGCAATGGCCTCTAGGGCATATACACTAGCAATATTTTGCCCATCGACGACACGTTCAATGAGTGAAGCGCAAGCCTCGTCGGGAACAGAAAAGCATGACAGATGAGCGCGAAAGAGCTGCTGGCAACTGTCACATAGCCGACACCAAGGGATCGCAAGTTATCACCTTTAGAAGAGACTCTGACGAAGAAATCGCCCTCAGCCCTCTCTTCAAGGAATCCACCTCCGGCACAAAACATGTGAAGATTTGCGGCAAAATCTAGCTACGTAAGCGTACGTTGACCTATGACCGAAACGTCGTTAAACTACTACCAACCCGCGGCATCCCCATACTGACGTAAAAAACGGTACGTTCATAAGCAAAATGGGCACAGATGAAAACCCGAAAGGGCTCCGTGAGTAAAAACAGCAGGGCTACCGGTGAGTTTTGTGAAAACCCGAAAGGGTGCAAACTCGTAAAAAAACGGTACGTCCATAAGCAAAATGGGCACGGATGAAAACCCGAAAGGGCTCCGTGAGTAAAAACAGCAGGGCTACCGGTGAGTTTTGTGAAAACCCGAAAGGGCGCAGACTCGTAAAAAAAAGGGTATGTCCGTAAGCAAAATAGGCATGGATGAAAACCCGAAAGGGCTCCGTGAGTAAAAACAGCAAGGCTACCGGCGAGTTTTGTGAAAACCCGAAAAGGCACAGACTCGTAAAAAAAAAGGGGTATGTCCGTAAGCAAAATAGGCACGGATGAAAACCCGAAAGGGCTCCATGAGTAAAAACAGCAGGGCTACCGGCGAGTTTTGTGAAACCCAGAAAGGGCGCAATCTCGTTAAAAGACACGAGCAAGGTCCTCTCGACCCTGTGAGGAGAAAATACATGCGTGAGATCCTTACGACTCACAAGGGAGCAACACACTTAGGAATCCTCACGATTCCTAAGGAGAAAACACACTCACGAGATCCTCACGACTCGTAAAAAGAATTCCCCTTTGAGACCCTCACGGCTCATACAGGGATCTGAACCTGTTCTTAAGCCATCACACCTCCACTACCACCCTACAAGCGGTTCGATATTGACCCTTGTATACAATCCACGGGCACGAATGAACATTTTCCTAACAGAGTCCCACCAGCGACTAGGGATATGCTCACACGGTGAACAAACATTTTTAGGTCCTCTCGACTTGCAAGGAGAAAACACTCTTGTATGATCCTTACGACTTATAAGAGAACACACACTTAGAAATCCTCATGATTCCTAAGGAGAAACGCACCTACGAGATCCTCACGACTCGTAGGGAGAAACACCTTTATGAGACCCTTACGGCTCATGAAGTCAGAAGCCTTAGTCGATGGAATCCTAACCTTGTTTGCTAAGCCACCTTTGTTCGATATCGATAGAGGCAAATGATGATTCGCTCCTGAAAATATCCCAGTTGTAGCGATGTTGATGCCTAAATCGGTATCAAATTCCAAGTCCTTTCATGGCAAATAACGATTCGCTCCTGGCAATATCCCAGTTGTAGCGATACTGATGCCTTAATCGGTATCAAATCTCAGGCTCGCAGCGAAAAGCCAGCGAGCCACACATGCATACGAAATAGCCGAAATGATGGGGCAACTTGCAACAAAATCAGTAAGTAAAAAAATGTATGCATGCAAAATAGCCGAAATGATTGGGCAACTCGCAATAAAAAGCAGCGAGTAAAAATAAAAAAATATAGCCGAAATGATTGGGCACCGCGAAAAATAGCCGAAATGATTGGGCAATCACGACCTTCGCGATATAAAAGTTGAAATAATAGAGCATCGCGGAAAGAAAAAAATGATGAAAATGAAATTTATGCCCTACACGTGAGATCACATCGATCCCTGTATACAATCCAAGGGCACAAACAAAGAGGGGACCATACCTTCCCAACAGGATCCATCAGAAAGCGAAGCCAAATCTCGACGATTCATAGACAACCTAGAGACAACCTCGATATTTGTCGCAATATTGCAGACACAATGTCAACAAACGAAGCAAAGGAAGATCCCTAGCTTCTGGGTCTCGACGTCAACATCGACAACTTAGAAATCAACACCGGCGTTCTTCGTCCCTCCAATCAGATACAGACATGACGTCAAACAACTGACCTCAGAGTCGCAACGAAATGGAGCCACGGCATAGTCCCTAGTTCCGAATCTTAACGACAACATCTACAGCCTAAAAAAATCAGCAATGGTGATCCTCCTCATTCCAACAGGACTCAGAAGCAAAATCACCAGACGGAGCCATAGCAAAATCCCCAGTTTCAAATCTCGATGGTTCACAGACAACCTAAAGACCACCTCGACGTTCGTCTCGATACAGCAGACGAGATGTCACCACAGCATTCTTTCTCCAACAAGATGCAGACGCGACAACAACAACGGAGCCACAGCAAAATCCCTAGTTCCAAACCTCGACGGTTCACCAACAACCTAGAGATAACCGCGACATTCGTCTCGTTACAGCAGACGCGATGCCAACAAAACGAAGCAAAGGCCAAATTCCTAACTTCAAGGTCTTGACGGCAACTCATATAAAACCTGAAAGACTATCGGAGATCATCTCACACCAGCGCGGAGTGGTTATGACTCATCGGGGCTCTCTAAAATGAGCCTAACCTCAAGTAAAAAGCGGCATGGCAAAATTCCTAACGCTTGCTCTTCTAATGGTAAAACTGCCTAAGAAGATTGCTTAAAGATGTCTTGTCCAGCATCCGAAGGAATCAGAGACACGAAAGTCGCAAGGCTACTCGAACAGCAAGATTGCCTATCGAGAGATACATCAGCCAATGCGACGGTACGACGGGCAAAACCCTAGTAACACATACCCTAACGGACCTCTGTCGTAAAGAGCAGAGGTTAACTGTGACGTTAGGACATTCTTACGAGAACTTCTCGATTCGTCTCAACCCCAGGGAAATCAGTGTCCTTGGCAACCTTCTCGATTCAGGGAAATCAGCGTCCTTGATGAGAGAATCTCGATTCGCGTCGACCCGCAGAGAAATCAGTGTCTTTGCAGGAATACCTGAATCCGTCTCACCCCCAGGGAAATCAGTGTCCTTGGCAACCTCCTCGATTCAGGGAAATTAACGTCCTTGACGAGAGCATCTCGATTCACGTCGACCTGCAGAGAAATCAGCGTCTTTGCAGGAATATCTCGATTCGTCTCAACCCAGGGAAATCAGTGTCCTTGGCAACCTCCTCGATTCAGGGAAATCAACGTCCTTGACGAGAGCATCTCGATTCGCGTCGACCCGCAGAGAAATCAGCGTCTTTGCAGGAATACCTCGATTCGTCTCACCCCCAGGGAAATCAGTGTCCTTGGCAACCTCTTCGATTCAGGGAAATCAGCGTCCTTGACGAGAGTATCTCGATTCGCATCAACCCGCAGAGAAAACAGTGTCTTTGTAGGAATAACTCGATTCGTTTTGACTCCAGGGAAATCAGTGTCCTTGGCAACCTCTTCGATTCAGGGAAATCAGCGTCCTTGACGAGAGCATCTTGATTCGCGTCGACCCACAAGGAAATCAGCGTCTTTGCAGGAATACCTCGATTCGTTTCAACCCCAGGGAAATCAGTGTCCTTAGCAAAACCTCGAGTCAGGGAAATCAGCGTCCTTGACGAGAGCATCTCGATTCGCATCGACCCGCAGAGAAATCAGCGTCTTTGTAGAAATACCTCGATTCGTTTCAACTCCGAGGAAATCAGTGTCCTTGGCAAAAACCTAGATTCAGGGAAATCAGCGTCCTTGACGAGAGTACCTCGATTCGTGTCGGCCCGCAGAGAAATCAGTGTCTTTGTAGGAATACCTCGATTCGTTTCGACTCCAGGGAAATCGGTGTCCTTGGCAAAAACCTCAATTCAGGGAAATCAGCGTCCTTGATAAGAACATCTCGATTCACGCCGACCCACAGAGAAATCAGTGTCTCTGCAGGAATATACGACGTCAGCAAAGCGGAGCCGCGGCAAAGTTCCCAGTTCCATGACTCGACGGTGCACAGACAAACCAAAGTCAACCCTCGACCTCCCTATTGAAGCAATGCTTTAACTCGGAAGTAGGTCAACTCATCAATCACTTACGAGTGCACTCGACTTGTAAGGAAGAAAATTCTCTTATGAGACTCTCAAGAGAAAACACACTTAGGAATCCTCATGATTCCTAAGGAGAAAATACACCTACGAGATCCTCTCGACTTGTAGGGAAAAAAATCTTTATGAGACCCTCACGGCTTATAAAGTTGAAAAGTCTTAGGCAGCATATCTGAACCTGTTTCCTAAGCCATCGCTTCTTATCTCGATTCAGGGAAATCAGCGTCCTTGGCGAGAACCTCTCGATTCGTTTCGACCCGCAAGGAAATTAGTGTCTTTGCGAGAATCTCTCGATTCGTCTCAACTTACGGTGAAATTAGTGTCCCTACGCATAAAGAAAATTCTCTTGTGAGATCCTTACGATTCTCAGGAGAAAACTCACTTAAGAGTCCTCACGACTCCTATGGAGAAAAGACACCTACGAGATCCTCAGGACTCATAGGGAGAAAAGCCTTTGTGAGACCCTCACGGCTCATAAAGTTGGAAAGTCTTAGGCAACAGATCCTAACCCTGTTTCCTAAGCCATCGCTACCTTATAAAGAGTTCAAGATAAACTGTTATCTACCATCTATGGGCTACACTTGCCAAAGCGACATGCCACTTAAATAGAGAAGTTACTCATGAGCATATAAACTACTTCACGCCAGAGTAAGACATAAAGAAATAGAAGGATGCAGCTCATGGAGTTGAGGGTTTGGAACTATATCTCTTAAGAGTCGAGATTTGAGTTAATGATAAATGACGACGCTTGTGTCCGCTCGTTATCTTCTCAGATCAAGATTCTGAAAATTATATACCAACCCAAAACTGGTCATACGCTATACATTACTCTGCACTACTTCACCCACGTATATACTTACATGGGCAAAATAGTGGGGGGCATTTTTTCCCGTCAAAAATTTCTTCGCAAAAGAGCCCAAGGTATCAAATGGCAGTGATACGCTTAAGAAAATGCGAACCAGTATTTTCCGGGCTGTTTTTTTGACAAACTCCCGAATGAGAAACTGCTAAATTCTGATGATATTGGAATCATCTCGAAAAATCCTTCGATTTGATATATTATGGGCCTCATAATTCATCCGGGATCAAACGTTATGAGCAAATATGATATGCATTGTTCCCTGATTAAAAATCAGGAATTACCTCAATGAGGTATCACGTGCTCACACGTGATCAATGGTCACATGTTGACACGTGATAGTTAGAACAGAAATAAAAACAAACGGCTGAAGAAGGACCCAATTGGGGGTCACGTACTAACATGTGACCAATGGTCACGTGTTGACACGTGATAGTTAAAACAGAAATAAAAACAAATGCTGAAGGAAATACCTCAATGAGGTATCACGTGCTCACACGTGACCAATGGTCACAAGTTGACACGTGATGGTTAAAACTGAAGCATAAATAAACGCTGAGAAAAAGGACTCAATTGGGGGTCACGTGCTCACACATGACCTAGGGTCACGTGTCAGCACGTGACTGGCTTCGAAAGCCTTACAGTTAATAGAATTAAATTCTAAAAGCTTCTAAATCTTTCCAAATAGAAAAGGATTATGGAGACCGTTGGATTAAAGATCCAAGGGTGATTAAAAATCACCAATTTATCGAAAGATTTTAGACAAGGAAAGATTTCCCTGAAAATCTCACCAGAAATAACAAACAGAATATCTTTGGATTTAAAATCCAACGGTGAATAAAATTCACTGTATAATCTAAAGGCTCATATTAATTATGAAAACAAACAAAATCTTTCAATGAAAGATTTGCTAAACAAATTGATTCTTTTCCTTCTCCTATAAATAGGAGCCAAGAGAAGAGAAGGATATAGAATTTTAGGATCTTGAAATATCCAAAAAGCAGAGAGAAAAGAAAGGAGAATTTAATTCTCAACAAAGAAAACCCTAGATGAGAAAAGAAAGGGGATCAAAACTTCAATCAGAGAATTTAATTCTCAAATCTAAGAGTTTAACTCTTCTGCACAAAAGAACTTAGTTCTTCCTCTGGTTGAAGATTTGCAAAGAGCACATCTCCCCATAAGTTGAGAATTTAATTCTCATCGGGTTGAGATACTGCCATGCAGATCCAAAACTTAGAGGGGGAATTGAGTTTAGAGAATTTAATTCTACCAAAACAAAATTAGGGTTTAACCCTATATGAGAATTTAATTCTCCCAAAGTTATAGCAATTTAGTTCCTCCAAAACAACACTAGGGTTTAACCCTATATGAGAATTTAATTCTCCCAAACTCACAGGAATTTAATTCCTTCAAGATGAAACTAGGGTTTAACCCTATATGAGAATTTAATTCTCCTAGAATTACAGGAATTTAATTCCTTCAAGATGGACAGAAGTAGGGTTTAACCCTAATTGAGAATTTAATTCTCTCAAATTCACAGAAATTTAATTCCTCTTAAAAAATGAAATTAGGGTTTCACCCTATGCAAGAATTTAATTCTTTTACATATACAGGAATTTAATTCCTCTTTAAAAAATGAAATTAGGGTTTAACCCTATATAAGAATTTAATTCTTTCATAATAGGAATTTAATTCCTCCAAATCATGATCAGGGTTTAACCCTACAGAGATTTAATTCTCAAAATAAAATAAAGAGACTAAAGAGATCTCTGTGCATGAAAAGTATTAAGGCCACGTGTCCCCACGTGACCCCTGAAAAGATCCCAGAAATGAGAAGGAATTAGCCCTGAGGCAATGCCTTACGTGCTCCCAAGTGACCTTCATTATATATGGAACGAAAGCAAAGGCAAAATCTAACTTGGGCGCTCTCACGTGTTATCACGTAACCCCTAGAATGTTCTAATAAATCAATGCATGAGTATACATCACGTGCCCACATGTGATGGTTATGAAAATTAAAAGTGTTTAACACTTATTTGCAGAACAAAGTAAAAGGAGATCTGGCCCCACCTTTGGGCGTCCTCACATGTCCCCACGTGACCCCTTCTTCTCTAGTGTTTAACACTAATTCGAGAGCTTTATTTCCAGTGTTTAACACTAATTGTCTTTTAGTGTTTAACACTAATTTGAGAATCTTATTTCCAGTGTTTAACACTGTTGTTTTTTTATAGTGTTTAACACTACTGTTCTCTAGTGTTTAACACTACTTTTAGCCAAATTGGCTAATTTTCCAGAGGCAAAGCCTCCCCTTCAATTGAATCTCAAAATTGAGTAAAATTCAGAGCTATAATATTTAATGCTCAGTCAAAGATAAAAATGTTATCAAAACCCTCAAGCTCTTATTTAGCATTGCTAAATAATTTGGGCTTGAACCCAGACAAGTGTTTAATGGTCCAACAAAGGGCCAATATTTCAAATTCAATTGTACTTAGCCCAAGTTGGCCATAAGTCTTCAATTCAGACTTAACTGAGCCCGAATGTGCTCATAATCTAATTAATTGATCTTAGTTCGAAATTGGACTACAAATCACTTAATCCACTTTAGTTCGAGGGTACATCTCTTCACTCCTCTGATATTTGTCGTTGTAATCCTTCAACATCTTCAGAGAGATGACAGGTCCCGATAACCACACACTTCACAGACTATGACGTCTCTAATCTGGACTGTGAGGTCTTTAAACTCACGGACTATGATGTCCTTAACCTTGACTGTGAGGTCTTTAAACTCACGGACTATAATGTCCTTAACCTCGACCGTAATGTCTTTAAACTAACAATGGACCACCATGTCCTTAAACTGGTATATTTGACCACCATGTCCCTAAACTGGAAATAGACCACCATGTCCTTAAACTGGTAATCGACCGTAAAGTCGCTAAACTAGAACAATAGAGCCCAAATGCTCTTTTGTTGGATCTAAATGATCCTGTTAAGTTGATCTTAGTCTAAAATTAGACTAACGTGTCCTTAACAAACGTTGAGTCGATCTTAGTCTAAAATTAGACTAACATATCCTTAACAAACGTTTAAGTTGATCTTAGTTTCAAATGAGACTAATGTATCCTTAAACCCAAACCCAAAACCCAAATCTAAGAAAATACGGATTTGGACTAATTTACGCCCTACGGGTGACAACATAGATTAGTCTCCGTATACAATCCACGGGCAACCAAAAACAAAACAAATACCCACAACACGAAGTGACCATCTGAAGAAGGAGAAAGTGGTTACCGCGATGCGGTAGCATAATTAACTGCAGGGGCTTGCACCTGCTGGGAAGAGCATCCCCACAATCAAAAACCCCTCAAGCGAGGGGGAATCTGACGAAGTCTGCTACATCGGCCGCATCCGTTTAAACCTTCAATACATGGTGCCATAAATCAACTTGGCATCTTCGGAGAGGTGGACGGATAGCACCAATTAGCATCTGTCCCGAAATTCAGGCAAGACGTATGTCTTGCATGTCTTTCAGAGGGAAACAGTTCCCACCAATAAAATTGGTCAAAGCGGACTTAAGCCTAAATGCCAGAAGACTCTAGGCACTCCTCCATGTGCAACTCATATGGACATGCACCAAGAAGCTCTGGCGCTGATAATGTTCGAAGTTCTCACTTTATATAGCTTATGCTATATTTGGAAGTTAACTTTCCATATCTTTTCTTAAACAGAAAGATATATCAACAGAAGTTTAAATTTCGATAATCTTTCTTAAAACAGAAAAATATTATTAATTGATGAAACTGAATAAGTTAAGCTATTTTGAGAAAATATTTTCTCTATCTTTCTAAAACTAGAAAGATCAAAATCAATAACAAGATATTGACTTCACAAAATAAGGAAATATATAATACTGGTTAATATTAACCTTTGGATCTAAAATCCAACGGTGCTTAAGCACCCGAGATGATATTAGCTCTTTTCATATATTCTTTTAAACCAAAAGAATCGATTGAATATCTTATTTGAATAAGAAAGATATTAATCATATCAACAGATAACCCTTGGATTTAAAATCCAACGGTGCTTAAGCACCCAGGCTTGATCTTAAGATCGATCAGAGAAATCCCAGAGAGAGATTGTCTTTACTTACCCAATAATATTCACACCCTATATAAGGGACCCTAGAGGTCAAAATTTGAGATCGGATACAGATCACATACATATGATATGCGATCAATCTCATAGGCTTTCATCAAGAACTTAAGTTCTCTGCCTTTGAGTTTCTTCTTCTTCTTTCTCCATACAACCGAGGTAAATAGGAGATCGATTTCCATTTTAGAAACTTAAGCCTCGTTCATAAGAAGGTTAACCTTTATTGATAGAACTTAAATTTTTTTCTCAGATCTTATGATCTTTAAATCAAGGTCATTTCTTTTTCATAAGAAATTTAAGTTCCATAAAGGAATCATTTTGATCTTAAGATCTAGGGTTTGAGAAAAGAATCGAACCATTCTCATAAAATATGGCGTACAAATGACGAACAAGGAACCAAAAAGATCGATCCCTTATAGAATATATGATCCCAGATCATTAAAGTAATGATCTTAGTGATCGTTAATGGTGATATAACCATTAACAGAAACTTAAACTTCATGAAACTTAAGTTTCAAAAGACAAAGAGATTAAGATTAATCTCTAAAAAAAGCGCCTACGGGCATGTGCCAGAGGCAGAAACGCTAATGGGCATAAGCCACGTGGCAAGCGCCAGCGGCAGGAGCGCCAGCGACTAATATGATGAATCCAAAAGCGCCCATGGGCATGAACCAAAGGCAGAAGCGCCAATAAGCATGCGCCATGTGGCAAGTACCCGGTGTATATTTATTAACCACGTGGGCATGTGCTAGAGGCATATGCGCCAGTGGGCATGTGCGACGTGGCAAGCGCCAGCGGCAAAAGTGCCCGCGGTAGAAGCGCCAGCGGCATAGGCAATAAAAGAACTTAAATTCTAAGTGCCAGCAGCCCAAATATAAGGATCTCTGAGCCAATGGCAAAGTGTCACGTGGCAAGCGTCATCCTTATAAGTGCCAGTGGTCATGGGGACCCTATATACATGCGCCCAAGCCTTACATACGTTTTTCTTAGCTCAATATTAGCTAAGTTATCTCTCTGAAGCTTAAAGTTCTGGGCCCAGTGCTTAGCATTGTTGGGTTATGTAAAGCCAAAAATAAAATATGGCCTTGTGCTTAGCACTGTTGGGTAACAAGGCCTGACATTTAATCTAAAATTAGACTAACTCTCTGAAGTTTCAAAGTTCTTTGATTTTCAAAGGATAATCAATCATGATCATACATATTTTAAGTTGACCTTGATCTAAAACAAGATTAATGGTCCATAATCACATTTTAAGTCGATCTTAATCTAAAACTAGATTAACGATCCTTAAACGCTTCGAACTGATGGTAAAAATTACCTAAGTTCATCTCAGATCTGAGTTTTATAGATTTGGACTAATCTGCGCCCTACGGACATCAAAATTAGTCTATGTATACAATCTAAGGGCAACCCTATAATAAACAATATAACATGACACGAAGTGATATACTGGAGAAGAGAAAGTTGCTATCGCGTTGCGATAACATAATTAACTGCAGGGGCTTGCACCTGCAGGGAAAAGAATCCCTACAATCAAAAATCCCTCAAATGAGGGGGAATCTGATAAGTGTGCTATATCGGCCACATCTAACCAAACCTCCGATAAACGGTGCCATAAATCAACTTGGTATCTTTTGAGAAGCGGATGGATATGTTCCATATAGCATCTGCCCTTAAATTCAGGCTAGACGTATCCGCGTCTCAGTCCAGTCTTCGAAGATAAACATCGCACAAAGTCTGCCAATCCGTAGTCGACTTCCACTATACTATGCCCAACCGAAACAAGCTACCTCCGAGCATTCGGCTCAAAGCATCGGCTATTACATTTGCTTTGCCCAGATGGTAAAGAATCTCAAAATCATAATCCTTAACAAGCTCCATCAAATGAAGCTGCCTCAAATTCAAATCACGTTGCTGGAAGATATATTTCAGACTCTTGTGGTCAGCAAAGATCTGGCATAATTCACTATACAAGTAATGCCTCCAGATTTTCAATGCAAAGACCACTGCAGCCATCTCCAAATCGTGAGTAAGGTAGTTCTGCTCGTGTTTCTTCAAATGCCGAGAATCATAAGCAATAACTTTGACATGCTACATCAACACACAACCTAAACCCATACAAGACGCATCACAAAAGTTAACAAAGCCGCCTGAGCCTGAAGGCAACGATAACACTGGCGCAGTTGTCAAACGAGTCCTCGGCTCCTGAAAGCTCTGCTCACACGTATCAGTCCAAAGAAATATAGCCCCCTTATGGGTCAAACCGGTTAGTGGCATAGCAATACGGGAGAAGTCCTGCACAAAATGATGGTAGTAACCCACTAAGCCCAAAAAGCTATGAATCTCGGTCACGGAAACGGGTCTGGGCCAATGCTTTACCATTTTAATCTTCTTTAGACCAACTTGCATCCCGTCTCTCGTAACAATGTGACCCAAGAAATCCATACTATCAAGCTAGAAAGCGCACTTTGAGAATTTAGCATAAAGCTGGTATTCTCTCAGAATCTGCAATGCAATCCTCAAATACTGCTCATGATCCTCTTAACTTTTCGAGTAGACCAAGATATCGTCTATGAACATGATAATAAATTGGTCGAGGAATGACTTGAAAATCTGATTCATCAAATCCATATACGTTGCTGGTGCATTGTTGAGTCCGAAAGACATCACTAAAATCACATAATACCCATAGCGTGTCCGAAAAGTAGTCTTTGGAACATCTTCCCTTTTGAATCGCAACTGATGGTACCCGGATCGCAAATTAATCTTCAAGAAATATCCTGGTCCCTGGAGTTGATCGAACAAATCGTTGATGTAAGGTAATAGATATCTATTCCGCACTGTAACTCGTTTTAATTGATGATAGTAGATACACAGCCTCAAGCTACCGTCATTCTTTTTCATAAACAGGACCGAAACTCCCGAAGACGATACACTCAAACGTACTAGCCCCTTATCAAGAAACTCCTGCAAATGATCTTTAAGCTCCTTGAGCTCCATAGGGACCATCCGATAAGGCGGTATAGAAATAGGCCCTGTGCCAGGGATAAAGTCGATACAAAACTCAATGTTGCGCTCCGGCGGCAACCATAGTAGCTCATCAGGAAATATATCGGGGAACTCTTGCACAATCGGGACCTGATATAATTGGACTTCTTTAGCACATGTATCTAGAACATAAGCTAAGAATCCATGACATCCTTTCTTCAAAAGTCATCCGGTGCAGAGTGCAGAAATCATATTGTCAGGGGCGACTCAACGGTCCTCCTGCACAACCAAAATGGGCTCGTCGGGAAAACAAAACCTGACCGCCTTCTCATGGCAGTCCACAGAAACATGAAATGCGGCTAGCCATTCCATGCTGAGGAGGACGTCGAAATCCAACATATCTAGAAGGATAAGATCGACCAAAGAATCCATACTCCCAAATCCGAACCGAACACGATCGATACATGTGTCGAGAAATAAACGACTCTCCTACTCGAGTAACCACTACTAACTGCTGATTTAACAAGAGTGGGCCTCTACCTAATCTCGGTGCAAAGTGAGTGGATACATATGAATGTGTAGAGCCGGGATAGAACAGAATATGTGCATCGAAAGAACAGATTGGATGAGTACCAGTCACAACAACATTCGATGCCTATGCATCCTGAGGAGTCAAAGAAAAAACCCGAGCATGACCCCTACCGGCTCCCTGGTGTCATCTGCTTCTGTTCCCACGTCCCCTCTATGCACGATCAGGAAAACCATGGCCTCTCTGAGTAACTGCCTGATGCGGTGTAGCGACTGGTGGAGGAAGTAATGCCATCGGAGAATGAAGTGGAGGGAGTAGAGTGGCATGTGGAACTGTGATCCCGCCCTGTCGCCCATAATCTTTAGCAAAGTGGCGTGGACTCCCGCAAGTATAACATGTAAACGGCGGCCTCTGCCCCTCGGGATATGAGCCATACATCCAACCATGTGCCCAACCTCTACCACCGAATCTGCCACAGCCTTGGCCTATAGCACCTCTGTCGTACTGTCCGGAAGCTGGAACATTTGAACGAACCCTCTTCGGTTCTGAAACAATTATAGTCTCATTCAGGCACTCCTCCAATCATATCGCCATGTCCATAGTCGCTGCATACTTATCAAAGTTCTGAGCGCTAAGGGCAAGAAACAACTGTGTATCAAGGCTCCTCAAAAACCTCTTGACCCTAAGCTCCTCTGTAGGAACCAAATATGGAGCATATCGAGATAGCTGAGTGAACTGCAAATCAAAATCAGCCACGGTCATGCTCGCATGCTTGCGCAACACCTCAAAACTATGGGCTTTAGCATTTTTCACGCTGTTAAGAAGAAATCGGGCTAGAAAAACTATAGAGAACTCTGTCCAAGTCGTCGGAGGAAGACTCACTGCTCGGCCCTTCTCCATCGACTCGCACCAAGTCTAGGCAAGTCCTTCTAACTGAAAGCTAGTCAACTTAACCGATCTCTCATCCGAGCATCTCAACGAACAGCTGATCCTGGACATCTTATCAAGAAACATCAGTAGATCCTCTGCTACATCCATTCCTGTAAACACCGGAGGCTTCAATCTCATAAACTCTAGAAGCGACACCTCCATGATCCCAGCAACAGCGGTGGGTATGACTGCCTGAGCAATAGGTTGCACGACTGGCTCTGGAACAGGCGGTACAATATCAGGTGTTAGAGTCCGGCGGGCCTCGACCAACTGCCCGAGCATCTGCCGCAGACCTTGCATACCCTCCTCTAGCCTGGTCATCCGGTCGGGAAGAGGATCAACTTGTCCCTGTGCCATCAAAATGCCCTCCGGGTCAGTCCATGTCCCTGGCAGACCTGCCCTTACCGCATCCTTAGCTGCGGCTTGTATATCCATAGCAACTGGAACAAGAAAATGAGAGTTGGTACGGTGTGACAACAGGAATGAAAGGATGCATAGAGTCAAAGAAAGAATTTACAAGACAGACATATCATAAGATCCCTTAAGCGGAGTATCGTATTTTAAATATGTCGTGGAACATACAGACGCTATGTCACTCTACTTTAGTTCCCTACTCCATCATACCAAGAACAACCTACGTGACGAAAGTTCGGCTCTAACACCCCAAAGTCAAGTCTAGGTTCCATAAGGTTAAGCCTAGATTCCGAAAATTCATGCTCTAAACTCCATATAGCCAAATCTAGTGCTCTGATACCAACTGTGTCACGAGCCAAAAATGGCATGTGACCAGCACTTGAATCATGTGACGTCATTTTAATGTCACCGCAACCCAAGTAAGACGAAAACCAAGATCTTAAAACCTTTTTAAATGAAATAATGGAGGTGAAGTTTTCGAAAGGGTATACAACATGGAATAAGGTGTAGTTGAAAAGATTGTTTATATAAAAGTATATGTAAGTTTATTTTATAATTGAGTTTGAAAACAATTTCTTCATTTAAAATTTGGGCAGCGCCTCCTTTGTAAATTTATAATAAAAACATTTACAAAGAAATGTATATATAAAAGCATCCCCAACGGGAGCTAGCTTCTACGTCTAAACAGTGGAGCAACCACACAGTTAAAATATGTCGCCCAAGATGAAGATCAACACAAGCAACAAGCAATGTATACTAAGTAAGCATCATCAAGTCGACTCAATAAAATTCTACATCCAAAAGAATAAATAAGAGTCTCGACTCGATCTAATACCATGAATATACAAGTTTTGGTGTGATGGAGAGACACTGGATACAAGAAAATATACATAGACAAGTGGTTACTTCACATCATAACCTATCTAAAAAAAGCAATACGATAACCCAAAAGATGTGCCAACGAGCGGCTAAATATCTGCGTGGTCTGTCCTGCAAGAAACTATGGCACAACAGGGTGAGTTGCCAACTCAATGAGTAGAAAATCATCACAAGATATGTACATCATATGCATTATATGTATGTATGTATGTATGTATGTATATCAAGCGCATCATAATCGGATCGCGCAAATGGAAACACAACATCAACTAAATCATCAAAAAAAAATGTGCCAATCATCGTCATGTAAAACTCATGTGTTTCCTTAAGCAATGTCCCTTGGATCAGTCATATCTCTTTCTTTCTCGCACCGGTCAATATCCTCTGGATAACCGCCGTGTCCAATACTATCACCGGTCGATATTCATCCTCGCTAGGCTCACCTCACCTTGCTATACGGGCTTCTTGCCCCTCGGAACTGCACCGGGTCCATCAAGTATCCGAAATCGGTGTAATCCTCCCCCTGCCTCGAAATCTGATAATCTCAACATAAAATCCATAAAAAAACTCATGGTGGACTTCCAAATCATCATATCAAGAGGAAACCGCGTGTTTGCAAATACAATCAAGTTTTATAAATTGATTTGCAGCTTTTCGAAATCTATGGAAAACATCAATTCATCATTTATCTATTTAGCAATTGGCAACTATCGTATACGAATCTATATCGCAATGTGATTCATATACTAAAATCATGGAAAGTAACCATTTATACTAGTATGGATGTCATTAATTTACAAATAGTATGGCAGTTCTAAGTGTCATGGAAATACTAATGATGTGTTGTGTAGTATACGTGTCTGTGATTGTGCCTCATGTCAATCTTTAGTAATCGTGCTTGTAATCTATCCAGTGTATGCATATAGGCATGGAAATTCTATTAATGAGTACATATAATCATGTTTTTATAAATTGATATGAAGTTTTGTACAATTCTGGTAGTTGGGAGTGCTATATGCCATCCGCCCAATTTCCCACTTATAGATGCTCATCTACTCATCAAGTATGGCTCGACCTAGTCGAATCCAATGACCTTCTTTCCCTTTGTCGCCACATCGGAAGTCACCGTAGCCGAATCTATAATCAAAACAATAACGAAATCGTATAAATATATAAACCGTAAACTATATTAGTGAACTAAATGTCTAAAGGTTAAAACCAAATATTAACGTGTGCTACGTGTGCTAACTACGTAGAACTACCCCCCGAAGTCATCGTCTAAACCCAAAAAGATTAAATCGAAGTTTAGAAACCGTTTTAAAAACTCAAAACTCAAAACTGTCAAAAACTCTGAAGGACAGATGTCTGAACTTATACAAGACGGACGTCTGACCAAAAGGTCTCAGTAGCACAGAAAGAAAACAGACATCTAAAGAAGGGGTCCCAGACGTCTGACCAAAAGGTCTCAATCGCACAGAAAGAAAACAGACGTCTGAAGGATAAAACAAGATTTTCAAAATGAAAGGCAGACTTCTAGATACTTGAGATGTAGACGTCTGTCTATCATAAACAAAACACTGACATACCCACGACAGACGTCCTCGGCTCTATGGGCAGACGCCTGAAGAAGGAACCTGCTGATACGAAAATTCACAAAACTTGAAATTTCTAAAACCTTAAAAATCCATTCTTTACACCAAAATACCCTCAACTTCCCAAAATATCTTGTAGTCACCAAGTATACCATACTAATATTCAAAATGAAAGGCAGACTTCTAGATACTTGAGATGTAGACGTCTGTCTATCATAAACAAAACACTGACATACCCACGACAGACGTCCTCAGCTCTATGGGCAGACGCCTGAAGAAGGAACCTGCTGATACGAAAATTCACAAAACTTGAAATTTCTAAAACCTTAAAAATCCATTCTTTACACCAAAATACCCTCAACTTCCCAAAATATCTTGTAGTCACCAAGTATACCATACTAATATTCACCACTATTGGTTGTTCACTTAAAAACTAAATTTTTAAAATAACAAACCCATCAAAATATGAATTTTTAGCTTGAAACACAAAGAAAACATGGCAAGACCTATAAATACTTAATAAAGATGGGATATTTACCAATTTTGGTGTAAGATGAGGGTCATCCAAGCTTTAGGGATATCCACTTGAAGTTTTTGGAGTTTTTGATAGCTTCTCTTGAAGAGTAAATGGATCTAGATGAAGTATTTTGTAGGATCCACGGGTTTTAGTGGATGAAAGTTAGGATTTTTCATTTGGGTGAGGAATTAGGGTTTTGGATTTGGGATATTTTGAGATGAGAAATTATTTGGGATGAATGAGAAGAGAGAAAGGTAGGTGAGAATGAATGATGAGAAGAGAGGGTACGGGGGCGTGTAGGGATGTAACACCCTAGTGTATTTATACAATATTTTATTTGGGATTTTCCTAATCTTGCAACAACTTCTTGTTTATTATTATTTTTGGGTGCGGATGGTGCATTTGGTAACTATGGTTAGTATCCGATCCGACCCGCATGTTTGAAACCCATCATAGTTCAAGATTACGTCATATATTTGCTAGTATAGAGTATCCATACACCTCTAGATTCTATATACATGTATAATATATTTTTATGTCTACATATCTTTTAATAATACAAATAATAACCAGATAATAATTTTAGATATCTAGCATGGTATGTAATCATACCCCATATCATATGGTCTCATCTATATATCGTGTTCATGTCCAAATTACTAAAACATGCTCGTTTGGATCGTTATATATAGTTACGTAGATCCATATTTTGGGGTACGCATTTTTACTGACCGGACATCGCATTATGGTTTTAACTTGTATGTATATTCTCTATATTTTAAAACTAGATTTTTAGAAGAAACCCGAATAATTTTCGGAGCAATTTGAGATTAGCCGTATAATCCTATAAAATAGATTATAATATTTTCTAAACTTAAAAACTAAACTAACAGTTAAATATAACATAATAAATATAATATTTTAACTAATTATTATCCTATCTCTCTTTCGCAGATTCTCTCTCTATCTCTAATCGCTTACCGTCTCTCTCTCCTTCTCTCTCTCCTTTATATATATAAATAAAACCTAATAATTATTATCACCTCTCTCTTTCCTCTCCTCGCCCCGAGAACCCACAACCCCCGACCCGAGAACTCAACCCCTCGCCAAGCCATCGCAGCCGATCACCAAACCTCGTCGTCGACCTCACCCTCACCACCTCCAAGACCTCCTCTCCTCTCCTCCTTCTTCCCAACCATCCCTGCAACCCTAACAACCCTTGCAGCAAACCCCGACCCCAACCTTGTCGTTACCCATCGTCGGAGACCTCACCACATCATCGTCGTCACCATATTCATCTTTGTAGGGTTATCATAGCACCTTGTGAAGGTTTTGGCAAACATCAATCATGCTATATTAAAATTTTTGGGGTGCTAAACAAACCATAACCAAGATCTTAACTAGAGAATTAGGGTTAACTTGCATGTAAACAACTTTACATCTAAGAAAAGGATTACAACCTTTGTAGTCCGTTTCTTCGCTTCACAAGCTCCATGTTGAGGTCCCTTCGCTGCGATCAACATGAACTCCGACTCTCGAGTGGCTCCATGAGGTAAATGAGACGCCTTGCTTGTAGTCTTCATGATCTAAGATGATCTACCTTGAAGAATCTCTAACTCAAGCTTACACTTCACTAATGAAGTAATTAGAGAAGTGAACACCCTAATCTAAGTGGCTAGAATAGATGAGGATGATGAAGTGGGAATTTAGCTCTCTTTTGTTTTCAGTTTCTCACACTAACTCACCACATACAAAAAGCTAGCAAGCTTTTTCAAGTAGGAAGAAGAAGAAGAAGGCTTTTGTGATGAATAATGAATTATAGTTGTGGTTACCATTGCAACCATGAGTTAAGAATGAAGGGCTTAACTCATGTAGAGAATAAACCATAGGTAAAGGGTTTGGGTTGGGTTAATAAATATCAACACAAAATATCTAAGCTAAAGACAAAAGAAAGCTTCATGAAGCTTCATGAAAAAGCTAACCCAAAAGCTAACCCAAATCCAAAACCTAACTTGGTTTAAACTCCACAAAACATGTTGCATTTGTAACCCTAACTTGTTACAATATTATATATCACATATATAATATATTTTGTAACAAAAGAAAATAATACAATTAACATATATCGCATATATATCAATGTATTATCCGGTGAGAAAATGAATCAATAAAGCGAGCTTATAGTAGTTAACGTAATGTAATATATCACATATATAATTATACATTAAATTATCGAATCAACACTTGATCCGACAATCCGGCTATATAGCATATAACCGACTAATATAACAAGTACCAATTCATCGAATCAACACTTGATCCGATGACCCGGCTATATCACATTTACCTGGCCGATATCATATATCGCGAGAATAGAATATGGTATCTCATATCGTAATATTCTCGGTCCCGCACATATCGCATATGTGCTCCTACTCCGTTTTGCCTGAGCCAGGAAACCTCTGTATAGGACTCTAAAGAATCGTCAATATGCCGGCAGTAGGTGATGATCATATCAAACACCTATAAGCTGCAAGCGGTCAGCTAAACTTAACAGCCACCCAGGTATTGAGCGATCAGACAATCAAAAAACAAGCCTGTACATTCTCCGGTGAATCTAATCAGTAACACTACCGTACAGTCCGGTCTCTTCGTCTGATATGTCGCATATCTAGTCTAGGGGTGGTAAACGTCAGAACCCAATAACCGATAAGTCGTGTCGATGTAAAGCTCATAACGGGTCGAGAAACTACTGATAACTCTTACCAGTAAATCTCCATATCAGCCCTGGCCAGGGACTTCTAGTTATAGCCAATCGAACACAGCATAAGATCAACACCCTATACAGGGAGAGACGAAACCCCTCCTATCGCTCATTGCCTCCATGTGATTCGGGACTGTACCCAAAAGCCACCGTTTTGCACGCCCTCTTGGACGTGGTAAGGTGGAAATCAAAGCACAGTGGGAATCACACAAGACTCTACGACGATCTCAGGTCTTCAGACTAACCTGTACCAGTGTCACCAGAGAACTGCTATCTGACGTTAGGTATATATCCATCTAGGAGTTCTCGGTGAGTCCGTCCAGAGTACCCAGTCTCTACTGAGTACCCATACACCATCTTTGATGTCAAACACCGATGGATATGGGATCATCCATCGCCCATCATATGGGTCAAGATGCGTACACGCTAGTCTACTCTGGTGTATCGATGCCATGTCTCGATACACCCTCGACTAGGAACAGTTATAGGATGTACTCTTTGACTACCCTGGCCCTACTAGTATGATCTCATCATAGTCCCAGTAGTCAAGTACATATCCTAAGGGCTTTATCAACATGTGAGAGTAAGACAGTAAACCAATACAAGTCAACATGTTAAGACAAAGAGTAACCAGATAGCATTCTATCATATCGAGCAAGGAAGTCCTCTCTATATATATCCACGCATCCACTATAATATACATCATATGTACAATAATGGCCTCTAGAGTATATACATAGCTAACAATCTCCCACATGCACTAAGGCCAGCTGTTGTAGTATCTCATACCCAACATCCCGAAGAGTCTCTCTAATTATATCTGGGGTATGGCCTTCGTGAGTGGATCCGCGGTGTTGTCCTTCGTATCAACTCTCCAGACCTCTATCTCCCGGCGATCACCTATCTCCCGGATCAAGTGATACCGCCTCAGAATATGTCTAGACTTCTGATGGGACCTGGGTTCCTTGGCCAAAGCCACAGCTCCATTGTTATCACAATACAAAGGTATTGGATGCTCAATGGATGGAACCACACCAAGTTCAGTGATGAACTTCTTCATCCAAACATCCTTTTTGGCAGCATCGTTGGCAGCGATGTATTCAGCCTCCATCGTCGAGTCTGCAACGGTTTCCTGTTTGGAACTCTTCCAACACACCGCCCCTCCATTGAGGGTAAAGACAAATCCCGAGTGCGACTTAGAGTCATCCTTATCACTCTGGAAGCTCGAATCGGTAAAGGACTCCACCTGGAGTTCACCGTTACCATAAACCAAGAACATCTCCTTAGTCCTTCTCAAGTACTTGAGAATGTTCTTCACAGCTGTCCAGTGACTCTCTCCAGGATCTGCTTGATACCTACTCACTACACTTAGTGAGTATGCTACATCGGGTCCGGTACATAGCATCGCATACATGATAGAGCCTACTGCCGAAGCATAGGGTATCCCTTGCATGTGAGCTCTCTCCAAATCAGTCTTGGGAGACATGTCTTTGGAGAGAGTGAGTCCAGAGATCGTGGGTTGGGACAATCCCAGTATCCAAAGCATAGGGATTCCCACACTTGGATTCTTCCATACTAAACCTCTTTAGTATGGTGTCAATGTACCTGGATTGGGACAATCCCAGTATCCGTTTAAATCTATCTCTATAGATCTTAATTCCCAAAATGTAGGAGGCATCACCTAGATCTTTCATTGAGAATCTTTGTGATAAGAAGATCTTGACCGAATGCAGCATAGGAACATCATTTCCTATCAAGAGTATGTCATCCACATACAATACGAGGAAGACAACCTTACACTCTGCAACCTTTTTATAAATACAATGTTCATCTATGTTATTGATGAAGTCAAACTCTTTGACTACAACATCAAAACAGATGTTCCAACTCCGCGATACTTGTTTTAACCCGTAGATGGATTTAAGCAGCTTGCACACCTTTCCGCTGCTCCTACTCTCTACGAAGCCCTCTGGCTGAGTCATGTACACGCACTCTTCTAAATCACCATTTAGAAAGGCGGTCTTAACATCCATCTGCCAGATTTCGTAGTCATGGTATGCAGCAATGGCAAGTAGGATACGGATGGACTTAAGTATATCCATCGGAGGAAAGGTTTCATCATAATCCACACCTGGTCGTTGACGAAAACCCTTTGCAATAAGTCTAGCTTTGAAAGTCTCAACTTGTCCATCTACACCAATTTTTTTCTTAAAGATCCATTTGCTCCCAATGGGTTTCACCCCTTCAGGAGCAACTTCCAAAGTCCATACTTTGTTGGTGTACATGGATTCCATCTCAGACCGCATTGCATCCAGCCACTTCACAGAGTCCCCACTCATGATGGCCTGTTCGAAGCTAGTTGGGTCATCATCTTCCATGATGCAATCCTCGCTCCCACAGTCTATGAGAAAACCATAGTATTTCTCAGGTGGATGAGGAACCCTGCTAGATCGGCGGAAAGGCTGGGGTTCGTCGGGAACTACTGAATCATCTGGTTCCACTAAATCTTCAGTTGTAGTTTATGGTGTTGGAACTTCTTCCAGCTCTACCTCTTCGCCACTAATTTCTTTTGCAAGAAATTCCTTTTCTAAAAAGGTGGCATGTTGAGCAACAAACACCTTTTGCTCCTCATTGTGGTAGAAAAAATATCCATAAGAATTCTTCGGATATCCCACAAACTTGCAGAGAACTGATCGTGCCTCGAGTTTGTCTGGATTTTGCCTTTTGACATAGGCCGGACAACCCCATATCTTAACTCGTTTAAGATAAGTTCTCTTCCCACTCCATATCTCATATGGTGTGGTAGGTATAGATTTAGATGGAACTTGATTCAATAGGTATGATGCTGTCTCAAGCGCATGACCCTAAAAGGAAATAGGCAACTCAGCATTGCTCATCACAGAGCGCACCACATCTAATAGGGTGTGATTCCTCCACTTCGATATACCGTTGTGCTGTGGTGTATAAGGAGGAGTAAGCTGAGAGAGAATCCCATTCTCTTTTAGATAGTCTAGGAACTCATTGCTTAAGTATTCTCCTCCTAGATCAGATCGAAGGATCTTAATACTTTTGCCCGTTTGGTTCTCTACTTCATGCTTATATTCCCTGAATTTCTCAAAAACTTCAGACTTGTGTTTCAACAGGAACACATGTCCGTATCTTGAGAGATCGACAGTGAATGTAATAAAGTATGAAGAACCATTCCTGGCATGTATAAACATGGGACCGCATACATCACTATGTACCAGTCCTAAGAGTTCCTCAACTCTTTCTCCGTGTCCACTAAACGGAGTTTTGGTCATTTTGCCTTTGAGACATGAATGGCAAGTTTCATAAGATGATAATTCGAACGTATTCAGATATCCATCCTTATGTAACTTAGCTAGTCGTGTCGCATTGATATGACCTAGTCTACAATGCCACAAGAAGGATTCGTTCATTTCTGAACTTTTCCTCTTGTGTTTGTTCTGTACATTAAGGACTGTGGTTTGGTTAAGAATGTATATGCCATTATTTAACGAGCCTGATATAATCAACTTTTGATCCAGGAATATGTTCATAACATTATCCTGTACTACAAAATTATTTCCTTCTTTGCTCAATAAAGAAACTGATATAAGATTGCATATCAGGGTCGGAATGTAATAGCATTCGTTCAGAACCAATGTATTACCATTTGGTAATACAAGGTGATATTCGCCAACTGCCTTGGCTGCAACATTTGCACCATTCCCTACTCTAATGGAATGATCACCCATTCCCAGTTCTCTACCTTTACGTAGCCCACGTAACATATTACATATGTGGGATCCCGATCAGGTATCTAATACCCAGGACGTAGAATGAACTGAGAAACAGTTCTCGATAACTAACACACCCGAAGAAGATGCATCAACATGCTTGTTCTTCGTTTGGGCGGTGTGAGAATCCAGATATTCTCCTATTTCCTGCTCAGTCTTAAAACACTTATAAGAAAGAACGGGACCAACGTTCCCCTGCTCAGTATAATAAGCGGGTTCAGTCAATACATCCATATTTTTATCTTGATTAAGGCCTGACATGGTCGCTACCTGGAGAGAAAGAGAAGAAAACACTTTAGCGTATGCTCTTACAAGATTAGATTGGTTATTATCTTATCTAATCAGGATGTCTCCCACTGTTTTCATCAAATCTTCCTTCAAACCCTAAAAGGTAAGACTAGCCGAAATTAATTACACCTTACAAGTTCGCAAATCTTTTGGCCAGGCCAGTGTTGGTACTTTGAGGGAGGTTCCCCGTGCTTTCGCACGGACCTAATTAAAATAAATCTCGTTTTCCCAGAGGCATAACCCCGTTAACACCATTCTAGACACCTACTTGATCGGCTAATTGTCCTGTATAAAATTCTCCCAGGAGTAACTTTTACTCGCAGTGGGTATCAGGATCCATCTATCTCATAGAAGGTATGCAATCTCATTGCAAATTTCAACACTTGAAATTCCTGATAATTTTCTGCCCCTAGCGATCTATGACCTTGACAGGTCAACAAACCATAAATTGCAAGTCAAGTTCAACCCGTCATTTCCTGATTGAATTAAACCCACCCGCATGACCCGTGACAAGGTCAACAAGGCCGTATGAATACCCTAATCCAATCACATCTCATATTTTAGCAGATAAACACTAATTAGCTACTGTACACTGTGCCTTGACAAGGTCAAAAAACGCAGCACGAATACTAAGTAGGATTTATCTGAAATGACGTAGGGCTACGCAGGTTTTTCAGAAAACCTATTGCGTAATGAACTTGATATCGTTGTAGAAATAGGTGATTTTGAAAAGGAGTGTTTTTGAGGCTTTTCTAGTTTCGCTAAAGAGGTCACTCCCGGTGAAGGGATCTCGGCTCTTTCCTTATCGAATAAGGTGTAGGATATTTCACAAATACCGCTGTGCAAAGCAAGAACTATAGAAGCAATCAAAAACTAAACCGTGAGTTTGTAGCATCTACCGGTTTTGCTAAAGAGGTCACTCCCGGTGAAGAGATCTCGGCTCTTTCCTCATCGAATAAGGTGCAGGGTATATCATATATACCACTATGCAAAGAAAAAAATGTAGCTATCCTTTTTGAATTCTACAACATCTTTTAGGTTTCTTTTCTTTTATTAATCTCATTAATAAAACCCATCATTTATGCTTCCTAAGCATCACAGAAGAAACGAAAGCAGTAATATTTATATATCATCATATATATATATAGTATAAGCATTCGTCCCAGGCAGTAATATGATCTCATCACAGAACATTGCAGCAGAAGATAACATATGAAATATTGGATATACTAGGACGTCCGTGTTTTATATCGAGCCTGTATAAAACACGGATTCCACGGTCGCGATGAATGGCCAAACCCACATCCCTGGACCCCTACGAGAGTAGCAAGCAACCCTGCCAATTCTAGGGTTAAGAGACCCGGTCTCGACTCCTCGAGATGGCCTCCCACTGGACCCTATAACCCGGTTACTTGTGCTCCCCTCCTCAGGTCTATCCTAATGCGGAAAACTAACATCATCCTCAACCCGGAAGTGCCCCAATAAAAGAATATTACATACAATGAGTTTTACATGAATGAAAATTAAAACCCTCATCTCACATAAAACCCCCGGCTATTCAGAACACGACGATCCAATATAACATATCACAACAATACATAACAACACATATCATCAACATAAGCAAGTATGCGTATCCCGATTGTCGTTGATGTATGGTAACGAAGCCGGCAATACCCCACATACTACACTTACAGTCGCAGAAAAGAAAGTGAAAAACTACAACATTTGGAATCCATAATCTCCTTAGATATCGTAAACCCGAAATATCACATATTACGAATTTCATGCCTAAATATATGAATTCCACATATTGTATCACATTCCAGATAAATAGACAATGTTAAACTTTCCGATCGAATAAACAAACACCCAATATTTCCCAAATAGCTCAACACTTGAGCGGAGTTCAAAAAAGTCCCAGAACATGTCACAGCCGCTATGAACCAGCCGTAGAAAGGTCAAACTAACGCCTCACATGTGGCAACGCTAAACTACCACAAACCATATGGTTCACTAGCGGTTTTGACGGTCACATAATCGAGTTAAGTTTACGTTCTTCTAGAGGGTCCACAGATCCGCTTGCATGATTTTTTGAAAGTTTTAAACTCAGGAAAAATCCAACACTTGAAAGTTTTCCGACAGGGGAAAAGTGAGTTATTGATATCCATTCGAAGCTTTTAACACGTTCTAAATTACCCGGAAAAAGTCAAACGAAATTAAACTTTCCGATCTAATCAACGAGTTCCCAATATTTCCCGGTAAGCTCAACACTTGAGTAGAATTAAAAATTTCCAGAAGCATTAAAAAGAACCCAAGAATAAACCCCTGAAGTATTAGCCCCCAACTCCTAAAGTTGGTCGCGGAACCGCCGCCAAACGCATGGTTTGGCCGCGGTTTTGCTGTCTCTTGAGTGAGTTATGCCTTCGTACTTCACAGTAATCCTTAGAATTCCCTACATGATTTTCTGAGTATTTTTAATATGAAAAATTTCAACTTTTTGAAAAATTTTCCAGAAAGTGGGATTTATCGGGGTTTCGGAGTTCGATCGGACTTAAAACTTCGTCTGGACAACGCCTAATACTCTAGCTTGGCTCTGATACCACTGTAGGGTTAGCATAGCACCTTGTGAAGGTTTTGGCAAGCATCAATCATGCTATATTAAAAATTTTGGGGTGCTAAACAAACCCTAACCAAGATCTTAACTAGAGAATTAAGGTTAATTTGCATGTAAACAACTTTACATCTAAGAGAGAGGGATTACAACCTTTGTAGTCCGTTCCTTCGCTTTACAAGCTCCGTGTTAAGGTCCCTTCGCTGCGATCAACATGAACTCCGACTCTCGAGTGGCTCCATGAGGTAAATGAGACACCTTGATTGTAGTCTTCATGATCTAAGATGATCTACCTTGAAGAATCTCTAACTCAAGCTTACACTTCACTAATGAAGTAATTAGATAATTGAACACCCTAATCTAAGTGTCTAGAATAGATGAGGATGATGAAGTAGGAATTTAGCTCTCTTTTGTTTTCAATTTCTCACACTAATTCATCACATACAAGCAAGCTTTTTCAAGGAGGAAGAAGAAGAAGAAGTCTTTTGTGATGAATAATGAATTATAGTTGTGGTTACCATTGCAACCATGAGTTAAGAATGAAGGGCTTAACTCATGTAGAGAATAAACCATAGGTAAAGGGTTTGGGTTGGGTTAATAAATATCAACAGAAAATATCTAAGCTAAAAACAAAAGAAAGCTTCATGAAGCTTCATGAAAAAGCTAACCCAAAAGCTAACCCAAATCCAAAACCTAACTAGGTTTAAACTCCACAAAATATGTTGCATTTGTAACCCTAACTTGTTACAATAATATATATCACATATATAATATATTTTGTAACAAAAGAAAATAATACAATTAACATATATCGCATATATATCAATGTATTATCCGGTGAGAAAATGAATCAATAAGGCTTATATTAGTTAACGTAATGTAATATATCACATATATAATTATACATTAAATTATCGAATCAACACTTGATCCGACAATCCGGCTATATAGCATATAACCGACTAATATAACAAGTACTAATTCATCGAATCAACACTTGATCCGATGACCTGGCTATATCATATATACCCGGCCGATATCATATATCGCGAGAATAGAATACGGTATCTCATATCGTAATATTCTCGGTCCCTTACATATCGCATATGTGCTCTTACTCCATTTTGCCTAAGCCAGGAAACTTCTGTGTAGGACTCTAAAGAATCGTCAATACGCCGGCAGTAGGTGATGATCATATCAAACACCCACAAGCTGCAAGCGGTCAGCTAAACGTAACAGCCATCTAGGTATTGAGCGATCAGAAGATCAACAAACAAGCCTGTACATTCTCCGGTGAATCCAATCAGTAACACTACCATACAATCCGGTCTTTTCGTGTGATATGTCGCATATCTAGTCTAGGGGTGGTAAACGTCAGACCCCAATAACCGATAAGTCGTGTCAATGTAAGGCTCATAACGGGTCGAGAAATTACTGATAACTCTTACCAGTAAATCTCCATATCAGCCCCGGCCAGGGACTTCCAGTTATAGCCAATCGAACACAGCACAAGATCAGCTCCCTATACCGGGAGAGACGAAACCCCTCCTATCGCTCATTGCCTCCATATGATTCGGGACTGTACCCAAAAGCCACAGTTTTGCACGCCTTCTTGGACGTGGTAAGGTGGAAATCAAAGCACTGTGGGAATCACACAAGACTCTATAACGATCTCGGGTCTATAGACTATCCTGTACCAGTGTCACCAGAGAACTGCCATCTGACGATAGGTATATATCCATCTAGGAGTTCTCGGCGAGTCCGTCCAGTGTACCCAGTCTCTACTGAGCACCCGTACACCATCTTTGATGTCAAACACCGATGGATATGGGATCATCCATCGCCCATCATATGGGTCAAGATGCGTATACGCTAGTCTACTCTGGTGTATCGATGCCCTGTCTCGATACACCCTCGACTAGGAACAGTTATAGGATGTACTCGTTGACTACCCTGGCTCCACTAGTATGATCTCATCATAGTCCCAGTATTCAAGTATATATCCTAAGGGCTTTATCAACATGTGAGAGTAAGACAGTAAACCAATATAAGTCAACATGTTAAGACAAAGTGTAACCAGATAGCATGCTATCATATCGAGCAAGAAAGTCATCTCTATATATATCCAAGCATCCACTATAATATACGTCATATGTACAATAATGGCCTCTAGGGTATATACATAACTAACAACCTTCTCATCCCTCTCTTCTCTCCACCAGCACTACACCCTCCACCACCACCTTCAACCCCGTCCCGACGGCCCCGACAGTAACAAAGAACCCACTGCCCCTCGTCGTTGAAGGCAGCCCATCATCGCCGTTGTCTTCTCCTCTGTCCTCATAACTCAAACACCGGCAGCCCCCATTCCTCTTCTTCTTTCTTCATTCTTTCCTTCTTTCTTTCTTGCTTTTGCTTTTGTGATTTTTCCAGACGTCTCCCCTGAGTCGCACGTGTTGTTGACGATTCGGACAACCCAGTCACCGTTGTTGTCCAGCCTAGTCATCACATCACGTCACTGATCAGCCAGGTCCAGTCCTGCGCGTGAGTTTGCATCGCGACATTTATCCAACGTCGGACGTAGTATCCGTATCTCGACGTGAGATCCGATCAGGCAAGTTTAACTTGCAACATGCTATGTTATATTATATCAATATCTATATGAATAAAAATGGTACATGTGTTTTATTATTCGTCAATTATTACTGATTTACAGTGTTACGTTATCCGTTCGTATCCGTACTGATAATAGCATATCTAGTTGCATGCTGAAACATCATGATATCATTATATTACTATATTAGTGCAATATGTTATCTAGTTTGCATCATACATAGTCATGGACGTATAATGGTTATTGCAGATAGATACATATGCATCCTGTCATCAGTTTTGTTTACCGTGTTCCGATATTGATTACAGTTTCACATTGGGTATCTATTTGATACATATGCATTACATGCCATGTTCACGACACATTACTTGACTTGTTGCTTAGATATTATTGCTAATGCCGACAATCCTGACTTGTTGTCCTGATGGACGTTACTTGTTATCTACATAGAAAAAAACATGTACCTGCCTGATCCTGTGTTGGCATTAGATTTATATCATCAATACCTGACTTGAACACATCACCTTAGGAATAAAGGGGAAATCAATAATTAAACCTGACTGTTGGGAATCCTCCCGTGCGCGCAAATGCATATATTTTGGAAACGGATATGATTTTAATGAAATGAAATGCACACGCAACATCGTTCTCGTTTTAAAATTTATAAACCGCAAGTGCATGGCGCGTTGTAGCAAGCTGGCAAGTACAGGTCGATCCGCAGGGAATTGTGTATTAGGTCTTGTTGTTTAAGGTTCAACAAATAACGAATGGGTTGGTTTTGTCACTAAAAAGGAAAGAATACGAAAACAAGAAAACAATAAAAAGAGGATAAGGAAGAAGTGGATGTGGCTTCGGCTCGGAAGATCGAATCGCGACGATTCCTTCGACGCTCCCTTGATCATGAGTTGTCCGTCCTTACGTCGATCCCGGCATGAAGCATGACTTGTCACGGCGGTTGCAAAGCACAAGTCATCAAATTCCGATATTCGCCGCAAAACACGAAACAAGTCCGTTTGTTCACTTACCGTTTGTATGTCCAAGCTTGAGGTATCAACACTAAACACAAAGGTTAGCAAGCATACGACAACATCAAAAACACAAAGTAGCGAGTGAGAGAAAATGATTTCCATGTTAAGTGTGCTAAGTGTTTGTGATGGTATATGGTATATGAAACCAAGAGATTTGTCAAGTCACTTAATCACAAAAAACCACATCCAAACTTAGCAAACATAACACTAAATTGATTTTAACTTAAACATTATGAAATGGGGAAAGGGAGTGAATATGGTATATGAAGAGGTCACAAAGTAACCATGGTTTCAAAATACCATATCACATCAATACATAAAACAATCTCTAAGTTAGAATCACATTAAGAACATTAAACAACTACAAGAGGAGGAGGAGGCAAAGCCTTTCATCTCACTTCCTCACCATAACCATAACCAAAGAAGATTAGTTACATATAATAAAGAAAAGCCAATAAGAAAAAGAAGTAAGTAATAAAAGAAACAACAATATTATTAACACTTGAAGAAGAGATACAAGATATTGGTAACTTGTTCAACCTCCATAATGAAGCTCTCAAGAGAAAGTTTCAAGAGGGAAGAAGAAGAAGAAACTAAGTGATAGCCCACTCACTCTCAAGCCTAAACCAAAAACAAAACAAAACTATAAGATAGAATATGTGCATATGAGACCCCTTCCCTTGCTTTTATAGGCACCAAAAGATTAAACAAATAATAGAAATAAGGTGATGTGACTGCAAGGAAGGGACAGTGAAAAGATGGGGACATGATGCTGATTGATATCGCTCTTCGTGTCGTGTTTTGAAAAGTGTAAAAGATCACAACCAAAGAAATATATACCGCAATCAATTGACGGTGTCTATTGTAGTTTCGTCAATGAGAACGGATCGTCCACTGAGAAAGTGTGATTTATTCAAAATTGTTTTAGTTGAGTTGAAAATTAAAAGATAAAAGAAATTGATTCAAGATTTGTGAAATTTAGTTTCAAGAATCATCAAAAACTAGATCTAAAATTAAGAATTAATAAAGTTCAAGAAGATGTCCAAATCGAATGAATTATCAAGATTTGTAAAGAGCCTTGTAGAAATCGATCCAATTGATAGTGATGATGAATACTTATAATTACAAATTCTTATCTATTGAAGATTTGTTGCTAGATCGATGACGATCAATGAGAATTAGGGATCTATTGAAGAAATTAGGGTTTCTCCATCATCATCCCTTGTCCTTTCGTTGATTATCATTCAAATTCTAGCCTCTAGGAAATTTAATCATAGATTGTTGATCTCTAATTGGAGCGAAAACATTCAAAAAAGCATCTCACTCAAAACTAGGTCATCGTTGATTCAATTTCCTAAAGTTTACAAAACTCATAAGACTTAAGAATCGTTCAAGAATTTAATCATCATCATCTACCTATTTTCTCGATTCCTCCACAAGCGGAGTTTTCACTCAAACATCATGAAAAATAAAACAATCAAGAATCGATCACTCTTCATAATGCAAGAATATAAAGATAAGCAAGATCAAAAAATTTCACCTTTTATTAATCGACGTTTCGTTACAATACACTCAAAGATTACAAGATTTGAGGAGGAACTAAATCGTCGAACTAGCTTCACATCGATCTTCTTGAGTCGCGGATCATATTGGATCTCTTGCTCGGATGAAGGTCGGCGTTGCTTCAAAGGATCGTTGAAGGCTTGCTTAATTCGGTACTCGATGAATCTTGATTTAGCTCAAAGTGTGTCACTCACTTGATTTGAATTGATTTGGATTTTTGCTATAATTCTTACCCTAATTGATGAACAACAATCAACCACCTTTCCAATGAAGCCTTAGGTGCCTTTTTATAGTTTCCCTTTAGCTTCCCCTAGAAACTAGGTCTATCTTCCCTTGGAAGCTTGGTTGTTATGAAGCTTGCATAGGAAGCTAGGTAGTTGTAGGAAGTTTCTAGCTTGAAGGTAGTTAGCTAGCTTGCAAGAGAAGACTTGCTGTTGGAGGGAAACTTTTGAAGCGTCTTGAATAAGTTTGGCCGTTAAAATAGAAGCCTCAGGAAATGATCCAACCGCTGTCGAGTCAACTCGGATCCGCGACGGATCGGCCTGACTCGGCCACGGATCTGTGGCCGTTTTGTGGGCTTGGTGCATGAAAATTCCAGTGTATTCTGTTGTTGGCTTTATGGCGCTTTCCTAATGTCTGGAATATTTTTATACTTTCTTGTTTACTGCCAGATCACAAGTCTTGGACTTGGTGTATTTTATCAGCACTTTTAGCAGTTCCGACTCTTTTACCTGGAGAATTTCCTGCACACCATTTCGAGACACGTGTTTGATATACAAAGATCATGCATGCAATAATAAACACACAATTTCCCTCATAATGCCGGTTATAATGTATAACACATGTTATTTGATAATTTTACAGACAAATTGCTAATATGTGCTATATTTATACCAAACACCTTTAGATGATTGCAAAGAATAGGGAAATTGATGTGTTAAAAATGCAATATTTTCGACTGATCATATGCCATACATCACATCAACACTTTTAGCATTTATAACTCTTGTCCCCCCATGTTCCCACTTCATCATATCTTGCCTGCCATGGGCAGCCCCACCATGATCCATGCCAAAGAGTTGTGTGTACACTTGTATTGTGTTGGACCAAAATTGTGTATACATGTTTATTTCCGAAAGAACTTTTTGGATATCGGTCGGTTTCCTGTTCTGTTTGCATTGTCGGCTCTAAAACGTTTATATCCGTGATTTTGAATGTGTTTCGAGTATTTTATCACGAATACCTGTAAACCGTAATTACTGAGCAGACACTGATTAATAGTACCGATATATAACAAAATAGATAACGAATGAACGGTATTAAAATGTAGTTTTCTATGATGAACACTGACTTGTAACTCAACAGTTCGATACTTATACTGATTAGTCTTTACGGGCTAGGCCAGCCTCGGAATGATGCTGCTGATATCATTCGTCTGTACATTTTACCTGTTTACTACTTACGGCATGTCTCAGATTCAGCCCGAGAGTCTTGATCGTGGTCCCGGGCACGCACGGGATACTATTGAGCTACATCGACGATCCCATTAAATTGATTTCAAAGACTTTTAGAATAGATAACCAAGAAGCACAGTTTTAGAATACACATCACACACCCATGCATACGCATAGCTCACTGTTTATATCCATGTTTATTTATTTACATTCATGTTTAATAATGGCATTATATCCTGGTCATTATAGTTATTTTAATATTATGACGCACTGACGACTGGATTTTGCATGGCCCAGTTCCTCTACCTTTATCGCAGGCTGAACAGGAGTATTTTAGCAATCAAGCCGAGCAATGAGGAATTGAACGTGTATTTAAAGATGTTTAGTTTAATTTATTTCCGCAGTTTTATTTCTTTGATGTGAGACCATATTGGGACATGTTTCAGATATTTTTTATTGGAGCTTGATTCGTTTCCGCTTATGCATTTTCCTGATTCTATTTACTGTGGCAAATGGACAGATATTAGATAGATTATATATTTTCTGTTCTTGATATTCTATAGATAGCCATAATGTGACTGTGGAGGGATGATTCCTAGCCACAGGTAGCATGGTTGGCTCTGTCACGTGCCGTAGCTTGCGCACTTTGGGAAGCGGGGTGTGACAGGGTTTGTTTGGTATCAGAGCCCTAGGATTTAGGGTTAATCGGGTTCGGTTCTTTTGTAATTGGATATTAAACCCAATACACTGACCAGAAAACTCGGAATTAGGAACATGTCCTGCCACATTACTATCTTGCCAGTCTTGAATCTATAGCTATCTTGTTTATTGAATCCTGTTTACCATTACTAATCCTCTTAAGTGTATTGGCTTCATAATCATGGCGGATAAAGATTTTTGATCGTATCAGAGGCGTGTTGATGACGCCGCACTGCTTGGAGTTATATGTGGTATGGTTGAAAACCTGAAGCGGCAAACTGAGCTTTATCAGCGGCAGGCCAAGGCTTTCCAGGAGGGTCTGCGGACAGTCCAGCAGTACGTAGTTGCAGTATCACCCAGGCCGACACAGAGTGAGGGCACCGTGGTGGACTTTAGAAAACTCGGTCCGTCCATATTTACAGGTTTGGAGGAGCCATTTCCAGCAGAGCAGTGGCTAGTTGATACGGAGAATCTGCTTGTCACCGCGCAGATTCCAGATGAGAAAAGGGTGGATGTAGTACTCATCCAGTTAGTAGATTACGCTCGCGAGTGGTGTCTCGTAAAGGAGACCCGTCTGCCCAAACCGATCAGTTGGGCAACGTTTTTGCGGAGTTTCTTGGAGAAGTTCTTTCCGCAGTCTGCTCGAGAAGAAATGGATGAATTTTTGGTAGCCTGAAGCAGAATGGTGGATCCGTTGATGCACATGCAGCTGAGTGGACCCGGCTCAGTCGATTTGCGGGACCTTTGGTTGCCAACGAGGTAGATTGGGCACGGAGGTTTATGTGTAGCTTGGATGTAGAGATTCAGAGACATATTATATCTCTGAGATTCGCCACCTTCTCCTAAGTTCTCAAGGCAACCAGGGAGCAGTAGAGTTTATCGGTGAAAGCAAAGGGTGCCCAACAGCAAGCCATCGTAATGCGAAAGCCTGCGTTTACGCCAAACAGAGCTTCTGTATGCAGATGCATCCCGGTGAACATGCGGGACATTGTACCTATGAAGAAGCCCGTTGTATCTGATCAGAAAAGAAGTGTGATTTGTGACTTTTGCCACCTACCCAGACACCTACAGAAGGAATGTCAAAAGAAGCTTAGACTCTGTCTTGTTTGCGGATCAGCTGACCATAGAATCAATGCTTGCCTTCAAACCTACAATTGAGGGACGATATTCAGAACCCACCACAGAAGCAAATTCATGAGCAGAAGCAGATTACTCAGAGACCTAATCAAGCACGGGCCTGTTAGTTATATGTATGTCCTAGAGGCTATTATTGTACATATGATATATTATAGTGGATGCTTGGACATATATAGGGAGGATTTTCTTGCTCGACATGATAGTATGCTATCTGGTTGCTCTTTATCTTATCATGTACACTTATTGTCTCTCAGTCACATGTTGATAAAGCCCTTAGGATGAGTACTTGACTACCAGGATTATGATGTAGATCATACTAGTGGGGCCAGGATAGTCGGTAAGTACATCCTTCAAATGTTCCTAGTCGTGGTAGTATCGAGACGGGGCATCGATATTCTAAAGTAGACTAGCGTATACGCCTCTTGACCCATATGATGGGCGATGGATGATCCCACATCCATTAGTATTTGACATCAAAGATGGTATACGGGTGCTCAGTGGAGACTAGGTACACTGAACATGACTCGCCGAGAACTCCTAGATGGTATTATACCTAACGTCAAATAGCATTTCTCTGGTGACACTGGTACAGGTTAGTCTGTAGACCCGAGATCGTCATAGAGTCTTGTGTGATTCCCACCGTGATTTGATTTCCACCTTACCACGTTCAAGAGAACGTGCAAGACGGTGATTTTTGGGTACAGTCCCGAGTCACATGGACGAAATGAGCGATAGGAGGGGATTTCGTCTCTCCCGGTATTGGGGGTTGATGTTACGCTGTGCCCGATTGGCCATAACAAGAAATTCCTGGCCAGGGTTGCTGAGATTTAATGGTAAGTGTTATCAGTAGTTTCTCAAATCGTTATGGGCCTCACATCGGCATGACTTATTAGGCTATTGGGGTCTGACATTTACCACCCCCAAGATGGATATGCAACATATCATACGTAGAGACCGGACTGTACGGTAGTGTTACTTATTAGATTCGCAGAAGTATGAGCAGGCTTGCTTGTTGATCTTCTGATCGCTCAATACCTGGGTAGTCGTTACGTCCAGCTAGTATCGCTAACGGCTTGTGGGTGATTGATATGATCATCACCTACTGTCGGCGTATTGACGAGTTTTTAGAGTCCTACACAGAGGTTTCCTGGTTCAGGCAGAACGAAGTAGGAGCACATATGTGATATGTGCGGGACAGAAATTAATACGTGTATGTGATACCGTATTCTATTCTCGCAATATGTGATATCAGTCGGTTATATGTGATATAGCCGAGTTATTGAATCAAGTGTTGAATCGATAAGTTGATACAAATGATATTAGTCGGTTATATGTGATATAGCCAAATTATTAAATCAAGTGTTGATTTAATAATTTAATGTATAATTATATATTTGACATATTAATTTACATTAACTAATATTAGCTCACTTAAGCATTTCTTTTTCTTACTTGTGTACACTTAATATATATGTGATATATATTTTTGTGTCATGCTAGTTGCTACATGTGACATGGGTATATAAGACTCATACCATGCAAGTAATAATGTGGGGTTTTATTTATTAAGAGTAAAAGAAAATTAGTTGGAAATTAGTCAAGGTTAGAAGTTTGGAGAAGCTTTGTCCTAACCTTTGACTTAGTCCACTAATTTTGTCTCCCTCTAGATATTTATTAACCTAACCATTATTGTTAGCCATGGTTTAGTCTTTACAAGAGTTATATAAGATATTTCTCACCCATGGTTGCCATTCTACACTTGCTTCTCTCCATGGTTGCTTTTCTTCATCTCCTTCCACAAGCTCTCTAGTTTTTTTGGAGATGAAGAAAATTAGTGAGAACAATATTTCTAAAGTGAGCAAAATTCCTACTTCATCAACCTACACTAGATTAGCCATTTAGTTTAGCTTGTTTGCTTCACTAATTCCTAATTAATAAAGAGGTAGCTTGAGTTAGTGTCTCCTCGACGTAGATCATCTTCGGCCTCGAAGACTTCAAGCAAGTTTGTTTCTTTCGTCTTGTGGAGCATTTCTAGTGTCAAGGAGTTCACTACTTGGAGCGAAGGGACTACTTGTAACACCCTAATTCATTTATACCAGTTCTAGTTCATGTATTTATTTATTTTTGGTATTTTCTTGATTTACTGTGTTTTGAGTGCGAATAGTGTTTTGACATTAGTATTGCATCCGACCCGACCCGCTTGCTTGAAACCTGTCTTGATTCATGTCTATAATTTATCCTGACTTGTTACGTAGACTTGCGCACTTTCATGTATACTGCATACTGGTATTTTATCTTGCATTTACATTTTACAATATAACATTTTAAGTCACATAAAAAAAATTTTAAATATATTGTATGGCCTGCATGATACCCCTAACCCTGTGGTAGCATCCGTGCATCTTGTTCTTGTCCCGTTCAGTGAAACGGGCTAGTTTGGATGGATACGCGCACGTACGGGCATCCGTTCTTGGGGGTATGCATTTTCGTTACCCGGACATTCATTTTTAGTTTTGGTCGTCGCATATATTTTTCGTATTTTGAAACTAAATTTTTAGACCCGACCCGGGCGTGTTTTGGACTAAGTTTGTATTTACCAGAAAATCAAATTTTATTAATATAATATTTTTATTAAAATAAATCGACAGTTTAAATTTAAAGTAACTTACAAATCTTTTTCAATTTAAAATCTTAACTCCTAACAAATTTTTCCTAACAGCACAACCTTTCTCTCTCACTGACACAACCTCTCTCTTTCTCTTTTTCTCTCTCTCACGCTGAGTCTTTCTCTTTCTCTTTCTCTCTCTTACTTTTTCTCTCTCCTCTCGCGCCCTCTCTCTCTCCTCTCGCGAACATTGTTCTCTTCTCGGCTCTGGTCACCACCTGCGCGCATGTGGTCACCTCCATTCATTCTTTTCCCTCCTTCTTCTCTCTTCTATTCTCTTTAAAAGCCAGCGCCCATGAGGAAAACCCACAGTTCCCTGCCTCCTCTAAAATCCTAACCCTAACTCTCATGCCTCTCATCCCTCAACCTCAACCGAGCCTCCATCTTCTCCTCCTCCTCCTCCTCGTCATCTTCTTCCTCCTCCTTTTCCCCGAGCCCTGCACACCCAAGTCCACAGAACCCTTCACCTACACCTCATCGCCGACGATCACCTCACCCCGCCGTCACCACCAACATCTCCTCCTCTCCCTCTCCTTCTTCTCTCTTCTTCCTCCTACACCAAGAACCCCCACTGCAACCCTAACACCCGAGCCTAACCCTAACACCCGAAACCCTAACCCTCATCTCACCGGCACACCTCACCGCCGTTGATCTCGTCGCCACCATCACCTCTCTCCTGACCCCAGTGCAAAACCCCAGTGAGCCTCACCCTTCTCTCTTCTTCTTCCTCTTCTTCTTTTCTTTTCTTTTTTCTTTATTTTCTTGAATCTTGTTTTAGCGTCGCCGGAAGTCACGTCGCTGCTGTTCCAGACGACCCAGTGGACGTACCTTACCTGCGTGGTCACCTTCTTGAATTGCTTGGACCCGTCCGGCGTGCCGTGCGTGTGTTGCGACGTTTTACCGACGTCAGACGTGTCGTGCGTATCTGTATCGTAATCCATCGAGGCAAGTTTATCTTGCTACATGCTATGTTACTCTATTTATATCCATTTGAATAAATATAATACATGTATTTTAAATTATGCATCCCATGTTATAGTTTTATAGTTTTACGACGTCCGTTTGTATCCATATCATTTTTACATGTCTAGTCGCATGCTAATTCATCTTACTACGTGCTAGGTATAATATTATGCATCCATATGAGTAAAATGTTACCCGTTTATCACATTGTACATCCATTTTACAGTTTTACTGTTTTCGGATACCCGTTTGCATCCATATCATTAAAATATATATAACTGCATCTATAGATCATATTAATTCATGTTATTATTGTAGTGACACCCCATGCTTAATAACGTGCATCCCATTTAGTCTTAGAACTGTAAATGTAACTCTAATCAATGTTTGTGCATCCATACCATTAATTATATATCAATTTGCATGCCATGTCACATTGTTTCATACTATTGTTATATTAGTACCCCATGCTTGATATTTTGCATCCTGCATAGTCATGATATAACCCCTGATAAATATTTGTGCATCCATGCTTTTATCATGCACTCATACTTGCTACAGTTTTATTATGAGCATCCGCTTGACACATGTGCACTACCTGTCATGACTCGATATACCACTGCTTGACCTGATACCCGATCTTGTTACTAATGCCGACAATCTTGACCTGTTGTCCCTGCGGACATATCCTGTTGTCTATTTAGACAAACCTGTAACTGCTTGATCCTGTATTGGCATTAGCTCTAGATTTATCAATACCTGACTTGAACACATAACCTCGGGGGTATAGGGAAATCAAAAGTGTAAACTAAAGTGTAAATTAAAAGGGTATTACTTGATCCGTGGTCCCAAGGGGAAACGGGACAGAGCCATTCGTGACTCTTACATCTTGATCCGTGATCCCGGAGGGCAACGGGATAGAACAATTCTTGGTTCACATATTCCTGATCCGTGGTCCCGGGGGGTAACGGGACATATCCTTTGAGTTACATGGAGGATTACATTAATTGATTTCAAACAAACTTTAGAATAGTTGACCCAATAACACAGTTTAGACTGAATACTGCACGTCACATATATTGATACACTTCACTGTTCTATATCTGTATTTACTTATTACATGCATGATATTGTTTATGATTCACGCCTACATATCTCGTGTATCCTGTTCATTTATTATTGGTTTATATCATGACGCACTGACGTCTGGGTTTTGCATGGCCCAGATCCTCTATCTCTGTCGCAGGAAGTTCAGGAGTATTTTGATCAACAAGTTAAGCAGTGAAGATCATGTTAGTAGATAGTTAGTTAGTTTTATTTCGCATTTTCATTCCTGATGTGAGCCCGTATTTTGGGACGTACTTTCCAGATTATTATTGTTTATTGGATCTATTGCTTCCGCATATTATTTCTTGACATGTTATTTCTGGCTCATGGACATGTACTAGATAGTTTCTTTTATTTTCCTGTTCTTGATATCTCTGGACAGCAGTAATGTGACTGTGGAGGGATGTTTCCTAGCCACAGGTAGCATGGTTGGCTCTGTCACGTGCCGATCTTAGCGCACTCTGGGAAGCGGGGCGTGACACTACTGCACGGAGCTATTAAAGTGAAGGACCTGTCTATAAAGATTGTATTCCTTGGTCACTTAGATCTAAAGATGTTTACATACTTGTTTCATCTAATTCTCTAGTTAAGATTCTAGGTTAGGGTTCTTTAGCATGCCAATTTTTTTTAAAACGGCATGGTCAATGCCTCCCGAAACCCAGTGGGCAGTGATAGGGAACCCAGCAGGGCCTTCACTTTAACGGCCGAAGAGTCCAAAGCTTCAAACGAAGTTGTTTCAGGTATCCTACTCATTTATGATTTTGCTGCATTAGCATTATTCGATTCGGGTGCATCCTATTGCTTTATGTCGTCCAAGTTTATTAGTGCACACTCGATTCCACACACGGCCATGTCTAGTTGCTGGGACATACACACTGTGAATGGAAAAATTATATCTAATAGTGAGTGCAAAGATCGTTCGATTGTTATATGCGGACGAGAGCTATTCACAGATTTCTTGGTGATTGATATGGGCAGCTATGATGTTGTCTTAGGAATGGACTTTCTTGGCACTTTCCACGTTCACATCAATTGTAAGGCAAAGAAAGTAATTTTCCAAGGGACATCCGGAGTTTATATTTTCAGGAGGTAGCAGATCTGTTGGGCAAGTCGAATTTAGGGCTAGGCCAAAAAGTGTCGTTCTTTCGTCGATGGAAGTAGATAAGGTGGAAGCGCCAGCAGTAGTTCGGGAGTTTATGGATGTGTTCGAGGACATCTCGGGTTTACCTCCAAAACGAGATGTGGAGTTCACGATTGATCTTATTTCTGGAGTACCACCGATTTCAAAGGCTTATTATCCAATGGCACCGGTGGAATTGGAAGAAGTAAAGAAACAGGTTGCCGAATTACTAGAAAAGGGTTGGATTCGCAGCAGCAATTCACCCTGCTGAGCTCCAGTTTTTCTAGTCAAGAAGAAAGATGACACGCGGAGGATGTGCATCGATTATCGAGAATTAAACCGGATGACTATTAAGAACAAGTACCCAATCCCTTGCATCGGCGAATTATTCGATCAACTCAGTGGCACGAGGGTATTCTCGAAGCTGGATCTGCGATCCGGATATCATCAAGTTTGGGTGAAATCGGGAGATATTTGCAAGACAGTGTTCTGAACTCGATATGGGCATTACGAGTACATTGTGATGCCATTTGGAATTACAAACGCACCGGCGATATTTATGGACTTGATGAACCGAATCTTTTCACCGTACATGGACCAGTTCATAGTAGTGTTTATTGATGATATTCTGGTCTATTCGAGGAGTAAAGAAGAGTATGCAGAATACTTGAGAATCTCACTGCAAACGTTGAGACAAGAAAACCTATATGCTAAGATGAGCAAGTGCGAGTTTTAGCTCGAAAAAGTGAAGTTCTTAGGTCATGTTGTATCCGAAGATGGAATTGATTTTGACCCTAAAAAGATTGCAGCTGTTCATGATTGGCCAATTCCAAAGAATGTAAGGGAGATCAGAAGTTTTCTTGGGCTTGCCGGATATTATAGAAGGTTTGCGGAGAACTTCGCTCGAATAGCTGAACCATTGACCAAGCTAACACGAAAGGAGGCACTGTTCGTATGGACGGAAAAATATGCGTCAGATTTTGAAGCGTTGAAGTAAAGATTGACCACCGCTTCTATCTTGACAGTGCCAAACAGTTCCGGAGGGTTGGTTATACACAGCGACGTATCTGGGAAAGGCTTGGGATATGTTCTAATGCAGCATGAGAAGGTTATAGCCTACGCGTCAAGACAATTGAAGACCCATGAGAAGAATTACCCAACTCATGATTTGGAGCTAGCAGCAGTGATTTTTTCTTTGAAGGTTTGGAGACACTACTTATTGGGCCAAAGGATAGAAGTATTTATCACAAAAGCCTAAAGTATGTGTTCACACAGAAAGAGCTCAACATGAGAATGCGTAGATGGTTAAAGCTGATGGCTGACTATGATCTTGATCTAAATTACCATCCGGGGAAAGTTAAAGTAGTGCCGAATGCTCTAAGTCGGTTGCCAACAATATGGATGTTGACTGCACAAAAAGTGATTATAGCTGATCTTCAGAGATTCGAATTGGAGATTGTACTACCGAATTCTTCGGAACAATTGATGCAATTGCAGGTACAGTCATCCTTGATCGATAACATTAAAGCAACGCGGTCGCACGATCCAAGATTGCAGAAGTTTCGAGAACAAGTAGAAGCGGGGTTTTGGACGGACTTGTTAATTCATGAAGACGGTTCGTTACGATATGTTAGTCGTCTATGTGTGCCCAAAGAAGACATTCGTGAAGAAGTCATGAAGAAGGCTCATAGTTCCACATATTCCATACATCCGGTAAGCACAAAGATGTATAGAGATCTACGACAACATTTCTGGTGGTAAGTCATGAAAATGGAGATTGCTCTCTACGTATCGAAGTGCTTGGTGTATCAGCAAGTCAAGGCTGAACATCAAAGGGTAGCTGGTTTGTTGCAGCCACTTCTGATCTCTCAATGGATGTGGGAACATATAACCAAGAATTTCGTGACAGCTTTACCACGGAGTCCAAAGGGCAATAATGCAGTTTGGGTGATTGTTGATCGATTGACCAATGTAGCTTATTTCATACCGTTTCGAGTTGATCAGTCGACGGAAGCTTTAGCAGAGCAGTACATGCAGGAGATTGTGAGATTGCATGGAGTACCTTGGAGCATCGATTCTGATCATGATATCCAATTTTTATCGCACTTTTGGAGGAGTCTACAGGAAATTTTGGGGACTCGATTGAAGTTCAGCACAACCTATCATCCTCAGACAGATGGCAAGTAAAAAAAACGATCCAAACTTCTTGAAAATATGTTGAGAGCGTGCATGTTAGACTTCAAGGGTTCATGAGAGGACCATTTGCACTTGGTGGAGTTTTCATATAATAATAGTTTTCAGGAGACTATACAGATATCTCATGCGAAGCATTATACGGTCGTAAGTGTCACTCGCCTGTCTGTTGGGACGATGTTAGAGAAAGAAAATTATTGGGACTAGATCTTATTGTGCAAACAGTAGAGAAAGTTAGCGTGATCCGTAACCATATGAAGATAGCATAAGATCGATAGAAAAGTTGGGCCGATACAGGACGAAGACTTCTGGAGTTCACAGTTGGTGATCTTGTATTCTTGAAGATATCACCGACCAGAGGAGTGATTCGATTTAGTAGTCGAGGGAAGCTTAGTCCTCGATTCATGGAGCCTTTCAGTATTATCGAGCGTGTTGGAGAGGTAGCGTATCGATTGGCGTTACCACCATCCTTGGCGAGTGTTCATGACATGTTTCATGTATCTCAACTCCGCAAGTATGTTAGAGATGAGACGCACGTCCTAGATCACTCAGAGCTGACAGTAAGAGAGAACTTAACATATGAAAAACGACCAATGGCAATAGTGGATCGACGAAACAAAGTCCTCAAGAACAAGGTTATCCATCTAGTACTTGTTTCATGGGGGAATCGTTCGCACGAAGAATCTACTTTGGAACGTGAAGACGAGATCTGACAGAAGTTTCCACATTTCTTTTCTTAGATCCGTGTTTTCTTGTCTTTTCTTGTTCCGGAAATTTCGAGGACGAAATTCTTTTATAGTTGGGTATAATGTAACACCCTAGTGCATTTATACAATATTTTATTTGGGTTTTCCTAATCTTGCGACAACTTCTTGTTTATTATTGTTTTTGGGTGCAAATAGTGCATTTGGTAACTGTGGTTAGTATCCTACCCGACCCGCATGTTTGAAACCAATCATGGTTCAAGATTACGTCATATATTTGCTAGTATAAAGGATCCATGTACCTCTAGATTCTATATACATGTATAATATAATTTTGTGTCTGCATATCTTTTAATAATACAAATAATAACCAGATAATAATTTTTGATATCTAGCATGGCATGTTATCATACCCCATATCATATGGTCGCATCCATACATCGTGTTCATGTCCAAATTACTAAAACAGACTCGTTTGGATCGCTATGTATAGTTACGTAGATCCGTACTTAGGGGTATACATTTTTTCTGACCGGGTATCACATTATGGTTTTAACTTGTACGTGTATTCTCCATATTTTAAAACTAGATTGTTAGAAGAAACCCGAATAATTTTCGGAGCAATTTGAGATTAGCTGTATAATCCTATAAAATATATTATAATATTTTCTAAACTTAAAAACTAAACTAAGAGTTAAATATAACATAATAAATATATTATTTTAACTAATTATTATCCTATCTCTCTCGCAGATTCTCTCTCTCTCTCTTATCGCTTACCGTCTTTCTCTCTCCTTCTCTCTTTCTCTCTCTCTCTCTCTCATATATATATATATATATATATATATATATATATATATATATATATATATATATATATATAAACTAATAATTATTATCACCTCTCTATTTCCTTTCCACTCCCCGAGAATCTACAACCCCCGACCCAGGAACTCAACCCCTCGCCAAGTCATCGCAGTCGATCACCAAACCTCGTCATCGACCTCACCCCGACCTCACCCTCGTCATCCTCACCACCTACAAGAACTCCTCTCCTCTCCTCCTTCTTCCCAACCATCCCTGCAATCCTTACGACCCTTGCAGCAAAACCCGACCCCAACCTCGCCGTTACCCATCGCCAGAGACCTCACCACTTCATCGCCGTCACCACCTTCACCTCCTCATCCCTCTCTTCTCTCCATCAGCACTACACCCTCTACCACCACCACCATCAACCCCGACTTCCCAACGACCCCGACAGCAACAAAGAACCCACTGCCCCTCGTCATCGACGGTAGCCCATCGTTGTCGTCGTCTTCTCCTCTGTCCTCTGTCCTCATAACTCAAACACCGGCATCCCCCATTCCTCTTTTTCTTTCTTCTTCTTTCTTTCTTTCTTTCGTTATTTTTCTGGCCGTCTCGCCGGAGTCATACGCGTCACCAACGATCCGGACGACCCAGTCACTGTCGTCGTCCAGCGTAGTCTTCACATCACGTCACTGATCAGCCAGGTCCAGTCCTGTGCGTGAGGTTGCATCGCGACGTTTATCCGATGTCGGACGTAGCATCCGTATCTCAACGTGAAATCCGATCAGGCAAGTTTAACTTGCAACATGCTATGTTATATTATATCAATATCTATATGAATAAAAATAATACATGTGTTTTATCATTCAACAACTATTACCGATTTACAGTATTGTGTTATCCGTTCGTATCCGTACTGATAATATCATATCAAGTTGCATGCCGGAACAACATGTTATCATTATACTACTATATTAGTATAATATGTTATCTAGTTTACATCATACATAGTCATGGACGTATAATGGTTATTACAGATGATGCATATGCATCCTGGCATCAGTTTTGTTTACCGTATTCCGATATTGATTACAATTTCACATTGGGTATCTATTTGATACATATGCATTACATGACATGTTCATGACACATTACTTGACTTGTTACTTGGATATTATTGTTAATACCGATAATCCTGACTTGTTGGCCTGATGGACGTTACTTGTTGTCTACATAGACAAAACCTGTATCTGCTTGATCCTGTGTTGGCATTAGATTTATATCATCAATAGCTGACTTGAACACATCACCTTAGGGGAAAAGGGGAAGTCAATAATGAAACCTGACATGTAACTCAACAGTTCAATACTTATACTGATCAGTCTTTACGGGTTAGGCCAGCCCCGGAACGATGCCGCTGACATCATTCGTCTATACGTGTTACCTGTTTACTGCTTAGAGGCACGTTTCGGTTCAGCCCGAGAGTCTTGACCATGGTCCCGGCACGCACAGGATACTATTGAGATACATTGACGATTCCATTAAATTGATTTCAAAGTGTCACACCCCGCTTTCCAGTAGACGGAAACGGTGCCGTGGCAGGCCGCAACGTATTTACTATGAAATAAATATGTTAAGCGTAATTAAGCAATATATAAAAATAAATAAGAATGACAAGAGTAATAAAATAAATAGCAACTTTATTTACATTCATCTTTACATACAACTGTTTGAAAATAAAAGATACAATGAGTAAAGCAGTGCCTAAACAATGGCATACAAGAAGTGACTGCAAGAAGAACTAGTAGTCCGGCTGAGCTGTAAGCTGGTCCAAGTCTGTTAGTGTATATGCCCTAGAGACCATTACTGTATCATACTAGTATGTATATTACTTAATGGAAGCTTGGGATATTCACAGTTGTATAGACAATCTTGCTCAAAATGGTAGTATGCTACTTAGTTTGTTTCTACTTTAATATGTGCATGTGTTTCTTTTAGCATATCGCTTATACATATTAGTGGAGCCCTTAGGATCTTTGCTTGATTACCAGCGTTGTGATGGCAGTCACACTTGTGGGGGCTGGGTAATCTACAAGCACATCATTATACAGGTCCCTAGTCGTAGGATTATCAAGACGGGGCATCGATACTCTAGAGTAGACTAGTGTATGCGCTTCTCATCCCAGCAGGGGAGATGGTCTGTCCCATAGCCATCAGTACGTCGTACTGGAGATAGTATGCGGGTGCTCGTTAGGTTACGAGTACACTGGACAGGACTCGCTGGGAACTGTTGGTTGGTATTATGCCTATCGTCGGTTATTAATTCTAAGGTGACATGAGTACAACTTAGTCCGTTGACTTGACACTGTCACTTCGCCTCGAGTGTGTTCCCACTGTTCTTAGATTGCTAACCTACCACGGCTCAAATGAGTCGTGCAAACAGGTAGTAGTTGGGTGCAGTCCCGAAGCACTTAGAGGCAGTGACGGTTAGACAGGATTTGTCTCTCCCGGTATTGGGGTTGATATCGCGCTGTGTCTAAGAGAGCCATTACACAAAGTCCCTGGCCAGGGCAAGTGAGATATACTGGTAGCGTTTCCAGTATTATCTCAGGGTGTTCTGGGCTACACTCCGACACGACTTGTACCGCTATTAGGGGACTGACGTTTACCGCCCCCCTAAGCCCGCCATGCGATACTCTCAGACGAACAGACCGGACTGTACGGAGATTGTCACACTCAGGCTCAGTAGGAGTTCGGATGGGTTCACCTCATCGGTCTTCTTATCGGCATCTACCTGGGGACCGTTACGTACAGCTAGTAACGCTTGCGGCCTGTGGTTAAACCCACTGCCAGCGTAGTGTCAAGTTTTTAGAGTCCCACACAAAGGGTTATTCGCCTTTGGGCAAAACATAGTAGAGGTCGCATGGTTTTGCGATGGGGTGCGTTCACATCCATGCACTTGTGCACGTTTGGTGTCCGGGCAGTTATTACTAGCGGGCTTTGGTTTAAGCCAAATCCTAGTATTTATTTTGGGATTGGTTTTGTCTCATTGTATTCGTGTTCCTCGGAACACGGATGCGGGTGTGTATACACAGTTGACAGAGGCGGAGGAATCTCATTAGAATTATTGACCGTTGACTTTTTCTTAACCCTAATGAGAATGAGAAATATAATTAATGATATTAATTAAGGATAATTGTGCCATGGTTAGGTTGACCATTTGACTTTTGTTGACCTTTTGACTTTGGTTGACCGTTTGACTTTTGTTGATCTTTTGACCATCATCATTTCATTTGCAAGATGCTTCTTGTTTCTTGCAAAATGCATTTAATGTTGAAATGATAATGGTCATTCCAAACTAACCATCATATTTTCCTTAGTTATTATTATTATTATTATTATTCTCATTTGAGAGCATGGTTGTAGATTTTCTAGTTCATTCTTTCTTGCACACTCTCTCTCATGCAAAGCTCTCCCTCTTCCTCTCTCAAAGCTCTCATCTTTCATGTGTTGAAAACCATGAGCTTTGTGAGATAAAACCATCAAGACATCACTCTACTCATTCTAGGGTTCTTAGTTTAGCAAGCCATGCACTCTAGTTACCTCTTGGTTGAGGTAGGAGCTCAAGGTAGAGGCTTTCGGGTGGATCTATCTTCGGCAAAGAGAAGACGATGAGGAGGAGCCGTCTACGCCACTCGAAGAAGCAAGCAAGAAGGAGGACCACAACAAGATGAGAAGGAGTTCAAGATCTAGGTATAACCATCTAATTTTGTAGCTAAAACTTTTGGCTTGTTTGTTAATTTTTGTTTAGCAAAGATCCTCCATTTCTAGTCCATGTTACCTTATGTTAAAAATCCGTTTTTTACCTATTCCGCCTCCCCGTAAGCACCGGGGTAAGTAACGTGGACTTACAGTGGTATCAGAGCCTAGCTAAACAACAACTAGCATGTTAGTAAATTGTTTAGAACTTCGATCCGGAAAAAAATCGCAAAACACATCAAAATCCTATACTTTCTGCCGATTTTAAAAACAGCCCTAAAAATATTTCCACACACCTTAAAAATCCGTGCAGAGTATTTTAGGAACAAACAAGAAAAACGAGCCCCTGAGTTGATCAAGCCGCCGCGGAAGCGCGGCGAAACCAAGCGTTTCGCCGCGGATCCCCGGCCGAGTCGACTCGGTTGCAACTCGTTTTTCCTGCAATGTGTTCAGAATGATGCTTTGTGATTTATAAGATACTTTGTTTCTGCCCAGATTCTCCAGGGAACAATGTTGTGTTTGGGGTAGTTACAAATTGGTATTTTGATCAAAGTTCTATAAACTTTAGCTAAATGGTTATATCTGTAATGTGATATATGCACTGAACGTCGACTAATCGTTATACGTCGATTAGTGGGGGTTGTGCATATCTGTGATCTGTAATGTTGGATTTTGCATATGAACTTGTTGGATTGTCACGGATGAATAGCCGGGGGTTGTGAGATGAGAGTTTTCTTTATCTTTCATTTGATGTAAATTGTAAATTGATATAATATTTTTTTTATGGCCGCATATCCGGGTTGAGGTTGTAACCGTCATTGTATATTATTTCTTTTACTGTTTTTGCTCCTAGGATAGACCTAAGGTGGGGTGCACAAACTACCGGGTATTTTGAAGTGTCGAGTGGCCTACTCACGTTGTTGAGGGAGGTTGTTTCACTTCGGGTACTTGGCGGGTAGTTTGCCGCACCCATAGGGGTCTGGGGTGGGGTTTGGCTATTCATCGCGACCATGTAATCCGTCTTTCGTTACAGGCTCGAACGAAACGCGGATTCCTAGCATATCCAATGTGTTCATCTGTGATCTAGAATGGCTATCATTGCATCTGACGAATGTATATATCTATATATGATATCTAGTAGGCGTTGCTTATGTTTTGCATCTGCGCTAGTCCAGCCCCCGCTCTGTCGTTAGTTAAGTAACCTAACGGGTGATGACGGGGCCCCGTGGCGAATGCGGATGGCATAAGTGTACGTCATATTTTCGTTGTTTTCTGCAATGGTAGGTTTAATTGATGGGACGCATTAAATTAATGCAAGAAAATAAACCAAAGTTAAATCGTTGGAACAATTTCAAAACCATTCGGTTTCTTTTCAAAACAGAAAACTTTTAAAACGCGGAGCTTGAACCACTCCTTTTAAAAACTATCACGTTCCTTCGATTATATCAAGTTCACTACGTTCACGGTTTCGCCAAAACCATTCGTAGCCCTCCGTCATTTCAGTTAAATATTCAGTAGTATTCAAGCTATGTATTTTGACCTTCGCCAAGGCATAGTGATTGGTAGCTGCTGGATATTTATCTGTAGCATAGATAGATGCGTTGGTTTGGGACAGTCGTACTACTATTTTGGCCTTCGTCAAGGGTATGTACGGGTGGGTTCAAATTAACCTGGATAATGACGGGTAGAACTTGACATGTGACTTATGATATGTTGGCCTTCGTCAAGGTCATAAGAGCATGGGGCAAAAATCCACATCGGGAGTTTCTAAAGAAACTGAAACTTGCTAGTGCTGCATACCATTTGGAGTTTGATAATGTTGGTAGGATTCCTTCAGCATTATCTCACAATGATATTTGGATCCCGATCCTACTGTGAGTATTCGCTACTCCTTGGGAAACTTTTCACATAACGATCAATGCTATAAACTAAGTAGGTGTCTAGAAAGGTGTTAGCGGGGCTACGCCCACAGGGAAAAGAGGTTGTTTAATTAAGAAACTTCGCGAAAGCGTCGTAAAACCTCCCTCGAAGTACCGACACTAGCCTGGCTGAACGGTTAAGCAAGTATTGTACGGTGAGATTGATCCCGACTAATTTTTCTTTTATGGTTTGAGGAAGGATTCGAGAAACAGTGGGAGCCATCCTGTTTAGATAAACTAAAAACCAAGCTAAACTTGCAAGAGCATCATGCTGAGTGTTTTCTTCTCTCTCTCTTAATTGCAGCGACCCAGTAACCAGACATAGGTTACATCTAGATAATAAAATGACTGAATCTGACTGTTATGACTGGCAAAGGTCTGTCCAGATGTCCATTACCCATGACAAGCTGGGACACCTCCTAACTAATCAAACCCCTGCCGTCTCAGGACCAGTTTCCCCTGTCACGGATATTGATATACGTAAAACATCGGAAAAAGACTGTGAGAATGCCAAGTGCCTCGTGTTGGCCTCAGTTGATGGTGCTTACCAGAGGCAGCATGAGAAGATGGACTCGGTTTCTATCTTCCTCCATAACAAAGATTTATATGGAGAGCAATCTCGTATCGCAAGATATGAGACCTCGAACGAATTGCTTCGAACGAATTGCTTCAAGCGAGATTGGCTGTCGGGTCATCTGTAGGGGACAACGTCCTTACAGAGACTAGCTATTTTGATGAGCTTACGGACCTGAAGACCACGTTAAAGAACGGGTCAAATACTGACTTGATTCTACGGTTTCTGCCCTCTACTTGTACCCTGAAGGAAACTAGGGAAGTAGAAGGAAAGGAAAGGGCAAAAGTTTCGGGACTGGATATATTGAAGGAGTGACGTTCCTATTGTTACGGGAAAGGACATTGGCAGAAGGATTACAGGGCATTGAAAGCCAGTAGCCAGGATTCGAAGCATGTTGTGGCTTCGGCTTCGGGTGTGTTTGTAATAGAAAATTGTATGTCAATTAACTCTACTTCCTGGGTACTGGATACCGGATCAAGATCTTGTTGGTGAGTGCTGCATGCTCCCACAACTCTTGTGGCGCGGCGGAAGCGATGAACGAAAATTTTCTTTGCATACAACACGCACTTAACCGAAGATCTTGTCTAAACCATAACTAGTAAATCCTAACTAGAGATCTTATCTACTATCTTAGGGATTATACCTTGATGATACGGTCCTTCGGGTCTTCTCTTGGATGCAACTCCTTTGCTCCTTTCTCCTCTTTTGGTGAACTCCTTGGCTCCTTTAGATGTTGCCGACGTTTTCGATCTCCGGCCACCGAAGACCTAGATGATCCACCCGAGAGTTTTCGTGCAAGCTAGAAACTCTTCTCAAGAGTTTAACCTAGAGACCAAATTTGCTAGAAGAGATCACTAGGATGATGTAGAGATAAGTATATTGGATTAACTTGAAATCCTAAGCTTTGGATTCACATCTCATGTGAGGGTTTAAGCTAGGAAGAATGATAACCATCATTTTCTTTCTTTCTTCTTATACACTTGTTATGATACACTTATCATAATTTTGTGTAGGATTGGAATGCCTTGATTTCACATCTCATATGAAGGTATTTATAAGAAGAAGGAGGAGGAGAGAATAAGTGCATTTCATGATTAAAAAGTTTAAGCATGATGAAAAAGAAAATAGTACTAACTAAAGCATGTATTATGAAAGAAGTATCATGCTTTAATAGTACCTCCACTACAACAACCTCATTATCATGCTTATACCTTTTAATTTACACCTCACTAATTTATTTTCACAAAATAAATGTTGTCATAATTATGTCATCATGAGGTGGCACCTTCTAGAAGGTATTCTTGTAACAATTACAAAAATACCCCTCCTCCGTATACCGTATACCGTATACTGTATACACGCATCCGAATTCCGAAAAATACAAATACAATTAATCCAATAATATAATACCGGTATCCAGCCAGTATTATTCTTCCGATTATTATTCCTGTAACAATTACATGAACATAATCGAAAACCTGCCGCAACACCTTACGGCTGCCGTAACAACTTACGGTCTCTACATCTTTTGCCTGAACGAGGGAACCCTCTGTGTGGGACTCTAAAGACTCGTCAGTATGCTGGAAATGGGTTTAACCACAAGCACGCCAGCGGCACTAGCTGTGCGTAACGGCTACCCAGGTACATGACGAAAAGGTGGCCGACGAGCGAACTCATCACAACGCTTACGGGCCTGTAAGCAACACTTACCGTACAGTCCGGTCTCTTCGTCTGATACGTCGCATATGAAGTCTAGGGGTGGTAAATGTCAGACTACAGTAACCTTATAAGTCATGTTGATTTACGGCTCATAACAGGTCGAGGAACTACTGATAACACTTATCAGTAAACCTCGAGAACCCTGGCCAGGGATTTAGGTGTTATAGCCGATCAAACATAGCGCGACATCAACTCCCTATACCGGGAGAGACGAAACCCCTCCTATCGCTCATTGTCTCCATATGATTCGGGACTGTACCCAAAATCCACCTGTTTGCATGACTCAATAGAGCCGTGGTAGGGAGGAAATCAAAGTACAGTGGGAATCACACAAGACTCTATGACGATCTCGGGTCTACAGACTAACCTGTACAAGTGTCACCATAGAACTGCTATCTGACAATAGGTATATATACCATCTAGGAGTTCTCGGCGAGTCCGTCCAGTGTACCCAGTCTCCACTGAGCACCTGTACACCATCCTTGTTGTCAAACACCGATGGATATGGGATCATCCATTGCCCATCATATGGGTCAAGATGCGTATACGCTAGTCTACTCTGGTGTATCGATGCCCTGTCTCGACACACCCTCGACTAGGAACAGTTATAAGATGTACTCATAGACTACCGTGGCCCCACTAGTATGTCTCATCATAGTCCCAGTAGTCGAGTACAAATCCTAAGGGCTTTATCAATATGTAACAAAAGAGACAATCAGAGTACATGTTAAGATAAAGTACAACCAGATAGCGTACTATCATGTCGAGCAAGAAAGTCCTCCCTATATATGTCCAAGGTTCCACTACAATATACATCGTATGTACAGTAATGGCCTCTAGGGCACACATATAACTAACAATCTCCCACTTGCACTAGGGCCATCTGTTGTGGTATCACATACCAAACAATCAGCTGTGGTTGAAGTATCTCATAATCAATCATCCCATAAAAGTCTCTACTGGGAAAAAGCCTTAGTGAGTGGATCCGCTCTGTTGTCCTCTGTATCTACTCTCCTAACCTCGATCTCCCTGGAAATCAACCATCTCTATGATCAGGTGATGCTGCCTATGAATTATATCTGGATTTCTGATGGGACGGTAGTTCCTTGGCTAAAGCCACAACCCCATTGTCACACAATGGTAGGAACGAAGTTCATCTTATGAATTTTTATATATATCCAGACTTTATCTTTGGTAGCATCCTTAGTAATGACGTATCTTGCCTTTCTAGTATGTCACGGTATCTAGCTTGGAACTCTTCCAACATACCGTCCCTCTACTAAGGGTAAAGACAATGCCTGCGACTGACATTCAGTCGTCTTTATCGCCCTGGAACCTTTCCAGTGATTCTCCTCTGGATCGATTGATACCATCTCACTACAACTAGTGAAAATCCTAACATCCAATTAGATCTATCTCATAGACCCAAAACCCAGGATTTAGGAGGTATCACCTTGATCTTATATGGAGAATCTTATGTGATAAGCGGAGATTGACCGAGTGTATCATAGGAAACTTCTTCCCTATCAAGAGTATGTCATCCACGTACTCTACGAGAATCACCACCATACTCCATACCACGAGGTTCTACCATTTTGATGAAGTCAGACTCTTTGACTACCACATCAAAACAAATGTTCCAACTCCGCTGTGATTCTCCCCAGGATCGATTGATACTATCTCACTACAACTAGTGAGTATCCTAATATCTATTTAGATCTATCTCATAGATCCAAAACCCAGGATTTAGGAGGTATCACCTTTGATCCTATATGGAGAATCTTTGTGATAAGAGGATATTGACTGAGCGTAGCATAGGAAACTCCTTCCCTATCAAGAGTATGTCATCCACGTACTCTACGAGGATCACCACCATACTCCCTACCACCTTTTATGTATATACAAGGTTCACCTAATATTTTGATGAAGTCAAACTCTTTGATTACCACATCAAAACAGATGTTCCAACTCCGCGATGCATGTTTTATCGCATAAAACATCTTGCACACTTTTCCGCTGCTCCCACTGTCTACGAAGCCCTCTGGCTGTGTACTTATAGACGCTCTCTTCTAAAACTTCATTTAGAAAAGCTGTCATGACACCCAACCACCAGATATCGCAGTCAAGGTATGTAGCAGTGGCAAGTAGGATCTGGATGGACTTAAGCATAGCTTTGAAAGTCTCAACTTTTCCATGTACACCAAGTAATCTTCTCAAGATACACTTGCTCCTGATGTGGATTTAACCCTTCAGACAAAGCAACCAAAGTCCATACTTTGTTGGTGTATAAGGATTCCATCTCAGATCACTAAGCATCCAACCATTCTCACAGAGTCCCACTCCTGATGGCCTGCTCGAAATTAGTTAGGTCATACCACTTTGGTCAGGCAACAACCCCATCCCATAGGGTCGCCTTGGCACCAAAAGGTCCCTCAGCAGCTACTTTCTATGCATGCCCCCTTGCGAGGACTACAACCCGCCGGAACACCTTCCGGTCTCGGGACACGCTGGGGTAATACAAAATCCTCGCTCCCACTGTCATAGAGAAACCGAAGTATCTCTTAGGTGGGTGAGGAACCTTACTAGATCGGCGGAGAGGCTGAGGTTCGTTAGAGTCTATTGAATCCTTTGGTTCTACCAAATCATCTGCAGTAGCTGGAACTCCTTCCAGTTCTACCTCATGACCACTAATTTCTTCACAAGAAATTCCCTTTCACAAAGGTGGCATGCTGAGAAGCAAAACAACTTTTGTTCCTCGGTTAGGTCATCTGTTGTAGTTTGTATAGCTGGAACGCCTTCCAGTTCTACCTTATGACCACTAATTTCTTCATAAGAAAATCCCTTTCACAAAGGTGGCATGCTGAGGAACAACTTTTGTTCCTCGGTTAGGTAGAAGATATTCCCTTGCTAATACTTGGGATATCCAACAAACTTCCACAGTTTTGACTTTGCCTCGAGCTTGTCCGGATTTTGGTTTTTAGACATAGGCCTGACAACCCCAAATCTTAACATCTTTAAGAGATGGGCTCTTCCCATACCATATCACATATGGAGTAGTAGGCACCTGATTTGATTGGAACCCTATTCAATAGGAATGCAGCTTCGCAAATGCATAACTCCCAAAAGGAAAATAGGAAACTCAGTAGTACTCATCATGGAGCACACCATATCATATAGGGTGCAATTGCTCCGCCCCGATAAACCATCGTGCTATAGTGTATACGGAGGAGTAATGCTGAGAGAGAATCTCATTCTCCTTTAGAATAGTCCAGGATTTCCATGCTCAAGTATTCTCCTCCTTGATCTCATCAAAAGACATAATACTTATACCCGTTTTTGGTTCCCTACTTCTAACTTATATTCTGTGAATATCTCAAAAGCTTCGGACTTGTGTTTCAACAGGAACATTTTGTCAGAATCTTGAGAGATCATCAAAGAAAGTAATGAAGTACAAAAAACCGGTCATGGCGTATGTAGACAGGGGACCTTTCATACATCATCATGTATCAATCCCAAGAGTTCACTAACTCTCTCTGTTTCTAATAAACAGAGCTATGGTCATCTTATCTATGTGACATGACCGGCAAGTTTCACAAGATGTGAATTTAAACTAATTTAAATATACATCTAGATGTAACTTCAGCTAGTCGGGTCACATTGATATGACCTAGTCTACAATGCCTCAAGAAGGATTCGTTCATTTCTGAACTTATCCTCTTGTGTGTGTTCTGTATACTAAGAACTGTAGTTTGATTTAGAACGTCAATGCTTTTAGATAACGCGCCTGAACCGATCAACTTTTGATATAGGAAATGTTCAAAATATTATCAATACAAAATTTTATCATTTCTTTACTAATAAAGAGATTGATATGATTTTGTATATCAGGTTCGGTATCTAATAGCATTTGTTCAGAATCAATGTATTGGTAATACAGGGTGACAGTGACCAACAAACTTGGCTGCAACACTTGCCCCGTTTTCTGTCTCATGAAACTTATCACCCGTTCTCAGTTTTTCTACCTTTTTTGTAGCCCTATGTAACAGATTACATATCTGGGATCCTGATCCAGTATCAAATACCCAGAATGCAGAGGATACTGAGAAACAGTTCTTTGTAATGAACACACCCGAAGGAGATGCATCATATGCACTTTCTTCGTTTGGGCGGCATAGGAATTCTGGTATTTCCCTATTTCCTGCTCTGTCTTATAACAATTATAAGTTGGAGCGGGACCAACGTTCCCCAGCTCAATATAACAAGCGGGTTCAGTCAATATATCCGTATTTATTATCTTGATTAAGGCGTGATATGGTCACTATCTGGAGAGAGAGAGAGAAGAAAACACTTTAGCGTATGCTCTTGCAAGATTAGATTGGTTATTATCTAATCCGGATGTCTCCCACTGTTTTTATCAAATCTTCCTTCAAACCCTAAAAGGTAAGATTAGCCGGGAATAATTACACTCTTTAATTTCGTCAAATTGTCTTGTGTAAAACTTTCCCAGGAGTAACTCTTACTCGCAGCGGGATCGGGATACAACTATCATATAGAAGGTATGCAATCTCATTGCAAATTTCAACTCTTGAAATTCCCGATATGGTTTCTACCCCTAGTGACTTATGACCTTAACTATGGTCAACAAATCATAAGCACTAGTCAAGTTCAACCCGCCATTTCGTGATTAATTTAGGCCCACCCACATGACCCTTAACTATGGTCAACAAAGTCATGAGAATGCCCTAATCGATCTCATCAAATGCTTTGTAGGAATTCACCACTTAGCTACCGTACACCACGCCTTAACTATGGTCAACAAACGTGGCACGAATACTAAGTACTCTGCTTCCTAAAATGGCGGAGGGCAACGGATGGTTTTTATGAAAACCTTTAACGTTTTGAACTTGATATCGTTGTGGAATCGAGTGGGAAGGAGTGGTTTAAGCTCCAGTTTTAAAAAATCGAATGGTTTTGTAGTATCTTTCTAATTTTGCTAAAGAGGTCACTCCCGGTGAAAGGATCTCGGCTCTTTCCTTATCGAATAAGGTGCTGGATATGTAAATACCACGATGCAAAGCAAAGTTAGATCAACTATAAAATCAAATCGAGTTCTTTGTAACATTTTCCAGTTTCGCTAAAGGGGTCACTCCCGGTGAAGGGATTTCGGCCCTTTCCTCATCGAATGAGGTGCAGGATATTCAAGAATACCACTATGCAAAACAAAAACTAGAGTTACCCTTTTTCAAAAAGTTTGATTCTACAACATCTTTAGGTTTCTTTCTCTTAACATTAATCACATTAATGTTGTCCCATCATTTACGTTTCCTAAACATCACAGAAAAAGAAACGCAAATAGAACGTACGCTTATGCCATCCGCATTTGCCACTGAGCCCCTTCATGCACCGTTAGGTTACTTAACTAACGGCAGAGCGGGGGCTGGACTAGCGCGAGTGCAAAACATAAGCAACGTTTATTATATATATCTCATATATAAATATAACCATTTCAGATCACAGATGAATGCATTGGATATGCTAGGAATTCCGTATTTCATTCAAGCCCTTAATGAAAAACGGGTTCCACGGTCGTGATGAATAGCCAAAACCCCCCCTAGACCCTACGGGTGCAGCAAACTACCCGCCAAATTCCCGAAGTGTAGCAACCTCCCTCAACAATTGAGTAGGCCACTCGGCACTTGGAGAACCCGGTAGTTTGTGCACCCCACCTTGGGTCTATCCTAGGAGCAAAAACAGTAAAAAGAAATTATACAATATAACATTGCTTTTTACAAATTATATGGAATGATAGAAAAGGAAAAACACTCTTCTCACACCCCCCGGCCATTCATCACAACGATTCAACACATTCATATACACATACCATCTCATGATATTCATATATGCAACCCCCACTAATCGTCATATAGCAATTAGCGGACGTTTCAAACACATATAACAAAAATGAAAACCCAATTAGCCAAACACTTTAGAATTTCGATCGATAATTTTTAAAACCATGCCAACACTTGACATGTCCCTGTACAAACACCTTTGTAAAATTATACATATCCCAAAAACCCTATTTCTTCAATATAAGAGTACTGTAGAAAACTGAGTCGACGCGGCTCTAACTCGGCGGCGGATCCGCGGTGCTTTAGGCGATTTAGGACTCCAATTTTCTACAGTGTTCTTAGAAAACCCTGCTTGTATTTTTAAGACATGTCAAATTATTTTTTGAACACTTTCAAAAACTGACAGCAGCAAGGGCAGAATACGAGTTTTCGGGAGAAAAAACTGTCGATCGAGCTTCTAACTTTTGGCTAACATCTAATTGTGGTTTAGTTAGGCTCTGATACCATGTTGGTGAGTGCTGCATGCTCCCACAACTCTTGTGGCGCGGCGGAAGCGATGAACGAAAATTTTCTTTGCATACAACACGCACTTAACCGAAGATCTTGTCTAAACCATAACTAGTAAATCCTAACTAGAGATCTTATCTACTATGTTAGGGATTATACCTTGATTATACGGTCCTTCGGGTCTTCTCTTGGATGCAACTCCTTTGCTCCTTTCTCCTCTTTTGGTGAACTCCTTGGCTCCTTTAGATGTTGCCGACGTTTTCGATCTCCGGCCACCGAAGACCTAGATGATCCACCCGAGAGTTTTCGTGCAAGCTAGAAACTCTTCTCAAGAGTTTAACCTAGAGACCAAATTTGCTAGAAGAGATCACTAGGATGATGTAGAGATAAGTATATTGGATTAACTTGAAATCCTAAGCTTTGGATTCACATCTCATGTGAGGGTTTAAGCTAGGAAGAATGATAACCATCATTTTCTTTCTTTCTTCTTATACACTTGTTATGATACACTTATCATAATTTTGTATAGGATTGGAATGTCTTGATTTCACATCTCATATGAAGGTATTTATAAGAAGAAGGAGGAGGAGAGAATAAGTGCATTTCATGATTAAAAAGTTTAAGCATGATGAAAAAAAAAATAGCACTAACTAAAGCATGTATTATGAAAGAAGTATCATGCTTTAATAGTACCTCCACTACAACAACCTCATTATCATGCTTATACCTTTTAATTTACACATCACTAATTTATTTTCACAAAATAAATGATGTCATAATTATGTCATCATGAGGTGGCACCTTCTAGAAGGTATTCTTGTAACAATTACAAAAATACCCCTCCTCCATATACCGTATACCGTATACTGTATACACGCATCCGAATTCCGAAAAATACAAATACAATTAATCCAATAATATAATACCGGTATCCGGCCAGTATTATTCTTCCGATTATTATTCCTGTAACAATTACATTAACATAATCGAAAACCTGCCGCAACACCTTACGGCTGCCGTAACAACTTACGGTCTCTACATGTTTTGCCTGAACGAGAGAACCCTCTGTGTGGGACTCTAAAGACTCGTCAGTATGCTGGCAATGGGTTTAACCACAGGCACGTCAGCGGCACTAGCTGTGCGTAACGGCTACCCAGGTACATGACGAAAAGGTGGCCGATGAGCGAACTCATCACAACCCTTACGAGCCTGTAAGCAACACTTACCGTACAGTCCGGTCTCTTCGTCTGATACGTCGCATATGAAGTCTAGGGGTAGTAAATGTCAGACCCCAGTAACCTTATAAGTCATGTTGATTTACGGCTCATAACAGGTCGAGGAACTACTGATAACACTTATCAGTAAACCTCGAGAACCCTGGCCAGGGATTTAGATGTTATAGCCGATCAAACATAGCGCGATATCAACTCCCTATACCGGGAGAGACGAAACCCCTCCTATCGCTCACTGTCTCCATATGATTCGGGACTGTACCCAAAATTCACCTGTTTGCACGACTCAATAGAGCCGTGGTAGGGAGGAAATCAAAGTACAGTGGGAATCACACAAGACTCTATGACGATCTCGGGTCTACAGACTAACCTGTACAAGTGTCACCAGAGAACTGCTATCTGACAATAGGTATATATACCATCTAGGAGTTCTCGGCGAGTCCGTCCAGTGTACCCAGTCTCCACTGAGCACCCGTACACCATCCTTGTTGTCAAACACCGATAGATATGGGATCATCCATCGCCTATCATATGGGTCAAGATGCGTATACGCTAGTCTACTCTGGTGTATCGATGCCCTGTCTCGACACACCCTCGACTAGGAACAGTTATAGGATGTACTCATAGACTACCGTGGCCCCACTAGTATGATCTCATCATAGTCCCAGTAGTCGAGTACAAATCCTAAGGGCTTTATCAACATGTAACAAAAGAGACAATCAGAGTACATGTTAAGATAAAGTACAACCAGATAGCGTACTATCATGTCGAGCAAGAAATTCCTCCCTATATATGTCCAAGGTTCCACTACAATATACATCGTATGTACAGTAATGGCCTCTAGGGCACACATATAACTAACAGATCTCACATCTGTAATTCATTACAGGCTTTGAGAAACCGTAGAGTTATCAGGGTAGGTGATATCACTCTCAGGGTTGTTAACGGAATGAGCGTGGACGCTGAATCCGTAGGGGAATATCACCTTGGATTGACAAGTGGGCAGATATTGATTCTGCGTAACTGTTTGTATATACCTAGTATGGCTTGTAATATCATATCTGTATCCCTACTTTCTATGGAAGGATATGATTTTACTTTTGTAAGCGATGTGGTCCACATCCACTTAAATCAAGTTCTGATTGGGTCAGGTATATTAGAAAACGGAATATACGTACTGAATCAAGCTTAGGTTTTCAATGTCCAGAACACACTTAAAAGAAAGTCTCCGGAATTAAATCAGGCTTTCTTATGGCATTGTAGACTGGGTCACATTAATGAGACACGGTTAACAAAGTTACATAAAGAGGGATACTTGAATCCGTTCGAGTATCAGTCTTATGCTACTTGTGAATCTTGTCTCATGGGAAAGATGACAAAGACTCCGTTTACTGGACACGGAGTAAGAGCGAGCGAGCTCTTAGGACTCATACACAGTGACGTGTGTGGTCCAATGTCTACACATGCGCGAAGTGGTTATTCATACTTCATTACTTTTATGGATGATTTCTCTAGGTATGGACATGTCTTCTTAATGAAGCATAAATCCGAGACCTTTGAGAAATTTCGGGAATACAAGAATGAAGTTGAAAAACAAACAGGCAAAAGTATCAAGACACTGAGATCTTATCGAGGTGGTGAATACTTGAGTGCCAATTTTCTGGACTACTTAAAAGAGAATGGAATTCTCTCTCAGCTTACTCCTCCATACACACCACAACGCAATGGTGTATCTGAAAGGCGGAATCGAACCCTATTGGATATGGTTCGTTCTATGATGAGTAAGGCTGAGTTACCGCGATCTTTCTGGGGTTATGCACTAGAATCAGCTGCATATCTTTTGAACAAGATTCCCTCCAAGACTGTGCCTACAACACCATATCAGATGTGGTGTGGGAAGAAACCCCATCTTCAATATCTGAAGATATGGGGATGTCCAGCTTTTGTTAAAAAGCAGCATGCGGATAAACTCGAAGCACGCTCAGTACTGTGTAAGTTTGTGGGATACCCAAAGAACTCTAGGGGGTATCTTTTCTATTACGCAGAGGAACAAAAGGTTTTTGTTTCTCGTCATGCCCACTTTCTGGAACATCAGTTTTTAGAAAAAGAAACAAGTGGGAGCGCGGTAGAACTGGAAGAAATTCCAGAACCACAAACTATTACTGAAAACTTGGTAAAACCAGAAGCTTCAGGAGAACCGGACATCCCAGCACCACTCTGCAGGAGTAGTAGGCAGTCTCATCCGCCTGAGAGATACTACAGTTTTCTCATAGACAGGGATCGAGAGGATTGCGTCATTGAAAATGATGAGCCTACTAGCTTCCAACAAGCCATTGACTCGATAAAATGGCAGGATGCAATGCGGACCGAGATGGAGTCCATGTACACCAACAAAGTTTGGACTTTGGACATTGCTCCAGAAGGGGTAAAACCCGTAGGCTGCAAATGGATCTTCAGAAAGAAGATTGGTATAGATGGGCAGGTTAAAACCTATAAAGCTAGACTTGTTGCTAAGGGTTTTCGTCAAAGACCTGGTCTGGACTATGACGAAACCTTTTCTCCAGTGGCTATGCTCAAATCCATTCGGATCCTTCTTGCCATTACTGCCTTCCACGATTATGAGATCCGGCAGATGGACGTAAAGACGGCTTTTTAAATGGAAATTTGGAAGAGTGCGTCTATATGGATCAGCCAGAGGGTTTCATTCAGAGTGGGAGCAGCGGTAAAGTGTGCAAGTTGCTTAAGTCCATCTATGGACTGAAGCAGGCATCGCGGAGTTGGAACATCTGCTTTGATGATACTGTCAAAGAATTCGGCTTTATCAAGAATCCAGATGAACCATGCATTTACAGTAAGATTGTAGGGAGAACTGTGGTATTCCTCGTCTTGTACGTGGATGGCATTCTCCTAATAGGAAATGATATTTCTATGCTACAATCAGTCAAAGGATTCTTGTCACAGAGGTTCTCCATGAAGGACCTGGGCAATGCCAACTACATTTTGGGGATCCAGATCTATAGTGATAGATCTAAAAGGATGTTGGGACTTTCGCAGTCCAGGTACATCGACACCATGCTGAAACGATTCAGTATGGAAGATTCAAAGCGCGGTAATCTACCGGCTTGTCACGGAATCACCCTCTCCAAAGAGATGTCTCCCAAGACTGATTTGGAAAAGGCTCGCATGTCATCTATACCCTACGCATCTGCGGTAGGCTCTATAATGTATGCGATGTTATGTACCAGACCAGATGTAGCATACGCATTGAACGTTGTAAGCCGGTATCAGTCGGACCCAGGGGAGAAACACTGGATAGCAGTAAAGAACATTCTCAAGTACCTGAGAAGGACTAAGGAGATGTTCTTGGTGTATGGTGGAAAAGACCTCCAGATCGAGGCCTTTGCTGACTCCAGCTTCCAGAGTGACAAGGATGACTCCAAGTTCATGTCGGGTTATGCCTTTACCCTCAATGGAGGGACGGTTTGCTGGAAGAGCTCCAAGCAGGAAACCGTTGCTGACTCAACTATGGAAGCGGAGTACATAGCTGCTTGCGATACCGCAAAGGAAGCTGTCTGGATGAAGAAGTTCCTCACTGAGCTTTAAGTGGTTCCTACCGTTGTTGATCCAATACCGCTGTATTGTGACAACAACGGCGCTATAGCTTTAGCGAAGGAACCCAGGTCCCATCAGAAGTCCAGGCACATTTTGAGGCGGTACCACCTGATCAGGGAGATCGTAGATCGCCGGGAGATTGAGGTGAAGAGAGTAGATTCGGAGAATAATACTGCAGATCCATTCACGAAGTCCATACCCCAGACTCAATTCGAGCGGCTGATCGAGATGATAGGTCTTCGATACGCCAGTATATGGCCCTAGTGCAAGTGGGAGATTGTTAGTGTATATGCCCTAAAGGCCATTACTGTATCATACTAGTATGTATATTACTTAATGGAAGCTTGGGATATTCACAGTTGTATAGACAATCTTGCTCAAAATGGTAGTATGCTACTTGGTTTGTTTCTACTTTAATATGTGCATGTGTTTCTTTTAGCACATCGCTTATACATATTAGTGGAGCCCTTAGGATCTTTGCTTGATTACCAGCATTATGATGGCAGTCACACTTGTGGGGGCTGGGTAATCTACAAGCACATCCTTATACAGGTCCCTAGTCGTAGGATTATCGAGATGGGGCATCGATACTCCGGAGTAGACTAGCGTGTGCGCTTCTCATCCCAGCAGGGGAGATGGTCTGTCCCACAGCCATTAGTACGTCGTACTGGAGATAGCATGCCGGTGCTCGTTAGGTTACGAGTACACTAGACAGGACTCGCTGGGAACTATTGGTTGGCATTATGCCTATCGTCGGTTATCAGTTCCCAGGTGACATGAGTACAGCTTAGTCCGTTGACTTAACACTGTCACTTCGCCTCGAGTGTGTTCCCACTGTTCTTAGATTGCTATTCTACCATGGCTCAAATGAGTCATGCAAACATGTAGTAGTTGGGTGCAGTCCCGAAGCACTTGGAGGCAGTGACGGTTAGACAGGATTCGTCTCTTCCGGTATTGGGGGTTGATATCGCACTGTGTCTATGAGAGCCATTACACAAAGTCCCTGGCCAGGACAAGCGAGATATACTGGTAGCGTTTCCAGTGTTATCTCAGGGTGTTCTGGGCTACACTCCGACATGACTTGTACCGCTATTAGGGGACTGACGTTTACTGCCCCCTAGGCCCGCCATGCGATACTCTAAGACGAACAGACCGGACTGTACGGAGATTGTCACATTCAGGCTCAGTAGGAGTTCGGATGGGTTCACCTCATCGGTCTTCTTATCGGTATCTACGTACAGCTAGTACCGCTTGCGGCCTGTGGTTAAACCCACTACCAGCGTAGTGTCGAGTCTTTAGAGTCTCACACAGAGGGTTATTCGCCTTTGGGCAAAACAGAGTAGAGGTCGCATGGTTTTGCGACGGGGTTCGTTCACATCCGCGCACTTGTGCACGTTTGGTGTCCGGGCAGTTATTACTAGCGGGCTTTAGTTTAAGCCAGATCCTAGTATTTGTTTTGGGATTGATTTTGTCTCATTGTATTCGTGTTCCTCGGAACACGGATGCGGGTGTGTATACACAGTTGACAGAGGCAGAGGAATCTCATTAGGGTTATTGACCGTTGACTTTTTCTTAACCCTAATGAGAATGAGAAATATGATTAATGATATTAATTAAGGATAATTGTGCCATGGTTAGATTGACCATTTGATTTTTGTTGACCTTTTGACTTTGGTTGACCGTTTGACTTTTGTTGACCTTTTGACCATCATTATTTCATTTGCAAGATGCTTCTTGTTTCTTGCAAGATGCTTCTTGTTTCTTGCAAAATGCAATTAATGTTGAAATGATAATGGTCATTCCAAACTAACCATCACATTTTCCTTAGTAGTTATTATTATTATTATTATTATTATTATTATTATTATTATTATTCTCATTTGAGAGAATGGTTGTAGATTTTCTAGTTCATTCTTTCTTGCACACTCTCTCTCATGCAAAGCTCTCCCTCTTCCTCTCTCAAAGCTCTCATCTTTCATGTGTTGAAAACCATGAGCTTTGTGAGATAAAACCATCAAGACATCACTCTACCCATTTTAGGGTTCTTAGTTTAGCAAGCCAAGCACTCTAGTTACCTCTTGGTTGAGGTAGGAGCTCAAGGTAGAGGCCTTCGGGTGGATCTATCTTCGGCAAAGAGAAGACGACGACGAGAAGCCGTCTACGCCACTCCAAGGAGCAAGCAAGAAGGAGGACCACAACAAGATGAGAAGGAGTTCAAGATCTAGGTATAACCATCTAACTTTGTAGCTAAAACTTTTAGCTTGTTTGTTAGTTTTTGTTTAGCAAAGATCCTCCATTTCTAGTCCATGTTACCTTTTGTTAAAAATCCGTTTTTTACCTATTCCGCCTCCCCGTAAGCACCGGGATGTGTAACGTGGACTTACAAAGTCCTCCTGAGTCGGCTCAATCTCTTCAGTGTCCGGTCCTCCTGACGAACATTCCAAAGAAGAAAAAGAAAAGAATGTCATCAGCGAACTAATGCTCGGTAAGTCCCAAAAGAAGAAAGAGAAGATAGTGTATAAAGAGAAATGAACAGTAAAGTGTATATGACCGATTACCGGTATATAATAATTATTATAATATGGTTGTTTGTAGTTTGGTAAAGAAGGTATTCATATATACAAGAGGAGTTCATCTTGCCCCGTGGGCTATGGTAACATGTAGTACAAGGCCCCGTCATAACCCACGGGACAACAACACGAGAATTTATGTAGGTGTCTTTTAAGTGACCTCTCGTGCCATGATATACGTTCCGTACCAATCTACCCCTTTATCCCCGCGTAATCTATTGTATAGATTATGTTTAAAAGTCTTGACCGAAACCATGGATACAAAATGTTCAGCTATTCATGTTCAGCATGTAATCATGTATTCAAGTAGTCAGGTCAAGTTATAATCATGGTTCGGTCAAAGTCAAGTATACATGTTTGATATTGATATTTGAATTCAAGTGTTCATGTTCATGATCAAGTGTTCATGTTTGAGTTTGGATTCAGGTTTGAGTTTGGACTCAGACTGAGTCAGACACTTGTACTGATTTAACTCTAGAAATCTTAGGTTCGGGAATTATCGGCAACTGTGCACATGGACGACAAGATTTGTGTTTTTTTTCCAAGACAATTGCCATTGATAACTCCTGTTAAGTTTTCTAACCTGAATAGACAAGCACTCACTTTCTCCGACCCCCTGGGGCTCAAGAGAATTGATCCCGCTTAAACCCATATTTACTAAAGTCCTTAAATATTGTTTTGTATATCTCGAGGGGGTTTTATGAAAAATATATTAATACAGATTAAAAATAAAACCTCGAGGGGTTTTTATATTACTTAGAATTTTCATGAGCATGTGTTTTAAGTATTGAGGTATTTTATTGATAAAGACCTAGCTTTTGAAAGTTTATGGTATTTTATTGAAAACTAGTATTTTTAGTAACTTGATAGTATTTTATTGACATTTTTTATTCTTTTATTTTTATAAAAATATAGTTTCATAATGTAATGAAAATATGGATTTTTAATTTTATATAATTTAATTTTTTTTTAAAATTAGTTTTATTTTAGAAAATTCGTTTTTTCTTAAAAACCGTATTTGTATCCTTTCGAGATCAAATGCTTCGTGAGGAGATCTGCATCTCGCTCTACTATCTCCAAGATGTACGATAATCCGCACCATCCATTAGCGGGTCCTCTAAAGAGAATTATAGATGCATAATTGCAAAGGAGTATGAAATACTGTTTAAAAGAAACCCGGTTTTAAATTATGTGGTATTTTAAATACTATCTTCGAACAAAAAATATGTACAATTAGGTATCGTGCTATGAAACCAAGTGTGCGTGTGGGGTAGGCCGTTACCCCGTGAAGTTTTCCTAAAGGTATTGAAAACGATTAGTCGAAAAGGTGTGATAACAAAGTTCAAGGTATTTTAATGTAAAAGTTCAATTATGGTTGTTTCACATGAGATTATTGGTTAAACTTGATTCTAAATATTAGTATTAAAATTACAAGTGAAGTGGTAAAATTGGTTTGACCAAATGATAAAATTATAGGTTTTAGAAAAGATGATATCGGTAATAACTCCACTTTTACCGATATTTGATTTATAATGAGTATCAATGAAAAGGAGGAGAATTGGGAGGGACTTACGGTTTAGAAATTTCAAGAAGAGGTTAACGAAGAAAGCGAAAGTCTCATGGCGTCGCGGGAACTCCGGAATTGGCTTCGATTTTCGCCGGAACCAACTTGCTCTCTAACTCCACTTGCACTTAGGAACTTTTTAGAGAGTTTTGGCTAGAATTTTCAGAATGGTGCTGAGCCAAAGTGTGGGGTGGTATTTATAGTGGAGAATTAGGGTTTAGGAATTAAAATTGTGGATTAAAAAGCATTAAAATGGTGTTTAATTATGAAATGAAAGGTCTCTGTTTGATTGCAGGGAAATCAAACAATACAGAGGGGTTAATGGTAGCTGAAGAGGTGTGTGTGCAAAGCACGGGGTTCATTGGCCTCATCTAAGCCATCGGTGCCGGTCTTTTGGCTAGTTTGGTCCTTCGATCTTGAGGCATTTGCCTTGAGATTCGTGCCATCTAATCAACCCTCTGTTTACTCCATTTTCCACATGTTTGATTTTTCTGAACTTTTCATTTCTCCGTGTATTACACGTGTAATCTTTTGGACTTCCAAAAAGTTAAAAAAATTCAGAAAAAATAATTGTGCCTGATGGGAATCGAACACAGGGGCTATATCACAGCAATGCAAGGGCTTTACCAGTGAGCTATAAGTTATTTCTTGCTTTTATTTAAAAAAGTGACTTATAACTCAAACTCCGGCTGTAATACTCTTTTCTTGTAAATTAACAAAAAAAAATTCCGTACAAAGATTTCAGAGTCGTTACACAAAGACTTTTAGAATAGATAACCGAGAAGCACAGTTTTAGAATACACATCACACACCCATACATACACATAGCTCACTGGTTATATTCATGTTTATTTATTTACATTCATGTTTAATAATGGCATTATATCCTGGTCATTACTGTTATTTTGATATCATGACGCACTGACGTTTAGGTTTTGTATGGCCCAGTTCCTCTATCTTTATCGCAGGCTGAACAGGAGTATTTTAGCAATCAAACCGAGCAATGAGAAATTGAATGTGTATTTAGAGATATTTAGTTTAGTTTATTTCCACAATTTTATTTCTTTGATGTGAGCCCATATTGGGACATGTTTCAGATGTTGTTTATTGGAGCTTGATTCGTTTCCGCTTATGCATTTTCCTGATTCTATTTACTGTGGCAAATGGATATGTACTAGATAGATTATATAATTTCTGTTCTTGATATCTTATAGACGGTCGTAATATGACTGTGGAGGGATGATTGCTAACCACAGGTAGCATGGTTGGCTCTGTCATGTGCCGTAGTTTGCATGCTTTGGGAAGCGGGACGTGACAAGGGTTTTATGACTCTCTCTTTCTCTACAATTAACTTAACCACTATACCCAACCGTGGTAAAATCCCAACATTTTTAAAATGATTACATATAATTTTTCTTACCGTTTAAAATATCGGTTTGTTTTGCAAACTATACGGATATATTCATAGGGTATTTTGTGAAAACCAAATACGGCTCATTTTATAAAATTAATTAAATTCCAAAATAACATTATAATTTTCAAAATGTTACATCAACCTAAAGGTTTTCATTTTTTGTTATCTCTAGGATTGTGTCAATAACAAATTAGCGCAAGTTAATAGCATGGTTATAAGTTTCTCTGAGAATATGGTATGGTTTCAAGCGACTGGGCGAGAGAAAGAGAGAGACTTACTGGAAGAGAATCAATAAGGGAGAACGAAAAGCAAGATATTGAGCTATAATGTTAGTAGGAGTCGTCTAAGGTGGTACCTCCTACATCGCATGAACAAGGCTCTAGCCTCTACTGGTTCTAGGTTGCAAAAAGTGACGGTGGAAAAACGAAAGAGGAAGGGAGAGGGTTAGGAAGTGACTTATAGAAGTCACGACGGATTTTAATTTGAATTTCAAACTCAGCCTCATCCGGTTGGAATACCAGATTTTTGCCCTAAAAAATTTGAACCGTCACAACCAAAGTGGAGAGGTTAGGGTTTGAACTTATGACATATGGAACAGCAGTACAGTTTCTCAACTATAGGGATACAAATAATGACCATGCATATATTCAAAAAGAAACGAATATACACAAATTTCAAAAGAAAGGATTTTATTATCAAGAAAAGAGTTCATGGATTTTGCGGTCGTTACATATTAACTAATGTTTATATATATATATATATATATATATATATATATATATATATATAGAGAGAGAGAGAGAGAGAGTTCAATTAGGATCCTATCGGAAGGATTTGAAAACAAACTCTTCTCGTTTTTTCACCATTAGATTAAGTTTGGAATGTGTGCTAACAATTATGAATAAAACCTTTCATTTATTACCAAACATAACATAATTGAATGCATAAATCCCAAAATTAATCTAACGGTGAAAAAATGGAAAGAATTTGTTTCCAAATTCTTCTGATAGGATTCTATAAATATATATATATATATATATATATAACCTAAATCTATATATATTAACTAATTGTAAAATCAATTATTAAACTCTTCTCGTTTATTTTTATTATTATTTTTGTATATATGTGTAGATATAGAGATATGGAAAAACCATAAATTTATATATATGTCACACCCCATTTCCCAAAATATAGGAGCAGAGATGCGGTTAGGTCCGCACCGTAACTATACCAAGTAGATACTCTACTTGATACAGTTACGCTAAACGTATAATATGCAAGAGTATACAAAATCAAGTAAATAAAAACTAAGTTTTATTCACTAAACCAACATTTATTACAAGTTCCATCTTTCAAGTTTATTAGATCAATAAAGAGAAAGACTGTAAATAAAACAAGCCTTAACAGTTAGGCTGATACAGAAGAAACGGAATAGAAAACTAATCAAGTAAACTTAAGTCACCAAAACTCCATTTCGAAATGGTCGAGGTCCCCTTCTGAAACCTCCGCATTATTCGTTCCATCCCAGTTATCTTCTAGCCCCGACGGACATTTCATAGGAAAAGAGAGAGAAATATATGTCAGCGAGTTTTTGCTACGAGCAGAATTCTCAAGGTAAGGTGTGTGAAATAAATCAATACTAAGTTGTAATAACCGCAAATTTCATATATTTCCTTTTGATTTTCCTTTCATTAATAAAGGGTTTTCTTTGAATCACTTGCATATAAGTTATTTCTTTTCTAAATCTATGCATGGTCCACTCTTATATCTATTAGTTATCACCTTATATTGCTATCTCATAAGTCTTAAGTTCAAACCCTACTCTCTTCAACTTGTACCGCATTATATATATATATATATATATATATATATATATATATATTAGCAGGTATGTTATTTATTTAAATTATTATAACTATTATGTTATGTTTTATGTTTGCAATAGTTTTCATTATTTTATTTTTATGTTTAGGTAATTATAAATATTTATTAGTTTAAGAGAATAAGAAAATAAAATAAAAGATATATGATTTAACAGATATGATTGATATTATGAGTTTTACAATATCATATGACAGTTCAAGTAGCAGGGGCAGACCCACTTGAGGGCAGCCCCACCCAGTTTTGAAAAATAAACACCCTATATATGTATATACATTGATGTGTACATATATATTTATATAGATATAAATAAATATGAAGATAAGGGTGACCTGGTGGTCTCAGTTGCTAGCCTTGAGCTCTGGTCTTTGAGAGAGGCATGGGTTCAACTCCTATTTGAGATATATATTTTTTGGAATTAAATTATTCTCACACTATTCAAAACTCCATCACAATATAGTTTTCTCATCAAAAATATAGATAGATAATATAATAGTTTTCCCCTGTTCTATATGGAAACACCATATGCGTGCTATTACTCAAAAATTTTGACTCAGGCCTATACAATAATAGCAATTTTGGCATCACCCTTAATAAAATCCTGGATCCACCACTGTCACGCTCCACTTCCTAATAGACGGAAACGGTGACGCGGCGGACCGCAACGTATTTACTAAGAGATAAATATGTTAAGCGTAATTAAGCAATATATATATAATGCACAAGAATGATAAGAGATATAAAATAAACAACAGATTTTATTAACATTCATCTTTACAATACAATTGTTTTGAAAAGGAAAGATACAATGATATAAAGCAATGCCTAAACAGTGGCATACAAACTGAAAGTAAGTACTAGAGAGCTAGAAGTCCGGCTGGGCAGTGAACTGGTCCAAGTCCTCCTGGCTAGGCTCGATCTTCTGAGAGTCCGGTTCTCCTGACGAACATTCCAAAGAAAGAAAAGACAAGAATCTCGTCAGCGAACTAGCGCTCGGTAAGTCCCAAAAGAAGGAATGGAATAGAATAAGTAATGTGAAATGAAACTGGTAAGTTGTACACGTAAATGCTCGTTATTCTAACGTAGTTGTTTGTAGTTTGGTACATAAGGTATTTGTGTATACGAGAGGAGTCCATCTTACCCCGTGGACTTTGGTAACATGTAGTACAAAGCCCAGTCAAAACCCACGGGACAACGGCACGAAGAGTTCATGTAGGTGTCTTTTAAGTGACCATCTTGTGCCACGTTAATACGTTCCATACCAATCTACCCCGTTATCCCCGTGTGATGTATTATATAGAATATTTACAAGTCTTGCCGAAACCATGGATACAATTTGTTCAAGTAGTCAGGTTCAAGATGTAATCATGTATTCAAGTAGTCATTTCAAGTTATAACCATGGTTTGGTCAAGTCAAGTCAAGTATTCAGGTTTGATATTGAATTCAAGTATTCAGGTTCAAGTTCAAGTATTCATGTTAAACTTTGGATTCATGTTTGAATTAGACTCTGATGGTGAGTTTGGATTCAGGTTTGAGTTAGACTCGGACTGATTCAGACACTTATAACTGATTTGAATCTTGAACTGGGTTCGGAAGTTATCGGTAACTGTTGCACATGGATGGCATGATTTGTGTCTTTTTCCAAGACAATTACCATTGATAACTCCATTATGTTGTCTTCCTTAAATAGGCAAGTACTCACTTTCTCCGACTCCCTGAGACTCAAGAGAATTGATCCCGCTTAAACCTATATTTACTAAAATCCTTAAATATTGTTTTATATAACTCGAGGGGATTTTATGAAAAAAATATTTTTAATAAAATTAAAAATAAACCTCGAGATGTTCTTCGTATTATTTAGGGTTTTCATGGATGTGAATTTTTAGGATTTGAGGTGTTTTAGTGATAATTACATAACTTGGAAAGTTCATGGTATTTTATTGTAAAACTTGTCTTTTGTTAGTATCTTGATGGTATTTTGGTGAAACTTGTAATTCTTTCATTTAAAAAAATGTAAGTTTATTATATTTTGAAAATATATGGATTTGTAATTTTTATATAATTATTAAAATTTAAAATTTTATTTAAGTAGAAAAATGCGTTTTTCTTAAGAACCGTATTTAAAACCTTTCGAGACCGAATGCTCCGTGAGGAGGTCTGCTTCTCCCTCTACTAGCCCAAGGATATGCGATAATCCGCATCATCCAATAGTGGGTCCCCTAAAAAGGGTTGTAGAGGCATAATCCCAAAGGGATTTAAAACACCGTATAAAAGAAATCCGGTTTTTATAGTAAATTGTATTTTGATGTAATATTTTATTCGTAATAAAAATTCACACAAAAGAGGTATCGTGGTATGGAACCATGTGTATATGTGAGGGGTAGGTCATTACCCCGTGAAGTTTTCCAGAGGTAAAGTATTAATAAAATACTAAAAGATGTGATGTTTGAAGTTCATGAAAAACTTAAGATAAAGTTATTTTACATGAGAATTTTATTGAAATTTTGATTCTAAATATTAGGGTTTAAGGTTACAAGTATAGTGTAAAAGATTGGTTGATCAAAGAATGAAGATAAGAAGTTTTTTAGGGTTTAGAAAAAGGATATCGGTATTAACTCCACTTACCAACATGACTTTTGAAATAAATTTTTAAAGAAGAGAAGTGAAGATTAGAAGGGAATTACTACTTAATTAGCTTAAAAAAAGATAGAAGAGGGAGGGTTGAACTTCGTGGTGCCGCGGGAACGCCGGAATAGCTTCAATTCTTCACCGGAAGTTGACCGCTTGCTAACTCCACTTGTACTTAGAAAATTTTTGAGAGTTTTGGCTAGAAATTTCAAAATGATGCTGAGCCAAAGTGTGGGATGATATTTATAGTGTAGAATTAGGGTTTTGGAATTAAAAATATGGATTAAAAAGTATTAAAATTTCTTTTAATGGTGAAATGAAAGGTCTATGTTTGATTGTAGGAAAATCAAACAGTGCAAGGGTTTCAGTATGTGAAGGGGTTAGTGCAGAGCCCGGGCCTCATTGGGAAAAATCAGACCGTCGGTACCGGCCTAGGGGAGCATCTCGCCGGTCATTCTAGGACTAAGGGGCTCTGGATTTTGGCCACGTGTACTATATAGTGTTTAAACCCTTTTGCACATATTTGATTTTTCTGATTTTTCATTTTTATGTGTATTGCACGTGTAAACTTTTAGGCTTCCAAAAACTTAAAAAGAAAAATCAGAAAAAAAACAATGTGTTTGATGGGATTCAAACACTAGGGCTACGACACAGCAGTGCAAGAGTTTTACCAGTGAGTTACAAGTGGCTTCTTGCTGTTTTTTAACAAAATTAACTTATAACCCAATCTCAGACTGTATAACTCATTTCTGTATATTCAACTGGAAAATTCCGTACAGTAAATTCAAAGTCGTTACATTCTACCCTCCTTATAAAAATTTCGTCATCGAAATTTATATTTACATAATGACTAATTTACAAATAAATAAGGGTATCTTGCATGCATGTCTTCTTCTCGTTCCCATGTTGATTCTCCTGGCGAATATTTTCTCCACATCACTCGGACCAAGTTTACTTCCTTGTTCCGCAGTATTTTCACCTTTCGGTTCAGGATCTCAATAAGTTGTTGCTCGCAAGTCAGGTCAGTCTAGACTGTGAGCTCTGAGTGATCAAGGATGTGGCTGGGGTGGCTCATATATCTTCGTAGTTGGGATATGTGGAACACGTTGTGCATTCCTTCCAATGAGGGTGGAAGTGCTAAACGGTATGTCATTTCTCCAACACGTTCGAGTATGTCGAATGATCATATATATCTCGGACTTAGCTTACCCCTCTTGCCAAAACGGATCACTCCTCGGTTTAGAGAAATCTTCAGAAAAACATGGTCTCCATATTGGAACTCCATATGTCGGCGCTTTGCATCTGCCCAATATTTCTGTCGGTCTTAGGCTATGCGCATTCTTTCCCTGATCGTGCGAACTACGTCCACAGTTGTCACGATCATCTCTGGTCCAAGGAGTTCACGATCTCCAACGTCGACCCAACTTAGTGGTGAACGACACTTCCTTCCGTGAGTGCTGCAAATGGTGTCATTCCAATGCTTGCCTGATAGCTGTTGTTGTATGAAAACTCCACAAGGTGTTGGTGATCTTCCCACGAACCTCTGAAGTCTAACATACAAGCTCTTAGCATGTCCTCCAGAATCTGAATTGTTCTCTCGGACTATCCGTCCGTTTGTGGATGGTAAGCCATGCTGAAGTTCAGACTCGTTCCCAGGTTAGCTTGCAGACTCTGCCAAAACTGTGATCGGAGTCTTGTATCACTATCGAAGACGATGCAAACTGGTACTCCATGTAATCTCACAATCTCCTGCATGAGTTTCATGGGTACCAAAAAAATACATCTTGAGGTTAAATCTTACTTCAGATTCATGCTTACCTCTATGTACTTCTTTGCTAACATCTCGGTAGATTGGCCAACTCCAAAGGGAATAAAGTGAGCCGTCTTAGTGAATCGATCCATAATAACCCATACTGTGTCATTACCCTTCGTGCTGCGAGGAAGAGCAGTCATGAAGTCCATGGTAATGTGCTGTCATTTCCATTCTGGGATTGGTAACGGCTGAAGTAGACCAGCGGTTCTGTGATGTTCAGTCTTTACTTGCTGACACACCAAAAACTTGGCTACGCTTCTGGCTACTTCTCGCTTCATTACATGCCACCAGTAGTGTTGCCGTAGATCCTTGTATATTTTTGTACCACCGGGGTGTACAGAATAAGGAGAGTTGTGAGCTTTTTTCATCAACTCTTCTCGAACTGAGCCGTGTGGCACACACAATTGATTTCCATATCTCAAAAATCCATCTTCATGGATGATGAAGTCAGTTCGAAATCCACTTTCTACTTGTTCTCGGATCTTTTGTAGCTTGTTATCATTTGCTTAAGTTGCTTTGATTTGATTGAAAAGAGTAGACTGGACTTGTAAGTTCATCAAATATGAAGCGTTACTTGGCATAACTACTTCGATTGCCAATCCGTGCAATTCCTGCTGTAGCTTCCACTGAACGGTGAGATTCATTTCTAATGGCTGGCGGCTAAGTGCATCAGGGACTACATTCACCTTCCTAAGATGATATTGTAGGTTGATGTCGAAATCCGCCATGGGTTCTAGCCATCTTCTCTGCCGCATGTTTAATTCCTTTTGAGTAAATACATACTTCAGACTCTCGTGGTCAGTGTATATATCCACTCTTTCTCCCAGAAGATAGTGGCGCCAAATCTTAAGTGTAAAGATAACGGCTGCCAACTCCAAATTATGTGTTGGATAGTTGCGCTCATATACTTTCAGCTGTCTCAATGCGAAAGCCATAACTTTTTCATGCTGATGTAGAACAAATCCTAATCCCTTACCGGTCGTATCACAATGTACGACGAATCCTCCAGATTGATCCGGTATTACAAGGATATAAGCTAAAGTTAACCTTGACTTGAGTTCTACAAAAGCGTTTTCACATGTTTCTGACCACACGAATGCTTCATCTTTACGTGTGAGCTTGGTCAGGGGTGCTGCAATCTTCAAAAATCCTTCAATGAATTTTCGGTAGTATCCTGCTAATCCCAAGAAACTTCGTATATCCTTCATCGTCTTTGGTATCGGCCATTCGCTGACAGCTGACACCTTAGCTGGATCTACTGAGATTTCTTCGTCTGAAATGATATGTCCAAGAAATCCGACTTAATCTAGCCAAAATTCATACTTGCTGTACTTGGCATAGAGCTGATGCTGTCGCAATGTCTCCAGGACAATCCGTAAATGCTCGGCGTGTTCTTTCCGATCCAGGATGTCGTCGATGAAGATGACAATGAACATGTCTAACTACTCTCGGAAAACTTGGTTCATCAGATTCATGAATATAGCAGGTGCATTGGTCACTCCAAAAGGCATTACGAGATATTCACAATGACCATATTGATTCCAAAACGTTGTCTTCGGAATGTCGGACTCTTTGACCTTCACCTGATGATAACTCGAACGAAGATCTAGCTTCGAAAATACACAAGACCCGCTTAAACTGATCGAAAAGATCATCGATGCGAGGTAGTGGATACTTGCTCTTGATCGTCACTTCGTTCAGAGCTCGGTAATCCACACACATCATGTTTGAACCTTCTTTCTTCTTCACGAGCAAAACTGGAGATCCCCAACTTGAAGTACTGGGATGAATCCAACCTTTCTTTAGGAGTTCGTCCAACTGAGTACGGATCTCCTTCAATCCTTCTAGACTTAACCGGTACAGAGCTTTGATTACCGGTTGCACACTAAGTAGTAAATCAATGCTGAATTCAAGAGCTCGATCGGGAGGCAAACATGTTATATCTCAAGGAACACATCCTTGAACTCTCGAACTACCTCTGGCTTTTCTTCTTCCGCTGGTAGGGTAAACACCTCTGCATTCTTTGGTTTAGCATGGAAGATTTCTGGCTCCAACGTTCTGTCTCCACTCTTGAAGTAGAAGACTGGGTGATCTGGTATCTCAAATACTACTCTACTTTGACGGCAGTCAATCGTAGCATAGAAAACTCCCAGCCAGTCCATTCCCAATACAACATCGAAATTTGGGATGTCCAGTACTTTAAAATTCGCGTAGAATTCTCATCTGCAAACTACAACTAGACACTGATCAAATCCCATAGTTTCCTTCAATAATCTATTCCCGGAACTGACATTCCAGCTTGAAATGAGTGGCTTCACGGGAATCACATGCATTCTCACGAATCGTTGGGAGATAAAGCAGTGTGATGATCTAGTGTCGAAAAGTGCTAAAGCAAGTAGGGAGGCTACTAGTATAGTACCTAAGTTGTTTGAGGTTGGTTTTAGATACAGGAGAAATATAGTGATATACAATAATTGAAAAGATAAAAGAATTGGGAATTACCAGTGATTACTTAGCCAGTGGCTTCGGCTTCCTCAACTGTCATTATGAAAGTCTGACGTCGGGGTACATTCCTCCTTGCTGGAGGCACATTTCTCTGTCCTTGGGGCATGTTTCTCTTTCCTTGAGGCACGTTTATCTATGCCTGGTGGAATTGACGAAGAGGCTCTACAGAAGGTCCATATGGAAGTGGAGCAGGGAGAGCTAGACGAGGTGCAGGAGCCTGAATAGCTGGCCGCTGTGGGATTGTGATTGCGGGTCTAGGTGCTAGAGCTGGATTGGGTCGATATGGACATGCTCATATGGCGTGAGTGGATGCGCCATAAACCAAACACGGGCTATTTGCACGCCTGCAGTTTTTCGCCAGGTGTCCATTCCTCTTGCAGTAGAAGCAAAAGTCTAAACTGGGCTGGTTAAATGACCATCCCGGTCTCCTGGGTGCAAAAATTGGCCTGGAAGAAGCTCCTCCTATCATCTGTAGGGCAGGGCATTTCACACCAGCAGTCTGAGGTCTGTCCTTCTACTTCACAACTGCCTCATAGCGTCAGGCAGCCCTCAGAGCAAGATCATGGGTTAGGAAATCCTCTGTAGCGAGTGCAGCTTGGATTTCCGGGTCCAACCCTTGCTGAAATCGTCGTACCCGGATCTCAGCAATTGGGATGAGGTGTGCTGCGAACCTGTTACGGTCTTGTGTTAGCAGTGTAATAAGTGATATTAGGAATTGGAATTTGAATTTGAGACAATATCTTACCTGCTAAGCATGGTAAACTCAGTATTGTATTCATCCACGGACTTGCTCTATATCGAGCCTTGTTGGATGAACTGTTGTTCCACGTCAAAACGGGCAGTCTCAGGAAAATACTTCGCATCGAACATATCGCGAAACGTCTTCCATTCAATCAGTTGGGCGAGACGGTTTCCTTCAGCCTTCCGCCAGAGTCTAGCGTTGTCTGTTAGTTGCAGCTTCGCAACCCTCACCTAAGTAATCTCTGGCACTTGTGCTGCTGCCAGGTCATCTTCTATTGACTGAGCCCATTCTTCTGCCTCCAGTGGTCTCTCTTTTCCTGAGAAATGTTTCGGGTGCAGTGCCTGGAATTGCTTGACTCCGAGCACCTGAGCTTTTGAGCGGTGAATGAGGATAGCAGTCTCCTGCTGCTGATCCTCCAAGAGACTCTTGATTGCCTCAAGCAGTACCATTTACTCGTTGATAGGAGCTGCAATGGTAGGTGGTGGTGGTAGAGTAGGCGGTGTAGTGTTGTCATTAACGTTCGTGCTTATGTTGTTCGGTGAATCCATGACCTTGATAGAAAAAGAAAGGTTAGGATACATTCAAAGAATTTGAAATGTAAGGAATGTATAGTTGCTGATTCTTATAATTCTTGTAATATATATTGCTTAGGACTTCATGCAGAACTGGCCTGCATGGGCCGCCAACAAAATCCGTCATGCTCTGCTTACCAATAAACAGAAACGATGACGTGGCGGGCCGCAACGTATTTACTGAGAAATAAATACGTTAAGCGTAATTAAGCAATATATATAAAATGCACAAGAATGACAAGAGATATAAAATAAACATCAGCTTTTATTAACATTAGTCTTTACAATACAACTGCTTTGAAAAAAGATACAATGATATAAAGCAATACCTAAACAGTGGTATACAAACTGAAAGTAAGAACTAGAGAGCTAGAAGTCCGGCTGGGCAGAGAACTGGTCCAAGTCCTCCTGGCTAGGCTCGATCTCCTGAGAGTCCGATCCTCCCGACGAACAATCCAAAGAATGAAAAGACAGGAATGTCGTCAGCGAACAAGCGCTCGGTAAGTCCTAAAAGAAGGAATGGAATAGAACAAGTAATGTGAATGAAACTGGTAAGTTGTACAGGTAAATGCTTGTTATTCAAACTTAGTTGTTTGTAGCTTGGTACAGAAGGTATTTATGTATATGAGAGGAGTCCATCTTACCCCGTGGACTATGGTAACATGTAGTACAAGGCTCTGTCAAAGCCCATGGGACAACGGCACGAGAGTTCATGTAGGTGTTTTTTAAATGAACATCTCGTGTCACGTTAATACGTTCCGTACCAATCTACCCCGTTATCCCCGTATGATGTATTGTATAGAGTATTTACAAGTCTTGCCGAAAACATGGATACAATTTGTTCAAGTAGTCAGGTTCAAGATATAATCATGTATTCAAGTAGTCATGTCAAGTTATAACCATGGTTCGGTCAAGTCAAGTCAAGTATTCAGGTTTGATATTGAATTCAAGTATTCAGGTTCAAGTTCAAGTATTCATGTTAGACTTTGGATTAATGTTTGAATTGGACTCTGATATTGAGTTTGGATTCAGATTTGAATTAGACTCAGACTGAGTCAGACACTTATAACTGATTTGTATCTTGAATTAGATTCGGGAGTCATCGGTAACTGCTACACATGGATGGCATGATTTGTGTTTTTTTCCAAGACAATTACCATTAATAACTCTGTTATGTTGTCTACCTTAAATAGGCAAGCACTCGGTTTCTCCGGCTCCTTGGGGCTCAAGAGAATTGATCCCGCTTAAAACTATATTTACTAAAGTCCTTAAATATTGTTTTATATAATTCGAGGGGGTTTTGTGAGAAAAATATTTTTAATAAAATTAAAATTAAACCTCGAGAAGTTATTTATATTATTTAGGGTTTTCATGAATGTGAATTTTAAGAATTTGAGGTACTTTAGTGATAATTACATAGCTTGGAAAGTTCATGATATTTTATTTTAAAACTTGTCTTTTGTTGGTATCTTGATGGTATTTTGGTGAAACTTGTAATTCTTTCATTTAAAAAATGTAAGTTTATTATATTTTGAAAATATATGGATTTGTAATTTTTATATAATTACTAAAAATTAAATTTTTATTTAAGTAAAAAAATGTGTTTTTCTTAAAAACCGTATTTAAAACCTTTCGAGACCGAATGCTCCGTGAGAAGATCTGCATCTCGCTTTACTAGCCCAAGGATATGCGATAATTCGCACCATCCAATAGCGGGTCACTTAAAAAGGGTTGTAAAGGCATAATCGCAAAGGGATTTAAAACACCGTTTAAAAGAAATCTGATTTTTATAGTAAATTGTATTTTAATATAATATTTTATTCGTAACAAAATTTCACACAAAAGAGCTATCGTGATATGGAACCATGTGTGTATGTGAAGGGTAGGTCGTTATCCCGTAAAGTTTTCTAAAGGTAAAGTATTAACAAAATACTAAAAGAGGTGATGTTTGAAGCTCATGAAAAACTTAAGTTAAAGTTATTTTACATGAGAATTTTAATGAAATTTTGATTCTAAATATTAGGATTTAAGGTTATAACTATAGTGTAAGATTGGTTGATGAAAGAATGAAGATAAGAAGTTTTCTAGAGTTTAGAAAAATGATATCGGTATTAACTCCACTTACCGATATGAGTTTTGAAATAAATTTTTAAAGAAGAGAAGTGAAGATTAGAAGGGACTTACTAGTTGATTAGCTTAAAGAAAGGTAGAAGAGGGAGGGTTGAATTTTATGGCGTCGCTGGAGCGCTAGAATAGGTTCGATTCTTCGCCGGAAGTTGACCACTTGCTAACTCCACCTGTACTTAGAAATTTTTTGAAAGTTTTGGCTAGAAATTTTTTGAAAGTTTATGCCCTAGAAGGCCATTACTGTATCATACTAGCTTGTATATTACTTAATGGAAGCTTGGGATATTCACATGTATATAACAGTCTTGCTAAACATGGTAGTATGCTACTTGGTTTTTCTATCTTAATATGTGAGTGTACGTATTGATAGAGCTCTTAGGATCTTGCTTGTCTACCAGCGTTGTGATGGCAGTCACACTAGTGGGGGCTGGGTAGTCTACAAGCACATCCTTATTCAGGTCCCTGGTCGTTGGATTATCGAGACAGAGCATCGATACTCCGGAGTAGACTAGTGTGTACGCTTCTCATCCCAGTTGGGGAGATGGTCTGTCCCACAGCCGTCAGTACGTCGTACTGGAGATAGTATACAGGTGCTCGTTAGGTTACGGGTACACCGGACAGGACTCACAGGGAACTGTTGGTTGGTTTGATACCAGTCGTCAGTGAACAGTTCCCAGGTGACATGAGTACAGCGTAGTCCGCAGACTTGATACTGCTACTTCGCCTCGAGTGTGTCCCACTGTTCTTAGATTGCTACCCTACCACGGCTCAAAGGAGTCGTGCAAACAGGTAGCAGTTGGGTGCAGTCCCGAGCATTTGGAGGCAGTGGCGGTTAGACAGGATTCGTCCCTCCCGGTATTGGGAGTAGATATCGTGCTGTGTCAGAGAGCCATTACGCAAAGTCCCTGGCCAGGGCAAGCGAGATTTGCTGGTAGGTTCCAGTAGTTTCTCAGGGCGTAATGGGCTTCACTCCGACACGACTTATACCGCTATTAGGGGACTGACGCTTGCCGCCCCCCTAGGCCCGATATGCGATAGTCTTGGACGAACGGACCGGACTGTATGGAGATTGTCACATCAGACTCAGTAGGAGTTCGGATGGGTTTACTCATCGGCCTTCTTATCGACAACTACCTGGGGACCGTTACGTACAGCTAGTGCCGCTTGCGGTCTGTGGTTAAACCCACTGCCAGCGTAGTAGTCGAGTCTCTAGAGTCCCACACAGAGAGTTTCCTACTCCAGGCGAAACGATATAGAGGTTGCATGGTTTTGCGACAAAGGGTTCGGACGCATACGTGCGTTTACGCGCGTACGACTTTCGGACAGTTTTTACCAGTCGGCTTTGGTTTAAGCCAGTTACTGGTATCCGGTTATTGGATTTTTACAGTCTAAAGTTTTTCCGTATTTTTGCGGATTGGAGGGGCGTTCTCGTAATTGTACGAGAAGCTTCTAGAAGATGTGACTAAGGAGGTTTCTTTTGGATAAGAAAGTGAGTCATGGTGGTGATTCATTCATTTCATTAATGCACATTTATTGCTTAATGACTCATGCTAATGAATCACCACTAGATATTTTATGAAGCATGCTTATTCATTTTCTTTATTCATTATTCTTAAATAAGAATGCTTCATAATATTATGATACACTCTCTCTCTTCTCTCATTATCTTATCTCATATTCTCTCTCCTCAAGCTCTCATCTTCAAGATACTAATCCTTAATCCTCATGTGTTGAGATCAAAGGTTTAGTTAGACTTAAGCATCCATTACCTTTACTCTATATCATCCTTTCATCTTTGATTAGCAATCAAAGTTGATTAGTTACCTCAAGTTAGAGGTTTAGCTTGGTGTTTTGCTCTCGGGTGGATCGTCTACTACCTAGAGAAGGTCGAGGAGAACAAAGGAGGACACAAAGACGAAGGACCGGTTTCGATAGGTATAATCCCTAAGCATAGTAGTTTAGAATAACTATATGTTTGGTTAGTTATCGTTTAGCTTCGATTCAAGCGGTTAGTCGATGTTCGTTGTTTAAACTTGATCGTTTTTGAAAATTCCGCCTCCCCATAAGTACTGGGGTGTACTACATCGACTTACAGTGGTATCAGAGCCTCGCTAAACAATAAATAACTTGATTGCAAATTTGTACGAATTTCGAACGGAAAAACGAAGCCGGAAAACCCTAAAAAATGTAAGTTTCTGTCGAATTTAAAACGATGTCAGAAAATTTTTCAGGTGAGTTCAGAGAGCTTGACATGACACCAGTAGAACACCCAAGAAAAACAGTCGTCTGAATCGACCATCTCGCCGCGGAACCGCGGCCTCAGCCACTGAGTTGCCGCGCTTCCGCCGCCGAGTTGGCGAGTCAGCGGCCGATTTTTCTTCTGTTGCTTCTCTGTGATATTTGGGGTTTTCTGGAATATTTAATTATTGCTCAGGTTACTGTTTAACAGAGCAGATTTTGGAGCAATATTGATGTTGTTTATTCGATCGAATTGTACGGTATTTGCGTAATGGATTATATCTGTGATTGTTTAATGTGTTCGTAAACCTCCCCCAACTGCTAGTATGTCGGTTGGCAGGGGGTTGCACATTTCTGAAATGGTTATATCTGTTTGTGCATATAAACTGTATTGGACTGTTGTGGTGTATAGCCGGGGTTAGCAATGGGTTATTGATTAATTCATTTGTTGTAAATGTAATTTGTTGTAATATTATTTTCGCGGGGCACTTCCAGGTTGCGGTTGTAGCCACCGTTGTATTATTTCATTTTACTGTTTTTGCTCCTAGGACTGACCCAAGGTGGGGTACACAGACTGCCGGGTGGGTAGTTTGCCGTACCCGTAGGGGTCGAGGGTGGGGTAACGGCTATTCATCACAACTGTGTAATCTGTCTTTTCTTGCAGGCTCAAAAGAAATACAGATTGCTTGCAAATCCAATATTGTTTATCTGTGTTCTGGAATGTATATCATTGCGTCAGACGAATGTAAAATATCTATATATATTGTAGCTATTTAGACGTCACTTATGTTTTACACCCGCGCTAGCCCAGCCCCCGCTCTGTCGTTAGTTAAGTAACCTAACGGGTGATGACGGGACCCCGTGGCGAATGCGGATGGCATAAGAGGACGTTGTATTTTCGTTGTTTTCTGCAATGATAGGTTAATGATGGGACGCATTATCTATAATGCAAAGTAAAACAAACCAAAGTTTAAATCGTTGGAACAATTTAAAAGAAACCACTCGGTTATTTTTAAAACAGATATTTTTAAATGCGGAGACTTAACCACTCCTTTTAAAAGCTATCAGGTTCCTTCGGTTATATCAAGTTCACTACGTTCACGGTTTCGCCAAAACCATTCGTAGCCCTCCGTCATTTCATCTGGGTATTCAGTAGTATTCAAGCTATGTATTTTGACCTAACGCCAAGGCATAGTGTTTGGTAGCTGCTGGATATTCATTTGTTGCATAGATAGATGAGTTAGTTTGGGACAGTCGTATTATCATTTTGGCCGAACGTCAAGGATATATACGGATGGGTTCAAATTGACAAGATAATGATGGGTAGAACTTGACATGTGACTTATGACATTTTGACCTAACGCCAAGGTCATAAGAGCATGGGGCAAAAACTTATATCGGGAATTTCTAAAGAAACTGAAATTTGCAAAGAGATGCATACCATTTGGAGTTTGATGAATGTTGGTAGGATTCCTTCAACATTATCATACGATGATATTTGGATCCCGATCCTACTGTGAGTATATGCTACTTATCAGGATATTCGTCACTTAACGATCAATGCTATAAACCTAGTAGGTGTCCAGAAAAGTGTCAGCGGGGTTACGCCCCCAGAGAAAAGAGGTTATTTAATTAAGGAACTTCGTGAAAGCGTTGGAAAACCTCCCTCGAAGTATCGACACCAGCCTGGCTGAACGGTTAAGCAAGTATTGTACGGTGAGAATAGTCTTGGCTAATTCTTCTTTTATGGTTTGAGGAAGGATTCGAGAAACAGTGAGAGCCATCCAGTTTAGATAAACTAAAAACCACTCTAAACTTGCAAGAGCATCATGCTAAAGAGTTTTCTTCTCTCTCTCCTAATTGCAGCGACCCTGAAAATGACTGGACTTAAGTTAATTTTAGAGAAAAATATACTGACGGGGCCAAACTATAAAGATTGGCTGCGGAATGTCAAGATGGCCTTGACCTACGACAAATTGGGGTACATCCTCACCGCTACGGCACCTGCTGTCCCTGGTCCCAAATCCAGTGATGCGGATAAGGAAATCCGCAAAACCTGGGATTTAGATTGCGCGAGAGCCAAGTGCATCGTGCTTACCTCGATGAACAATGAACATCAGAGGAGGCACGAGGATATGTCCTTAGATGACATATTTCTCCATACAAAGGAACTTTATGGAGAGCAATCTCGTATAGCAAGATACGAGACCTCAAAGAATCGAGCGAGGTTGGCTGTCGGGTCATCGGTAGGTGAACATGTCCTACAGATGATTGGCTATATAGAAGAGCTCGCAGACCTTGGGACAACTTTGGATAATGAGCTCTATACAGACCTTGTTCTCCAGTCCCTTCCTCCCACCTACGCCCAGTTTATCCTCAACTTCAATCTTCAAGGAAAAGAAGTTGAACTTGCGGAACTCCTGAACATGTTAAGGAGTGCGGAGGGCACCTTGCAGAAGGCAAGGGAAACACCCGCTATGTTTGTTGGCGGTTCATCTTCTTCCGGGTCCAAGGCTAGGGCCAAAGGAAGGAAGAAGAAGGCCGCACCCAGACCTAGAGGAGGTGTTAGTAAGGTGGGAGGGAAGGGAAAGCAAAAGAAAGCAGTACCGATAGTTGGCCAGGATGAGTGCTTCCATTGTCACAGGAAAGGGCACTGGAAGAAGGATTGCAAGGCGTGGAACGCCAAGAACCAGGAACCGAAGCAAGCTGTGGCTTCGACTTCAGGTGTGTTTGTAATTGAGAATTGTCTGTCGATCAACTCTACTTCCTGGGTATTGGATACCGGATCAGGATCTCATATTTGCAATTCATTGCAGGCACTGAGAAACCGTAGAGTGCTGAAGGAAGGTGATATGACCCTAAAGGTTGCTAACGGAGCTAGCGTGGGAGCTGCGTCCGTCGGGGACTATCACCTAGGATTGACGAGTGGACACATTTTGGTTTTAAATAACTGTTATTTTGTACCCAGCTTAACGTGTAATATCATATCAGTTTCCTTGTTATCAAATAAAGGTTATGATTTCACGTTTGTAAGAGATGTTGTCAACATCCACCTTAATCATGGTTTGATTGGGTCCGGTACATTAAATAACGGCATATATGTTTTAAACCAACTCCAAATTTTCAATGTCCAGAACACACTAAAAAGAAAGTCTCCAGATTTTAATAAAGCTTTCTTATGGCATTGTAGACTGGGTCACATCAATGAGAGAAGGTTGACTAAGTTGCATAGAGAAGGATATTTGGACACGTTCGAATATCAAACTTATGACACTTGTCAATCTTGTCTCAAAGGAAAGATGACAAAAACTCCATTCACTGGACAAGGAGTAAGAGCGAGCGAGCTCTTAGGACTCATACACAGTGATGTATGCGGTCCAATGTCTACACATGCGAGAGGTGGTTTTTCCTATTTCATTACTTTCACGGATGATTACTCAAGATACGGATTCATTTATCTGATGAAACATAAATCCGAGGCTTTTGAGAAATTCCAAGAGTATAAGAATGAAGTAGAAAACCAAACCGGCAAAAGTATAAAGACACTTAGATCTGATCGAGGTGGAGAATACTTGAGTGCCGAGTTCCTAGGTTACCTAAAAGAGAAAGGAATTCTCTCTCAGCTTACTCCTCCGTACACTCCACAGCATAATGGTGTATCGGAGAGACGGAATCGAACCCTATTGGATATGGTACGATCCATGATGAGTAATGCTGAGTTACCGCGATCTTTCTGGGGACATGCGCTAGAATCAGCGGCATATCTTTTGAACATGGTACCTACCAAGACTGTGCCTACCACTCCATATCAGATGTGGAGTGGGAAGAAACCCCATCTACAGTATATAAAGATTTGGGGATGTCCGGCTTTTGTTAAAAAGCAGCATGTGGACAAGCTCGAGGCACGATCAGTAAAGTGTTTGTTTGTGGGATATCCAAAGCACTCCAGGGGATATCTATTCTATTACGCAGAGGAACAAAAGGTATTTGTTTCTCGTAATGCCCATTTTCTAGAACATCAGTTTTTAGAAAAGGAATCAAGTGGGAGCGAAATAGAACTGGAAGAAATTCCAGAACCACAAACTGCTACTGAAAGTTTGGTAGAACCAGAGGTTCAAGAAGAACAGAACATTCCCGCACCCCTCCGCAGGAGTAGTAGGCCGTCTCGTCCGCCTGAGAGATACTACGGTTTTCTCATAGACGGGGATAGAGAGGATTGCATCATAAATGATGATGAACCTACTGACTTCCAGCAGGCCATCCAGAGCGGCGACTCGGTACGATGGCTAGATGCAATGCGGACCGAGATGGAGTCCATGTACACCAACAAAGTATGGACTTTGGACTTTGCTCCAGATGGGGTAAAACCCATAGGATGCAAATGGATCTTCAAGAAAAAGATTGGTGTAGATGGACAGGTAGAAACCTATAAGGCTAGACTTGTTGCAAAGGGTTTTCGTCAAAGACCTGGTTTGGACTATGACGAAACTTTTTCTCCAGTGGCTATGCTCAAATCCATTCGGGTCCTTCTTGCTATTGCTGCCTTCCATGATTATGAAATCTGGCAGATGGACGTAAAGACGGCTTTTCTGAATGGAAATTTAGAAGAGAGCGTCTATATGGATCAGCCAGAGGGTTTCAATCAGAGTGGGAGCAGCGGGAAAGTATGCAAGCTGCTTAAGTCTATTTATGGACTAAAGCAGGCATCGCGGAGTTGGAACATCTGTTTTGATGAAACAGTCAAAGAATATGACTTTATCAAAAATCCAGATGAACCGTGCATATATAGTAAAGTTGTGGCCAGAAGTGTCGTATTCCTCGTCTTGTACGTGGATGACATTCTATTGATAGGAAATGACATTCCTATGCTACAATCTGTCAAAGGATTCTTGTCACACAGGTTCTCCATGAAAGACCTGGGTGATGCCTCTTACATTCTGGGGATCCGGATCTATCGTGATAGATCCAAGAGGATGTTGGGACTTTCGCAGTCCAGGTATATCGACACTGTACTGAAAAGATTCAGTATGGAAGATTCTAAGCGCGGTAATCTACCGGCTTGTCACGGAATCACCCTCTCCAAAGAGATGTCTCCCAAGACTGATTTGGAAAGGGAACGCATGTCTATTATACCCTACGCTTCTGCGGTAGGCTCTATAATGTATGCGATGTTGTGTACCAGACCAGATGTAGCTTACGCACTGAGCGTGGTAAGCCGGTATCAGTCAGACCCAGGGGAGAAACACTGGATAGCAGTAAAGAACATTCTCAAGTACCTGAGGAGGACTAAGGAGATGTTCTTGGTTTACGGCGGAAAAGACCTCAGGTTGGAGGCCTTTGCTGATTCCGGCTTCCAGAGTGATAAGGACGATTCCAAGTCCATGTCGGGTTATGTCTTTACCCTCAATGGAGGGGCGGTGTGCTGGAAGAGCTCCAAGCAGGACACCGTTGCTGACTCGACGATGGAAGCGGAGTATATAGCTGCTTGCGATGCCGCAAAAGAAGCAGTCTGGATGAAGAAGTTCCTGACAGAACTTCAGGTGGTTCCTACCATAGTTGATCCAATACCTCTGTATTGCGACAACAACGGAGCTATAGCTTTAGCGAAGGAACCAAGGTCCCATCAGAAGTCCAGACACATCTTGAGGCGGTATCACCTGATCAGGGAGATCATTGATCGTCAGGAGATCGAGGTTCGGAGAGTTGCTTCAGAAGAGAACATTGCTGATCCATTCACGAAGGCCCTTCCTCAGATTCAGTTCGAGAGGCTGCTCGAGATCATTGGTCTACGATATGCCAGTACATGGCCCTAGTGCAAGTGGGAGATTGTTAGTGTTTATGCCCTAGAAGGCCATTACTGTATCATACTAGCTTGTATATTACTTAATGGAAGCTTGGGATATTCACATGTATATAACAGTCTTGCTAAACATAGTAGTATGCTACTTGGTTTTTCTATCTTAATATGTGAGTGTACGTATTGATAGAGCTCTTAGGATCTTGCTTGTCTACCAGCGTTGTGATGGCAGTCACACTAGTGGGGGCTGGGTAGTCTACAAGCACATCCTTATTCAGGTCCCTGGTCGTTGGATTATCGAGACAGAGCATCGATACTCCGGAGTAGACTAGTGTGTACGCTTCTCATCCCAGTTGGGGAGATGGTCTGTCCCACAGCCGTCAGTACGTCGTACTGGAGATAGTATACAGGTGCTCGTTAGGTTACGGGTACACCGGACAGGACTCACAGGGAACTGTTGGTTGGTTTGATACCAGTCGTCAGTGAACAGTTCCTAGGTGACATGAGTACAGCGTAGTCCGCAGACTTGATACTGCTACTTCGCCTCGAGTGTGTCCCACTGTTCTTAGATTGCTACCCTACCACGGCTCAAAGGAGTCGTGCAAACAGGTAGCAGTTGGGTGCAGTCCCGAGCATTTGGAGGCAGTGGCGGTTAGACGGGATTCGTCCCTCCCGGTATTGGGAGTAGATATCGTGCTGTGTCAGAGAGCCATTACGCAAAGTCCCTGGCCAGGGCAAGCGAGATTTGCTGGTAGGTTCCAGTAGTTTCTCAGGGCGTAATGGGCTTCACTCCGACACGACTTATACCGCTATTAGGGGACTGACGCTTGCCGCCCCCCTAGGCCCGATATGCGATAGTCTTGGACGAACGGACCGGACTGTATGGAGATTGTCACATCAGACTCAGTAGGAGTTCGGATGGGTTTACTCATCGGCCTTCTTATCGACAACTACCTGGGGACCGTTACGTACAGCTAGTGCCGCTTGCGGTCTGTGGTTAAACCCACTGCCAGCGTAGTAGTCGAGTCTCTAGAGTCCCACACAGAGAGTTTCCTACTCCAGGCGAAACGATATAGAGGTTGCATGGTTTTGCGACAAAGGGTTCGGACGCATACGTGCGTTTACGCGCGTACGACTTTCGGACAGTTTTTACCAGTCGGCTTTGGTTTAAGCCAGTTACTGGTATCCGGTTATTGGATTTTTACAGTCTAAAGTTTTTCCGTATTTTTGCGGATTGGAGGGGCGTTCTCGTAATTGTACGAGAAGCTTCTAGAAGATGTGACTAAGGAGGTTTCTTTTGGATAAGAAAGTGAATCATGGTGGTGATTCATTCATTTCATTAATGCACATTTATTGCTTAATGACTCATGCTAATGAATCACCACTAGATATTTTATGAAGCATGCTTATTCATTTCCTTTATTCATTATTCTTAAATAAGAATGCTTCATAATATTATGATACACTCTCTCTCTTCTCTCATTATCTTATCTCATATTCTCTCTCCTCAAGCTCTCATCTTCAAGATACTAATCCTTAATCCTCATGTGTTGAGATCAAAGGTTTAGTTAGACTTAAGCATCCATTACCTTTACTCTATATCATCCTTTCATCTTTGATTAGCAATCAAAGTCGATTAGTTACCTCAAGTTAGAGGTTTAGCTTGGTGTTTTGCTCTCGGGTGGATCGTCTACTACCTAGAGAAGGTCGAGGAGAACAAAGGAGGACACAAAGACGAAGGACCGGTTTCGATAGGTATAATCCCTAAGCATAGTAGTTTAGAATAACTATATGTTTGGTTAGTTATCGTTTAGCTTCGATTCAAGCGGTTAGTCGATGTTCGTTGTTTAAACTTGATCGTTTTTGAAAATTCCGCCTCCCCATAAGTACTGGGGTGTACTACATCGACTTACAGATTTCAGAATGATGTTGAGTCAAAGTGTGAGGTGGTATTTATAGTGTAGAATTAGGGTTTTGGAATTAAAAATATGGATTAAAAAGTATTAAAATTTGTTTTAATGGTGAAATGAAAGTTTTCTGTTTGATTGCAGGAAAATCAAACAGTGCAGGGTGTTAGGGGTAAGTGAAGGGGTTAGTGTGCACAGCCCGCGCCTCATTGGGTAAAATCAGACCATCGGTGCCAGCCCAGGGAAGCATCTCGCTGGTCGATCTAGGGCTTAGGGGCTCTGGATTTTGGCCACGTGTACTATACAGTGTTTAAACCCTTTTGCACATGTTTGATTTTTCTGACTTTTCATTTTTATGTGTATTGCACGTGTAAAATTTTGGGCTTCCAAAAAGTTAAAAGGAAAAAAAATAATATGTCTGATGGGATTCAAACACCGAAGCTACGTCACAGCAGTGCAAGAGTTTTACCAGTGAGCTACAAGTGGCTTCTTGTTGCTTTTTAACAAAATTAACTTATAACCTAATCTCGGATTGTATAACTCATTTTTGTATATTAAACTGGAAAATTCTGTATGTACAGTAAATTCAGAGTCTTTACAGGCACTGTCAAGTAGTATATGTTATATATATTTTTATTTTCATAATATTAGCAAATTTGTTATTAAGGGGTTCTTTGGCTGCAGTATTAGGATAGGACTCGGCACTGTTTGGATTCTTGAATCCAAAAAAAAGTTTGGATTCTTGAATTCTTTGTTTGGTTGTAGGATTTTGGTTGTTTTAGATTTGTTTGTTTTTTATGAGGGGCCCACCAATTTTTTGGATTCTTGAATCCAAAAAGAACTATGGATTTCTATGGATTTGGTATTGTTCACCTGGGTCCCACGTACTTTATGTTATTAAAAAATCCCTATTTTTTGAATTGTAATATTTGGGAATCCAAATTTCAAAATCTTGCAACCAAACAGCCCCTAAAGAGATATATGAGAATAAAAGAGTTTGAGAGATAAGATATGAAAATCTTTTAAAACAAAATTGATTTGAGAGTGTTTTTGTGAGAAAACCAATTTATGGGGGGTTTATGTGCAAAAGTGCCAATTCATAACCTATCTCTCTCCTCTCAATCTCTAAACCTGACCCAAACAGCCGACTCCATGCTCTTGTTCTCCTTCCTCTCAATCTCGGCCGAAACCCTAAACCAACCCTAACCGAAACTCATCTCGTTTTCATCTCTCCCGGCCGAGTACTTCAACCCCGACCTCGTCGCCATCTCCTCCCTCCTCTTCTCAAAACCCTAACTTCTACCCCCTAACCAACCCTAACTCAAAACCGAGCAACCTCAACCTGCCCCTCGTTTCCAGAGCCGGCCGCAACCCCATCGACGACGTCCCTGCTGTCTACTTCGTCCAGCCGATCCTACCCGAGTCGATCCCTAACCACAAAACCTGAGCAGACCCTCCATCCAGGCCGAGCACTCCGGCCGTCAATGTCGTCGTCACCGTCGATTCAGTCGTCGGCTCCCTTTTGACCAGATCCCAAGCCAAACATCGACGCCGTCACTGTTGACGATCTCTTCGTAAGCCCCCCCAAATTTGAATCAAACATAGTTTCTTCGTTACTTCTAATCTATAGATAGACTGCCGATGGTTACATTTGAAAGCAGGAGTATGGAAATTTTATTTATGTGTAGCAAGTAACATCATTTGTGTGCATTCGCGCAGGGGTTGAAGTGCCCATATGTGGTTTGCTTTATTATCTACCTTGCGTCTCCCTATGGTCCGTGTCAACATCTGTTGCCAACTTCATGCCACCACTCTTACTACTGTTTTAAGTCTCCATCTAGAATAGAAGTTTTTATTGGTTGTTTTTTTTGGGTATTTGATGCTATATATGTGGTCAGTTAATGTTGTTTAATATTAGATGGTACTGAATACGTTCTATCTTTGACCAAACCTTAAAAACTTTTAGATAGTGTAGTCTGGAAAATGGCTAGATTAGCTGCAAGTAATCTGGCAGTGAATGAGTTTACTCCTAGCTGGTGGTATTACCGTATCGGTATTGATGGAGGTGGAAATCTCTCTCAGATGTTGTCCTCCGTCGATCTTGCTGCATGCGTTCTTGAACGGTTGAGATTGAGAGTGAAAATTGGGCGTGTGGATCTCGTTGTTGATGCCGAGCTACCTGCAAGAGAAGTCTCGGAATGGATGACCATCGTAGGACCCTCCAACGATCAAATAAGTACCGAGTTATAAATGCAGGGCAGCGGTGTATTGGAATCGATTTTCACTTACCCGAATCATCTGAAAGAGAGGGTTTATATAGCGGTCGTGTGAGGGCGATCCGGGGCGAGATTCCCGCCGTCCGTTACGTCCTTACTGCACGTTCGCGTTGATGGCGGGACACGCCCATTAATAGCGAGATACACTCGTTAACGGAGAAACGTGCCAACGTGGGATGCGTGACGTGGAGCGGCAGAAATCTCGTTCTGACGAGATACGCGGAGCCGTTACGGAGGCGCTTGGGCTCCGTACTCCTGGTTGGACAGGGAGGCCGAGGAGTCTCAGCTCGGTAGATAGCTCGGAGTCGAGCGAAGAGGCTGAGGATGCTCAGCTCTGTATCTGCTCGGAGTCGAGTGAGGAGGCCAAGGACACCCGGTCGTCTAAGTGCATATGAGGGTACTCCAGGGAGGCTTTTCCGAAAGGTCGGGTACCACCCCGTTATGGGGTCCCAAGGAAGATTCATAATGTACCACACTGACTCCCCGTCATAGCCCCAAGGGATCCAGAGGGTATGCACAGACGACACGTCTGTCACAATCTGAGGTATTCCCGTTCATGAGTCTCATCATTAGCCTCCCACTCTCGCCTATGGGTCAGGGTCGAGAGTGATAAGCCCGGCTTTTAGTGAATCAGCCAAAGATTTCCCTGCGATGGGCTGCCCGATGACGACGCGACGTTTGGCTGCTGCCCCTCTCGGGTTGCTGGATCCACATGGTGGTTTACGAAGCGCCTCAGTTCCCGCGCGTATCTTTGGTGATGTCAGCGGATCAGTGAAATGATTGCGCTTTTAAAGAGGGGGTGCCGTTTCGTTCGCCTGCCGGTTGGATTACGCGCCACGAGCCCGCCATTGGGTGGCGGGGGCGTGAGGGGCTGTCACCGAATCCTGCCGTGAGGAGATGTGTCCAATGGCCGGGTGCCACATGGAGCCCTAATGTCTGCTAGGCGTGACACTTCGTTTCGGCGAGAACTGATTTGGGCCGTCGGATATCTTCTCATGGAGTGTATAAATAGGAGGGGCCTATGGCCGACACTTTGCCCTAGTCGACTCTCATTGTCTGAAGATTGATCGGCGCCCCTCTGCTTAGGTCGGAACTTCAACTAAAATTTTCCTCGGCAAGTCCTTTCTTGAATCAGGTTAGATGTCTTCTTCCGGAGTATCTGTTGATGTGGTAAGGATCAAGTCGGACGATGAGGCTTCAGTTTTTGAAGCCGAGTCCAGTGGGTATTCTTCCTCCTCGGCTTCAGATAGCCGAGAGAGTTCATCATCTTCTTCTTCTTCATCTTCTTAGGGTGTCGCCCTTGTCTCACGTCGTCGAGGGGCGACAAGGGCCCCCAAGGCGCGCATCGGGAACACCCACGATGCGCCATCGGTCTTGAACCGTCTGGATGAGATTTTTGACATCCGGGTTCGTTTTCATATCCCATCCGGTTATTCATTTCGTTTGGCCAGGGAAGGTGAACGGGCAAACCAGGTACAGGGTAAAGAGATTGCTCTGTACCAGGAAGCATTCCGGGCAGGGATGCGTCTGCCCTTCCCGCCTGAAGTTTGCACCGTGCTCTATTGTTTCCACCTTGTCCCAGGCCAGCTAGCGCCGAATTCGTGGAGAATCCTCCTTGGGTTTCTGGTCTGGCTGAAAATTGATCGGATCCCCTTTGATCTGAGCATCATTCTTTCCTTCCTTTGTTATAAAAACCACTCCGGTACCAGTAAGGAAGAACCGAGCTGGGTGTATCTTTCATTTAAAAAACATAACGGTAGGGCGGCCAGGTCAGAGGCAGTGGTTGTCCCTTCCTCCATCCACGAATGGAAGGAAAAGTTCGTCTTCGTCGGGCCATCGGAAGGTGAGGATTGGTCGGTGCCCATCCAGTGGCACAGAGCCAATTGTCTTAGGGTTAAGCAGTCGAACACCCCCGAGGCAATGGTGGTGTCACAGTGGAAACCGATTCAGCGAGCTGATGTCCTGCTTTCCGAGCAGGCTCTGAGCTGGGCTGGACTTAGTCCCGCGTCCTTTACGAGTAAGTTAGGCCCTTCGTCGACCTATCTAGACTTCGTTAAAATTTTGTTACTGATCTTTTCCTTATGTGTACCTCGCAGAGTCTATGGATAGTCAGAAAATTATGGCTGCCATGGCCGCTAAGGCCTAGAGGAGGAAGGGCGGCGGCGCCAGCTTGGCCCGGCCAGCTCCAAGTACGGCTCCCCAGCAAGCTTCTCCTACCAAGGCTTCCGCAGCGCCCCCAGTTTCGGAGGAACGTCGTAGGGAAGGTCAAAAGCATGCGCGGGATTCGGTGCCCCGAGCTAGGACAGAGGCGCCGCTTGCACCCGAACCCCCCTCAAGAGGCGGAAAAGGGTGGTTTCTTGGCCGCCTTCGACTGGGATTCAGGTGCAGGAAGGCTAGTTCTGCATCGAGATGCCTTCGGGGCTCTCTGTGGCCGACAGTTTACTGGCGGACATGGAGAAGGTGGCGGGGTCTAAGATTCCCCGAGGCGCGATGAAGGCCCAGGTGGCCGCGATAGCTCAGGAGGTTGTTCAGGTCAGTAGCTTTTTCCAAGAGTTTCTCAAGTTTTTTTACTCGGTTCTTAGCTTTTTAATATGATTCCCGTTTTCCTCAGGTCCTCCAACACTGTGCCATCCTTGTTGCAATGGAGTCCGAGGAGGTGGCTCCGGCGATGAAAAAGGCGGGCGAATCCTCCTCGTGAGAGGGGGAGCTCCTTGCCCGGCTGCAACAGGCAGAAGAGCTCCTTGCCCGGCTGCAACAGGCAGAAGAGAAGGCGGCCCTTCTCGACTCTAAGTTGGTTGTGGAGGGTCTGACAGTCGCCAAATTGAAGGAGTCCTATCGGCTCCTGACCGAATCCAACCGGGCTATCCAGGCCTATATTGGGGAGGTCAACGGGCTCTTCGATGCCATGAAGAGGCAGAAGGACTCGTTCAAGTGGGATGCTCGGGCAGCCTGCGAGGCGGCGAAGCTTACGGAGGGGAGAGCAGAAAGGGTCGTAGAAAAGTATAAGACTTCCGACCAGTTCTACCTTGACCTCGTCGATTCCGTAACCGTTGGGTAGCACAACGTCCTCGACGCCGTTAAGGAAGCCATGCCCGGGTTCGACGATCGGGAGCTTCGCACCAGGTATCCCCTAACCGAGGAAGCGCCACAGGGTAAAGGTGTCGAACCGGCCGGAGGGCACGTGGCGGCAGTCGTAAACATCGAGCCGGAGGTCTCCATTATAGCCCCTGATGGAAGCGCCGAGCTAGCTGAAGGACCGGCCGAGCAGGCGACCTGAGCTATCTCTGCTTTAGTTATCAATTTTGTACGTTTCCGGGCGTTTTTGTAAGGCTGGGGAGCCTATAATACCTTGTACATAACTTTGAATGTGAATAAAGTATTTTTAGCTCGTAAATGTTTTTGCCTCCGAAGCCTTTTTATCCCGCAAGCGTTTTTACCTCGCAAGTATTTTATCTCGCAAGTGTTTTTATCTCTGAAGCCTTTATATCCGCAAGCGTTTTTAACTCACAAGTATTTTTAGCTCGCCTTCGGAGTGCTTCTATTTCCGCAAGCGTTGGACGAGCGCGACGTAAGAGCTAAGTCAAGAATAGGCAGACCGGTGTCCACCCTTTCCCCGGAGTCGAAGCGACGATCGTGTATCAAGTATGAATCGAGCGATAGCCAAGGGTAGGCAGACCGTTATCCTCCCTTTCCCCAAAGTCGAGACAGCGATCGTGCATCGAGTATATGAATCGAGCGATAGCCAAGGGTAGGCAGACCAGTGCCCCCTATATCTAGGTCTTGAGCGGGATGAACATGGAACTAATCGGCCACTTTTTAACGAAGGCTTTGGATCTGCGGATTGAATGGGCAGAAAGCCGCCCTCAGCAGATGAGTCGAGCAGGAAGTTACTCGGTTGCCTCTTGTCTAGGGCATTGGACCCACGGATTGTCTAGGCAGGAAGCTGCCCTCAGCGGATGTGCCGAGTAGAAAGCTACTCAGTTGCCTCTTGTTGAAGGCTTTGGATCCACAGATTGGCTGGACAGGAAGCTGCCCTCAGCAGATGAGCTGAGTAAGAAGCTACTCAGTTGCCTCTTGTCGAGAGCTTTGGATCCGTGGATTGGTCGGGTAGAAAGCCGCCCTCAGCAGATGAGCCGGGCAGGAAGCTACTCGGCTGCCTCTTGTCGAGGGCTTTAGATCCGCGGATTGGCCGGGCAGGAAGCTGCCCTCAGTGGATGAGCCGAGTTTCTCTGGGTTTGCCTCGATTCCTCAATGGATAACCATGAAACCGAGGAATTTCCCGCTTGTGACGCCGAATGCGCATTTAGCTGGATTCAGCTTCATCTTGTATTTTTGCAGAACATCGAACGCTTCGCCGAGGTCCGCAGCGTGCCCGGCTGACGAAGCGTATTTTACAAGAATGTCGTAGACTTCCATGTTTTTCCCGATCTGTGCTTTGAACAGTTTGTTGACCAATCGCTGGTACGTGGCCTCGACGTTCTTTAGTCCGAAGGGCATTACCCTGTAGCAGTATACCCCCTCATCCGTGGTGAAGGTTGTCAGTTCTTCGTCGGCCGGATTCATTCGGATCTGATTATATCCAGAAAAGGTGTCCATGAAGCTTAGCAGTTCGTGGCCGGCCGAGCTGTCCAATGGCTGGTCTATCCGAGAAAGTGGGTAGTTGTCTTTGGGGCATGCCTTGTTCAGGTCAGTGAAATTGACGCACATGCGCCATTTCCGTTTTCCTTCTTGATCATGACCACGTTCGCCAACCAATCCGAGTAGTCCAGGTTTCTGATGAAGTTGGTGACGGGCAATTGATCCACCTCGTCCTCTATCCCCTTTTGTTTAATCGGCGTAAAACTTCTCTTCTTTTGTCGGATTGGTCTGGCTTTCGGTCGACCCCGAGCTTATGGGAGATAACCTCGGGGTTAATCTTGGGCATGTCCGCTGGCGTCCAAGCGAATACATCCGAGTTGTCTCGGAGGAACCGGATCAGGCCTTCGCGGATGTCCCCTGTCAAGAGAGAGCCGATCCGGGCCGTCCGGCCGTCGACTCCCTCTATGAGGGGAACTTCTGCTAACGCTTCCACCGGAACGCCTCGAACTTCATTTCGGTCGTCGCGGGTATCTAAAGACCCCTGAAGATCATGTGCGTCTTCAAAATCATCACCTTGCTCTCCGGCGGGGGACGTTAAGGTGAGGCAGATCCTGGCGGTTTGTGGTCCCCATAGGCTCGGTCTATTCCCCCATTATCTAAAGGGAATTTGAGCACAAGATGGTAAGTTGAGATATGAACCCGGAGGGCGTTTAAGATGGGGCGTCCCAGGAGAATGTTGTAGGATGACAGGACCTTAGCAACGAGGAAGTTCATTGGTACGGTTCGCGTCTTACCCGCTTTCCTAATGTTAAGGAGGAGGGTGACTGATCTGTCGGCCAGGACGGAATGGTTGGTGAACCCAGAGAGAACGTGGGAGGTCGGCTGAAGGTCGGATGAATCTAATCCCATACGCCGGAAACATTCGTAAAACAGGATATCCGCTGAGCTCCCTGAATCAACCAATATTCTCCGGACCTCGTAATGGTGAACACGGGCCGATATCACAAGAGGGTCATTGTGAGGAAGTGATATACCGTGAAGATCTTCGTCGGTGAAGATGATCGGGTCATCCTTCCTGCATTTCTTGTGGGGTGGATCACTTACGCCCCCGACTGGCAGGAGATGGTGGTTCCCCTACTTTCCAGAGTTGGATCCGTCAAAATGACCATGTTTTGCCCGATTGTTAACTCCCCGGGTGGGGTTTGGTCTTTTTGCTCCCGCTCCGTCTGTCGCTTGTCTCGTAGGTATTTCGTCAGGTGGCCAGAGTGGATCAATTCCTCGATGTAGTCACGGAGCTGCTTGCAGCTCTCGGTTGGGTGACCCTGCGACATGTGATAGGCGCAATACGGGCCGCGGAGCCGCTTGCCCGTCTTCTGGATAACTGGTGGGAGCTTAAAGAACCTCTCGCCTTTAGCCTCCTCTAACAGCTCGGTCTGGGAAATGTTCAGAGGAGTGTACTGTAACCTTGGGGAATAAGGTTTTGGACGATCAACTTTCTTTTTCTCTTCCATGTCCCGTCTTTTCCGGTCTGCTTGGTCGACTCTGGGCTGGTTGGAGTTCACCTCTGACTCGAATTGGATTTCTCGCTCGGTCCATGCTTTCACTTCGGACATGGTCTTAGGTTGCACCAATACAAAAGAGCGGAGCCACTCTTTGTGTCTAAGACCCGACCTCAGCGCGGTGATAACTGTTTCGTCACGGTGCTCGGGAACTTCCAGGAGGGCATTGTAGAAGCAGGTGACATACCCCTTGAAGGATTCCTTGTCTCCGCGCTTGGCGGTGAACTGGTAGTGGACTGTCTTTTTCTGTCAGTTACCGACGAAATGGCCGAGAAATTGGGTAGCCAGCTCATCAAAGGTCGAGATGGAGCGTGGCGCAAGCCCTCGGGACTAATCCCGACCAGCTCGGATAAGGGTGGTGGGGAAGGCCCTGCATTGAGCCGCATCCGAGTTGTCTTGGAAACTCATGGCGGCCGTGAACATGTCCAAGTGGTCTTTCGGGTCGGACTTTCCGTCAAAAAGAGGCGCTTTGGGCGGTTTGTTCCTGGACAAGACACGTTCGACTAGGAGTCGTTCAGTAAATGGTCTTATGAGTGAATCAGCGGAGTACTTCTCCCCTTCGCCGGCCGTGTGGTCGTCCTGTCTGTTAGGTTTACGTTACCCACCCCGGTTCTTTCGGGGAGGCGGAATAGGTAAAAATCAAAATTTTCTCACAAGGTGACATGGACCATCCGTGAAGGATCTTTGCTAAACAAAAATTAACATACTAACTACAAGTTCTAGCTATTATGTAGAATGGTTATACCTAGGTCTTGAACTCCTTCTCTTCTTGTTGTGGTCCTCCTTCTTGCTTGCTCCTTGGAGTGGCGTAGACGGCTCCTCCTCGTCGTCTTCTCTTTGCCGAAGATAGATCCACCCGAGGGCCTCGAACTTGAGCTCCTACCTCAACCAAGAGGTAACTAGAGTGCTTGGTTTGCTAGACAAAGAACCCTAGAAAGAGTAGAGAGATGTTTTGATGGTTTTGTCTCAAGAGCTTTTGATTTTCAACACATGAAAGATTAAAGCTTTGAGAGGAAGAGGGAGAGCTCAAAACATGAGAGAGAAAGAGCAAGAGAGAATGTCACGCCCCGCTTCCCAGTGTACGGCGAAGGGGACGCGACGAGGTCCGCTACGTATATACTCAGAAGTACATACGCTAAGCGTATCTAAGCAATATAAAATAAATACATAAGAGACAAGAAATAAAAAGAACAGCAACTTTTATTTATTAACATTCTTTGTACAATGCATGAAGGAAATACAACTGAAATAAAAAGATGCCTAAACAGTGGCATAACAGGAAATGTAAAATAATGAATGGACAAGTGTACAATGAAATAAAATGCTGGATCTTCGGCAAACTGCTCCAAGTATTCTGCAGATGGCTCGATCTCTGCCGGGTCCAAATCACCTGACGACATTCAGAGAAGAAAGAAACAGAATGTCGTCAGCGAACAGGTCGCTCGGTAAGTCCCAAAGGTAAGAGGAAAGTAGAAAAGACAGAATAAGAAGATATCTTTTAAAATTGTATACTATTGTTGTAATGTTGTGTTAACGCTGTTGTTTGTAACTTGGTACAGAAGAATGCCAGTGTATACGAGGGGGGTCTCTATATGCCAGAGACTAAGGCAACGGAAATTACAAGGAACCGTTTATGCCACGGTACAACAGCAACGGAATATAGATTAGGTGTCTTAATCTGACCATCTCGTGCCATCTTTAACACCTTCCGTACCAATCTACCCCTTAAACCCCGCGATGTCTTATTTGTATTGTTACCTTGTAACTTGTATTGATTGTAAGATTGATTGACTGACTGACCGAAACCATGATATCAGGAAACGGTTATAACCGTAGAGTCATGTAAATGGAATACTGAGAATCATGTAAAATGAATATATATCCATGGTTCGGTTCCATCAAGTTGTATAAATTGATAATTGTATTCATGGATTTATGTGTTCATGTTGGATTGGAATATTGTAGATTATAGATGGACTTGAATCATATTTAAGTCAGATTAATCAGACTCAAACTCGAGTCAGAAAATCAGAATTGTGAATCGAAGTCTTATAATTGTTAAGGTCCTTAGGGTAATTTATAAAACTTGAGGGGGGTTTATATAAAAATACTTTTATATACTTTTCAAAATACACCTCAAGTATTTATTACTCGTCTTTAGAGTTGTAATGATGGTGGATTTTATGTTGTGACATTTCTAGTGAAAATATCCTAGTTTTATAAATAAGGGTATTTATCTGTAATATTGATTATTTGAAGTTCATGGTATTTTAGTGTAAAATTTATTATTGTGATTTTTAGAAAAGGGTGGAAAATTTATATTATAATAAAATAGATATTTAAATGATAAATATACATATGTTTATACAAAAAATAATTTTAATAAATATTTTATATTCCAAAAATCTCATTTTCTTAAGATGTCGTATTTTAAACCTTTCGAGACCGAATGCTCCTTGTGGAGGTCTGAATCTCGCATTACTAGCCCGAGAGTGCGCGATAAACCGCACGATCCCGAACGGGTTCCCCAAAGATGGGTTGTAGCGGCGCTTTACAAAGATTGTAAAATACTAATCCTTTAGAAAACGGTTTTATAAAGTAAAAGGTATTTATTTGCAAAGTGTAATTTTCCGTATTTTAGATTCTAGGGTTTCCTAAGCCAACTAGCATATTTCTAAATGGTCTAAACGACAAGTCGTTAGAAACCTCAAATCGCCTCTTCACAGACAATTATGGCCAGGTAAGTACAAGTGAGGAAGGAGGGATCCGCTCACGAATCGTGAGGCGGGCCTTTTAAAATTACCTTTGCTCACTTGCCTAGCCTAGACACAACAAAGTCAGGTTTAGATAAACGATCGATGTCCACAACTTATCGTATTATTTCTAATAAGAGGTATTTATTTAAAAGTGTATCAAAGCTAAACTTTTAGAATTGGTTTTATTAAGAATATGGTATTTAAATGAAAGTTTTGTTTTATCATATTCTAAGTTTTTGATGATGTCGTTTAGGGTTGTATTTGCATGTGTGTGGAGGTAGGTAATTACCTCGTGCTCTACTTTAAATGTATAGCAAAGATTAAGGGGTTAAATGTGAAATCGAAACATGATGGCATTAAAGTGAAAATACGATAAATTGGAAAGGTTATCATTTCATGTGAGAAAATTTGTTCAAATTAATTGTTAAGTGTTTAAAAGTCAACAATAAGATATTTAAGCATGATTGAATTAGTGAGAAGTGAAATTTTATAGAAAACCGAATCGGAAATCGGATTTGTTCCGATTTCGTCAGGTTTTGTAATTTCGTATTTTAGAGAAATAGAAAGAAGGAAAGAATGGGACTTACGGGTTTCGATCTATACTAAGGAGTGAGGGGGGACTAAAGGAGTTGCCGAGGCGTTGCTTCGTCGCCGGTTGTTTCTAAAAACGTCGTCGGAATTCCCGCCGGAATTTCGTCGGAGCTTCGTCGCGAACTCGTTTTCAAAGTACACACTTCTTGGAAAATTTTGAGAGAGTGAGCTTAGGGTTTTGGGATGAGAGGTTAGAGGGTAGGGGGTGTATTTATATGATAGGTTAGGTGAAAGGTTTTAATTAAAAAAATTGTAAAAATTATAGAAAATCATTAAAAATTGTAGTAAATGGGGTTTATTTAACTCTCGGGAACCGATCCAATTAAATGGTGTATGCAGGGGAGTTAGGGAGACGAAGAGCCATATTTTTCATGTTGACACCTCGCCGGAATCGGCAACTCCGGCAGGCGGCGGCAGGCCGAGTCGGCCGGTCCGCCGGCCGAGTTGGCCGATCCGGGCCGAGTTCGCCGGTCGGAGGGTGGGGGGGTCTTGTGGGGTAGGCTCTGGTATATTTAGTTTTCTGGGTGAAGTTCAAAATTTGGGAGTTATGGTCTGTGGACTGTTGGGCTTTCAAAGAATTTAAAACAAAAACAATATAAAAATAATGTGGGGTAGGGGATTTGAACTCTGGTGGTTTGGTTCAGCAGTGCAAGGTATTACCAATGAGCTACAAGCTCCTTCTTGTAATTATTGTGGGAAAATAAATACTTAAAGTGGTAACAGCAACATTAAATATCCTAAGTATAATTTAATTTTAAAACAATTTTATGTACACTAAAAAATGGAGTTATTTAAAAACAAAATAATTACTTATATATTGTGCTCAGGTTAAAATACTCCTTTATGAATTTTGAAAAAAAAATTGTATAGAAAAGTGTATAGGAAAATTAGGTTGTTACAGAGAATGAGAGTAGAAATCTACAACCATGCTCATATGAGAGAAATAATAATAATAATAATAATAATTAAGAGAAAATGTGATGGTTAGTTTTGAAATGACCATTATCATTTCACATTAAATGAAATGTGCAAGAATCAAGAAGTATATTTCATGTGAAATGATGATGGTCAAAATGTCAACAATTGTCAACCGGTCAATCAAAGTCAAAAGGTCAACCTAACCATGGCACAATTATCCTTAATTAATATCATTAATCATATCTCTCATTCTCATTAGGGTTTGGAAAAAGTCAACGGTCAATAACCCCAATGAGAATCCTCTGCCTCTGTCAACTGTGCATACACATCCGCATCCGTGTTCCGAAGAACACGAATACAATGAGACAAAACCAATCCCAAAACAAATATTAGGATCTGGTTTAAACCAAAGCCCGCTAGTAATAACTGCCCGGACACCAAACATGCACAAGTGCGCGGATGTGAACGAACCCCATCGCAAAACCATGCGACCTCTACTCTGTTTTGCCCAAAGGCGAATAACCCTCTGTGTGGGACTCTAAAGGCTCGACACTACGCTGGCAGTGGGTTTAATCACATGCCGCAAGCGGTACTAGCTGTACGTAACGGTCCCCAGGTAGATGCCGATCAGAAGACCGATGAGGTGAACCCATCCGAACTCCTACTGAGCCTGAATGTGACAATCTCTTACAGCCTGGTCTGTTCGTCTGAGAGTATCGCATGGCGGGCCTAGAGGGCAGTAAACGTCAGTCCCCTAATAGCGGTACAAGTCGTGTTAGAGTGTAGCCCAGAACACCCTGAGAAACTACTGGAAAACCTACCAGTAATTCTCGCTTGCCCTGGCCAGGCACGACTATGTGTAATGGCTCTCCTAGACACAGCGCGATATCAACTCCCAATACCGGGAGAGGCGAATCTTGTCTAACCGTCACTGCCTCCAAGTGCTTCGGGACTGCACCCAACTACTACCTGTTTGCATGACTCAATAAAGCCGTGGTAGGGTAGTAATCTAAGAATGGTGGGAACACACTCGAGACAAAGTGACAGTGTCAAGTCAGCGGACTAAGCTGTACTCATGTCACCTGGGAACTGTTAACTGACGATAGGTATAATACCAACCAACAGTTCCCGACGAGTCCTGTCCAGTGTACTCGTAACCTAACGAGCACCTGCATACTATCTCCAGTACGACGTACTGATGGCTGTGGGACAGACCATCTCCCCTGCTGGGACGAGTAGCGTATGCACCAGTCTACTCTGGAGTATCGATGTCCTGTCTCGATAATCCTACGACTAGGGACCAAAATAAGGATGTGCTTATAGACTACCCAGCCCTCACTAGTGTGATCGCCATCACAATGTCGGTAGTCAAGCAAAGATCCTAAGGGCTCCATCAATATGTTTTTAGCGATATGTTAAAAGAAACATATACACATATTAAAATAGAAACAAACCAACTAGCATACTACTATATCAAGCAAGACTGTCGTAAACCCGTATATATATACCAAGCTTCCAAAATGTATTATACAAACTAGTACTATACAATAATGGCCTCTAGGGCATACATATCCAACAACCTCCCACTTGCACTAAAGGCCAGTAATTGGTGTACCGCATACCCAACGTCTGCTCAAGGCCAGCTGCTGGCGTACCGCATACCCAATAGCTCAAAAAGTCGCTCGAACTGTATTTGAGGGAGGGCCTTTGTGAATGGATCCGCCGTGTTGTCTTTTGTGTCCACTCTCCGTACCTCGATCTCCTGGAGATCAATGATCTCCCTGATCAGATGATACCGCCTTAAGATGTGTCTGGATTTCTGATGGGACCTTGGTTCTTTTGCTAAAGCTATAGCCCCATTGTTATCGCAATATAATGGTATTGGGTCAACAATGGACGGAACCACCTGAAGTTCACTAATGAACTTCTTTATCCAGACCGCCTCTTTTGCGGCATCGCTTGCAGCAATGTATTCAGCCTCCATCGTCGAGTCTGCGACGGTATCCTGTTTGGAACTATTCCAACACACCGCCCCTCCGTTGAGGGTAAACACAAAACCCGAGACAGACTTGCTGTCATCTTTGTCACTCTGGAAGCTTGTATCGGTAAAGGGCTCGACCCTGAGGTCTCCATTACCGTAAACCAGGAACATCTCCTTAGTCCTTCTCAGGTACTTGAGAATGTTCTTCACTGCCGTCCAGTGGTCCTCACCTGGGTCTGACTGATACCGACTCACCACGCTCAGCGCGTAAGCTACATCTGGTCTTGTACATAGCATCGCATACATTATAGATCCTACCGCCGAAGCGTAGGGTATAGTGCTCATGCGAACCCTCTCCTCGTCAGTCTTAGGAGACATCTTCTTGGAGAGGGTGATTCCGTGCAATGTGGGTATATTACCGCGCTTGGAATCTTCCATACTAAATCTCTTTAGTACGGTCTCTATGTGCCTGACCTGCGAAAGTCCCAGTAGTCTCTTGGATCTATCTCTGTAGATCTTGATCCCCAGATTGTACGAGACATCACCCAGGTCATTCATGGAGAACCGTTGTGACAAGAATAGTTTGACCGATTGTAGCATAGGAATGTCATTTCCTATCAAAAGAATGTCGTCCACGTACAAGACTAGGAACACGACAGTTCGTTCTACAATCTTCTTATAGACACAAGGTTCATCTTCGTTCTTGATGAAATCAAATCCCTTGATCGCCTCATCAAAACAGATGTTCCAGCTCCGCGATACCTGCTTTAATCCATAAATAGATTTAAGCAACTTGCACACCTTCCCGCTGCTCCCACTGTCTACGAAACCTTTTGGCTGATCCATGTAAATGCACTCTTCCCAACAGCCGTTTATAAAAGCCGTGTTAACGTCCATCTGCCAGATTTCATAGTCATGGAAGGCAGCAATGGCAAGTAGGATCTGAATGGATTTGAGCATAGCCACTGGAGAAAAAGTTTCGTCATAATCCACATCAGGTCTTTGACGAAAACCTTTTGCAACGAGTCTAGCCTTATAGGTTTCCACCTGCCCATCTACACTAAGTTTCCTTTTGTAGATCCATTTGCATCCAACGGGTTTTACCCCAGGTGGAGTAATATCCAAGGTCCACACTTTATTGGTGTACATGGACTCCATTTCGGATTGCATAGCATCCAGCCACTAATCAGAGTCCCTACTGATAATGGCCTGCCTGAAACTGGTAGGGTCATCTTCTTCCAAGATGCAATCCTCTCGATTCCCGTCTATGAGAAAACCATAGTATCTCTCGGGCGGATGAGAAATCCTACCAGATCTGCGGAGTGGCTGAGGATCGTCTGGGATTGTTGAATCCTGAGGTTCTGTCAAATCTTCAGTTTCATTTTGTGGTCGCTGAATTTCTTCCAGTTCTACCGATCTCCCACCAGTTTCTTTTGCAAGAAATTGCCACTCTAAAAAGGTGGCGTGGCGAGATACAAACACCTTTTGTTCCTCGGTATGGTAGAACAGATATCCTGTATAGTTTTTAGGATATCCCACAAATTTACATAGAACTGAACGTGCCTGAAGTCTGTCCGGATTTTATACTTTTACATAGGTCGGACAACCCCATATCTTAATACGTTTAAGATACGGCCTTTTACCATTCCATATCTCAAATGGTGTCTTAGGCACTGATTTAGACGGAACATCATTCAAGAGATATGCCGCTGTCAAAAACGCATGTCCCCAAAATGAAAGAGGCAACTCGGCACTACTCATCATGGAGCGAACCATATCCAATAGGGTACGATTCCTCCGTTCCGATACACCGTTGTGCTGTGGTGTATAAAGAGGAGTAAGATAAGAGAGAATTCCATTCTCTTTTAAGTAATCTAGGAATTCCGTGCTTAAGTACTCCCCTCCCCTATCCGATCGGAGGATCTTGATACTTTTGCCAGTATGGTTCTCTATTTCGTTTCTGAATTCCTTGAATTTCTCAAAAGCTTCAGATTTGTGTTTCATCATATACACATATCCAAACCTAGAGAGATCGTCAGTGAATGTGATGAAGTACGAGAACCCACCCCTTGCATGTATAGACATCGGACCACATACATCACTGTGTATGAGTCCCAAGAGCTTTGTTGCTCTTTCTCCATGTCCGGTGAACGGAAATTTGGTCATCTTTCTTTAGAGACTAGACTGACAAGTTTCATAAGATGAAAACTCGAACGTATCCAAGAGTCCATCTTTATGCAACTTACTTAGTCTTTTCTCTCCGATATGACCAAGTCTACAATGCCATAAGTAGGATTCGTTCGTATCTGAACTCTTCCTCTTGTGTGTGTTTTATACATTGAGAACTGTATTCTGATTTAGAACGTAGATACCATTACACAGTGTACCTTCTGCAACCAGTACCTTATGAAGGTAAATGTTCATGATATTTCTATCAAGAACAAAATTATATCCATCTTTATTGAGTAAAGAAACTGATATGATGTTGCAAACCATGGAAGGTACATAGTAGCAATCGTTCAAAATCATAGTATTGCCATTTGGCAACACTAGGTGATATTCACCGAACGGCTGCAGCATTAACTTGTGCTCCGTTCGCTACCCTGAGCAACATATCACCAGGTGCAACTTTCCTACTTTTTCTCAGTCCCTGCAATAAATTACAGATATGAGATCCTGATCCGGTATCAAGTACCCAGGAGGTAGGGCTGGCCGTAAAGCAGTTCTCAATTACAGGAACACCTGAAGTAGATGCAAAACTATGCTTCTTCAACTGGGTATCCTTGGAATCCATACAATCCTCTTTCCCTTGCTCATACTTATGACTGTTGTCACAAGTTAGAGCTGAACCGACGTTCCTCAGCCCCGAATAAGAATTCAGATCGGTCAAGCGATACATTTTATTATCTTGATTAGGGCGTGAAATGGTTGCTACCTGGAGAGAGAGAAAAGAAATGCTCAGCGTGCGCTCTTGCAAGATTAGATTGGTTTATTAATTTATCTAATCAGGATGGCTCCCACTTTTTTCTCAAATTCTTCTTCAAACCTTTAAAAGAAGAACTAGTCAGGATTAATTGCACGTCACAATACTTGCTTAACCTTTCAGCCAGGCTAGTATTGGTACTTCGAGGGAGGTTTTCCAACGCTTTCGCGAAGTTCCTTAATTAAATAACCTCTTTTCCCTGGAGGCGTAGCCCCGCTAACACCGTTCTAGACACCTACTTGGTTTATAGCATTGATTGTTAAGTGAAATAATCTCCCGAGAGTAATCCAACTCATCAGTGGAATCGGGATCCAACTATCATTGTGTAATGACCTAGATAGAATCCATTCTAGTCACTACACTCCGAAGGTATGCTAAATCTGCAAGTTTCAGTTTCTTTAGAAACTCCCGATGTGGTTTTTACCCCTAGGACCCAAGTGACCTTGGCTGAGCCAACATATCAAAGGATCCTAGTCAAGTTCAACCCATCATTATCTTGATTGCATTAGGCCCACCCTTACGAGTCCTTGACTGAGCCAAAATGACCGCATGACTGTCCCAACCAATCATATTATATGCAACAGAAAAATATTACATAGCTACCATTCACTACGCCTCGGCTGAGCATGAAATACGTAGCACGAATACTAAGCAATACCAATCCGAAATGACGGAGGGCTACGGCTGGGTTTTGGCGAAAACCCGTTAACGTAATGAACTTGATATAGTTGAAGGAAAATGATTGCCTTTTTTTTAAAAAAAATATAGTGGCGAAAACTTTTGTTAAAGAGGTCACTCCCTGTGAAGGGATCTCGGCTCTTTCCTCGTCGAATGAGGTGCAGGATATTCCAAACTGAATAGCTCGATGCAAAACAAGAATAATCGACTATAGTGAAGTTATTACACTGACGCAAACTTTCGTCCAAGTGGTCACTCCCGATGAAGGGATCTCGGCCCTTGCCTCGTCGAATGAGGTGCTGGGCATTCATAACCGAATATCTCTGTGCAAAACAAAAAAGAACGTCCTTGCAATAACAGATTTTTGAAAATTATTCCAACGTCGTCTTTTAGGTTTGTTTTTTTTGCATTAATATAATGCGTCCCATCAGTTAATCCTATCATTGCAGAAAACAACGAAAATATGACGTACGCTTATGCCATCCGCATTCGCCACGGGGCCCCGTCAGCACCCGTTAGGTTACTTAACTAACGACAGAGCGGGGGCTAGACTAGCGCGGATGCAAAACATAAGCAATGCCTACTAGATATCATATGTAGATATATACATTCGTCAGATGCAATGATAGCCATTCCAGATCACAGATGAACACATTAGATATGATAGGAATCTGCGTTTCGTTCGAGCTTGCAACGAAAGATGGATTACACGGTCGCGATGAATAGCCAAACCCCACCCTAGACCCCTACAGGTACGGCAAACTACCCGCCAAATACCCGAAGTGAAGCAGCCCCCCTCAACAACGTGAGTAGGACACTCAGCACTTCAACGTACCCGGTAGTTTGTGCACCCCACCTTGGTCTATCCTAGGAGCAAAAACAGTAAAAGAAATAATACACAATGGCGGCTACAACCTCATCCCGGATGTGCGGCCATAAAAATAATATTACATCAATTTACATATTACATCAAATGAAAGATAAAGAAACTCCCATCTCACAAAACCCCGGCTATTCCTCCGCGACAATCCAACAAGTTCATATGCAGAATCCAACAACATTACAGATCACAGATATGCACAACCCCCACTAATCGACGTATAGCGATTAGTCGACGTTCAGTGCATATATCACATTACAGATATAACCAAATAGCTAAAGTTTATAGAAGTTCGATCAAAATACCAATTTGTAACTACCCCAAAAAAGAACATTGTTCTCTGAAAAATCTTGGCAGAAACAAAACATCTTAAAAATCACAAAACCAACACAGAGAACCCCTGGAAAAATTTGGCGCGCTGCCGAGTCTATTCGACCGCGGAACCGCGGCGGATCGCTTGGATCGGCCGCGGATCCGCGGTCATCTGAGGGACTCAGGCACCCAAATTTATGCAGTTTTCTCAAAAAACCCTAGTTGTATTTTTCATGTCACTTAAAAAAAATTTAGGCATGTTTTATAAATCGACAGAAAACACAAGTTTTTAGACGGATTTTGCGATTTTTTCCGGATCGAAGTTCTAAACACTTTGCTAACAGTTAGTTGTTGTTTAACTAGGCTCTGATACCACTGTTAGGTTCACGTTACCCACCCCGGTTCTTTCGGGGAGGCGGAATAGGTAAAAATCAAATTTTTCTCACAATGTGACATGGACTATCCGTGAAGGATCTTTGCTAAACAAAAACTAACATACTAACTACAAGTTCTAGCTAATATGTAGGATGGTTATACTTAGGTCTTGAACTCCTTCTCTTCTTGTTGTGGTCCTCCTTCTTGCTTGCTCTTTGGAGTGGCGTAAACGGCTCCTCCTCCTCGTCTTCTCTTTGCCGAAGATAGATCCACCCGAGGGCCTCGAACTTGAGCTCCTACCTCAACCAAGTGGTAACTAGAGTGCTTGGTTTGCTAGACAAAGAACCCTAAAAAGGGTAAAGAGATGATTTGATGGTTTTGTCTCAAGAGCTTTTGATTTTCAACACATGAAAGATTAAAGCTTTGAGAAGAAGAGGGAGAGCTCAAAACATGAGAGAGAAAGAGCAAGAGAGAATGAGAGTAGAAATCTACAACCATGCTCATATGAGAGAAATAATAATAATAATAATAATAATAATTAAGTGAAAATGTGATGGTTAGTTTTGAAATGACCATTATCATTTCACATTAAATGAAATGTGCAAGAATCAAGAAGCATGTTTCATGTGAAATGATGATGGTCAAAATGTCAACCGGTCAACAAAAGTCAAATGGTCAACCTAACCATGGCACAATTATCCTTAATTAATATCATTAATCATATCTCTCATTCTCATTAGGGTTTGGAAAAAGTCAACGGTCAATAACCCTAATGAGAATCCTCTGCCTCTGTCAACTGCGCATACGCACTCGCATCCGTGCTCCGAGGAACACGAATACAATGAGACAAAACCAATCCCAATACAAATACTAGGATCTGGCTTAAACCAAAGCCCACTAGTAATAACTGACCGGACACCAAATGTGCAAAAGTGCGCGGATGTGAACGAACCCCGTCGTAAAACCATGCAACCTCTACTCTGTTTTGCCCAAAGGCGAATAACCCTCTGTGTGGGACTCTAAAGGCTCGACACTACGCTGGCAGTGGGTTTAACCACAGGCCGCAAGCGATACTAACTATACGTAACGGTCCCCAGGTAGATGCCGATCAGAAGACCGATGAGGTGAACCCATCCAAACTCCTACTGAGCCTGAATGTGACAATCTCCGTACAGTCCGATCTGTTCGTCTGAGAGTATCGCATGGCGGGCCTAGGGGGCGGTAAACGTCAGTCCCCTAATAGCGGTATAAGTCGTGTCGGAGTGTAGCCCAGAACACCCTGAGAAAATACTGGAAAACCTACCAGTAATTCTTGCTTGCCCTGGCCAGGGACGATTATGTGTAATGGCTCTCCTAGACACAGCGCGATATCAACTCCCAATATCGGGAGAAACGAATCCTGTCTAACCGTCACTGCCTCCAAGTGCTTCGGGACTGCACCCAACTACTATCTGTTTGCACGACTCAATAGAGCCGTGGTAGGGTAGTAATCCAAGAACAGTGGGAACACACTCGAGGCAAAGTGACAGTGTCAAGTCGGCGGACTAAGCTGTACTCATGTCACCTGGGAACTGTTAATTGACGATAGGTATAATACCAACCAACAGTTCCCGACGAGTCATGTCCGGTGTACTCGTAACCTAACGAGCACCTGCATACTATCTCCAGTATGACGTACTGATGGCTGTGGGACAGACCATCTCCCCTGCTGGAACGAGAAGCGTATGCATCAGTCTACTCTGGAGTATCGATGTCCTGTCTCGATAATCCTAAGAATGTACTTATAGACTACCCAGCCCCCACTAGTGTGATCGCCATCACAACGCCGGTAGTCAAGCAAAGTTCCTAAGGGCTCCATCAATATGTTTTTACGATATGTTAAAAGAAACATATATACATATTAAGATAGAAACAAACCAAGTAGCATACTACTATATCGAGAAAGACTGTCGTAAACCCGTATATATATCCCAAGCTTCCAAAATGTATTATACAAACTAGTACTATACAAGAATGGCCTCTAGGGCATACATATCCAACACTGTCGTATTTCCCCAATCTTCTTTTCGTTGGCCTCGATCCGTTGGTGGTACCCCGAGGATTCTCCATAGTCGGAGCGCCGGCTATCTCTGCTCCGGGCTTGCGCGACGGTGCAGCTTCAGTTTCGCTCTATCACATTTCTTAAATCCTTGGACGAGGCCCTTCTTGAGTAGTCCCGACATTCGCCGTTTGTGCAGCCTCGACGGGAGTGGGGGCGTCGGTCGTGCCTGGAACCAGCGAGCTGGCCGAGGGAGTGAGAGAACGCAGCGGGTATCGAAACAACGGCCTGGTCTCCCCTGAGATCGGGGCGTCGAACTGACGGCGTCCATCAGGTCATTGAATCATTCCCCGCATGTAGGTTGTAACTGCCGGAATCAGCGCGTCGACGTTCGTTAACATCAGGGTGAGCGCGATTGAGGTCAAGGACCTGAGCGCGTGTTCCCGCCAGCATGCGTACGTCCCCATCCCGGGGAAGGGGAACTGCGGTTTGGTAGGCGTGGCCGGCCGCTTGAACGCGGGCGAGCGCGTCCACCATCACCGTAAGCCTGTCGATCCTAGCGGATAAGGCGTTGATGACGTTAGGAGGGGGTAAGACCGCTCTTGCCTCTGTTATGGGGTACGGGACGGATCGTGCTGGGATCGTCGCGGTCGTCGCTTGCCATTGAACCGAAGGCGGGGGATTAACATTTTGTGGTGGAAAAGTCCTTAACTTCCCACAGATGGCGCCGGCTGATGGAGGTGGAAATCTTCCTCAGATGTTGTCCTCCGTCGATCTTGCTGTAAGCGTTCTTGAACGGTTGAGATTGAGAGTGGAAATTGAACGTGTGGATCTCAATGGGTTGTTGACGCTGAGCTAGCTGCAAGGGAAGTCCCGGGGTGGGTGACCACCCTAGGACCCTCCGACGATCAAGTAAGTACCGAGGTATAAAAGCAGGGTAGCGGCGTATTGGAATCGATTTTGACTTACCCGAATCATCTGGAAGAGTGGGTTTATATAGCGATCGCGTGGGGCGATCCGGCGCGACATTCCCGCCGTCCGTTACGCCCTTACAGCACATTCGCGTTGATGGCGGGACACGTCCATTAATAGCGAGATACGCTCGTTAACGGAGAAACGTGCCAGCGTGGGATGCGGGACGTGGAGTGGCGGAAATCTCGTTCTGACGAGATACGCGGAGCCGTTATGGGGGCACTTGGGCTCCGTGCTCCTGGTTGGACAGGAAGGCTGAGGAATCTCAGCTCGGTGGAGAGCTCGGGGTCGAGTGAGGAGGCCGAGGATGCTCGGCTTTGTATCTGCTCGGAGTCGTGCGAGGAGGCCGAAGATGCTCAGCTCTGTATCTGCTCAGAGTCGAGTGAGCCTAAGTGCGTATAGGGGTACTCTGGAGAAGCTTTTCCGAAAGGTCGGGTACCACCCCGTTAAGGGGTCCCAAAGAAGATTCATAATATACCACACTGACTCCCGTCATAACCCCCGGGGGTCCAGAGCGTATGTGCAGATGACACGTCATCTTCCACGTATCGCAATCTGGGGTATTCCCGTTCATAAGCCTCATCAGGTATGATATTGCTAATTTGGAATAATTGAGCTATAAAATAAATTTTGAGGAATAAACAGATACAATCAGGTGACTATCAACATTTATACCATATGTAGACTTATCATAAATAATAAATCAATTACTTTAAATGTCCATATTGTAACTTTTAAGTCTTAATAGAACAGAAGTGAGAAACATTAAGAATATATTTATATTGCATTACAAAAGAAAGCTTTGATGGTACCCTAAAGACATAGGAGTTCTCTCATGCAGTGGAGGGTGAAGATGAAGCATTATAAGGGTAGTTAAAAGTATATCATTCATCTCAATAACATACACACCTGCACATATGCGCGCGCGCACACATGCATACACACAATTTTATGTATGTATGCATGTATACATGTAAATGGTACTTATCTTCTACCAAAAGACAACATTGGAAACTTTCAGTACTATGTAGTATATGAAATATATGTAACTATTAGTTTGCAAGGAAAAATAGTTCAAGAAGGAAAATCGGTAGAATTGAAGTTTATTATTATTGGTCAAGACGGGCCTCTAAATTACAGACTAAGCATTGACTGCTAGGTAGATTATAATAGTAAAACTAATTATGTGTACTTATAAGAGTTCTGTATGATTAGTCATTTAGAATCGAACATATATTGATCTGATCTGATTATTATAATCTATTTACTTACTATGAATTGTTATGATAAGTTAATTACTTAAGTTAACTAGAAATATTTCCACGTGTATTTATAAATGTATTGACAACTATTATATTGATTGTTACCGCGGTGCTTGGCTCCTTTAATAACAATTACGAATTCTAAACCAAAACCATTGATTTAAGTATACGAACTTATGCGTGGTTTTTAGCCTAAAACTGGACTACGATTACATGCTTGTATATACATGTAGAGATCCAGTATTATATCTAGGACTTGACATGAGATCTCAAGAGTCCCATGACCCACTCTTTAAGTGGGCTCGTGTTTCCTTTCCCCTGAGACACCACCTTTGGGTTTGTGAATACTCAGTTGATCTGACTTCCCCTGCTCATATATCCTTGAACATGTGTCAACTTATAAATGGATTGACTACCTACATTCATGTATTCTTGTATTCCAGTACTCATATATTCATTTATTCCAGTACTCCTGTACTCATGCATTATACTATCCTATATTTGAGCCTATGTTAAATTATAAACAATTTGACTAATACTTGACGAGGTGTTGGGTTAGTTAAGGATGAGTAGTTCAGCCGCTTCAGACCCATCATGTATGTACCCGCGGTACTTAAATATTCAAGTATTCAATGTGCTTAATGCACTTTTGAAGCGATTGAACACCATCCTTGGCTTACGTTAGAAATGGTCATGACCAATATTTACCGTGGGTGTTGGGAATTGAGAATGCATCGTCCAGTCGCTTTCGGTGTTTTCCGCAATCATGTATTCGACTACCATCATGTAATAAAATAAAAAACTCACGAAAAGGTTAGACGCCATGCCTTGACTTAGTAGGAGACCTATATGCTATGAGTACTGCTAACTTTATTTATTCCTGATATATCTCTTCATGCTTGTATATATATTTCCGAATCTCTATTGTCCTTATTTACATGTACCATTATATGGATGTCATCATGCCTTGCTATTTGTTTATAATGTGTTTTGTTTTCCATGATAGCAGGTTAGATCCCTGAAATATACCATCATATCTATATTAATATTATATTCTTCATTATTAAGCGTTTCTAAGAACATGTTAGTTTTATGTTATTTCTCTTATATGTGTTGTGTACTTTTAAGTCTTTTGTAACTAAACTTGTACATTTCAACTTTATTACTATCTTTTAAATCCTTTGCCTATTATCTTTTTTTTTTCAAGTATAAATGTTTTATAATGGGGAATTACCGAATTTTAGTTCGCTGACGGCATTCCCGTTTTCTGCTTTCTTTTCTGAGGAATGCTGTAAGATGAATTTGAAGCAGAAGACCAAGCTTAGTATGAAGTTGAGCCAGCGAGCAGGATATCAGCTAATTCTCCTCATAAGCCGACTTTTAGTTTATTTTATTTCCTCTACAGTATATTTGTTTGGACTGTCTTTATTTCATGCCTATTGTTTGGAATTGATGTCGTCGATTCCGTCAATTATTCGAACTTGTTATAAATATTATTGGACTTGATTTTATTTTAAGTTTCTTGTTGGTTTATATTTATTCTGCTTAATCCAGACGCTTGGCCTATTCATATAGGGAAGATATGTTTCTCGTTATGAATATATCGCGGGCTTATTACTCTCATTTCTTGTTTTTGGGAAGCGGAGCATGACTTAAGTGTAGTGAAAGTCACATATATTAGTATGTATGGTGTCACAAGGTACATGTGTCAAGCATAAGCTTGATATCGTCAATCTAATTATAAGGTACATTTAGCTTGTTATAGTTTAGTTACATAAGGGTATCAGCGTACTCGGGAATATTCCGTTAAAGCCGCGGAACAACAGCAGACCGGTGAAGATGGCGTTTTGTTTTATCCCCGGAACCACGGTTAACTGGAAGAGGAATCTCGAGACCTTTAATACGACCTCACATAATCTAAACTATCACACCCCATGTCTTGTTTAGTTGTGTATGGATTCAGGTAGGCATTAGCACGCGGCTCTAGTAGGCATGGTATCATGGGGGTTCACTTTCCAAATCAAGACCAATTGTACGTCGAAATCTTCACAGGCATCTCATGTCTGGGTTCACACGTCTAACCATAACCAAGGTAGGTAAAGGTTATTCTTCGGTAAGAAGGGTTTGGTAAAAGCTCATGGTATTTTTGTGAAATAATAGTTTTGGAAAGTATATGGTATTTTATTGAAGTAGGGTTTTTTAAAGTTCGGGGTATTAATATGAAATAGATTTATGAAAGTTAAGGTATTTATTTCAAAATGCAATTTTTAGAAAAGTGGAGGTATTTATTCGAAAATATGACTTTTAGAAAAGTCGATATATTTATTTGAAAATACAACTTTTAGGAAACTTGAGGTAATTAAATGAAAATACGCCCTTGTAGAATTTTAGGGTATTTCCATGAAAAATACGAGTTTGGAAACCTTGAGGTATTTTAATAGAAAACGTCGTTTGTAAAACATAAGGTATTTAAATGAAACATGTTTTAGGACTTTTGTATGGTTCAGTAAATACGTGGTTAAATTCTTGAGGGTATTTTTATGAAATACATACAATGGGAATTAGAGTACAAAAATATAAATTCCGGCAGCACTTCGGCTTATAAATGTCGTTTTCTCAAAATAGAAATGGACAACATACCAGTGTGGATGGGTTTCACATAAAGTAGGTGAAGGGGGGTCGTTACCCCGTGTCTAAAATATGTTCAAGAGTTCCTTTAAGATGTGGATGTCATAAAGGATGTGGATGTCATAAGTTAGATGCAATTAAAAAGGTCCCGTCGTGTTTATCGATTAGAATTACATTAACAACGACCAATATATACGTATTAAATTTTGGGGTTGATAGAACATTAGATAAGATTTAGCATGAGAGATGAAGTGACGAGATCGCGAGAGGGGGGAGACAAATCCTACCTTGAAGTGGGTTTGAAACGGAACGAAGTCGAGAACCGTCGGGTTATGTCATAATGCATGTATCTCTTCCTTCGGAATTTTGCCGATAATTCTGGCGTGCCTGTTGCTTCGGGGACGAGAAATGAAGACGCCGGAATTTGTTTCCAAATTTTTCAAAGTTAAAGCGAGGGAGGAAAAGCCAAAAAAATCCGGCCTATATATGAAGTTCAAAATCCCAAAACAAACCAACAGAACCAGAGATGGAGCTGACCGCACCCCGGAGATCGCGTTCGGCTGCCCTGCTCGCCTAGGGTCGTTGGATCGATCGCATGGGCGGTCCAGATCCGCCTACGTTGTCGCCACACGTAGGCTCACGTTTGCGCACACGGCTACGTGCTGACACACGCCAGCACAAGGCGCAGCCAGACAGGCCGTGTTAGTAGTTGCTAGTGCTCGCACCGCTAACTCGCGGCCAAAACAGAATTGATAACAAAATTCTTCTAGCAAGCACTAGCCACTACGAAACCTAGCGATTGTTCCAAACACTAAACTAGCAAATTAGAATATCTTAATTACAAGTTAGAGGGGCTATCTACCTTTGTAAAGTGTCCGCCTAATTGCGGAAGACCCCCTCCTACGCTCCTAGGCCGCCGGAAACGAGCCTGTGTGCCGGTGGTCCTTGTAGCGTCCATACGAACTTTTAGCGAGCAAGTGATGTAGTAGTGAACAGGTGATGATGTGGTGGACTTTTGCTAGGCCCCCGAGTACTCTGGACCGCGCTTGCGAGCCGGTCGCTCTTCGTCGAAGATGTTTCACCTGAGGGAAATCAATCCAAGCTTTGGCTTCGCTTCAAGAAACCATAAGTGAAGCAACTAATATGCTAAGCTTGCTAGGAATGATGTGTTAGGGATGTAGAGATGGGCATTTTTCTTTTTCTTTCTCCTTTTGCTTCACTTGTTAAATCTCAAGAGAGCTTTTTCCCCATTTGAGAGAGTGAGTGAGAATGGGAGTAAAACCATGAGAGAGAAATGAGCCATAACTAAAAGGTTCTGATAAAATATTTTTCAAATAAAAAAAGCCCATTCCTCTCACTGTACTCTCTTTGCTTCTAACCCCTCCATCTCATTTCTAATTTTCCATAAGAGGAAAATGTCTAAAAGAGTTGTACTCCTTCTAGAAGCTTATATTTTGTATAAATACAAAATATAACTTTCCCGTATATGTATCATATACATACTCGTATTCGTATCAAAATACAGATACCAAAAATAGAGAAAATTGAAAATGAATATAATACTAGAATATATATATATATATAGAGAGAGAGAGAGAGAGAGAGAGATTAATGGAGGGAAGAGGCCATCCCTCCTATGGCGTTGAAAAAATACTCTCTTTAGTTTTTTCCGACGATCGGCACCCACCATCTTCATCGTCATCATCTAAGATGTGGGTACACCAAATTTCATGTGATTCTACAACTTTTTTACCGTTGATTTAGTGGGTTCAAAATTAACGGTTTACCGACAATATAACCTTTTACATTGCTAAATCAACAGTGGTATACCCACATCTTAGATGATGACGATCAAGATGGTGGGTGCCGATCGTCAGAAAAAACTAGAGATGGGGTATTTTTTCGACGCCATAGGAGGGAATTCCCTCCTATGGCATCTTTCCTCCATTATTCTCATATATATATATATATATATATATATATTAAATCACCACTTGATTTAATAATCCGGCTTAAACATAAGCCAGTTAGTATTACCAACCGCCCGATTAAAGTCCGTATAGCCAGTACATGTATTTAATCGAACTCTTGCACGTATCAATATACAACATCTACCTCATTTTGCTTGAACCAGGAAAACCCTCTGTGTGAGACTTTAAAAACTCGACAATACGCTGACAGTGAGTTACTGAATAAAATCCATAACCACAAGCACGTCAGTGGTACTAGCTGTACGTAACGGTTTTCCAGATATCTGTCGAAAGAAAGATAGAGAAGCAAGCGCATCTGTATCCTTACTGAGCCTAGAAGTGACAATCTCCGTAAAGTCCGATCTTTTCGTTTGAAAGTGTCGCATACCGAGTCTAGAGGATAGATAACGTCAGACTCCTAATAATTCGATAAGTCGTGCTAATGTGGCTCAAGACCATCCCGAGAAAGTACTGATCTCACTATCAGTAAATCCTATCTGTCTTGGCCAAAGTCTTATGGTGTTGGCTAACCATACACGGCGCAACACCAACTTCCTATACCGGGAGAGACGAATCCCTTCTATCGCTCACTGTCTCCAAATAATTCGGGACTGTACCCAGCTAAAATCTGTTTGCACGACTCTTTAAAGCCATGATGGGGCAGTAATCTAAGTACAGTGGGAACACACTCGAGACAAATGACGATGTCAGGTCTAAAGATTACCATGTAGTCATGTCACCAGAGAACTGCTATCCGACGATAGATATAATACTATCTAGTACTCGGCGAGTCCGTCCAGTATAACTTATTCTCCAATAAGCACATGTATACAATCTTTGGTGCCGTATATCAATGGTTGTGGGACCGGTCATCGTTCCTTTCGGAGACAAGAAATGCATACACTAATCTATTCTGGAATATCGATGACCAGTCTTGATACTCCTATGACTATGGACATTTAAGTATGTGATTATGGACTACTCAGCATCCACAAGTATGATCGTCATTATAATACTGGTACTCAAGTAAGGATCCTACGGGTTTTATCAACGTGTATTGGCGATACATAATAACAAATAAAACAAATATACATGTTAAGGTAAAAGACAAACTAAATAGCATACTATCATATTGAGCAAGAATGTTCTGCACATACATATTCTCAGCATCCAATACAATAACGGCCTCTACGACATACATATTCAACAGGCCGAGCCGGGACTGTTGTGCTCGGTCTGATGGGAATATTATTATTATTTTTATATGAAAACTGTTTTTTAAAATTGTTTTTCTTATTTTGAAAATTCATTAAAAATACTTTTTAAATTATGATAAATTTCTTTTAAAAATCTAAATAAATATTTTATTATTTTCAACCATTTTCATCTCAAGAATAATACATTTTTCCAAAATCCACTTTTAAAATAAATCTTAGGAAATTCTACAAATCATATATAAATCCTTTTCTCTTTAAAGAAATTATATTAAATATTTCTAAAAATAAGTAAACCATTGATGCGAGATGCAGGGCCTAGTGGTTTCCTGCACAACTAATCATTTCCTTCAATATAAATTTTAAAATCTTTTTAATGGAAACTGTTAACATTAAAATACCATGAAAGAATTATTTTGTTACAAAAATAAAATTGCTTTTATTTACTATATGAAAATTACGATTATTATAATAGATTAGCTGATTGTAAAATCAATTATTGTTGCTACTGCTATATTATTATTATTATTATTATTATTATTATTATTGAAACATGGCTAAGAATATAAGGCAGGTGTTAATGGCAAAAACATGAAAAAACCAAAATCAATATAGATTAATTAATAATTAATAACTAATTTAAAATCAATTATTATTATTATTATTATAACTAATTGTAAAATCAATTTGTATTATTATTACTATCACTGTTGTTATTATTATAATCAATTACTACTGCTAGTACAAATACTACTATCACTATTATTTTTATTATTACTGCCGCAGCCGCTGCTATTATATTTATTATTATTATCATTACTGTCACTATTATTATATTATTGCTATTGCTATTATTATAATAATCAATTATTATTATTATTATTACTATCACTATTATTATATTATTACTATTAGGATTGAGAATAATGGAGGAAAGGTGTTGTAAGAAGGAATTTCCTCTTATGGCGTTAAAATATACACTTTTTATGATTTTTTCGACGATCGCACCCATCAACATCTTTATCATGTAAAATATAGATACATCAAATTTCATATGATTCCATCATCTTTTCACCGCTGATTTAATGGGTGCAAAATTAACGGTTTACCGACAATAGAACTTTTTGCTTTGCTAATTCAACAGTGAAAAAGTTGTGGAATCACAAGAAATTTGGTGTATCCACATCTTACATGATGATGATGGGTGTCGACCGTCGAAAAAAGTCGTGGAGGATATAGGATTTCGACGTCACCTAATGAAAAAGCCTCTTAAGGCCTCTTTTCTTCATTATTCTCATTACTATTTTTATTATTATAATTAATTATTACCGCTGTTGCTGCTGCTATATTATTATTGTTATTATTACTATCACTGATGTTATTACTATAATCAATTATTGTTATCATTATTATTATTACTATCACTATTGTTATTGTTTTAATTATTATTATTACTATTACTATCATAATCAATTATGTTATTATAATGGGTTGCTTTTATATACCCCTTGTAAAAAATTTATTTCCAATAAATCTCCCTTATAAATTTGATATTCTAAATATCCCGCTTAAAAATTTTAAGTTATCCAAATAAACCCGACAATTAGTGTGACCTAGCATCTGCGGGGAATATTCTTTCACAATCAACTTTTAACTGTTTGGGATGGGGAAATGACGAAATACCTCCCAACAGTCACCACTTCTTGCTAAATTAAATTGGGATTTTCTAGGGTCAAGGATTCCTAAAAATTCAATTTAGGGCTTTTTTTTGGAGATACAATTATAGTTTCCTCATCCAAAGATTAATTTATTGATGAAAGATAGTTTGGAGTCCTTATCGCAGAAATTATGTAACCTCCAAGTACGAGAATGAGTTAGATTATTACTTTGATTCCAAAAAGAAAATACCCTAAGTTAAGAATTTTGGTACAAATTGCCAATCAAGTAGAATTATAAACCAAAAAGCTTTCAAAATTTGAATTTTTTTAAAAGAAGAGGATTGAAACTTTTTCCTGCTAAGATATCTTCTACTACATGATCTAAGTCTTTCTTTCGTCTTCAACATCGATTTTCTTTGGGTTTTTAAGTTTTTCCTTTTTCTATGAAAATCAAAGATTGAGGAAGAGAGAGAGGGCGGGGTTGTTTGAGAGAAGAGTTTTTAGAAAGAAAAGAAAAATTGAGAGTTGGAGTGAAACCTTTACTCTACCCTAAAAAGAGACCTTGGTAAGCCCTATCTAACCATAATTAGTTTTTGGATGGTAAAATGTAATGGAGATATTTAGATTAACGACGTACTTATAAGGGTGATATTTGGAATATCAAATTTAAAAAAGTGATTTTTGGAAATAAATTTTTTAAAAGGGGTATATAGGGAAAAACCTATTATTATTATTAGTATAACTATTATAATCAATTATTGTTATTGTTATTATATTATCACAAGGCAATTATTAATGACAAACACACACATACGTATATATAATTGCTATTATTATTTTTATAATCAATTATTGGTGTTGTTATTATTACTATCACTATTATAATCAATTCTTGTTATTGTTATTATTATTGTATTAATGGTGAAAATCCAAATTTATATAAATATGTAGATGCAGACTGTTATCATCCTCATCATCAATTATTGCTGTGGTTGTCGTTGTTGATGCTGCTATCACTGTAAATATTATTATTGTTAAAACTTTGCCAAGAATATATAACATGTATTAGTGTCAAAAACCCAAATATATATATATATATATATATATATATATAAAAGGTGGTGGCCCTCTTTTTAGAACGGGTTCATGCCTCAAACACACATACTCCATATTTTCACGGATCCAAACCACTCATCTTGATCAACATATCATGAAAACTCTATGTACAAAAAATCTCGATATTTGAAAACCTCTAACACGTTTATCAAACGGATAGAAAAATCAACGACTTATCGGTATTCGAAAAATGTGATTGCTTGATGGACGAGTTAGAGATTCTCAAATCTCGAGGTTTTTTATATATAAAGGTTTCATAATAAGTAGAACAAGATGATCAGTTTGAATCGGTGAAATACGGGTAAGTGTGTTTTGAGGCAGGGAGGAAGGGAGGGAGGGATACTTTATGAAAAAGGGGCCGCTAGCTCATATCCATTTTTCACTTATTGTTGTTGTTTGATCTTTCTAATTTCTCTGCAAGCTCTAAAAGATTTTGTATCTAGGTTTATCTGGAGAACATATACTGTTTCCAGAATTTGGAAGGGTAAAGGAAACTCCTTTTTAAACTAATCCCCTCTCTCTCTCTCTCTCTCATATTTCTTTTTTATTTGAAGTAAACTAAAATGATCATTTTTCTTCGGAACCAATTATGCAACTCCCCCGCATGCAGATGCGTACCATAGGCATAATACCAGCTAGTTACAAGAAAAGAATATATGTATTCTCCCCTAGTAGTCCTTTAAACTTGCGAAAGGTATTCATTTTCTCACGTTTTATGTTTAAAGTAATTTTCGTTAGCAGTTTAAGTTCTCTTTAACTTTGCTTGTTGTACGCGTAAAGAAATACCGGCATAAAAAAACCTATATCAACCAGTGATGACGTTCTATATTGGCGATCTTCCAAATCAGGACACGTGGCAGATGACGTGTCCCAGAACTCAGAAGAAAGGGCCCACAGGGGCCGACCAGGCTACCTCTGTACCCGACCTGCAAGCACAAGCTAGCTCTCCTCAGAGCCCCCTGCAAATTGGCCTCCTCGGACTCCCAGCTCGCCCCGAGCTGCCACAGGACCAAGATGCCTCGGCCCGCCCGTCCGTCCCCGAGCTCTTCCGCCGAGGCCATCTTCCTCGGTCCCTCCGACCGACCAACTCCACTACTCACAAGCGTAACCGCCGCTCCGCAAATCTCGCCATGCGCGGATTCTCCGCCGGCAACATCCCGCGTTCCACGCCATCACGATCCCTATTAACGGGCGATCCGCTTATTACGCAGGCGTGACGTCGGGGGCGTAACTTCCGGCGAAATTCTCGTGCCTGCTACTGCGTGCTACCGCCACGATATAAACCCCCATCACAGAGGGGTCAAGTAAGCTTTTTTCACCCCACTTAGCCATTACTCTGCTCGGATCTTGCACTAACTTGATCGAAGGAGGGTCCTCGGTGGTACCAAACCACCCCGGGACTTCCTTGCAGGTACTCGGCGCAAACTCCTCAAAACCACCAATCTCCTCAAAATCCATTGAGACCCACACGCAACAGGAGATCACCTCCAAGATTCACCGGGAGATCGAAGGAAGACAACATCTGACGGAGACCCGAAAAGGACCACCATCAGTTGGCGCCGTCTGTGGGAACACGAAACTCCACGAAAAACAAAGTTGGCCTTCCGATCTCCATCCACATGGCAAGCGATCACCCTGAAGATCAAGGTACCAGCCGCCGCCTCCCCCTCACCGGAGGCGCAGATGAACCTCCTCCGGCGACCGACATCAACGCCCTCGCCGGCCGAATAGACCGACTACAGTCCATCGTGGAGGCGCTCATCCGCGTCCAAACGGCCGGGCCAGGGCCCCAGATCGCCGCTCCTCCGCCTCCAGAAGACTATGCCCTTATCGGCACGGCTGACCACCGGCGGGCCACGTCCCATGGCCACAGATCTCACGGGCCGATACTCTTTGAGGCTCGTTGGGCGCCCCACAGCTCTACACCAAGATCCGCCACCAGAGTGCCTCGCCTCGAGCCTCCTCGCAACTCTTACCCCGCTGAGGAGATGTCGGTCACCTCGCTTGTCTCCAGGCATGACCGCCACCCCCTGTAACATTTCCAAAATAATAAAATATTATTTTCAGGAATTTTTATAATTTAATATTATTTTAATGAATATTTTAATATTCGGGTGTAATTAAATACAAATAAATGAGGAAAAATTTTGGAAAATTCTAAAATAGGGTATTTTATGGATTTATGCCATTTTAAAGTTTTTAAGATTAGTTATATGCTAATTTAGTGTTAATCGCGATTAAAAATCGCTAATTGGATTTTTAGCACTTTTGAGCAAAAATGTGCACATATCATTTTCCACACTTGTTACACTTGTGTTACATTTCTTTTGCCATGGTTTCCTTTTGGGTTCACTATTCAAGTGAGAAGTGTTAGAAAAGAAAAGAAAAGGAAAAAGGGTAGGTAATGAGTGAGAGAGAGAGAGACCAAGTCAACCCCACCTTTTTGAGCCATCCTTCATCATTTTCCCTTTCTCATTCTCTCTCCTCTCTTTCCTCTTTGCTGCTGCTCTCTCTTTCCCTCTCTCACCCTCTTCACTAAAACCCTAGATCCATCAAGAAAACAAAGCCAAAACCTCATTCCCACTTCACAAAAAGTGTTCCCGAGCTCACTAGCTACACTTTGAACCTAGCAAGATTGGATTTGGTGGACTTTGAGCAACTCAAGAATTTTCTTGAGTTGCCAAAGGAGGTAATTTCTGCACCTATAGAGTAGTATTTCAATTCCTTGTGCATCCATACTAGTTTTGTATCGATATTGTGATGTTTGTGGATTTTAGAGAATTCAAGTTAGGGTTTAGGGTAAAACTGAAATATGAGATGGAATTGAGGATTGTAGTGACCTTAGAATTCCTTGTGTGATGCTAAATTGAACCCAAACCTGGAATTGAAAACAGAATACGGAATTACGGAACCGATATCGGGGAAAACTGTAAATCTGTCACTGTTTTGTAGAATCTGCTATCACCCCGAGACCCCTAAAATAAAACTAAGATTGACAGTGAGATGTGCAGGCACCAGAGAACCATCACCCCAAACCCTAGCTCCCCACTCCAAAGTGAGGCCGCCAATTATCCCATTCTGGCCGCAATTTGCGGCCAGAGCAGGGTGGATCTGCCTCGTTTTGCGTGCATGGCCCTATTTCCTCTAGTATTGACCCTGGGTACTTCTATTTTTGACTGATTCCATCTAGGGTGAAATCTGGGTTGATTTTCCTATGTTGGTGTATGATTTGAGACTTGTTTTAGCATGGATTTTGGTATTTGGTGATTCGTTTCTGTCGGGTGGCGTTTGGACGTCAACGACAAGTGGATATTGATTAGTGTTTACATGCGAGACGATAGGTTTCTACCTATGCGGGTAGCGTGTGCTATTTTGGTTTCCGATGTGGTTTTCATGTACTTTAGCGTTGTGATATACTTGTAGGTACCCTACGAGATGTTGAGGCAAAGAAGATGAAGATGGCGACATCGGCACCGACACATGAAAAGCAAGGTGGGTAGATTTATATCTACGGGGAGAAGTCGGGTGGATGGCGTATAGCACCCCCGCAGTCCGTGGTGATGTATACGAATACGTATACACACGTATATTTGCTATGTGTGGTTTAGATTAGTGATGGAAATAATGGTATTATTGATGATAAGAATATATTGGTTTAGTATAGTGCGAACCCTAGAGTAGTGGTTGCACCCACACTCACACATACGCACATACTTGCATACATTCTTTCATATATTTGTGCGTATATGATGGTGCGTATATCTACACATGGGTATGGGACTATGTGTTTATATACGGGATTTGAGGATGATACGTGGGTTTGAGATGATATTTGATGTGAGGCCGTGAGATCGGCGATGTGACATAGTTTGTCTTTGAGGTGCGATATGATAGTTGTAGCGGGCCTTTGGACATGTGCTTTACCCGCATTCATATTTTTATAGATGGTATCGATTTGTACTAGACTTAGAGTAGTATCGCAGATTGTGCGATCTGATGATAAGTGATACCTGATATGTGATGAGATAGTGTGATATTGACCCCTACCCAGTTATTGGGATGCCGTACGACGATTTACCGTACGAGCCGATATTGATGATAGATCCGCACTCATGACTCAAGAATATCTTACGATATGTTATTGAGGCGGGATCACCGACTATCATATCTATATATATTGACTCAGATTAGGTGGTTTCATACCCCTCCTGTCTAGATTACTTAGTAGACATTAGACTAGACCGAGTCATACCTATTTCAAACTAACGAATCGGGGATATTTTAAAGATAGGCAGAAGGGTCATACGGATATTTTCAAATGATGTATCTTTTCTTAAAACACCGTAGCCCTTGTTTTACCAAAAGCCCTGATTCGTCTTATTTCAAATGGCACCCCTGCATGACATGTACAGATTGGTGTAGATTCTTTACTTTTGCGTTGATTGTTCGATTCCGCATATTCATGCTATTTGCATTGCATCGCTTGTACTGTGGTTATATTTCAGTCATGCTGCTAGGACACCAGCACCATTATCGATGATGCATATGTTCCACGTACACTTGTTGCCGGCTCACACACTCATCATCGATAATTGCCATGTCACTACACTGTAGTACTATTGCATTCAGTATATGATCCTTGCATGACATGATGATATGCATACCTTCCTTTACATGTCGCATACTTCGTGCTTTTGATTATACGCATTGAGATATGTTGTTTCTATGATATTTCTGGATTTGGGAACCGAGGGTATTTCAAAAGAGAATATGTCATTGCTTTAAAAACCCGGTTACCCTTGATATGATATTTCAGTGCGTCCACCATGTGTTTTCTCGGTGCTGAGAGCGACATGTGAAACCCGAATCGAGGAGTGGATGAGCCGATTGCGGGTACATGGTGGACCCGGTATGGTTTCCCTCGGCAAGATGATCGATGAGCTTGCCGATTGAGCCTGGAGGCGGGCGAGTACCTACCGGTGATTGGTTGGACCTGGCGGTTATCCGGAGGATACTGACCAGAGTCGATAGATGGATATGGGCATACTGCCGGGGCCGAGGGCCGATACCGCAGACAGAGCCCGCGGGCCGATCCAGACTGACGGAGCCCGATATATGAGGATTTACATGCCGATGCTGGGCACAGTTTTCATGACGTTTTCGAGTGTCGATGCCGGGCACTCTGGTTCCATGATTTTGACGTGTCGCGGGGGACACAGGTGGGTTATATCCTCATATTTCCATGCACAGGTTTTATGATATTTACTTGCATGATGGTTATTGTCATTGGGTAACGAGTGGACGGGATCCACGTATGTGCAGATTTGATTACATTGATCATATCTCATATTCATGACATGCTATTACCTGAGGCACTAGCACGAGCACTTGGCACTACACTCATGTATAGAGATTACATTGCCAGTTTAGCATGCTTCAGCTTTATTTATATTGAGGTTTATTTATATCTGATCGTATTGACCTAGGATGGGTCATGCATTCGATTCCTGCTTGTAGATATTTTCTATTCACGAGTTGGCAACTCACCCCCGTTGTGCCCCAGTTCTTGCAGGTTTTTGCCGTACAGATTCCATAGCGGCATCTCTGGCACACTGCTTCCATATGGGTGACTTGCGTTGGTAGGTGGGTTCTTTTGTATCAGAACCGCCGTTGTTCATGTATTATTTATTGTATCTAGAATTTCCATCAACCAAAACTTGTATATTGTTCAGACTTAGAGACAGTGTTGTATTATTTCGACCTTAGAGTCGCGTTTGTAGTATTACGGTTTTCTGGCTGTTTTGAGTTTCTTCTTGAGATTTGATCCTCGCCCTTGGCGTTGTATATTACTATTGCTTGCGTAGTTGTGACCGTCAATTGACGAAGAGCTAGCTCCCGCTTGGGGATGCCTTTTATCATTGCATATTTATGTTATTCTTGTTGTACCCCGTTCGGGGCCAGTTTTTACAAAGGAAACTCTGCCGAGATTTTCAGGAAAGGTTACACATTTTAAAATGCATATTCGGCTTAGTTATTTAAAAACCTTGATTTTCAAAACATGTTTTCCTTCACTTCTTTAAACCAGTTTTCTTTACTTACTCTTAAAATGGTTTTAGATTTCTGGGCTTTTGGCTTACTTGGATCAGATGGAGTCCTATAGACTTCATATGGTTCAAGGGCCAGTCACGTGCTCTTTAGGGTCGTGACACCCCCTCCCCCGACGGGGTCGCACAGAAGGAGATCGCCACGGAGGCTCGAGGGCCACCTCGCTCGGGGATCTGAGGAACCTCATCGAAAGGAACCGGGGCTGCGCCCAGACGCAGATCTCCCACAGCAGAGGCCAGGGATCACAAGGCGCTGAATCCTCGGGGTACCACGGCTGACTCGACGCCCTCGAGAAGAAGATCGAGGGCATGCGCCGGGAAGGTCACCTCTCGGGCGACGGGGCTAAGTACGCCGCCGACTCGCTCACCAAACCATTTACCGAGGGATTGCTCGATGTCCACGTCTCCTCGCGCAACAAGCCCCTGAAGGTCTTTCTGTTCGACGGGAAAACCGACCCGAAAGACCATTTGGATGCTTTCACCGCATGGATGAGCTTCCAGGACCATTCCGACGCCGCCCAGTGCAGGGCCTTCCCAGCCACCCTCATCCGCTCTGGTCGGGACTGGTTCCAAGGATTCGAGCCTCGCTCAATCTCGACCTTTGACAAGCTGGCTACTCAGTTCCTCGGCCACTTCATCGGGAACCATCGGCAGAAGCGCACGGTCGACTACCTCTTTACAATTAAGAGCGGGGACAAAGAGACGTTCAAAGCTTACGTCACCCGCTTCTACAACGCCCTCATCGAGGTCCCTGAGCACCGAGACAAGACCGTCATCACGGCGCTCAGATCTGGTCTTATGCACAAGGAGTGGTTGCGCTCCTTTGCATTGGCGCAGCCTAAGACCATGGCCAAGGTCAAGGCGTGGACCGAGCGAGAGATCCAGCTCGAGTCCGAGGTGAACGTGAACCTCCCTCGAGCAGAACGGTCTAACCAGAAGAAGAGGGCTCGGGAAGAGAGACCGGAGCGTCAGCAGCCCTATCACCCGAAGTTCCAGGAGTACACCCCGCTCAACGTCTCCCTCGCAGTGTTACTAGAGGAGACCCAGGGCGAGGGGTTCTTCAAGTTCCCTCCAATCTTGCGTCAGGCCTCGAAGCGAACCCGGGGCCCCTACTGCACCTTCCACCGGACGCTGGGCTACGCCACGGAGGATTGTAAGCAACTCCGGGACTACATCGAGGAGCTCATCCGATTAGGGTACCTCACCGCCTACTTGAGGGATAAGCGGCAGGGCGACCGCGAGCAGGAGCAGCGTCCCCCTCCTGCCGAGCTGACCATTGGCCAGACCATGCTCGTTTCGGCAGATGACCAGTCCGGAGCCTAGGGAGCCCCGTACCCGGTGCCGAGCACGGAGACCAACAAGCCTCCGGGGAGCTCGGGCCATGCTAATGAGGTCATCTATTAGCATGTACTTTTTTAAGGGCGATGTAAACTCTTCTTAGGGTCTGTTGTTAATTTAATAAAGATCAATGGAACATTGCGAAAAAGAAGGAAATGTCTCATTTATTCAAAAAGGTATTATGGGCTCCTCAGCCATACATACAAAAAGAAAAAGAAAACTACAGCAGCGGGGGAAGGGGGTGCAGAGAGCACTGCTCATGGTACTCGGTAAAGATCTCCGCCAGCCAAGGCATCGCGAGATCCAGTCTCTACCCTCGATTCCCCCCGCGCGCGTTGACCTCGAGCCTCAGTTCGTAGCACTCACGGACGGGTGCACCGAGCGAGCCAGCCGACCCGCGGAGATCAGGCCGAAGCGCCTCAGAGACCGCAGCTTGCACACGGCCTCATCATAGAGCCACTCGGATAGGGGGTTGTAAAGCCCCGGCGACGCCCTCCAGATGGAGTACATCAGCAGCTGCAGCAGAGGGGAGCACCGGGGGAGCAGCCGACCGAAGTGGTCTTCGATACTCCCATAGACCAACTGCACCATGTCCTCGGCGCAGTTCTGGTCGTAGAGGTATACGTCTTCGAAATGGATGATTTAGGGGATGGTAAAGGGGAAGTCTTCCATTATCAACGATATGTTTGTGAAGAAAGGAAGGACCAGCGCTCCCTCAGCTTTATATAGCCCACCACGCCCCAACGGAACCCAACAGTCGCCTGTTTTCACCCACGAAGTCGCTGCCACGCGGCGATCATTGAGCCTTCTCTGGCGGAATTGAAACGACGCGACTCTGGCCTTCGCCTCCCCACACATTCAATGCGCATGTTATGCGCACGTTTGCCGCGACCGTTCCTGTTCCCCATACCTGCAACTGGATGGTCGGGCGAAACCTCATGAAGAATCGGCCAAGCATCTACCATGCTCGGCTATCACTGGCCGGTAGCTTCCCTACACGCAACGCCGGGGATCAAAGCCCTCGCTAAGAGGCAACCGCGCAGCTTCACTGCCCGGTTATCCTTAGCAGGCCTCCTACAACCTCTCCAACGCTAAGGATCAAAGTTCTCCTTAGAGGCAACTCAGCAGCTACCCCGCTCGGCTATCTGTGGCCGGTAGCTTCCCTACTCGCAACGCCAGGGGTCAAAGCCCTCGCCAAGAGGCAACCGCGCAGCTTCACTGCCCGGTTATCCTTAGCAGGCCTCCTACGACCTCTCCAACGCTAAGGATCAAAGTCTTCCTTAGAGGCAGCTCAGCAGCTACCCTGCTCGGCTATCCCTGGCCGGTAGCTTCCCTACTCGCAACGCCAGGGGTCAAAACCCTCGCCAAGAGGCAACCGCGCAGCTTCACTGCCCGATTATCCTTAGCAGATCTCCTACGGACTCTCCAACTCTAAGGATCAAAGTCCTCCTTAGAGGCAGCTCAGCAGCTACCCTGCTCGGCTATCCCCGGCTGGTAGCTTCCTACCACAACCGACAGGGATCAAAAGCCCTCCCAGAGGTAGTCGAGCCCGACCCTTGCTCGGCTATCCTTCAGGACAAAAGCCCTTGCCAAGAGGCACCGGGCAGTAACCCTGCTAGGCCAAGGGTCCTTGGTAGGCTTCTTACAGCCCCTCCCGCGCTAAGGACCAAAGTCCTCCTTTGAGACGGTCGAGCCCAACCCTTGCTCGGCTATCCCCGGCTGGTAGCTTCCTACCATAACCGACAGAGATCAAAGTCCTCGCCAAGAGGCACTGGGCAGTAACCCTGCTCGGTCCCCATCCTGAAGGATCAAAAGCCCTCGCAAAAGGCAACCGAGCCCGACCCTTGCTCGGTCATCTCCGGCTGGTAGTGTAGGGTATTTTTCGTTACCCCATTGAGATGGGAATACACGCGCTCTTGTCAGGCGTACTACAGATTTCCTCTGCCTAGGGTAGGCCGGGGTTTAATGATTGTGGGGATCCGAATCTCCGGCAGCCGCAGACTAAGCTGCCATTAATTACCCCTCGTCTTTGGAGCGGGGGATCCTCCGATTGACGGGTTAAACTGGTCATGCGAACTCAATGTGCAGTGTGCGTGTGTTGTGTTTTGAAAAGGGGTTTTGGATATATCGGGAGCCACACAGAGTTTTTACTGGGGTCCCGCTACCCGGATAGCGGGCTAGGGGTCAAGGGGGTTAGCAGCCCCCTTGCGGGGTGCGGGGCAGCGCCCCGTTAGAAATTTTTTTCTAACAGGGACAGTGTCGTGGAGTATGTGTGTGCGTAAATATGTATACATATGTATATGTATATGTATGTACATAAAAATATGGGGAAAATGCATCCAAGGGATGCGTGGGGCAGCACCTTGGGCGCTGTGCGCCTAGGTGCTGTGCGCTCAGACGCTAGAGTGCCACGTGTCAGCACGTGGGCGCTCTGCGCTTGAGCGCTGGGCGCTTGAGCGCAAGTGCGCCATGTGTCGGCACGGGGGCGATTTACGCTTGAGCGCAAGCGCGCCACGTGTCGACACGGGGGCGACTTGCGCTCGAGCGCTTGCGCTGGAGCGCAAGCGCGCCACGTGTCGGCACCGGGACGACTTGCGCTGGAGCGCTTGCGCTCGAGCGCAAGCGCGCCACGTGTCGGCACGTGGGCGCTTTGCGCTCGAGCGCTGAGCGCTTGAGCGCAAGCGCGCCATGTGTTGGCACGCGGGCGCTCTGCGCTTGAGCGCCGGCGAGAAAAAGAGGCTTTTAGCCTAAAAAAAAGATTTCTCAAAAGAGAAATCAAAGAGGAGTTGGACTCCTGAGAGTGTTTTTGGGGTTAATGGAAGGGGTTTTTCTTCTTCCTCCTGTTGTTTGGCCGGATCTTGAAGATCAAGAGATGTGAGATCTCAAAATCTCTCCTTTTTGAGATCTGATGGGAGATTTGAGTTCCCCTTTATGGGTTTTGTGGTGGAAAACTACTTAGTTTTGGAAAAGAAAGAGTAAAACTCTTGATTTAATTCAAGAGAAATGAGAAGGTTTAGGACCTTGGAGAAGGAGCAGGAGGCACAAAGAACCCTAGTTTTTGGGGGAATGAAAAGTATCTCTTTTATTCATCATCATGTTGCCTCTTATAGGCTTACATATTTACATATAGCCCCTTGGACTTTACAAAAATGGCATTTCAGCCATCCCATGGCTCATGTGCCATTTCATTTTTGCACATAAGCTATGGGCTTACAAAATATTGGCTTTATGCCCATTTTGTTTACATTCATGCATAAACAATTACATAGAAATTATTTATTACATGATTTTGTTGTTGGCATGTGGAAGGCTGGCTGCGGGCTCGATTTGGGCATGGGCCCGCTTGACCTGGGCTTGGGCCCACCTAGCTTGGGGTTGACTTTGATTTTGACTTGGTCAACCGGTGTGTAAATTTTGACTTCAACAAAGTGCCCCCATCAATAAATGCACACCACATATGTGAGTCGTGTGCATAAAATTGATGGATCTTCTTTCATGCGGAGGTGACTTGCTTTGGTTCCCACTTTTGGGGATGCACTGCCCTTTTTACGACATGGACGGTCGACGCTTGATACGTCTCCGAGACGGAGTGTCCGTGGTAGACGTTTCCCTGGCCCGGAGTGATCTGGTTCCTGCTTTGTAGGAAGCCTGCACTGCCCTTTTTGCGACATGGACGGTCGACGCTCTAATCCGGAGCGATTTGGTAGACGTGTCCCCGGCACGGAGTGTCGCTGATGGACTTTTCCCCGGCGCGGAGTGTCGGCTGTAGGACGTTTCCCCGAGACGGAGTGCCTGTGGTAGGACGTTTCCCCGAGACGGAGTGTCTGTTGTAGGGAGTTTCCCCGAGACGGAGTGTCTGTGGTAGGACGTTTCCCCGATACGGAGTGCCTGTTGTAGGGCGTTTCCCCGAGACGGAGTGCCTGTGGTAGGACGTTTCCCCGATACGGAGTGCCTGCTGTAGGACGTTTTCCCGAGACGGAGTGTCTGTTGTTGGACGTTTCCCCGAGACGGAGTGCCTGTGGTAGGACGTTTCCCCGATACGGAGTGTCTGTTGTAGGACGTTTCCCCGAGACGGAGTGTCTGTGGTAGGACGTTTCCTCGAGACGGAGTGCCTGTGGTAGGACGTTTCCCCGAGACGGAGTGCCTGTTGTAGGACGTTTCCCCGAGACGGAGTGCCTGTTGTAGGACGTTTCCCCGAGGACGTTTCCCCGAGACGGAGTGCCTGTGGTAGGACGTTTCCCCGAGACGGAGTGTCTGTTGTAGGACGTTTCCCCGAGACGGAGTGCCTGTGGTAGGACGTTTCCCCGAGACGGAGTGTCTGTTGTCGATGTGCCCCCGGTATGGAGTGTCTGCTTGACGTTTCCCCGAGGCGGCGTATCGGCTGGTTGACGTATCCCCGAGACAGAGTGTCTGTTGTCCGACGTACCCCCGGCACGGAGTGTCTGCTTGACGTTTCCCCAATGCGGAGTATCGGCTGGTTGACGTATCCCCGAGACGGAGTGTCTGTTGTCCGACGCAGAGGTCGATGTTAAAATTGGTTGGTTTGATTTGTTTGATCTGAGTTGACATCAGCATCGCTACACTGGAATATGGTACCAGGAGCATCATCTGTCTTGAGAGGATTTGGGAATTGGTTTTCTTTCAGCATCTGCATTGCTGCACTGGAATAATGCCAGGAGCAACTCATCATGTGCCCCGGGAGGATTTGGTTTTGGTTTTTTTTTCGTTTGGCATCTGCATTGCTGCACTGGAATAATGCCAGAAGCAACTCATCATGTGCCCCGAGAGGATTTTGATTTGGTTTGTTTGGCATCTGCATTGCTGCACTGGAATAATGCCAGGAGCAACTTATCATATGCCCCGAGAGGATTTGGGAATTGGTGGCTTAGGAGACAGGTTTAGATCCCTGTCACCTAAGGCTTTTCAATTTTATGGGCCGTGAGGGTCCCATAAAAGCATTTTCTCCCTACGGGTCGTAAGGATCCTGTAGGTGTATTTTCTCCTTAGGAGTCGTGGGGACCCCTAAGTGTGTTGCTCCTTTGTGAGTCGTAAAGATCTCACGCGGGAATTTTCTCCTCACAAAGTCGAGAGGGCTTTGCGAGTGCATTTCATTTCTTTTTTTTTTTACGAGTTTGCGCCCTTTCGGGTTTTCAAAAACTCGCCGGCAGTCCTGCTGTTTTTACTCACGGAGCCCTTTCGGGTTTTCATCCGTGCCCATTTTGCTTGTGGACATACCGTTCTTTTTGTTTTTCTTCCCCTTCTTTTTGTTTTTCTCTTTTTTTTTGGAGAAATCGGGATTGTTTTACACCCGTGGATTGTATACGGTTTTGCAGGATGTATGATCCAGACCATAGGGCCGGAAAGATTTCAGGGCTTTGTTGGCGTCTGCATCGCTGCACTGGAATGTGGTACCAGGAGCGACTCATCATTCGTCGTTGGGGTATGGGATTTGGAATTTGGTTGGCGTCTGCATCGCTACACTGGAATATGGTACCAGGAGCGACTCATCATTCGCCACTTTGGGGTTGGGGAGCGATGGCTTAGGAGACAGGTTTAGATCCCTGTCACCTAAGACTTTTCAATTTTATGGGCCGTGAGGGTCCCATAAAAGCATTTTCTTCCTACGAGTCGTAAGGATCCCGCATGTGTATTTTCTCCTTAGGAGTCGTGAGGACTCCTAAGTGTGTTTTTCCTTTATGAGTCGTAAGGATCCCACAAAGGTTTGTTCTCCTCATGTATCGTGATAACACATGAGTGAGTCTTCTCAATGGAGTATAATTCCAAAGGCGGAGACCAGCCGCGTAACTGGTAATTGTGGTGGGGCATGGGTATGACGAGAATTATTTGAGCCCGTGGATTGTATACGGTAGTCAATTTGGGGACTAACCGTAGGGCTAAAAGAATTTTGGTAAACTGGATTTTGTTGGCGTCTGTATTGCTGCACTGGAATAATGCCAGGAGCAACTCATCATCCGCCCTTGTTTTTTTTTGTTTTTGTTTTACCACGATTGCTCTATCATTTCAGCTTTTCTTATCGCGAAGGTCGCGATTGCCCTATCATTTCGGCTTTATTTTTCATCTTTATTTTACTCGCTGATTTTTATTGCGAGTTGCCCCATCATTTCGGCTTTATTTTTCATCTTTATTTTACTCGCTGATTTTTATTACGAGTTGCCCCATCATTTTGGCTTTTCTTTATTTCCCTTTTATTTACACTTTTTTTATTTACATTTTTTTTTACATTCCCAGTTTAACGACTTAGAGGTCGATCGTTCCCAGTTTAATGACGTGGTGGTCGACGCTTCCCAGTTTAACGACGTGGTGGTCATCTGTTTCTAGTTTTAAAGACGTTGAGGTCGATTGTTTCCAGTTTAACGACTTAGAGGTCATCTGTTTCCAGTTTAAAGACGTGGTGGTCATCTGTTTCCAGTTTTAAAGACGTGGAGGTCGATCGTTTCCAGTTTAATGACATGGCGGTCGACGGTTCCCAGAGAAAGGTGGGTGTTTGAGAGAATCAGGTCCCTGATGGACTTCGGTCCCCGTGTGTATGAAATTGGCGGTCGCAGCTTGATTGTTTGTTAACACGCCAGGGGACAATGATATTTCTCCCGCCTTGTATTGTTTCTCGACCCAATCCTTGAAGATGCAACAGTCTTCAATAGTGTGCCCCAGCATTCGGTGGTATGGGCAAAAGTTGGGATGATCAGTCTTGTTCGCTTCACTTAGCCTTCTCGGTTCTGGTAGCCGCAGGCCATTCTTCAGAGCATCTTTAAAAATTTTGTGGACCTTGTCCCTTCGGAATGAGTAGACCTTATTTCTTCTTTCCTCCAAAGTTGGCTCTCGAGACTGGTCAGTTTTTGCTCCGCCCGTTCTCTGCTTATTTGGAGAATCGGTGATGTTAGAACTTCCGCCTTTTCGGTTGTCGTCCCTCCAAGGTTTCGGTCTGCTTGTGAACTGAAGATCCTGAGCAGACTCGGGCTTTGAGCATTCCAATGTTTGGACCTTTTTGGTCAGCTCTTGGAATGTTTTGAGACCCGCGGTACATAGAAACGGGGCCATCCAGTTGTTGAGATTTCCAACAAGAAGACTGACAGATTGGTCCTGCTCTATCGGCGGTTCGCATTTGACGGAGAGATTACGCCATCGGGTTATAAAATCCGTGTTGCTTTCGTCGCTCTTGGGCCTGGTCCTTACGAGCTCGGCAATGGTAATCTTATCGCTGACGCTCATGAACCTCTGCCGAAACAGAGACTCCATTTGGACAAAAGTTGTGACGGAGCCATCCGGTATGCTCGCGTACCAGTCGAAAGCAACATCGGTCAGGCTATTAACGAACTGGCGGAGGAGAAGCGTATCATTGCCCCCAGTATTCCCGCATGAGGCTTTGAAGTGGGCGATGTGCTGATTCGCGTTTCCCGTCCCATCGAATCTTCCGAATTTAGGGATGACATAGCCGCTAGGAAATTCTAGCAGATCATATTGAGCAGGATATGGTCTCCCGCTACTACTAACATCTTTTTGCGCTTCAGCTTCGGGTACCAGTGTTTTGACTTTGCTGGCAACCAAATCCATGATTTGATCTTGAGTTAGCGGGCTACTGTCATCGGTAGCCAAGACATTTCCCGAGATAGGATGCGACTGATTTTCATGCGGTTCGCCCACTTTTGGATTTGAGGGAATAGGCATCGGCTGCGTTGGGACACCGTTTCCCGGTTCACGAGCAGAGCCCTCCGCTTGATTGGGCGGCTGAGAGGCAACTCGGGCCGTGGGCTGCATCACGACATTCGTCAAGTTGTCAATTTTGGAGTAAAGTTTGGCCATCTCCTTGTCTTTGCTTCTGAGCTGTTTTCGGAGCTCTTGAAGCAGCTCTTGCTCCGCGGTTCTGGGGCGGAAAGTCGGCTCTTCTTCGCTTTCCGATCCCGACTCCTCATGGACCGAAGGGTCTTTCTGCCCATCATCCTCATCGAGAGGGTCTTCATCACCCAGCAGAGACGGCTGTTCTTGGGAAGCGGCCACCACATTCAAGCCAGATTGGATTTGGGATGTAGTGGCCCCGTCCTTGCTCTTGCTGCGCGCGCCCACCATGTAGACAGTGTGGACCTCATATCCAGTAGTCTCTTTCTCACTGGCGGGGAGCTTAGAGAAGACACCCGATCGAGCAGTAGTCAAGGGCACCGCTGGAGCTTGCTCGGGACGCGTTGTAGCTTTGTTGGTGTTGATGGCCTTGCCCCCAGCTGGGGCTAGGGAAAGTCGTTCAGACACCGACTTGCGTTTGGGTTGGGGCGTCCTTGAGATCACCACATTTGGCCTCTTGCCTTTCGAGACCGGTTTGTCTGCCACCGGGGCTTGAGGAGCTGGGATGGCGCCAACTGGCATGAACATGATAGAACCGAATGGTAGCAGCGACTCCTCCCATTGTCGCCCGAGACTGGCCGGAAGGACCGTCCTAGAGTCTATCCTCATCGTGTAGGAGACGGGAGCTGAGTTCATCATCGAAGACATCGTCGGAAGGTGATTGCTTGAAAATCTGCATGAAAGAGCATTATTTTAGTATAAATATAGACATGTAAATTGATTGAGTTCGCATGAACGTTTAACCTGAAATATGGGAGGAGAGATAAGTCCCACCGGGCGTGCCAGAATATGTAGGGTGTTTTTCGTCACCCCATTGAGATGGGAATACGCGCGCGCTTGTCAGGCATACTACAGATTCCCCCTGCCTAGGGTAGGCCGGGGTTTAATGATTGTGGGGATCCGAATCTCCGGCAGCCGCGGACTAAACTGCCGTTAATTACCCCCCGCCTTTGGAGCGAGGGAACCTCCGATTGACGGGTTAAACTGGTCATGCGAACTCAACGTGCAGTGTGCGTGTGTTGTGTTTTGAAAAGGGTTTTTGGATATATCGGGAGCCACGCAGAGTTTTTACGGGGGTCCCGCTACCCGGATAGCGGGCTGGGGGTCAAGGGGGCTAGCAGCCCCCTTGCGGGGTGCGGGGCAGCGCCCCGTTAGAAATTTTTTTCTAACAGGGACAGTGTCGTGGAGTATGTGTGTGCGTAAATATGTATACATATGTATATGTATATGTATGTACATAAAAATATAAGGAAAAGGCATCCAAGGGATGCGTGGGGCAGCACCTTGGGCGCTGTGCGCCTAGGTGCTGTGCGCTCAGGCGCTAGAGTGCCACGTGTCAGCATGTGGGCGCTCTGCGCTTGAGCGCTGGGCGCTTGAGCGCAAGTGCGCCACGTGTCGGCACGGGGACGATTTGCGGTTGAGCGCAAGCGCACCACGTGTCGACACGGGGGCGACTTGCGCTCGAGCGCTTGCGCTGGAGCGCAAGCGCGCCACGTGTCGGCACCGGGGCGACTTGCGCTGGAACGCTTGCGCTGGAGCGCAAGCGCGCCACGTGTCGGCACGGGGGAGACTCACGCTCGAGCGCTTGCGCTGGAGCGCAAGCGCCACGTGTCGGCACCGGGGCGGCTTGCGCTGGAGCGCTTGCGCTGGAGCGCTTGCGCGCCACGTGTCGGCACGGGGGAGACTCGCGCTCGAGCGCAAGCGCCACGTGTCGGCACCGGGGCGGCTTGCGCTCGAGCGCTTGTGCTTGAGCGCAAGCGCGCCACGTGTCGGCACGTGGGCGTTTTGCGCTCGAGCGCAAGAGCGCCACGTGTCGGCACGCGGGCGCTCTGCGCTTGAGCGCCGGCGAGAAAAAGAGGCTTTTAGCCTAAAAAAAGATTTCTCGAAAGAGAAATCAAAGAGGAGTTGGACTCCTGAGAGTGTTTTTGGGGTTAATGGAAGGGGTTCTTCTTCTTCCTTCTGTTGTTTGGCCGGATCTTGAAGATCAAGAGATGTGAGATCTCAAAATCTCTCCTTTTTGAGATCTGATAGGAGATCTGAGTTCCCTTTTATGGGTTTTGTGGTGGAAAACTACTTAGTTTTGGAAAAGAAAGAGTAAAACTCTTGATTTAATTCAAGAGAAATGAGAAGGTTTAGGACCTTGGAGAAGGAGCAGGAGGCACAAAGAACCCTAGTTTTTGGGGGAATGAAAAGTATCTCTTTTATTCATCATCATGTTGTCTCTTATAGACTTACATATTTACATATAGCCCCTTGGGCTTTACAAAAATGGCATTTCAGCCATCCCATGGCTCATGTGCCATTTCATTTTTGCACATAAGCTATGGGCTTACAAAATATTGGCTTTATGCCCATTTTGTTTACATTCATGCATAAACAATTACATAGAAATTATTTATTACATGGTTTTGTTGTTGGCATGTGGGAGGCTGGCTGCGGGCTCGATTTGGGCATGGGCCCGCTTGACCTGGGCTTGGGCCCACCTAGCTTGGGGTTGACTTTGATTTTGACTTGGTCAACCGGGGTGTAAATTTTGACTTCAACAGGTAGCTCCCTACCCTTGACGCTAGGGATCAAAGCCCTCGCAAGAGGCATCTGAGCGACTACCCCGCTCGGTGATCCCAGGCTGGTAGTTGCCTACCTACGACGCCAAAGATCAAAGCCCTCACCAAGAGGCCACCGCGCAGTTTCGCTGCCCGGCTATCCTTAGCAGGCCTCCTATGGCCCTTCCAACACTAAGGATCAAAGTCCTCCTTAGAGGTAGCTCAGCAGCTACCCTGCTCGGCTATCCCTGGCCGGTAGCTTCCCTACTCGCAACGCCAGAGATCAAAAAGTCCTCCCAGAGGCAGTCGAGCCCAACCCTCGCTCGGCTATCCCCGGCTGGTGGTTGCCTGCTCGCAATGCCAGAAATCAAAGCCCTCGCCAAGAGGCAACCGAGCAGCTTCCCTGCTCGGTCATACCCGGCGGACATCCCTTTGCCCATCACATGCAGCGGATCCGAAGCCCCAACAAAGGACATCAGGTCTATCCAAGTCTGAGCGATCCCCCCTCGACTTCGGGGCCATAGAGATGCCTCCTTCTCAGCAGCTCTTGGCACACTTGGCAAGTGATCGAAATCAACTCAATGAACGATCGCTAGACAGATAGTCGACCTGACATGGAAGCCCAACAGTGCAAGCAAAGATATTTTACGAGCATTCTTCACAAACAGAAGACAAAGAGCAAACTGATGAAACAAAAAAAAAGTTTTACTACCAAAAGCGAAGTCTTTACAAAGGGTATTTTGGGCTCCCCAGCCTTATAGACTGTCCGGAGGCTTACAAAAATTCCAGAAGCAGCAAAATAAAAAGAGGAGGAAGATGGGGGCTTTAGGCCTCGGGGCCAGGCACGACCTCGGGGTCCTCGATATCTACCACGAGTCGAGCAGGGTCCTCGGCCAACTCCTCGTCAGGAATCTCTTCCCCGTGCTCATCGGCGTCTGCGAGGGGGTATTCGGCCCGGAGCTCTTCATCGGCGAACTCCGGCATCCGGGCCTTAATGGCGTCGAGGGCCTCGTGCCAGATGCGGGTGGTGGCCACGGCTAAGTCATTGTAGAAGTCCTTCGACTTCTTGTAGCCCTCCACCGCCTTCGCCGTCGAGAGGTCGCCGCCTTGACCGCCGCCCCCAGCTTCTTCCGGAGGGTCCTCACCGTCTTCTTCAGGTTGCCGGCGAGCGCCTGAGCGTCCTCAAGCTTGACTTCGGCAGCCAAGGCGGCCTCACGGTGCCGGGCAACCTCCCGTTTCCCAGCCTCCACCACGCCCTCCAGGGCAGCAACCCTCGCCATCGCCGCCTCCAGCTCCCGCTTAGAGCTCTCTTCCAGCGAGGCAAGCTGGTCCGCGGCCTTCATCGCCGGGGCTATCACCTCGGCCTCCATGCGTAAGGCAAGGGTGACGTGCTGGAGAACCTAAAAAATAAGAAAGAGGTCAGGAAGACGAAGGAAGCACCAAATCTCACAAACAACCGAGCACTTACCTGCACGGACTCCTGGGCGATGGACGCTATCTGGGCCCTGAAGGTCCCCCCGGGGACCCTGCCCCCTGTCGATCTCTCTATTTCGTGCAGCAGGCTATCCGCGATAGATAGCCCCGATGGCACCGCGAACCGGAGGCCCCCCTCCTCCACCATAATCGGCGAGGGCGGGCCCCGAGAAGACCTCCGGGAACCCCTCTTGAGTGGCTCCAATGGAGAGCCGGTCTCCTCCTCCGTGACCGGGTCCTCCAGTATTCGAGCCCGCTTCCGGCCCGGTGCTCTACTAGGCCCCGGGGTGGGATCCGCCCCCGAACGCTCAAGGGACGCGGCCACCGGAGGCACTGGGACGGAGGCCGAAGAAGCCAAGGCAGGCTTCGAACGGGAAGAGCTGGCGCCTCTAGCCTTCGTGACCTTCCTCGGCTGGCGCATGGAGGCTCGGAGCTCGTCCATATCCATGGGTCATGCACAAAACCAAATGCAAAGAAGTCAGCGACACATGCAATATAAAAGCCAAAAAGCAAGCCTAACTTACCAACGAACTCAACGGGGCTGAGCCCGGCCCAACTTAAGACCCTCTCAGACAGCAGCACGTCAAATCGGGGGCGGGCTCCCATGACGCTACTCTCACCGCGGCGGGGTCATTGGACTGGTTCCCTAGCAAGCATTTTTCCCTCGACCACCTGGTGGGCACGGGCCAATCCTCGCCCTCGGGCGGCGTGACGAAGAAAAACTTCTTCTTCCAGTCATGAATGGAAGAAGGCAGGGCTACAACTCCTGTCCCGGCGGTGCCCCCTGTCGCTTCCTAAAAGAGAAGTAGACCTACCTGGGGTCGCCCGCTCGACCCCTAAGATGATTTTTGAAAACAAGGGAAGAGTCAAGGATGGAGAGGCCGAAGGGAACCGCCTGTAGCTTCAGGCGGATCAAGAACCCGAGGAGAATCCTCCATGAGTTCGACACTAACTGGCCAGGGGCTAGCCCGAAGAAGTTCAGCGCTTCGACGATCTCGGGAGAGAAGGGCAGGCGCATTCCACCCCAAAAAGCTTCCAAGTACAGGGCGATCTCCCTACCCCGTACTTGGTCTGCCATCTCTCCCTCCTTGGCCAGACGAAGTGTATAACGTAGGGGGATGTGGAAGCGAGCCCGAGCACTGGCAAGCTCGTCCTCATGCCTCACCTAACACGAGGCGCCCGGGGCAGCGTCTATCGCCTCCTCCCTGGGGGCTGCCCCCGCCGCACGATCCCGGGAAGAGGATCCGATCCCTGCTCCATGGGAAGACTCGGGCTCAACTAAAGGGTCCCTAGAACCTACTCCTACGACATCTACAGATTCTACGAAAGAAGACATCTAACCTGGAGAAGAGGGATCCTCGGGAAACGAATGCAGAAGAAAGAAGACGAGCGCCGAGCAACCAGGACTTATAGCGAGGAAATATGAAGGAGCATGGGCCTTGGAGTGGGCCCCACCCCTATTTATCACTACAATCGCCCTCATCCAAGGGCGCCCTTCATCTCCCGCCAAAGCGCCTCCTCGCGTCCAACGGCTCCGATCGCTCCACTTGTCGTTCCCACACTGGGCCGCACCCCATCAGACACCACAGGTCTGCACACGTCGCGTCGGCCAACCGACGCTTGACACGTGGACCGCCGCTTCAGTGACAGGATGCACAAACCGGCACACTTTCCTTAAATGCAGAGATCTCGCTCTGATTCATTGGCAGAAAAGACAGCTGACAGACCGGGGACGCGTCCCAACGAAACCTTAGGAGGGAGCTCACCCCGGACGGCCCGGTAGTCCACTCTTGACCCGACCCGCCAGCTGGTCGGGACAAGAGTGGGGGGCTAATGATGACGCTCTATATTGGCGATCTCCCAGATCAGGACACGTGGCAGATGACGTGTCCTAGAACTCAGAAGAAAGGGCCCACATGGGCCAACCAGGCTACCTCTGTACCCGACCTGCAAGCACAAGCTAGCTCTCCTCAGAGCCCCATGCAAATTGGCCTCCTCGGACTCCTAGCTCGCCCCGAGCTGCCACAGGACCAAGATGCCTCGGCCCTCCCGCTCGTCCCCGAGCTCTCCCGCCGAGGCCATCTTCCTCGGTCCCTCCGACCGACCAACTCCACCACTCACAAGCGTAACCGCCGCTCCGCAAATCTCGCTATGAGCGGATTCTCCGCCGGCAACATCCCGCGTTCCACGCCATCACGATCCCCATTAACGGGCGATCCGCTTATTACGCGACGTGTCGTCGGGGGCGTAACTACCGGCGAGATTCTCGCGCCTGCTACTGCGTGCTGCCGCCACTATATAAACCCCCATCACAGAGGGGTCAAGTAAGCTTTTTTCACCCTACTTAGTCGTTACTCTGCTCGGATCTTGCACTAACTTGATCGTCGGAGGGTCCTCGGTGGTACCAAACCACCCCGGGACTTCCTTACAGATACTCGACGCAAACTCCTCAAAACCACCAATCTCCTCAAAACCCATTGAGACCCACACGCAACAGGAGATTACCTCCAAAATCCACCGGGAGATCGACGGAAGACAATATCTGACGGACGGAGACCCGAAAAAGACCTCCATCAACCAGAGTGGTTTTGTTTTGGCTAACAAAGAAGTAGTTGTATCATTCACAACAACATGCCTACAAATACATATTTTCCCTCCTATCTATTGTGTCAAGCGATAATCAAAGCATACGGGGGAGTTTCTATTTTAGATGGGTCAAAAAGCCGGTTTTCCATGACCTTTATTTGAGGATCAACAATTCAACCTTGTCTATCTTGATCTTTGTGGCATAAAGCACGGACACACCAATTCTTTTTGTGATTTTGATAATCTTTAACCGGTTATTTAGTTATGAAAAACGATATATTATCAATAAATCGTTAAATTCGGGAACTTTCGATGTCAATGCAAAAGGTATCGAAAGCACGTAACATTAGTGTGTGCCTATGTTGGATTATGTTGGTCAAGAAGAACGGTGTGAATCATAAAAAAAAGTTGATAAATCGGCTTTTTGGCTGATCAGAAGTATTTTTTTCTTTCCTCGACTTTGACCCAACATTCTTCTTATTTTTAAGGGGGTGTCAGCCCAAAGTCATTTGAATTTATTTTTATAGAATTTGTTATAATTTAAAAAAGAGTGTTAGTCTAAAGTCATTTAAAGCTAGCATTTCAATAAAAATCGTAAGTCATGGTGTTTAATCAAAATGATAACTAGAATTAGATTTTTTAAATTTGTTCATACAAAATTATAATGAGTCAAATTTTGACTCTCAAAATTCTTTCATACCTTTCCAGATCTAAAATCCCAGCACGAGTCCACTCTTGTCAATTGTCAATGACAACCGTCCACCGCTTGCTTGCCATCGGCAACCGCTTGCCAACAACTGCCACTGGCAAGCCGTCGAGGATCACCAATAGCTTGCCTCCTCTGGGCCTAGACATGAACTTATGCGTATCTATATTTTCTTTTTAACTAATCAGCATTTAAATATGTATCTGGCCTGATTCAAACTTGGGTTGCTTAGATTTTATATCAACGGTCTCTTCCATCACACCACAATTCCGAAGTCATTATCAGGCTTGAGGATTAGTATTTTTTATTCTAAAAACTATATGCCAAGAAGCGTCGCCGGTAGCCATCCGTCAAAAATCGTCGCTACCTATCACAATTGAAAGTTGTATGGCAACGACCGTCGCCAGCAATCGCCAGTCGATCGGCACCGGTAGCCGGCGTCCAAAAGAAAGAATCTCGAAATCAAATGACCGACGTGTTGAAATTAAAGAGAATTATATCAAAATGATGGCCACTTTTATTTTATTTTTTGGGGGGCAATGGCTCACAAGCCCTAACGAATTTGTCCCAAAAGCATCAATTTGTGATCACTTCCATTTTGGGTTCCTGCGTTCGACAGCGTCACTTTCGGCAAGAGGAGAATTACCTATATCAACCGAGCCAAAGCTCACGATGGTCGCCTGATTTTGAAATTCTCTCACTCCGGACTAACACCCCCAAATAATTTCTACCAATCGCATGTTTTACAGCCAACTTCTCAGACCATTATTAAAGTCTGAGCGGCACGGACTTGCCAAAAAGTAACGGAGCGTTTCAACGGGCCCGTGAAGACCGCGAGGCCAAAGCAACCCCGTCCTCTCGTCAGGGCCCTTTTCCACGTGCTCTTCACGTGTAGAAAGAATGGTTCTGGAAGGAACGAACATGCAGAAGATGAAGAAGAAGGGAAAAAGAGACCGTTGGTCTGCGGGCCCCCCCTCTCTGTAACATGCAAAATAAGCAAACGGCAAAAGGAAATGCAAACATAAAAATAAAAAAAAGCGTTAAATAGAACTCTACTGCCAAGAACAACACGACAAACCTTTCCTGACAGTGATGGCTACTACTCAAAACAACCCTTCGCAAAGCTTTCTTTTGCAGGAGCACTCCGGCTATTTTGCATCTCGGTACAGCACAACTTTAAAGTGTCATCTTGGAACCACCACAAATGCCGCAGCTGCTTTATATTTTTATGTTTTCCTTTTTCGGGGGATCCATCTCTATTTCACTTTGACGGTGTTTATTTTTCTTTGACAAAGCTATGCTCCCTAGGAGTAATATGTATTATTTTCAAGAATCCATGAAAAATCTGTAATGAGAAACTATACTGACAAAAAAGAGCAACGTTGAAGCGGTTGTAAATATTCAAATCAGCATAGCCTAGCCATTTTTACAAAAATCCGGAACAACAGCATACTATCATTTTCCTGAATACAATCACGGATCATAATTTCACATAATTTAGTTTCAAATACATAAACCGGATTCGAAGCCAGCAACCATGATTCTATTCTTATCCTTATAAGCGCTTCTTGGAAGGGCTAAAGACTATATCTTTATGCTATAAGATAACAATTATTCATTTAAGCTATGCAAACTAATGTTTTGCACGTGGTATAAGCAATTAATTTTATTATTGAAGACAATTATTCTTTTGTGTGTGAGAGAGGGGGAAAATTCCACGGTGTGCCGGCCGTATATGTCGGGTCATGAGAGAAAAAGAAATAAGAACATAGACCCCACCAAACTGTCCGAAGGGTGTCCGAAATTCTCTATCTCTTGCTCTCTCCTGTCGAGTGCAATACACTCGGCATACAGAAAATTTTCTAAAGAGAGAGAGAGAGATTGGAATGGTAGTTAGCGGGGATGGGAAGGTGGTTAGTTATCGGGCAGAGAGAGAAAAGGGGTAGTTAGCATTCTAATTTTAGTTTTAATTTTTGGCTAGCAAAAAAGAGAAAATTGTATAGCTATTTATGAGGCTGTGGTTGAAATTGGATTTTCAATTTTGAAACCCCCTCTTTCAGCGCTATAATCAATCATAGATGCTAATCTTTTATTAATGCTACTTAGCAGTGCTATAATCAATCATAGATGCTAATCTTTTGTTAATGCTACTTAACAACCTAACCTGATGCTCTTCTCAATAACAAAATAAAAAAAAAAAAATTACTCCACACCAAACCGCCGTCCATATCCTCAAAGGTCTTCAGGTGTAAAGGAATTGGTATTTTTGCACACGTCGTAGACACGTGTGTATTTTGAAACCGATAACATGCATAATTTTTTTCCTCCCGGACATTACATGAAAATTTCTAAAAATATTTGTAATTTTTAAGATGAAAAATATTCTTCTTTCATTAAAGAAGATTAAGTTGCCATCCCGTGTTATTTGTTTTAAATAAATGTTTTTTCTCGATCAATTGTTTCTTTGTTATTTTTATGAATAAATTGTTGTGCTAGTAACTCATACTTATGGGGGAAAATTATGTTTTGTATAGGTATTAAAATTTATTAGGAAGATTTTAGAGATTAGGTGTTCCATAGTATTAGTATTTGTTTAAGAAGGGTGTGAGAGGGTGAGAGAGAGGAGATAAAAAAGAATTAAATATTCTCTTGTCTTTATACAGGAAGATGTAAAAGCAAGATTTATTAGATATTTTTTGTTTTTTTCTATTGATGAAAGCTATAGAAAAAGACAATAACCATATTTTTTCTTTTGTTTAATTTATTTTTTTTGCAAAATGATGTAATAATGACATTGCCGTCTAAAGGGTTTGTGTTATAATAATAAAGACATAAATGCTATAACCCACACTATCCTTGCTACGCAAATAGATAAATATCCAGGCTTTTAAGCAAAATTCCCCTCTAACCTAATGACGTGTCAGTCATGCCGGTGCTCACGTGGCCATCGTCGTCGTCGTCATCCTCATCCGACGTGTCACCCAAACCTCAGGCTCGGGCAACCGTTTGATCTCCCGAACCTCAACCACAAATAAACCAAAAACAATAAAATAAAATAAACCCACAATAATAAAACGAATAAAATAAGTATAGTTAGCAGCAGCAACATCACTAAAATCACTATCCCTGCACTCTATTTCGCTTCTTCCCCAAGCCAAGATCATCATCACAGCCTCAACCTTCATCCCCAAGTCTCCTCTCCCTCGCCATTAAAGCCCTCACGCTCTTCTCACTCCTCAACCCAGCTGTAAAAAAATCTCGACTTTTTTTTCTCACGGAAAAGTTACAATTTCTTGTTATAAACCCTCTAGTCTCTTGGTTCCTCGATGAAGAAAATGGAATCAATGGTAGCAAAACTTACGTTCTTGATAATCTTCATCAATTTCCCCTCGGTGCTATCCATCCTCGACCCCGTGGATTTCCTGGCACTCCAATCCGTAAGAAAACGCCTGGACGACCTCCCCGGTTCGAGCTTCTTCGCCAGCTGGGACTTCACAGCAGACCCCTGCAACTTCCAGGGGGTTTTCTGCAGCGAGGATAGGGTGATAGCGCTCGCCCTCGGCGATCCCCGCGCGGGGTCGCCCGGGCTCACCGGGCGCCTCGACCCCGCCATCGGCGACCTCTCCGTGCTCGCCGAGCTCTCCCTTGTCCCGGGCCGGGTCTTCGGGTCCATACCCGAAACCCTCTCCCGCTGCCCGGAGCTCCGCTTCCTCGCCCTCAGCAAGAACTTCCTCTCCGGCTCGATCCCGCCGTCCTTCTCCTCGCTCTCGCGTCTGAGGACGCTCGACCTCAGCTTCAATCTGCTGACGGGGGAGATCCCGTTCTCGCTCTCGTCGGCCCCGTCTCTTTCGAACTTGATCTTATGCCACAACCGCCTCACGGGCAATATCCCGTCGTTCCCGGACTCGTCGACTCTCCTGCGCCTCGACGTCAAGCACAATAACCTCTCTGGGTATGTTCCCAACCTGCCGGCGTCGCTGCAGTACCTCTCGCTGTCGTCGAACTCGTTGACGGGGCCGGTGGATTGGGTGCTGCCTAAATTGGATAGGCTGAGTTATCTGGATTTGGGGATGAATAGGCTGGTGGGGTTGATCCCCGGGTGTGTGTTTGGGTTTAATCTCGAGAGCTTGCAGCTGCAGAGGAATATGTTTGCGGGGCCTGTGGTGCCGGAGAGGGAGGTGAGCATACCGGTGGTGGACTTGAGCTTTAATAGGCTCTCGGGGTCGGTGTCGCCGATGCTGGCCGCGGTCGGGAGCCTGTATTTGAATAATAATAGGTTTACCGGGGAGGTGCCGGCACGGTTCGGGGAGAGGTTGGTTGGGGCTGGGATGCAGGTAAGCTACTAAAATTAGGCGCTAGGTTTATTTTGGATAAGGTCAGTGTAGAATTCACATTTGCCATTTCCATTGGTCTCATCAACGGTCTTGATGAGATTGAAGGAAAGAAAAATCAAATTCTATTTTTAAGCCCGTTTATATATTATTATTTAATTTAGCACATCATAGACGTTGGATAACTTGCTGCCGCCTTAAAATGTCCAATGAGAAGTTTGTAGTAATTTCATCCGTTTATTTAGTAAGACTAACTGCATGAAAACCCCTTTATTTTTCCCCTCAAGGGATTTATGCCTTCAAACGGTTTATTAGCTCAAACCCCCCTTTTGCTCATCCAACCAAAACCCTTCAAAACAGTCATTTCAACTCTAAACAGCTCAGGTGATCATCAAATTTAACTGTAGAGCTTGTTTGTGTTCTTTGGAGTAAAATTTGAGTGGTTTTGAGGCAATCGGTCGATGGACAGAGGTGGCATTTACGCTAATTAATGGATCACTTGAGGGGTATGAGTGGTAGACGAGTAAACTGCAAGATGTGTTCTGCACAAGTAACATTTATTTTAAAGTGGGGGTATAGGTTATGCGAACTCCAATTTGCAGGGATCGATAGATCAAAAGCCAAATATGGGCGACCTAGATATCGGAGTTGAAAGGAATAAAAATGGTATAGGAAATGTAGTTTCTGGTTAATTGATTACAACACCCTTCGTGAGTATGTGATTCAGCGTTTATAACACCTCGTCGCCTCTCAACTAGTTCATTAACACTTTATGTCCGTATTGCCAGTATAGATATATGGCTTCAGAGAGCAATAGCGTGATTGTTGACTATTTTGGACAACCGGTGGAGGGTGGTAAATGTTGGATGAGGTATAGATGAAGGGTGTTATTTGCAATTAATAGTTTTGTTTAAAAGTTGGGTCGGTATATATAATCCCCTCGTGTTTAAAGTGAAAAAAGGGGTTTGCATACATCAAACTCCAATCTCTGAATTGGATCAGATTTCTTTTATGACTTTTAGTTACAAAATTCGAGGCTGCAGTTATGTGACCATGAAAGTAAAATCTTCATTCCAAATGTTAAGGTTGACTAAATTTCCATTTTCTCAATTTCGACTTGTTAGAAGGCCTTGTTTGGTCACACAGTTGCATTCAAGTTCAAATGACTTGAAGAATTCAATTTATGAAATTGAAATTTCTCTAACTCGATGTGAAATACAATTTCAGATGGAATTATTAAAATTGTGGTGATGCCTTTTGAAACTCTTCGAAAATTTTGATTTTCGAGCACAGCCCAATCTCGTGTTCTGGCCTCTGGCCTCCATGAAGCAGCAATTTTGATGAATGCAATTCTATCGCCTAGGTTTCAAAAGCCATTGTTTTATTAAATTGATAACCAACATAATTATTGTACCGTCTCCATTGATGCAGGTGCTATATCTGCAACACAACTTTTTGACAGGCATGGAGATTAGCCCGGCAGCAGAAATTCCAGTGAGCAGTTCATTGTGCCTTCAATACAATTGCATGGTGCCGCCCGTGGAGACCCCGTGCCCAATGAAAGCGGGAACGATGAAGACGAGACCAACAAACCAATGCCCGGAATGGAGAGGATGAAAAAAGCAACCAAAGAAGAAGAAATGATAAATGATTCTTTTATTTATTGGTATATTGTTTTGGGAGGAAAAAAGGTGATGAGAGAGTGATGATGGAGGTTAAATTTATTTTGTTGTGCTAGTATATTTTTTGGGTTGATAGGTGTTAATGATGTGAATATTGTGTGGAGGTAATGTGACTTGCAGCTGTGTTTGTGAGTTGTATTATGTTGGGCTGAGTATTATTATTTATTTGAAAGTTGTGTGTAATGTTTGTTATACAATGATGAGATAATGTCATTTTGATCACAATGTAATCTGTAAATTTTGGTGATGATTGTTCTCACTGCTATGGATCTCTGGCATACGAGCAACTACAATAGTTTGTTGCAATGAAACATGTTGCTTTTATTGTGAGTTATATTCATTTTTTACACTTACGCCGTTACTCTGTTCGGATCTTATCACTGACTTGAGCGTCGAAGGGTCCTCGGTGGTACCAAACCATCTCGAGACTTCTTTGCAACTGCTCGGCGACAACCTCCTCATCCCACCTTCTCCTCTCAAAACCCATTGAGACCCACACGTAACGAAGGACATTCAACCAAGTTCATCTCGAGATCAATGGAAGACAACATCTGACGGAAGCCCGAAAGGGAGCTCCATCAATTTCTAACTTACAGTGAATGCTGACGTATTCTTTACTTGCCTTAAATGTCTGAGACAAATTGTAAATTCGTATTTCATGGTTGAGGATAACTACTAGCTAAAGAGGCAACAATTCATCAGAAGCTAATTTCTTTGTGTCATGAGCCATGTATTTATTTAAATTCATGTATGGTTAACTGTTTTTAATGGCTACTCTCCTAACGCGTTGAACCTCAGTGTAGTTGTTTAGTTAGGCTAGCAGATATATGCTACACCTAGGTATAATTTCATGATGAGTGAAACCGTATTCTTCCAGCAAAATGATGAAGGCTTGCTAAGTTGATATTCGAGCTTACTAAATGCATTTTCGAGAGAGATCAATTCTTGGTTAAAAGGGCGATGCATCTACAAGTATAAGTAAAATTGAGCACAGACATTTTCTTCCAAGAGTAAAGTAGATGTGTGGGGATATACAAGACCAGCATGTACATGTTTGGCAATTTTCAAGCTCCTCGCATTTTTTGTTTTTGATTGAAAAGGCCGGAGTTGTCTTCTCGGGAATATATCGGAATGTTGGATGGTCTTGTCTATTGTGAGGAAAGAACCATTTCAAGGAATTCAGGAGCCATCAAGCATCAAAGGTTGTGTCTTTTATCATTATTAAAAATGTTTTGTAACTATCGTTGCTTTCTAGATAAACACCATGCTCCATGATACCGTACATAAATACCGTAAACTTTGTAAGCTGCAAATAAATACCATGGACTTATAGCCGTTTTAGATATTTTAATAACACACATCGCCTTTAATTTAACGGTCAGTATATCACCATACAAACAATTGCTATCCAAAAACAGTAGCAAAAGTCCAAGGTGTCTATTTGAAGGGGAAAATGGGTATTAACACCATAGCTTTGAAAAACAATAGGTTTAGGTCTTGGCCCAAAAACAGTTGTGAAGAACTCCCCAAACTGAAAGATTCTTGTGTCTTAGTCTCTATAGTACATTTACTGTTCTTTATGACGACACCGATTTTTCAGGTAAACTACTACATTTACCCTTTAAACTACTATAACTATTTTTCAAAGTACTACATTTATATTATAAAATACTATATTTGTGTTAAAATACTATATTTTGCATGAAAACTACTACATTTACCTGTTAAAGTACCAAAATTATCTTTCAAAGCATTGCATTTATATTATAAAGTACTGCATTTGTGTTAAAATACATTTGACATTAAACTGTTATATTTTTTAGTAAAATTACTATATCTATTACATTTGACATATCTTAATATAAACATGTAGTATTTTACTAAAAAAATAATAAATGTTTTAAAGGATAAATGTAGTAGTTAACCTGAAATATCAGTGTTGGCATAAAAATAATAAATATATTATAGAGACTAAAACACAAGAATCTTTCAGTTTAGGGGTTTTTCATAACCGTTTTTGGCCAGAGATCTAAACCTATGGCTTCTCAAAGACAGGGAGTTAGCCTATTTTCCCCTTATTTGAAACTACAAAGCCTATGGTTCAAATCTAGTCTGAAAAGGCAATTTTCAGAAACTGGAGGGCTTATTCGTTAATTACCTTCCACCGACAATTTCTCACTCCTTTTCCTCTCTCAGATCTTTCCCTCGAATCTAAACTCACTCCAATTCGGATCTGATGGAGGCTATGATCTCCCTCAGATGTTGTTCTCCGTCGATTTGGTAGCGAGCGGTTTTTAGCAGCTGATATTTATTTTGGGGTTGTTGAGCGTGTGGATTTTAATGGGTTGTTGGAAGTTATTGAGGCCAAGCTACCTGCAAGGGAAGTCTCGGGGGATCACCGTAGGATCCTCCGACGATCAAGTTAGTGCCGGGGAATAAGAGCAACATAGCGACCTATTGGGTTGAGTTTGAGTTACCTGAGTCGTCTGAAAGAGTGGTTTATATAGTGATCGCGTGGAGCAAACAGGCACGGGATCATCGCCGTCAGTTACACCCCTACGTTATCCTCGTATTAATGGCAGGATACACCCATTAATAGGAGACGCGTTAGCGTGGTACGCGGAACGCGGAGAGGCGGATATCTCGTCATGGCGAGATACGTGGAGCCGTTGCAAGGTCGCTTGGGTTCCGCGCTCTCGGTTGATCGGGAAAGCCGAGGAAGCTCGGCCTGTCAGGAAGCTCGGAGACGAGCAGGGAGGCCGAGAAAGCTCGGCCCGTCAGATGGCTAGGAGACGAGCAAGGAGACTGAGGAAGCTCGGCCTGTCAGATGCCTCGGAGACAAGCAAGGAGGCTAAGGAAGCTTGCCGGACTGCTCGGAGGCAAGTTGTTGGCTGTTTGCTAGATGAATGTGGAAAGTACTCTGGGAGGTCTCCAAAGGGTCGGATGTGTCCTCGGAGACGAGGTCTTGAGGAACGGTCCCAATGCATCTCATTTATTCCACCTCCGTAACCTTCGGGACAGGTCATCCGCCACATGTCCTAATCTGAGGAAATACCACTTGTGAGCATTATTAGCATCCATCGCCAACCTGGATCCGATGTACATGGCCTACGGATGGCCCAGGTCATCCCAATCGATCTCGCCAGCTACCCCTCCACCGCCTTATCGGATCGGATCCTCTACATCAAAACTGCAACCCGACTCCTCTTGGTCGTAGCTCCGACCCGCATCGAGTTCTGGAGCTCATCTCAGGTACAATTCAATCCTAATTTTGTCTTCTATCTCGTTTTGCTTGGTTAATTGCAAGACTTGGTCGTTGTTTTTGCAGCATAAGGTTCGATTAGGGAAACATGTGAGAAGTTTAGATTCGATTGAGAGCGAGGGCGAGAATTTGCAGGCGACTTGGAGCCCTGATACGAAGACGATAGCTGTACTTATAAGCGAAGAGTATGTGTTGTTTTTTTAAATTGATTGCATTATGTGAGAAAAAAAATTGATGTGAATTGAGAGTAAATTGCGTCATGGGATTGAAAATACTATGAGCTATTTCTACTTCTAGCTAACTGTATTTACCAAAGGAGCATACTTGCTGCTGAAAATATTTGCTATTCAATGTGTGAGGTCGATGATTCAAATCATGTGAGTGTCTCAAGAGAGAACTCGAAAAAAGATTAGAGTTTTGGCCTACTTGAAGATAGTATGCAGTATGCGCGTGCGCACGCACACACAACTCCACTTATGAAACGAATGATCCACCTTGATCCTTATAGTCTAAATATATATACACTAAGAATTGTGTGAGAGAGAGAATCGACTCTCCACACTTTTTAAATGATTGATACTGTTCACCTTGATCCAATATAATCTAAATATATGTTCACCAAGAATCATGCGATTTATGTACTCTTTACTATTGACTAGAAGGATGTAAAATTAACGAATAATGAGTTTTCAGTAATAGAGCGTTTTCCATCCTAAATTCGGTATAGAAAAAATGTAAAAGTAAAGCTCTCTTTGGGCTTTTATTTAGTTATGGTAATTAAGATGGATGGAATAGATTATCCCAGCATTTGAATGGTGAAGCGCATCAAGCGCCAAGGCAAGCGCTCTGAGCTGTCGTCAACTTGTGCAAGGCGTTGGACTTCAATGATGCGCATGCCTTGCTCGCCTCAAACGCTCAGACGCTTGCCTCAGGTGCCTAAGTCGAGGCGCTGAGGTGAGCGCCTCGGTGATCTTTATTGTAAAAAAAACCAAATTTCATGTTATTTTCGAGTGCCGTTTTGTTTATGCATACTCATTCTCTCCCTACTCAAGAGAGAAGTCTTAGGAGTAGTAGAATTGACTTCAAATAGGGTGAGGATGAATAAAGGTTTTTATTCCATATAAAAGAAGTCTCAGATTTGCCTCTTTCTCATTGTCTCGGTTATCCCCAAACCGACCCCACAAAATCCTCCAGCCGCCGCGTGGTGCCTGCAACTTCTCAAGTCACTATTACCGGCGTTTCCTCCAGCCACTGCTGCCTCCTCCTCAGAGGACAACACTTATCATTTTCTCTTCTTAAAGATTAATTTCAAAAATCAAGAATAAAGTTTCTCTTTTTGTGAATTTGATTATTGTGATATCATTTATCATCTGCCGTTTATGTGATTGAATGCTATATAAGTGCTCAATATCTTTTCCATATAATTTTGGTATCATCTGTTAATTGAATATATTATACTAATATAGTTGTTAAATGGCACATCATTTATGAATATCAGACTTGGTAAAGGTTGTCGCGACCCGCGACACATGCAGTAGGACAGAGAATGTCGCAGTTCGAGTTTCATTCAATTGTACGATAAGATTTATATATATATTTTTAAATATTAGTCATCTCACTTAGCTTTGGCCCTTCTTAACGCTGCTCGCCTCAAGCAATAGGTGGACGTTGTCACCTTTGCATTGCCTTCCGGGGGCATTTGATATATGGAATGGAAGATTACCAGGAATTCACACATTCATTGGAATGAGATTGCCAGGCATATGATTCCAAGAAAGGTTACATTAACTTGATCGGTACATTTTGTTTATTCCTGGCAATACATGTGCAAAACACCAATATGATGGTTGTGATTGTAGATGGGATGATGAAAAAGGTATCAACCGGTGACGTAGGGTGTTAGCTACCGGGCTGCAAACCATGACAGGTGGGCTGTGGCAGGCAACGCTTGGCTTCTGCAGTCGATAATGGAGGGCGATGGTCGGAGGTGGTCGGCGAGGGAGGGCAACGACTAGCAGTGAGCTGCAGCAAGCACAATAGCCGCGATGACAAGCACCGAGTGGCTGTGAGGGCTACAACCGACACTGGCGAAGGGTGGCAGCTGACATTGACAAGTACTGGCATCATTGACGACAAGATGGCCGAAGACATGCTGGCAGGCACTGGGCGATGGTGAACGGTGTCTGGCAATGAGAGGCGACAATGGTTTGCGGGGGATGGCCGACGAGCATGCAGCCCCATGGCAGCGGACGACCGACCGCCGAGCAGTCATAACTCTAGTTGCGTTAAGCGAAAATATATAAGGGTAATATAAGGATAGACACATATTTGAGTAGGAATAGAATTTCAATGATTTGAGATATCCTGATGCCCAGGAAAATCCTAAATTCCTAGCAATATTGTGTCAAAACAAGCATAGGTATTGATGTGGCACAAATGGCACGTGCCTTCGATGCACTAATGAATTTGTTTCGGTGGGTCGTTGAGCAAGGCGAGACCTCCGGATCCAAAAACCTGTAAAACTAATGACCACCGGGTTTGAACCCAGGGGACCTCCTCTGATACTTAAGTCAGTAAAGATACATCATATGTAAAGCATATAAAATAGAATGCTTAGAAGATGGTGTGAGAGCCGAAATTTCATCGATGGCAAAACCCTAGGTCAGGTTGTCTCTTCTCCCCTCTAGGGTTTTCCCGTTGTGGGTATTTTCCTTATCCATCCGCTTATAAAGGAACTATGTGGTTTATATAGCATGCTTAGGAGGGTTGATGTGGGTCCTCAAGAATATTTATTTATGATCCGCGGTTAATTACATCGGTGTATGGGTTTTAGGCCTTATGAGACCTTTAGGCCGAGTTAATATACGGGTTTGGATTTGATAAGTCAATCGATAAATTTATGCTATATCAGTACCCCCTCCTTTGAACTCCTTATGTGCGAGTGAGTGGTTAAAGCATAGAGTGTGTTCAGTTTAAAGTTACCATAGTGTTGGATTTGCGGCACCCGAGCATGGGTTGCGTGGCATATTCTCTAATCGTGATGAATGGCGTAGGTTGGTCCCTGCCTCATTCTAACATGGTTGTATGATCTTCTTACTGTCTTTGAGGGATTTTCTAGAGCTCGTTTTGGCAATTATTGGCGAACAATCAGTTGTATAGCTTTGACGGTTAAATTTTGTCCCTACCTTAGTTGTGCTAAAAGGGTTTTGGAGTGTCGAGATGAGTTCGGGCTTGTGCTTCTGAGCTAATCTTGTGCTAAATAGTTTAATATACATGCTGTCGTGTCATTGTGAACTAGTGCTCACTTGTTGGAACTACTTGAGGCTGAATAGTTTTCTGAGGTGTGGCTCGGGCCGAGGGAAGCTCGGACTAAAAGAAATCCGTAAGAGAGGACCGAGGCATAGCTTGGACCGAAGAAAGCTTGAGCTTTAAGAAATTCGTAAGAGAGTATCGAGGCATAACTCGGTCTTCATAGAAATTCTGTCTAAGTTTAATTACTTGGTGCATTAATATACCGAGTTTCGATTAGGGGCGAGAGAAGCTTGGACTTCATCTTCCAGGCTTACGCCGGGGATACCGGCCGGTCGGGTCTTCATAGAAATCCAACACGAATTTAATAAGTCCGCGCAATAGTATACCGAGTTTTTACTCGGGGCGAGAGAAGCTCGGACTTTAGAAATCCAGCGTGACTTTAATAAGTCCGCGCAATAATATACGAAGTTTCTACTTAGGATGCGAGAAGCTCGAACTTTAGAAATCAAACGCGACTTTAATAAGTCCACACAATAAATATACCGAGTTTTGACTCGGGCCGAGAGGCTCGGACTTTAGAGATCCAGTGCAACTTTAATAAGTCTATGCAATAATATACCGACTTTCTACTCGGACCGAGAGAGGCTCGGACTTTACCTTTCGGGCTTACATCGGGGGATACCGGTCGGCAGGGTCTTCATTCAGTGCGTCTATGGGAGTCCCGATAGGGGCACTTTGATTTATTGGTCTTGTAGGGTCTTATAGGATATCCTGCACTGAGAGGTAAGCGATATCCCGCACTGAAAGGTCTATATTTTATTTAAATATAAAATGAAATAAATAAATACTGATACGTAACTTTTACATGCCGTGAGAGGGGCTTGACCAGTCTTTTCTTCATATGCTGGATGTTGAGGTAAAAATTTACACCCTTCTTGTCCAAAAATTCAATGTCAAAGTCAAAAGTCAAGCCCAAGCCAAGTAGGTCTAAGTCCAAGTCAAGCCCAATCATGAAAGGGGCCGGCCCCATGACCAAGAAGAATGAGATAATAAATAAGTTTAATGTAATTTTTAGGAATAAATGTATGAAAATGGACAAAAAGCCAAATTATGTAAACCCCATAACTTATGTGCAAAAAGAAATGAACACATGAGGCATGGGGAGACACAAGTACTATTTGGAAAAGCCTATGGGACTATATATAAAAGGTGTAGCCTATAAAAGACAAATATGATGAGAAATCAATACCAACTTCTATTCTCTCAATTTTTCTAGGATTTTGTGCCGCTTTTCTCGAGGTCTTTTCTTCTTCCTCCTCTCCTTTTCAATTAAATACAAGGCAAATCCCCTCCCTTTTTCAAAAATAAAATTGATTTTGGCCATTAATCCATTGAGAGGAATACAAATCTTCTGTTAAAATTAACAAAGGAGCAATTTTTTTCCTCTCCATCTCTCCTCACGATCCAACAAAGGAGAGGAGGAAGGGAGAAAAACCCATGGCAAGATCCATTCGCGTACATTTTGAAACCTTGTAGAAGGGGAAAAGAGCTTCCTTGATCTTCTTAAGTCAAAATTTGTGTTTACGGCTGTAACTCCATTGGGTTTGGACCTTTGCTTACACCGTGCTAGGTGCGCACCTTGCTAGATGCCCATTTGGCTAGATGCGTACCCTGTTGGGTGCGCACCAGCCCGGATGCGCACTTCATGCGATGCGCACTTCTCTAGGTGTGCATTTTATTGGACCTTTTGGCCAATTCGGGATCCTTTGGCCCTTCACTCTCGCACCTCCCTGGATGCGCACCTTCTTAGGTGTGCACCTTACCAGACCTTTTGGCCAATTCGGGACCCTTTGGCCCCCCTCACTCCTTCGCACCCTGCCAGGTGCGCACCTAGCGCACCTCGATAGGTGCGTATCTTATCACGTGCTCACTTTGCTAAGCGCGCATGTGACGCGTGTATCCTTCACTCCGGTCTTTCTTATAAATATTTTACAAAATAAAAAACGAATAAAATAAACACGCCCCACACTCAAAAACTCTCTCCCTTTAGAAAATTTTCTAATGGGACACTGCCCCACATCCCGCAAGGGAGCTGCTAGCCCTCTTGACCCCAAGTCTGCTATCCGGGTAGCGGGACTTCCGTAAACTCTGCGAGGTCCCCGATATGTCCAAAACACCTTCAAGACACATAAACATATTGTACATTGAGTTCGTATGATCCGTTTGACCAGTTAATCAGAGGTTATCTCGCTTCGAAAGCTCCGAAAGCGAGGGTTAATTAACGACACTTTAGTCCGCGGCTGCCAGGGATTTGGATCTCCTCAATTATTAAACCCCAGCCTACCCTAGACCGGGAGAATCTGTAATATGCTTGACAAGCGACGCGCATTCGTATCTCAACAGGATGACGAAAAACACTCCACTGGACTTACGCTAGGAAATAACCGTCCACCATCTTCATATGTTTGGGCTCTGTGCCCTTGGTGTGTGTTACCCATTTCTTCTCGCTTTTGGAGCGTCGCATTTTCGCAGATTTTTTAAGTGCCGTAGGTATATCGAGTCACACATCATCACTTTCACTGAGAAGCACAATACTCGGTTGCTTCACGTTTTAAGCGGGTCTTCACGCTTGCCTTCACGGAAAGGAGAGGCATGATACTCGGTTGCTTCACATTTTTAAGCAGGTCTTCACATTCGCTTCCATGGAGAGGAATGATACTTGGCTGCTTCACGTTTTAAGCGGATTCTTCAAGTTCTTTCTGATTCCATATCCTTGGGGGTGTGCTGGCCTTTTGCTTCTGTTTCTCTCGATGCATGTTTTCTTTTACATATTGCTCAAGAAAAGGGGTTGAACACATAACTTGGATATAAATGTATCTGATCGGATGCAATAAAAAATACAATCTGAATCATATTTCTATTTCACTCTATTTGAGCATTCTTAGATCTTATATGGTATCAGAGCAACCTAGGTTCAATTCCCACCAGGCGCATATTAAATGTGGATTTATTTAAATTAAAAATACCGCCGTGTAAAAGCTCATGTTTCGGCCGAAAGGCCTTCGACCTGCACAGGCGTGTTAGAATGTGAAATATATTCTCTCAACTCTTATCATAACTTTAGAGTTTTGGTGCAGTAGAAGGGACATTTCTCCTAGATTTCTATATACCAAACGCAATCTTCGCGTTTAAAACATTCGATTATCCAAAAAGAATAGAGACTGTCTACTTTTGACATCCAAGGAACTTCCCTATTTATGACAACACCCCACATATACTTGTCTGTTTGCGTGTGGCTGTAGAAGTTTATACATAATGCCATTAGAGTTTCTGATGATGTTCATAACTGGGAACTCCCCAGATCATGACGCGTGGCAGATGACGTGTCCTGGGGATCACGGAAACATGACAAGCATCTTACATTGGAGGCATTCCCTGGGGTACCGTCCCGAGGCGTGACCCAACCTTCGACGGGTCCCTGAACACTCCTATACTCACCCCTGCAAAGAACCATCGGCTCGCCTCCGAGCCCTTCTACATGCTGGGCTTCCTCAGCCCTCCTTACTCGTCTTCGAGCTATCACAGAACCGAGCTTCCTCGGTCTCCCGCTCGTCTCCGAGCCTTTCGCCGAGCTAAGCCTCCTCGGTTCTACCGAGCAACCAAGGACGCAGAGCCCAAGCGCCTCCGCCACGGCTCCGCGTATCTCTCCAGGAGCGAGATATCTGTCACCCAACATCCCGCATTCCACGCCGTCGTATCTCTTCATTAACAAGCGTATCTCGTCATTAAAGGGGGGATCCCGTCAATCACGCAGGCGTAACGCCAGAGACGTAAAGGACGGCGAAGATCTCGCGCCAACTCGCTCCAAACGACCACTATAAAAAAGCCTCTCCCAGACGACTCAGGTAACATAATTTTAACCCAATAAGCCGCTACTCTGCTCAAATACCTCAGCTAACTTGATTGTCGGAGGTTCCACCGTGGTACAACCTCTTCGGGACTTCTTTTGCAGGTAGCTCGGTTTCACCTCGAATCAAGCCCACTGAGATCCACTCTCTCAGGGAAACAACCCCCTATACCAATCTCAGCCGTTTATCCACGCTTGCGACAGATCGATAGAGAACAACATCTGAAGTAGACCCTAACCTCAATCAGTTGGCGCCGTCTGTTGGAAATATGAAAATTCCACTCATCGAAAGTTGATCTTCCGATCTCGAACTCATGGCGAGCGAACACCGTGACGATCCAAGTACTAGCCGTCGCCTTCCCCACAACGGAGGCGCGGACGGATCCACCCCTCCCCCTAATGCCATCCATGCCTTCTCTGCACGGATCGACATGCTCGCATCCATAGTGAATGCCCTTGTCCGCGTCCAAACGGCAGGACAAGCCCCCAGGTTGTCGCTCCCCCTGTCCGGAATCACGACCTCCGCAGAGGGGGAGATGACACTGCCCACGCTGGCACCACTGAACGTCTTGCTATCTCCGGTGGCCACAGGTCCCCGCGGCAACCGATTCAATGACCCGTTGGGTGCCTCACAGCTCCACATCGAGATCTCATGAAAGAGCTCCCTACCCCGAGGCCCATCGCGCTCCTGTCCCTCCCGAGGAGGTATCGGTCAGCTCGCCTGCCCCCAGGCATGGCCGGCACCCTCTCCCTCGATGGGGTCACACGGGCGGCACTCGCCGCGATGCTTCAATAATGACCTCGCCAGGGGACCTAAGGAACCTGATAGAGCGGAACCGGAGTCGCAGCCAGGCGCAGGCCGCCAGTGGGAAGGGCCATAACTCCGACTACGCCGAATCCTTAGGGTACCACGACCGTCTCGACGCCCTCGAAAAGAAAATCGAGGGCATACATCTGGAGGGTTATCCTTCAAACGAGGGGGCTTGGTACGCCACCGACTCGCTTACGAAGCCCTTCACTGAAGAGCTGCTCGCTGTTCGCGTCTCATCCAGAAACAAGCCTCCAAAAGTGGCCCTCTTTGACAGGAAGTCTGACCCGAAAAACCATCTGGACGCGTTTACGGCGGGCATAAGCTTCCAGGACAACTCCGACGCTGCCTAATACCGAGCGTTTCCTGCCATTCTCATCCAGGCTGGACGAGACTGGTTCCGAGGACTCATGCCACGCTCCATCTCTACCTTTGATGAGCTGTCCGTCCAGTTCCTCTGACTTTTCGTCGGGAATAGACGATTGAAGAGAACCGCCGATTACCTCTTCACTATAAAGAGCGGGGACAAGGAATCCTTTAAAGGATGTTACTCGCTTTTACAACGCTCTGCTCGAAGTTCCCGAGCACCGGGATGAAACTGTCATCACCGCCCTGAGATCGGGTCTTAGGCACAAGGAGTGGCTCCGCTTCTTTGCATTAGCGCAACCTAAGAGCATGTCCGAGGTAAAAACTTGGATCGAGCGAGAAATCAAACTCGAGTCTGAGGTAAACGCAAATGTATCCAGGGACGACCAGGCCGACCAAAAGAAGAGGGGCGGAGAAAGGAAGGAGAAGGTTGACCGGCCACAACCCCACTCCCCGAAGTTCCAGGAGTACACTCCTCTCAACATCTCCCAGACCGAGCTGTTGGAGGAGGCGAAGGGCGAGCGATTCTTCAAGCTCCCGCCGGTCATCCATAGAGCGGCTAAACGTATCCGGAACCCGTACTGTGCCTTCCATAGGTCGCAAGGCCATCCGACCGAAAACTGCAAACAACTCCACGACTACATCGAGGAGTTGATCCGCTCTGGCCATCTGGCGAAGTACCCGCGGGACAAGCGGCATGTGGAACGAGAACAAAAAGACTCGATCTCTCCTGAGGAATTAACCATCGGCCAAATTATGGTCGTTACCTAGGACCCTGCTCTGGAAACTCCGACTTTACAACGCTGTAGAGTTTAAGTCATTTAAATAAAATGTATTCCTTTTTGAAATAATGTAATTCTTGTCGGCACTTAATTAAGTCCGTAGCATGAACGAGGAAAGCAAAGAAAGAACTTTATTCATTAAAGGGTATTATGGGCTTCTCAGCCTTACACAAAAAATTATTATTACAATAAAAGGGGCCGGGATAGAGGAAGCATTGTTGATGATATTCCGACGAAATCTCCGTCAGCCGAGCACTAACTTCCTTGGCCACCTTTGAAGCGTCACCCACCGGAAAATATCAACAATCAGCTTTTTCTGGAAACACTCCAGAAGAAGGCCCGCCGATCGATCCCGCCTGCTCTTTGAGATCAGACTGAGGTGGTAAAGCGAGTGCAATTTCTCGATCGCCTCATCCCTCAACTGCGGAGACAAGACGTTGCGCAGATCCGGGGACCTCCTCCAGATTGCATAAATAAGCACTTGGAGGAGTAGAGATTGCCGGGAAGGAGACGACCCGCACTACGGAGCGTCCCGCCTTCCCGCGCGTCTCTGCCACGTGTTGTCTTCGACGGCCTATCTCCCCAGGTTTTACGGGTCAAGGGAGACGGACCGACAGCAAAGAAGCCCCGTCAAGAGGCTACCGAGCAGCTTCCCTGCTCGGTCAATCCCTGGCGGGTAGCTCCTACCAATCCACGCCAAGGATCGAAGCCCTCATCACGAGGCCACCAAGTTGCTTCCCTGCTCGATCAATCCTTAGCGGGTGACTTCTTATCCATCTACGCTAAGAATTGAATCCCTCATCAAGAGGCCACCGAGCAGCTTCCCTGCTCGGTCAATCCCTGGCGGGTACCTCCAACCCATCCACGCCAAGAATCAAAAGCCCCCCTTACGAGGCCACCGAGCAGCTTTCCTGTCCGGTCAATCCTTAGCGGGCACATCCTGCCCATCTACGTTAAGGTTCGAAGTCCTTCTCATGAGGCCACTGAGCAGCTTCCCTGCTCGGTCAATCCCTGGCGGGTACCTCCTACCCATCCAACGCCAAGGATCAAAAGCCCTCCTCACGAGGCCACCGAGCAGCTAAGCTCGGTCAATCCTTAGCGGGCACATCCTGCCCATCTACGCTAAGGATCGAAGCCCTCCTCAGGAGGCCACCGAGCAGCTTCCCTGCTCGGTCAATCTATGGCGGGTAGCTCTTACTCATCCACGCCAAGGATCGAAGCCCTCCTCACGAGGCCACTGAGCAACTTCCCTGCTCAGTCAATCCTTAGTGGGTAGCTCCTACCCATCCATACTAAGGATCGAAAGCCTTCATCACGAGGCCATCGAGCAGCTTCCCTATTCGGTCAATCCCTGACGGGCAGCTCCTACCCATCCACACCAAGAATCGAAGCCCTCCTCACGAGGCCATCTAGCAGCTTCCCTGCTCGGTCAATCCCTGGCGGGTAGCTCCTACCCATCCACGCCAAGGACCGAAATCCCTTATCACGAAGCCACCGAGCAACTTCTCTGCTCGGTCAATCCTTAGCGGGTGACTTCCTACCCATCTACGCTAAGGATCGAAGCCCTCATCAAGAGGCCGCCGAGCAGCTTCCTTGCTCGGTCAATCCCTGACGGGTACCTCCTACCCATCCGCACCACGGATCGAAAGCCCTCCTCACGAGGCCACTGAGCTGCTTCCCTGCTCGGTCAATCCCTGGCGGGTAGCTTCTGTCCATCCGCGTCATGGATCGAAAGCCCTCATCACGAGGCCACCGAGCAGCTTCCCTGCTCGGTCAATCCCTGACGGGTAGCTCTTACCCATCCATGTAAAGGATCGAAAGCCCTCATCACAAGGCCACCGAGCAGCTTCTCTGCTCGGTCAATCTTTAGCGGGCACATCCTGTCCACCTACGCTAAGGATCGAAGCCCTAATCGTGAGGCCACCTAGCAGCTTCCCTGCTCGGTAAATCCTTAGCGGGTAGCCCCTACCCATCCGCGCCAAAGATCGATGCCCTTCTCAAGAGGCCCCCGAGCAGCTTCCCTGCTTGCCCAATCCTTAGAGGGTAGCTCTTACCCACCTACGCTAAGGATACAGAGCCCTCATCAGCCAACGCCGACCAATAAAAACTTGGCTATTATTCAACTCACGCTAAGAGACGTGGTCGTCGGTTCGACCCTAAGGAATGAGCAATACCGAGCTTCCTGCAATGAGGGATCCTCCGATGTGTTCTAAGTGAACGATCGCCACCTCGACTCCGGGGGTGGACGAGGCACCGACCTTCCTACACTTGGTGGTTAATTGACTTATATTCGACGCGCGATCGTCACCTAAGAGGAACACATTGTCATGACGAGAAAATAAACTCAGTTTAATTTCATGTTCCAAAAATTTTACAAGGTATTATGGGCTCCCCAGCCGTACAAAAATTGCCCGGAGGCTCACTAAAAAGAAAAAATAAAGAGGAGCTCAGGCAGCAGGCTCCGCCGGGACCTCGCCTTGTTCGACACCGCCCTCAGGGGCCGGGGCTTCTGCTTCCATAGCCGCCCCTCCTCCGACACCAGCCGCCTGCGGCGTTTTCACCGGGACCCGAGCACGGAGTTCATCGTCCGCAAACTTCGGCATCAACTCCTTGACGGCATCAAGGGCTGCATGCCAAATGATGGAGGAGGCTTTGCCGAGGTCGGTGTAGTACCGGTCTGACGCTTTGTACGCATCCACCGACTTGCGGGCTCGAAGCTCGGCGATCTTCGCCGCCTCAAGCATAGCCTCTGTCTCCCTCTTGCCGGTGTCTTTCGCCTTCTTCATTGAGGCGTGGCGCTTACCCAGCTCCTCCAACTTGCCCTCCATGGCTTGGTAGGACTTGCCCAGGAGCCGGTAAGACTCCTAGCTCTTGAAGAGCATGAGCTCCCCGGCGGCCAACCGGGTCTCAAGGACGGCCGTCTTCTCTTTCTCCCGCAGCAGCTGGAGGCGCAGATCCTCCGCCTCTGAAGACGATTCCCCCACCTTCATGGCCGGGGCGATCTTCTCGGCTTCCATGTTGACGATGAGAGCGCAGTGTTGGAGAACCTAAGAAAAGCAACCAATGGGTTTAGAAATGTCCGGGCTAAAAAGAAAAAAAATCAAGACAACAACTCAACGGATACCGACCTGAACAGCCTCTTGAGCGATGTCGGCCACTTGGGCCTTCAGGGTCCTTCACGGAATCTTTCCCCCGGCCGACTGCTCCATGTCCGCGAGCAAGCTGTCGGCGACGGAAAGCCCCGAGGGGACCATGAAGCAGACGCCCCCCTCCTGCACCGGAATCCCCTCGGGGATGTCAGTCGACGGCGTGCGGGAGACCGTCCTTTTCCTCTTGAGAGGGATTTCAGTCACCTCTTCCTCCTCCCTTGCCCGGGGTTCCGTGTCTCGAGCGTGCTTCTGGCCGCCTCCACGACGTACATCGGGGGCCCGGGGCGCTGTGGAAGACTTCGCCGGTGGAGACAGTTTTAGGGGCGAGCTCGGGCCTGCTCGGGACAAGGTCACGCCCCCGGCCTTCTTCTGGGCCGTAGCGCCAACGACAGCAAGGTTCTTAGCACGGTCCATTTGCCCTGCAAACAAAGAGTGCACGAGAAGGTAAGTGATGTTAAAAGGGCAAAACGAAAATTTCTCAAGTCTAAACAGGTCGTCCAATCTTCTAACTTACCAACAAAGTGTGCGGGGCTGAGCCCGGCCCAGCTAAGGACCTGCTCGGAAAGAACGATGTCGGCCCGCCGGATCGGCTTAAACATGGATACCGCCCTTGTCTGGGGCGAGGACAACTGCTTCGCCCTCGGGCAATCGGCCATGTGCCACTGTGTAGGCACAGGCCAATTCTCGCCCTCGGATGGCCCGACAAAGACAAATTTCTCCTTCCATTCGTGAATGGAGGAGGGACGACTACCATACCCGACCCGACCGTCCCACCCTTACGCTTTATAAAGGAAAAGTACACCCAGCTCGGCTCGCTCTTGCTGATGCCGGGGTGATTTTTATAGCAGAGAAAGGAAGTAAGAAGGGTCAAGCTGAAGGGGATCTCCTCAAGCTTCAGCCGGATCAGAAACCTGAGGAGGATTCTCCACGAGTTCGGCATAAGCTGGCCCGGCGAGAGTTGAAAACAGCGAAATACCCCGCATACCTCGGTTGGAAAGGGCGGACACATCCCAGCTCAGAATGCGTCCAAGTATAGAGCAATCTTCTTGCCCTGCACCTGAACCACCCTCTTGTCCGCCCTAACTAAACATAGCGAATAGCTAGGGGGAATGTGGAAGCGAGCCCGAATCCCGGTAAGCTCGTCCACGTTTATGAAAATGGAGGGCGCGTCGCGGGCGTTCCCGATGCGCACCTTGGGGGCCCTTGCCGTCACCTGGCGACGAGCAGCGTGGGTGACCTTGACTCTACGGGGGAGGCCCGACGGTGAGGAGGCAGCAAGGGAACCCTTTCGGGAAGAGGTGGAAGACTCTATCCTAATTATCTCAACGGACTCTTCAAAAGAGGACATCTAACATGATTCAAAGGAAGAAGGATTCTCCGAGGAAATAGCGCGAAGGATCCGATCTAAAGGATGGAGCACCGAGCAATCTCTTGCAGCAAAGGAAAATAGTGGCGAAAGTATGAACCCTAGAGGGATGCCACCCCTATTTATACTGCTTGGGTGGACGCATCCGACGGCTCAGATCGTTTCCCGTCAAAACGAAGCTTCGCATCTGCCAGCCGTCGACGCCCTACGTGTCGAACGACCATTGGAGACGTCCCTCCGGGCGCAGGCGACATCGACAGCCTGTCACGTCCGCTAATCCGCGTCGGACGCGTGGCCTGCACCTCAACGGACGTGCAAGCGAATCGACGCTCCTCTCTAAATGCACGGTCCTTTCCCTTGATCCGCCGACGTCATCCAAGATACGCGTAGAAATCCAAACGCCCGGGATACGACAGGCGGGCTCGAAGATTTGAAATGACGCAACTGTCCTACGCTGAGTCATCCTGGAAATCCGCGCTGACAAATTCCTTGACAACATGCTGAGCCCGAGAAACCTATCAAGATCACTCTCGACCCGATCTATAAATAAATCGGGACGAGAGTGGGGGGCTAATGATGATGCTTAACTGGGAACTCTCCAGATCATGACGCGTGGCAGATGACGTGTCCCGGGGCTCACAGAAAAAGGGTAAGCATCTTACATTGGAGGCATTCCTTGGGGTACCGTCCCGTTGTGTGATCCGACCTTCGACGGGTCTCTGAACACTTCTATGCTCGCCCCTGCAAAGAACCATCGACTCGCCTCCGAGCCCTCCTATATGCTGGGCTTTCTCAACCTCCCTACTCGCCTCCGAGCTATCACAGAACCGAGCTTCCTCGGCCTCCCGCTCATCTCCGAGCCTCCTGCCGAGCTAAGCCTCCCCGGTTCTACCGAGCAACCAAGGACGCAGAGCCCAAGCGCCTCCGCAACGGCTTCGTGTATCTCTCCAGGAGCGAGATATCCGCCACCCAACATTCCGCGTTCCATGCTGCCGTATTCCCCCTTTAACAAGCATATCTCGTCATTAATGGGGGATCCCATCAATCACGCAGGTGTAACGCCAGGGATGTAAAGGACGGCGAAGATCCCGCGCCAGCTCGCTCCAAGCGACCACTATAAAAACCTCTTTCCCGGACGACCCAGGTAACACAATTTTAACCCAATAAACCGCTATGCTGCTCAAATATCTCGGCTAACTTGATCGTCGGAGGGTCCACGGTCGTACTACCACCCCGGGACTTCTTTTGCAGGTTGCTCGGTTTTATCTCGAATCAATCCCACTGAGATCCACACGCTTAGGGAAACGACCCCCTATACCAATCTCAGCCGTTCAGCCACGCTCATCGCATAATCGATGAAGGACAACATCTGAAGGAGACCCTAACCTCCATCAGTTTCATTCAAGGTACACCTACCTAAAAGCACAGATTTTGTAGTTACATGATTAATATTCTGACATGTATGTATATCTATACCTAGCTCTTTATTAATCAGAGTGTGTTAAGCTATGAACTCTACTCTATATGAGAAAGCTCAGAAGAAGAAAAACCCAGTAAATTTTGTGACCAATATTCAATTAACAACAATTAGATGAATAGGTTTCTACAGTTTCCTATATTCTTTATCTTTCCTTGAAAAGCTTGGTACTTTTAGGAGTACTCATATCATACCCACACACTTTTCACCTTAACTCTTGTATTGCCTTTTGGTTTTTTACTTGCTAGTTTGGCTGCAAACATCTTCCTTTGTCCTCCACATATATAAGATCCACCTTTCTGGAAAGAGACTGTTAATTGGAGGCAAACAACTGAATGCGATGTCTCTTGCTAACATTGCTCTTGTTATCTCCGAGAAAATGCCATTTTCTGACAAAAGTTTAACAACGTACGCCATTTTTTCTTATCCATTTGTATATCTGTAGTCCATTTAAGATATAAATCTTGATGGGTCCGCTTATATTTGTTTTTCAGGAGCAATTTTGTCTGTGACAACAAGAACATGCTGCTTGGACTTTCAAACGGGCATTTCCAGCTTGTATCCTGGAATGCTGAGGTATCCATTGATGCTATTTTTCATTAATATTATCGGATTGGATATTGAGCTTCACCGATTTTCTTTTCTGTCTACATCTTTGTGACTTTCAGTTCGCTAGCATGTTTCCACTTCATTGCCATCTTTGTACAGCATCAACTCATGACTGTTCTAGAAGTTCTGCTATCATCCAGCTGGAGTTGTCATTGCCATTGAGGTTACTGGTTGTTTTAAATTCAGTCGGACAAATTGCACTGTGTTCAAAATGTAAAAAGGGTTTGAGGCAAACTGATTCTATTAAAGCTGAAAGATGGTTGAAAACTGATGATGCCATGTGCGCTTCTATAGCTTCATATCGGCATATTCTTGCTGCTGGGTGCAGTAAAGGTGTTGTGGAACTATATGACGTGGCAGATAGTGTTTCACATATTCGTACTATATCTTTGCATGATTGGGGGTAAGTCCTCAGAACTCAGAAGCATTAGCTGTGATATCAAGTTACTATTGGCTTATATTATCAGTTTATCACAGAGCTCATAATGCTTCTTTGGGATTTGAGCTTCTAGACATGTCAAACGAGTTTAAGCCTACAATTTGAGCTTCTGAAAATTGAATTAGTTTTGGACATGGCCTTGAGCTTCGGAACTGTTTAACGTTGTCTGACCTGTTTTTTCTGTTCAAAAATAAAAAAAAAAATAAGAGAGCTTTCCGTGACCCAAAAAAAACAACTGAGCCTTTTATCTCAAGCATATGGGATAGGCAACATGAACCAACATGAGAATCACGCCGGATCGAGCACATGAATTCTCCACCTCCACTCACTCCTATCAAACAATATATTTTTATTGAGAGCTTTGGCAACCATATTTTTTCGTATCACTTCCATCCATGTTTTCTTCGGTGCCCCTTTCATCCTTTTGACATTGCCTATATCGATTATATCCATTCACCGAACCGGTGCTTTTATAGGTCTGTGTCGTACATGACCAAACCATCTTAGCACATTTTCCCGCATGTTCTCCTTCACATGTGTTGCACCAACTTTTGCACGAATATCCTCATTTCGCACCTTATCTTTTTTAGTGTTACCACACATCCAACGAAGTATGCACATCTCCGCTGCGTGCATCTTCCGTGTATAATGCTACTTAGGAGCCCAGTATTCTGTACCATATAATAAGGCATGCCGAATAACGCTCTGATAAAACTTCCCTTTCAGCCTCAACGGAAAGTTACGATCGTATAAAATCCCTATTGCACTCCTCCATTTCAACCAACCAGATTGGATCCTTTGATTAATATCGCTATCGATCTCCCTATCCTTTTGGATGATGGAACCTAAATATCTAAATTGATCGCTCGGTGATATCTCTTGTCCTTCCAGTGTTATACCAATGTGGTCTCGACTTCTCTGTTTGGCAAATTTGCAATGCATATATGCTGTCTTGGACCTGCTCAATCTGAACCCCCGAGATTCCTCCATAATTCCAATTTAGCATTAACCACCGCTTTCGTCTCATTTACTAGAATGATACGATCAGCGAAGAGCATACACCAAGATATCTCATCTTGGATAGTTCTAATAAGCTCATCCATTACGATGGTAGACGGGAATAAACTTAATGCAGATCCTTAATGTAAACCAATTGTAATCAGAAAATCACTTGTTAAGCCGCCGCAAGTTCTAACATTTGCCACTACTCTATCGTACATATCCTTGATTATGTTAATGTACTTAACGGGGACCTCCTTCTTCATCATTACCCCCGTAATACCTCTCTAAGTACCTTATCGTATGCTTTTTCTAAATCAATAAATATCATATGCGGATTTCTTCTCCTCTCTCAAAAACGCTCGACAAGTTGACGAAGCAAATGAATAGCCTGTAAAAGAAAGTTAATGCGTATAATCTGCTCAGAACCTATCACCAATTGTATATCATAGATTCACAATTGAACACCACCTTAAACGCAGCTAGTTATTGACAATATTCTCTTGGACACCAGACATCAGCTAGTTATTGAGAATACCGGTCCTGTCACCTGTATAGCTTGGACACCAGATAATTGTGCTTTTGCAGTGGGGTGGAAGTATAGAGGTCTTACTGTATGGTCTGTATCAGGGTGTTGTTTAATGTGCACAATTCGTCAAACTGGGATGAATTCTGTGTCATCTCCCATGGTGAAATCTAATCAAGAACTAAAGTTCGAGCCTCTTATAGGTGGAACTTCAATGGTGCAATGGGATGAAATATGGATGCAAGCTATATGCTGTTGAAGAAAGTTCATCAGAAAGAATTCTCGCATTTTCTTTTGGTAAATGTTGCCTTAACAGAGGACTTTCTGGCACAACGTATATTCGTCAGATTATTTATGGGGAAGATAGGGTCCTTCTTGTGCAGTCAGAGGATACAGATGAACTTAAAATTTCACATATTAAGCTTCCAGTTAGGTGTTGAAATTAAATTATTTTCATCCAAACTTTTTTTTAGTTGTTTCGTGATTAGTGTTTTTCCTGATACAATAAACATTCTTAAAACAGGTATCTTATATTTCCCAAAACTGGCCGGTTTTAAATGTTGTAGCAAGCGAGGATGGATTGTACTTGGCGGTTGCCGGTCTCCATGGGCTTATCCTTTATGATCTGCGTCAGAAAAGATGGCGTGTCTTTGGAGATGTTACTCGAAGAACAAAGTAGTGAGTGCAAAGGCTTGCTATGGCTGGGAAAAATTATTGTTGTGTGCAACTATATTAATTCTTCAAATACGTACGTAAGAGATTTAGCCTCTTCTCTTCTCTTCCTTATATGCTACAAATTATGAACCCTTCTGCTGTAAAACTATGATATAGCCTATGAAGCATAAACGAGCACTGAAGTGCTGATAATTGATCCAGCAATTTAAATTGAATTTTGTTGATGCTGAGGTGGTTATAGCTTTGTTTATCCAGTGATTTCAATTAGAATATTTAGTTTTAACTTGAAAAGGGTGGGTGGGGATAGAGAGGTGCTTGTATCTTCATGCAAATATTACTAGTCCCCATATGAGAAAAGATGATAGAGATCAGATCTTTACAATTTGTTATTATGTGAAGGCAATTTATTATTTGCTTCCTGTATTCCTACATTTAAGGTTTTAATACATTAATATTTTATCTATTTACATTTGCTTATGGTGGTGACCATTTATATCTAATTAGCTGCATCATGAAGAAGATCTGGCAAATCTTTCAGGTATGAATTGCTATTTTTTCCAAGATATCATCTTGATCAGAGCTCCTTATTGTGTCGAAAGCCATTACTTGGAAAACCAATGGTTATGGATGTCTGCCAAAACTACGTACTTGTTACTTATCGTCCATTTGTTGTTCATATCTTCCACATGAAGATCTTTGGAGAACTATCTCCGACCAGCACTCCTGTTTTAGAGGTATTGAATTTTTCTTCCTGCTTTGTTTTTTTAATTAAAACTTAATGAGACCATATAAGTTATAATCTTCTTGAAGAGATTAGGTTTAGTGTTCGGATTACATTTAGAAAAAGACAATTAATCTTCAGTCATCTGTAAGTAATCAAATGACAAACAGCTTTCTACAGTACGAGAGCTTTCGGTCATGAGTGCAAAGAGTCATCCTGCATCGATGCGATTTATCCCCGATCTGACAACAGAAGGAAATTCTAAAAGCTATCGCATTTCTTCTTCTAAAGACATTTTTGTCCGGCAACCTTCTAGGTATGTATGATTTTCCTTTGAGGCAACATTGTGAATTCTCACCAATTGTGAGTTCCTAATTTGACCTGAATGTGATACCAGATGTTTAATATTGCATACAAATGGAGAGCTTTCTTTACTTGATTTGGATGATGGTCATGAACATGTTTTAACTGATTAAGTTGAGCTTTTTTGGGTTACTTGTGGCCAGTCAGAGGACAAGGAAAATCTTATTGAGGAAGTTTCTTGGCTAGACAGTGGCCATAACGGCATGCAGGTATGCAAATATATGTTTGTTATAGTTTTGGTAGTTTTCGGTATTGCTTGTTGTCTATGTTGTGAAGTTTGTCACCTATTATCATGAGACGCCCCCAACCCCCCAATTTCTAACAAAGTTTGTACACTGAAGCGGATTATTGCAGGTTTGATACCCATCTCTTGGAGCAGATCCTTTTAAACAGGAGGATTTCTTGCAGGTAACGGTTTTACTGTTGAATAATCTGTTTTACAGAAAAAATGTAATAACATATGAAGTCAAAATAGAACTTTAGCAAAGAAGATTTGAAATATAGGGACTAAGGAGTACCAACTGAGCAGTTATTATTCACACATATTACAGATTTGAAATATAGCCTCAAAATTGTTTTCTAACCCTGCTATCGGTATCTGAAGTCACCTTATAGCATTTTATATTTAACCGTGGGATGGGGCAACATTTTCTTTTTATTCACACATATTACGAGAGTAAGCATTGTTGTAGATTTGATATATTTCAGAAGACCTGCGCCTATTTTAATTCAGTGCTTTCTTTTCAGTTGGATCCAGAGCTTGAATTTGACCATGAAGTTTTACCCCGTGGGCCTTCTGCCAAATGCTGGGGTTGTCGTTGTTGTTTCTCAGAGGATGTCATTCTCAGCATGCACCGAATTCCCGTGCTTTGAGCCCTCTCCTCAAGCTCAAACTATATTGCATTGTTTGCTTCGACATCTTCTTCAGGTACTTCCTGTTTTTCTGTGCCCTTTTTGATACAACTTTTTGTTTGATGGTGTTTGGAATGGCTGCTATAAGAAATTAACGGGTACTTGGTTTTTCTGTTTCTTATAGATTATTCTTTACATGATTTTTAAATTTGGTTTTTTTAGATCTTTTAAATTTTTTTTGGTTTCTTACATGGTCTCTGATCTTTTCTTCAATCTTCTCTTCATTGAACTAACAGAGATATGAAAATAATCAATTTGCTTAAAGGTTTTCTCAACTCTTGCACACATAATGTACCTGGGTGTCCTGTATCATACACTGGAAAAAACTAGTTTCTTGTGCTTGTCATTGTTACTAGAGGGATAAAAGTGAAGAAGCTTTACGATTGGCATGCTTATCAGCAGAAAAAACTCACTTTTCCCACTGTTTGTAGTGGCTTCTGTTTACTGTATTAGTTGCTGAAATTTCAAGGTATGCTATGACCGAGACCCAACATTTGTTTGTAAGAATTTGAATTAGAACTTAGAAATGCTCACTCTTTTGGTATCTTATGATTATAAGTGACACTGTTAGGTTGAATTTGTAGGATGCCGAGGAACAAATAGCTAAAAGAAAATTTGCCTGCAAATTGAGGAACAGTGCGTGCTGGGTCACTGCAGGCCTCTGCCTGCAGTGATGCTAAGTCGGCGCTCTCCTATTGGCTTATTAAACGTGAAATTCCTTTTTCATGACATATAACCTTTTACTTTACAAACAAGCCTTTTGTCCTTTCTCTCCCATTTCTACCGCTATTCTAAACAAAGAAATGCTCCCCCACCTGCGATCTATGATGCGATATCTCCCTTGTAAAATTAGAATACTGAAGAGGAAATACCTATTTATATTTCTTTTTCTTTCACAACTTTAGTTTTATCTCAAACAATATCTCATTCGCAAAAGAGCAAAAGATAGAGCGTGAGCCTGTGAGATACGTTAGTGGAGAACTCCTGGAGAAATTTTAATGATTGGGCATTAGAATTTGAGGAATTTTGTAAGGGCAAATTGAAAAGGTAATTATTACATTTTTTTCACCTTTTATCTGTTCTCATACTCCTGTGGGATTTCAAAAATAGGGGAAAACTTAGAACAGAAGAAAAAGAATAAGGTTAGGATATGTAGTTGAAGGTGTTGGAGCAAGGTTGGGGATTTGGGGGGAAAACTAATTGGAAGAAAAGGGGATTGGGTTCTCTAGATGTTGAAAATGACAGATGGGTGTTGCTTTAGCAGAGAGATCACATGTAGAGGGAGGAGGGCTCTGCCTTTGATTGAAAGGGGTTTGGTCTGTTGTGAGGGAGAGGAGCATTGAGGAGAATCTGTATTACAACCCCCCCCCCCCCCCCCCCCCCCCCACAAATAAAAGGGTGTATTTTTTTGAAAATATATAATGACTATGGAAAAATGGATCTAGCATTTAATGACCTCCAGCCAATAAGAGAACACCAACTCAGCATCACTGTTATGACCAATAAAAAAACTCATCATCACTGTAGGCAGCGGCCTGCAGTGACCCATCAGGCCACGTTTCCTCATGCAAATTGTAGATAAAGAGAGTTTGCTAAATAGTTAGCAAATCTGCTTTACCGTCAGCTGGTTAACGAGTGGTGAACTCATGATAATAATTGGTTGGTTAGTAAACTGCGTGATGTTGCATCGTTGTGGATTTAGGCATGACACTCACAGGATTTATAAATTTGATTTTCCCATGATTATGGACTTTCATTATGCCATATCCTGTTTACTTTATCCACTCATTTCTAATTCAATTAGGCCATTTGTATCTGGCCATTGTTTAGTAAACTGCGTGATGTTGCATCGTTGTGGATGTTTGTTTGTCATTCTCTTTTCGTCTTAAGAGTAGCCCCTCCCCCCCCCCCCCCTCCTTTTTTCCTTTTCAGGTTATTTGAAGAATGCTTCCAAAGAAGGTGGTACAGGACTGCTGCTTGTTATATGAATTCTAATTTCTGCCTCCTTGTGCACGACTTCATTCAAATCCTAATTTCTTCGATGCCTCATGATAATAATTGGTTGGTTAGTAAGCTCCTGAAGTTATTCCCGATTTCCTTTACAAATAATAATAATCGAGTGCATATTGAGATCTAGCAGTTGACTTAACCTATTCTGAGGCCCAATTGATTGTGAAATTATTGTTTTAATAGAACCAAGATGTTTTCACTCTTTTTTTTTGAAAAAAATACAAATATCCTTTAGCGTTTCTTATGTATACAATAAGCGTAGCAACACTTCCTTTTTGACTACATTTCTGGAGCTACAATTTTCTTATAAATATCAAGACTATCAACGCTGTATTTTCCTCATTTCTTGTCATTTATGTGAGATAATTTAGTAATAATCTTGTGGACTGGTGTGGTCACAGGTGATTGCTTGGCTAGAGGGCCCTCCTGTGAGCCAGTATTGCGCCCTACGCTTGTTACAAGTAAAGCCAGATTCCTTAATAAAGCTTGTCAAATTTCTTTGCTGCTTGTCTTTCGGTTTTGTACTTTACGGTACATGTTAGTGATTTGAATAGTGAACTCTACTTATGCAGGCAACACTTGATGAGTCACTCTATGAGCTCGCTGGGGAGCTGGTATGATTTTGCATGTAATTGATGCATCTTCTTATACCTGACTATTATTTTGGCACGTGCAGCACACAACAAGAAATGCTGAAACTGTTGTTTTTAGGACAATTATAATTATTTTTTTTTAATAAAAAAAGCTAATAATAAAATTATGTTGGTCGAAAAGGTTTATAATTCAGAAATGAATAGTTTAGGATATCATTCTTATCGAAATCTTACAAATTATAGGACCTTAGTATAAGGAAGAATAGCTAATCCACTTTTTGCTTCCTTTCATGAACGATCCTTGTCTTTTGAAAAAAAAACAAAAAAAACTCCACGACATATAAATATATGGTCATATGGCATTCAAAGATGCATGTAAGAGAAAGATTAGAATGCAAAATGCCGACCCAAGATTTTGTATTGTAATAATATGGATGTTTATAGGGATTTCACAGAATAATAATTTTTAATTGATCAGGTGCGGTTCTTGCTAAGATCTGGACGAGACTATGAAAACGCCTCTGAAGAGTCAGATAAGACGTCTCCTAAATTTTTGGGTTATTTTCTTTTCCGTTCTTCTTACAAGAGGCAATCATCTGACTTAAAAAGGTATGAATGATCATGTAGCTATGCTCATTATTTTTGTAGCCCTAAATTTTGTCCTCGATAAATTGTATTTTGTAACAGCACATCATTCAAAGAGCTCAGTGCACATGTCACTTCCTTTAAAAACATTCTGGAAAGCCATGCTAGCTTTCTGATGTCTGGAAAAGAACTGTCTAAACTTGTAGCATTTGTAAAAGGGACTCAATTTGATCTAGCGGTAAGATTCACATATGCCCCACGATCACTTTTGTTGTCTATTATATAAAATCATAAGTTTTTAAAAACAAAAAAATCCAAATTGGGCAGGAATATCTTCAGCGAGAAAGGTTGGGATATGCACGGCTAGATAATTTTGCTTCTGGTCTCGAACTTATTGGGCAGAAGGTATTAGATTTATCAATCTGAAGCTAGTTTGGTTTCTCATATTTTTTCAGCCTGCAGAATTTAAGCATACATTAATTGATAAAATGGAATCTCTGCTGCCACAAGAGTGATTTTCCTCTTACTGTAATAAAGAAACTCAACCTCACACTTTTAAATTTTGATGTTAAACACTGTCCATGTTGATTTTTGTGATCGAAACGTTACGTATGCAACAATCCTTGTGATATCCTAGCACTTTGCTTATAGATCTAAAGGTATAAAATGCTCTATTGTAGAAAAACCCTTAATTGCAGCCATCCAATTAAAGTTAAAAAATCATGTAAATAATATTACTTTTTTGGTGTATATAATTTGTAGAGTATGTAGCTCTACATGAATGGTGTTTCAATCAAAAAAGAAAAAAAGAAAAAAACATGAATGGTGTTGATCAATTGTCTAAAATGTGAAAATTGATTTTTTGGCTGCCATAGGAGGTATATGGAAGCTTAATCCTCGTCATTGTTTGTATTAAATCATTTTTGCGCCTCCAAAGCAATAGAATATAATTAGCCAAAATCTTTTCATTTTGTGCCTTGACATACCTATGATTATTTTAGCTATAATATGTGACTTGCCACTATTCATATATTTAAAACCTACTTTTAAATTTTATATATTTTGAGTTACTTTGGGTTATTCATTGTTTTACTATTTTACCTTTTTACAGCTCCAAACGGGTACCCTGCAGAGTAGACTGGATGCAGAATTCCTTCTTGCTCATATGTGCTCTGTGAAATTCAAGGAATGAATTGTGGTTCTGGCTACTTTATTAAGGCGTGCAGAGGCACTTACGCTTTTCAGAGACATTTTATATCTCATCTTCTTTTTAGTTGTATTCTCAATGCAAAAATAACTGAAACATGGAGAGTGGTTCGATTAGAAATTGGTTGCAGTTCATGAAACAAGAGCATACCATGACATGGCAACCTATATCTTAAGATTTAATTAGAAAAAGAACCAAAAAAAACCCTTTTACCAAAAAAAGAAGAAAATTGTTTTCGAAGTGGGGTTCATCATGCATCGCACTTGCACGACAACCTAGTATAGCTGATCAGATTTTAGAATGCTGGGTACTTGCAAGACTTTTTCAGTCATTTAACAGTTATTCATCATCATCATGACCATCAAGATAAAAAAAAGGGGGCCTGATTATTAAGGCCTCGGAGGGAAAAGTGCTAAAAATAATATATTCCATTAGAGAATAAGAGTTGCGCAGTTGAAGTAATTCACTGTTTCTTTTGATCAATTTCTTTCAGGTATTGATTGATCTCTTTCGACGCGATTCAAGGCTGTGGAAGGCATATAGCACAACATTACAGGTAAGCATTTCAATTATCGCTTTAATCCATAATCTTTCCAAAATTTACAATTTCCATCATCAAATTTGGCAGTCCCATCTTGCTTTCAAGGAATACCTCGACCTGCTTAATGTTTTGGAAGAGCAGTTATCTTCCGATACATATGCCGATGGACAGAGAATATCGTTGGAATCGTCTCTTCATTCTGGAGTTTTGTTGTGATTAACTTGTGTATTACATTTATCTCAAGTGTTGTCTCCAAACAGCACGCGCATAGGCTTTGCGCATGCTATGCATGTGCATCCGTTCTTTCTCACTCCATACCACCGTTGTAAATGAGGTTGGTTAACCTTGAGGCTGTATTTATCTTATTAATTTTTTTTTGGGACAATCTAACTTGTTCCTGTCCTGGAATTGGTAGAGCAATTGTTAGTACTAGATCAATGGGTTATAAGTTAATTTTGTCATTTTCATGCGGCAATATCTTGGTTCATGAAATGGATGTCAGTGTTTTGAAAGGGAACAAAAGTTTTCCTTCTGTGATACCAAATACATCTCTATGCACATGTGTACTGAGGACAACGATCCTATGTTTTTTGACTGCCGTATTAGAAAGGATATGTATTCAGAAGATTTTGCATAATCATTTTTCGTATTTTGTCCTCTCAGTGTCACCTCCTCAAGTGAATTTAGCCTATCGATTCTTTTTCTTGAACTGTCTCCAAGCTATTGTTATTTATCATTGCATTTAGATGACAACCATGCGATACATCATGCACAGATATCTCAGCATATGCTACGCCCGTTAGAGATATTTACTGGAGATCATGGTATATTCACATGAAAGATTAAAATGTTGGGTGCAGTGTAACTAACGCATGCACAGTGTTAAAAGAGTACCTAGGTAAAAGCCTCTTGTCGTCCAACAAGAAGTTTGGGAGTTTTGGGTTAAAAGTCAGCTTGCATCAGCCTTATTATTAAGTAAATAAACAGGAAAAAAGGCACGTCCCTAATTGGATTTACTAAAAGGTACTACTTGCATGTATAGAGAGAAAGGACGGAGCCTTTAGGATTTTTTTGCCCAGATAAAAAGAATAAAACATTAAAACCATTGTGCAACCTAATCTACTGTCCATTTTCCTTCTTGTTCCGAAAATACTAAAGTTCAATGCGACCTCATGGAATCCGATCCTTTAAAAAAAAAGGAACACTGCTTGTTTAAGCAGTTGCCTGTAACTTCTAAGCTGTACATATTTTGAACCGGAGACGTCTGGCACATATGTCTGCAGTACAAAAAATTTGTTCCAGAGGTCTGGAACAAACGTCTGTTGTGGTTTTCTAAGGAAGTTTGTGTATGGTTAAATGTTATATGTAACCTGTAAGCGGTTATCTGTAATTTCTAAGCAGTTGCATATAACTTATATAGCAGTTGCCTGTATCTTGTACTAAGGTGTCTGGAATCATAGTCACATAATTCGTGAATAATTCGGTGAATTCGCGAATTATTCACGAATTTTTGATCGGCCGATTAATTCTCCGATTTAATCGCCACTGCCGAACGCTCCAAATAATTTGTGCATTATTCGTGAATAATTCAAATAAACAGCGAATAATTCATAAAAATAGCGAATAATTCGCAATATCAAAACCCAACACCTTATATATTAATTTCTTGCTCGAAATCCTTCCCGAACATTTCCCGAATACTTACCGAATCTTTCCCAAATACCTGCCGATTTTTTTCGAATAGTTTCCCGAATCCGAATTTTCGACCTCGCCGAATAATTTCCGAACTGCGAATTTGTGACTATGTCTGTAACCACAAATAACTTGATTATAATATATTGTGGTCTTCATTGGTGCAAATTCTAAAGAACAATCTGTTGACAAGCCGGATGAGAAGGACATTACTAAGGGCATGTCCTTTGAAACACAAGTGACGCATTGGAAGAATATTTGTGCGAAAAAAGAGTTGCTTCATAAAATGGTCCTTTCCAAGCATCAAGCAGTATTGGAGTGTCACGTCCCGCTTCTCAGAATGCGCTAGGATCGGCACGTGACAGAGCCAACCATACTACCTGTGGCTAGGAAACATCCCTCCACAGTCACATTACGGCTGTCCATAAGATATCAAGAACAGTAGAAATAAGAATAAACTATCTAGTACATGTCCATATGCCAGAATAAACGAGTCAAGAAATAATATGCGGAAGCAATAAATCCAATAAACAGTAGCAATCTGGAAAGTACGTCCCAAATACGGGCTCACATCAGGAAATGAAAATGCTGAAAGAAAACTAAACTAATACTAACAGGATCCTCACTGCTCGGCCTGTCGGCTGAAATACTCCTGATCGGCCTGCGAGAGAGGTAGATGATCTGGGTCATGCAAAACCCAGACATCAGTGCGTCATAATATCAACAATAATATAATCAGAATGTAACAAGATATGCAGGCATGAGTATGAACAGTAATAAAAGTATAACAGTAACACAAATAAGAAACAGTGAAGGGTATAAGCACATGTGACGTGCGGTGAGTAATCTGAACTAAGCTACTGGGTTAACTACTCTGAAGTATGTGAAATCAATTTAATGAATCGTCGATGTAACTCAATAGTATCCCGTGCGTGCCCGGGACCACGGTCCAGATTCTTGGGCTGAAATGCGAGACATACCGCTTGACATTAAACAGGAAACATGTATAGATGAATGATGTCAGCAGCATCATCCCGGGGCTGGCCTAGCCCGTAAAACTGATCAGTATAAGCGTCGAACCGTTGAGTTACAAGTCAGGTTTCATCATTGATTTCCCCTTACCCCCAAGGTAATGTGTTCAAGTCAGGTATTGATAAATCTGGAGCTAATGCCAACACAGGATTAAGCAGGTATAGGTTTGTCTATGCAGACAACAGGATACGTCCGTCAGGACAATATGTCAGGATTGTCGGCATTAGAAACATGATCAGGTAATATGTCAAGTAGTGGTATATCAGGTCATGACAGGTAGTGCACAGGTATCAAACGGATGCTCATAATAAAACTATAGCGAGTACGGGTGTACGATAAAGGTACGGATGCACAGTAAAATACGGATGCACAAATCTCTATTAGGAATTATATCTACAACTCCATGACTACGTGATGCACAATGTCAAGCATGTGGTGCTAATATAACAGTAATATGAAATAATATGATCTAGCATGCAACTAGATGTATAATAAATGATACAGACACAAACGGGTATCCGAAAACAGTAAAATGGTAGCAGGGATGTACAATGCAATCAACATGTGATATTTTTATTCATATGGATGCAAAATATATATTATAGTATGTAGCAAGGTAAACTTGCATGCGACTAGATATGTAAATAACGGTATGGATGCATATGGGTATCAAAAAACTGTAAATTTGTAATATGGATGCACAATGTAATAAACATGTAATATTTTTATTCATATGGATGCAAAATATGTATCATAGCATGTAGCAAGATGAACTTGCATGCGACTAGATATGTAATAAACTGTTCGGATGCCAACGGATATTGTAAAACTGTAACATAGAATGCACAATGCAACGAACAAGTAATATTATTATTAATATGGATGCAAATATAATAACTTAGCATGTTTCAAGATAAACTTGCCTGAGCGGAACACACGACGGGTGCGTACGGCACGTCCGACGTCGGGTAAACGTCGCAACGCACACACGGCACGCGGGACGGGTCCAGGCAAGGCAAGAGGATAACCACGCAGGTAGGGGACGTTCACTGGATCGCTTGAATCGCCAGCACCGAGCACGGCTCCGGCGGGTGGTCACCGGAAAAGAAACAAGAAATCAAGAAAGAAAAGAAAAGAGAAGAAGAAGAAGAAGAAAAAGAGAGGGTTGTGGTTCGAAGGGTGTAGGAGAGAGGAGTAGGAGGAGATGGAGACGGTGACGATGGTGTGAGGTCGTTGGGGTTATCGGAGCTCCGGCGATGGGTGTGCAGGTGAGGCCGGTGGGGTTTCTTGGTGGTTGTAGGGTTGCGGTTGCAGGGTTCCTGTTGGGGTTGAGGGCGCGGAGGAGAGAGGAGAGAGAGGAGAAGACAGATGAGGTTGTGGAGGCGACGACGAGGTCGTCGGTGGTGAGGTGCAGGAACGGGGAGATGGGTGCGTGGGGTTGTGGGTTTGATGGAGGTCCTTTTCGGGTCTCCATCAGATGTTGTCTTCTGTCGATCTCCCGGTGGATCTTGGAGGTGATCTCCCGTTGCGTGTGGGTCTCAATGGGTTTTGAGGAGATTGGTGGTTTTGAGGAGTCTACGCCGAGTACCTGCAAAGAAGTCCCGGGATGGTTTGGTACCACCGAGGACCCTCCGACGATCAAGTTAGCACAAGATCCGAGCAGAGTAACGGCTAAGTGGGGGTGAAAAAGGCTTACTTGACCCCTCTGTGATGGGGGTTTATATAGTGGCGGCAGCACGCAGCAGCATGCGCGAGAATCTCGCTGGCAGTTACGCTCCCGACGTCACTCCCGCGTAAAGAGCGGATCGCCCTTTAATGGGGATCGTGATGGCGTAGAACGTGGGATGTTGCTGGTGGAGAATCTGCGCATGGCGAGATTTGCGGAGCGGCGGTTACTCCTGTGGGTGGTGGAGTTGGTCGGTCGGAGGACCGAGAAAGATGGCCTCGGCTGGGGAGCTCAGGGACGAGCGAGAGGGCCAAGGAGTCTTGATCCTGTAGCATCTCGGGGAGAGCTGAGAGGCCGAGGAGGCCAACTTTCAGGGGCTCTGAGAAGAGTCAGCTTGTGCCTGCAGGTCGGGTACAGGGGTGGCCTGGTCGGCCCTTATGGGCCCTTTCTTCTGAGTTTTGGGACACGTCATCTGCCTTGTGTCCTAATCTTGGAGATCGCCAATATTGAGAATCATCATTAGCCCCCCACTCTTGTCCCGACCAGCTAGCGGGTCAGGTCAGGAGTGGACCGCCGGGCCGCCCGGGGTGAGCTCCCTCCTAAGGTTTCGTCGGGACGCATCCCCGGGCTGTCAGCTGTCTTTTCTGCCAGCGAATCAGGGCGAGATCTCTGCATTTAAGGAAGGTGTGCCGGTTTATGCACCCTGTCACTGAAGCGACGGTCCACGTGTCAAGCGTCGGTTGGCCGACGCGACGTGTGCAGGCCCGTGGCGTTTGATGGGGTGCGGTCCAGTATGGGAACGACAAGTGGAGCAATCGGAGCCGTTGGACGCGAGGAGGCGTTTTGGCGGGAGATGAAGGGCGCCCTTGGATGAGGGCAATTGCGGAAACAAATAGGGGCGGAGCCTACTCCAGGGTCCCTACTCCTTCATATTTCCTCGCTATAAGCCCTGGTTGCTCGGCACTCGTCTCGTCTTCTTTCTTCTTTTGCTTTCGTTTCCCGAGGATCCCTCTTCTCCAGGTTAGATATCTTCTTTCGTGGAATCTGTAGGTGTCGTAGGAGTAGGTTCTAGGGACCCTTTAGTTGATCCTGAGTCTTCCCGGGGAGCAGGGGTCCGATCCTCTTTCCAGGATCGTGCGGCGGGGGCAACCCCTAGGGAGGAGGCGGTAGACGCTGCCCCCAGCGCGTCGTGTTGGATGAGGCATGAGGACGAGCTCGCCAATGCTCGGGCTCACTTCCACATCCTCTCACGTTATACGCTTCGTCTGGCCAAGGAGGGAGAGAGGGCAGACCAAGTACGGGGTAGGGAGATCACCCTGTACTTGGAAGCTTTTAGGGGTGGAATGCGCCTGCCCTTCTCTCCCGAGGTCGTCGAAGCGTTGAACTTCTTCGGGTTAGCCCCTGTCCAGTTAGTGCCGAACTCATGGAGGATTCTCCTTGGGTTACTGATCCGCCTGAAGTTACAGGCGGTTCCTTTGTGCCTCTCCCTCCTTAATTCTTCTCTCGTATTCAAAAATCATCCTGGGGGTCGAGCGGGCGACCCGAGGTGGGTCTACCTCTCTTTTAGAAAGCGACAGGGGGGGCACCGCCGCGACAGGGGTTGTGGCCCTGCCTTCTTCCATCCACGACTGGAAGAAGAAGTTCTTCTTCGTTTCCCCACCCGAGGGCAAGGACTGGCCCGTGCACACCAGGTGGTCAAGGGAAAAATGCTTGCCAGGGAACCAGTCTAATGACCCCGCCGCGGTGAGGGTGGCGTCGTGGGAGCCCATCCCCCGACTCGACGTGCTGCTGTCTGCGAGGGTCTTGAGTTGGGCCGGGCTCAGCCCCGTTGAGTTCGTTGGTAAGTTAGGCCTGCTTTTTGGCTTTTATATTGCATGCGTTGCTGACTTCTTTGCATCTGGTTTTGTGCGGGACCCATGGACCTGAACGAGCTCCGAGACTTTATGCGTCAGCCGAGGAGGGTCACGAAGGCTGGAGGCGTCAGCTCTTCCCGCTCGAAGCCTGCCCCGGCTCCTTCTCCTCCGGTGGTCGCGTCCCGTGAGCGTTCGGGGGCGGATCCCGCCCCAGGGCCTAGCAGAGCGTTGGGCCGGAAGCGGGCTCGGATTCTGGAGGCCCCGGTCTTGGAGGAGGAGATCGACTCTCCCTTGGAGCCGCTCAAGAGGGGTTCCCGGAGGTCTTCCCGGGGCCCGTCCTCGCCGATTATGGTGGAAGAGGGGGGCTTCCAGTTCGCGGTGCCTTCGGGGCTATCCGTCGCGGATAGCCTGCTGCATGAAATAGAGAAATCGGCCGGGGGTAGGGTTCCCGGGGGGGCCTTCAGGGCCCATATGGCGTCCATCGTCCAGGAGTCCGTGCAGGTAAGTGTTTGGTTTGTTTTATGAGATTCGGTGCCTCCTTCGTCTTTCTGATCTCTTACCTATTTTTCAGGTTCTCCAGCACGTTGCCCTCACCTTACGCATGGAGGCCGAGGTGATAGCCCCGGCGATGAAGGCTGCGGGCCAGCTTGCCTCGCTGGAAGAGAGCTCCAAGCGGGAGCTGGAGGCGGTGATGGCGGGGTTGCCGCTCTGGAGGGCGAGGTGGAGGCTGGGAAACGGGAGGTCGCCCGGTACCACGAGGTCGCCGTGGCTGCCGAGGTCAAGCTTGAGGACGCTTAGGTGCTCGCCGGTAACCTGAAGAAAACGGTGAAGACCCTTCGGAAGGAGCTGGGGGCAGCAACCGAGGCGGCGAAGTCGGCCGACCTGAGAGCGGCGAAGTTGGCCGACCTCTCTGCGGCGAAGGCGGTGGAGGGCTACAAGAAGTCGAAGGACTTCTATGATGACCTGGCCGTGGCCACAACCCGCATCTGGCATGAGGCCCTCTACGTCGTTAAGTCCCGGATGCCGGAGTTCGCCAACGAAGAGCTCCGGGCCGAATACCCCCTCGCGGATGCCGATGAGCAGGGGGAAAAGATTCCTGACGAGGAGGTCGACGAGGACCCTGCTCGTATCGTGGTGGATGTCGAGGATCCCGAGGTCGCGCCTGGCCCCGAGGCCTAAAGCCCCCGCCTTCCTCCTCCTTTTATTTTGTTGCTTCTGGAATTTTTGTAAGCCTCCGGGCAGTTTGTAAGGCTGGGGAGCCCAAAATACCCTTTGTAAAGATTTTTCCTTTGGTAATAAAACTTTTTTTTGTTTCATCGGTTTGTACTTTATCTTCTGTTCATGAAGAATGCTCGTAAAATATCTCTGCTTGCACTGTTGGGCTTCCATGTCAGGTCGGCTATCTATCTGGCGATCGTTCGTCGAGTTGATTTCGATCACTTTCAAAGCGTGCCAAGCGCTGCTGAGAAGGAGGCATCTCCATGGCCCCGAAGTCGATGGGGGATCGCTCAGACTTGGATAGACCTAATGCCCCTTGTTGGGGCCTCGGATCCTCTGCATGTGATGGACAGAGGGATGTCCGCCGTATTTGTGCCGAGCATGAATGGGCTCAGAGGCCTCGTTATGAGGGCTACAAGCCGGGAAGCTGCTTGGTTGCCTCTTGGTGAGGGCTTTGATCTCTGGCTTTGCGAGTAGGGAAGCTACCGGCCAGGGATAGCCGAGCAGGGAAGACGCTCGGCTGCCTCTATGAAGGACTTTGATCCTTAGTGTTGGAGGGGCTGTAAGAAACCCACTAAGGATGATCGGACAGTGAAGCAGCGCGGTTGCCTCTTGGCGAGGGCTTTGATCCCTGGCTTTGTGAGTAGAGAAGCTAACGGCCAGGGATAGCCGAGCAGGGAAGCCGTTCGGCTGCCTCTATGGAGGACTTTGATCCTTAGCATTGGAGGGGCTGTAAGAAGCCCACTAAGGATGACTGGGCAGTGAAGCTGCGCGGTTGCCTCTTGGCGAGGGCTTTGATCTCTAGCGTCGTGGGTAGGCAACTACCAGCCCGGGATGACCGGGCGGGGTAGCCGTTCGGATGCCTCTTGCGAGGGCTTTGATCCCTGGCGTCATGGGTAGGGAGCTACCAGTCGGAGATGACCGAGCGGGGTAGCCGCTCGGTTGCCTCTTGCGAGGGCTTTGATCCTTCAGGACGGGGATCGAGCAGGGTTACTGCCCAGTGCCTCTTGGCGAGGACTTTGATCCCTGTCGGTTGTGGGGGATAGCCGAGCAAGGGTCGGGCTCGACTGCCTCTGGGAGGACTTTGGTCCTTAGCACGGGTGGGGCTGTAAGAAGCCTACCAAGGACCCTTGGACGGGCAGGGTTACTGCCCGGTGCCTCTTGGCGAGGGCTTTTGTCCTGAAGGATAGCCGAGCGAGGGTCGGGCTCGACTGCCTCTGGGAGGGCTTTTGATCCCTGTCGGTCGTGGTAGGAAGCTACCAGCCGGGGATAGCCGAGCAGGGTAGCTGCTGAGCTACCTCTAAGGAGAACTTAGATCCTTAGCGTTGAGGGGACCGTAGGAGGCCTGCTAAGGATAACCGGGCAGTGAAGCTGCGCGGTTGCCTCTTGGCGAGGGCTTTGATCTATGGCGTTGCGAGTGGGGAAGCCACCGGCCAGGGATAGCCGAGCAGGGTAGTTGCTCGGCTGATTCTTCATGAAGTTTCGCCCGACCATCCAGTCGTAGGTATGGGGAACAGGAACGGTCGCGGCTAACGTGCGCGTAGCATGCGCATTGAATGTGGGGGGAGGCGAAGCGCCAGAGTCGCGTAGTTTCGATTCCGCCAGAGAAGGCTCAATAATCGCCGCATGGCAGCGACTTTTTGGGTGAAAGCGGGCGACTGTTAAGTTCCAGCGAGGGCAGAGCCTTCTGGAGGCGGAGGAGCGGTGATCTGGGCCCCTGGCCCGACTGTTTGGACGCGGACGAGCGCCTCCACGAGGGACTGTAGCCGATCTATTCGGCTGGCGAGGGCATTGATGAAGGTCGTCGGAGGAGGTTCATCTGCGCCTTCGGTGAGGGGGAGGCGGCGGCTGGTACCCGGATCTTCAGGGTAATCGCTTGCCATATGGATGGAGATCGGAAGGCCAACTTTATTATTTTGTGGAGTTTCTTTCCCATAGACGGCGCCAACTGATGGAGGTCTTTTTCGGGTCTCCGTCAGATGTCGTCTTCCGTCGATCTCCCGGTGGATCTTGGAGGTGATCTCCCGTTGCGTGTGGGTCTCAATGGGTTTTGAGGAGATTGGTGGTTTTGAGGAGTCTACACCGAGTACCTGCAAAGAAGTCCCGGGATGGTTTGGTACCACCGAGGACCCTCCGACGATCAAGTTAGCACAAGATCCGAGCAGAGTAACGGCTAAGTGGGGTGAAAAAGGCTTACTTGACCCCTCTGTGATGGGGGTTTATATAGTGGCGGTAGCACGCAGCAGCAGGCGAGAGAATCTCGCCGGCAGTTACGCTCCCGACGTCACGCCCACGTAAAGAGCGGATCGCCCGTTAATGGGGATCGTGATGGCGTGGAACGTGGGATGTTGCTGGCGGAGAATCTGCACATGGCGAGATTTGCGGAGCGGCGGTTACTCCTGTGGGTAGTGGAGTTGGTCGGTCGGAGGACCGAGGAAGATGGCCTCGGCTAGGGAGCTCAGGGACGAGCGAGAGGGCCGAGGAGTCTTGATCCTGTGGCAGCTCGGGGCGAGCTGAGAGGCCGGGGATGCCAACTTTCAGGGGCTCTGAGGAGAGTCAGCTTATGCCTGCAGGTCGGGTACAGGGGTGGCCTGGTCGGCCCCTGTGGGCTATTTCTTCTAAGTTTTGGGACACATCATCTGCCACGTGTCTTGATCTTGGAGATTGCTAATATTGAGCATCATTAGGGTTCGTCGTCGGGTGCTCGGGAGAGGAGAGAGGTTGAAGGGAAGAGAGAGGAGGCGACGAGAAGGAGAAAGAGAAGATGGAGGCGACGACGAAGTGTGGAGGCGGCGAGAGTTAGGGTTAGGGTTTGGTGAGATCTCGTCGCGGGGGTGTGCATGGGTTTTAAAAAGAAGAAGAAAAGAAATGAAGGAGGGAGGTGACGCTAGTAGAGAGAAGGGAGGTGACGGGATTCGTGGTGAACAGGAAATGCGAGAGGTGAGAGAGAGGAAGAGAGAGGAAGAAAGTGCTGTACAAAAGATTTTTATTTTTAAAATCTTTTAAAAGATTTAGCTTAGGAAAGATTTGAAGCAACAGTTGTAAATATAAAAATATAATATTACTAAAATATTTAATATTTGGCTAATACAAAAATAGTCCAAAACACGCCCGGGTCGGGTCTAAAAATCCAGTTTTAAAATACGGAAAATATACGTGTCGACCAACACTCAAACATGATATCCGGGTAACGAAAAAGTATACCCCCAGGAACGGATGCACGCACGTGCATGTAGCCATCCAAACAGGTCCGTTTCACTGAACGGGACGAGAACAAGATGCGCGGATGCTACGACAGGGTTAGGGGTATCATGCAGGCCATGCTAGATATTTTTAAAATATTTTATTTGACTTTATTTGCTATACAAAAAAAATGCAGATGCCAGATATAATGCCAGTATGCAGTATAAACAATATTAAAAGTGCACGGATCCTCGTAACTAGCCGGGATAAATCATAAACAGGAATTAAGACGGGTTTCCAGCAAGCGGGTCAGGTCGGATGCAAAATACAGATGTCAAATACACTATTCGCACCCAAAACACAATAAATCGAGAAAATACCATAAATAAAGAAATACTCAAAAAGAACCGGCATAAATGAACTAGGGTGTTACATTATACCCAACTACAAAAAGAATTTCGTCCTCGAAATTTCAGGAACAAGAAAAGATAAACAAACATGAAACTACAAGAAGAGATCTAGAAACTTCTGTCGAATCTCGTCTTCTCGTTCCTAAGTCGACTCTCCGTGTGAGCGATTTCCCTAAGAAACAAGCACGAGAGGGATAACCTTGTTCTTGAGGACCTTTTCTCTTCGATCAGCAATCGACATCGGTCGTTCTTCATAGGTCAAATCCTCTCTTACAGTCAGCTCCGAATGATCAAGCACGTGTGTTTCATCTCGAACATACTTACGGAGTTGAGATAAATGAAACACGTCATGAACATTCGCCAAATATGTTGGTAATGCCAATCGATAAGCCACTTCTCCAACACGCTCCATAATCTCGAAAGGCCCCACAAATCGAAGACTAAGCTTGCCTCGACTCCCAAAACGAATCACTCCTCTAGTCGGCGATATCTTCAAGAATACCAGACCACTAACAGCGAACTCTAGAGGTCTTCTCGATGTATCGGCCCAACTCTTCTGCCGATCTTGTGCTGCCTTCATGTGATTCCGGATAGTATTAACCTTCTCTATTGTTTACACGATCAAATCTGGTCCCAACAATCTTTGTTCTCCAATATCGTCCCAACAAACGGGTGAGCGACACTTGCGGCCATACAATGCTTCGAATGGAGCCATCTGAATAGTCGCCTGAAAGCTGTTATTGTAAGAAAACTCCACCATGTGTATATGATCCTCCCATGAATCCTTGAAGTCCAACATGCAAGCTCTCAACATGTCCTCAAGAGTTTGGATCGTTCTCTTCGACTGGCCATCTGTCTGAGGATGATAAGCGGTGCTAAACTTCAATCGCGTCCCCAAACTTTCCTGTAGACTCCTCCAGAAGTGTGATAAGAATCGGGTATCACGATCGGAGACGATGCTTACCGGTACTTCATGCAATCTCACAATCTCCTGCATGTACCGTTCTGCCAACATTTCGGTTGACTGACCAACTCGAAACGGTATGAAATGAGCTGCCTTGGTCAATCGATCAATGATCACCCAAACTACATTGTTGCCCTTTGGACTCCGCGGTAAAGTTGTCACGAAATCCATGGTTATATGTTCCCACTTCCATTGAGGAACCGGAAGTGGTTGTAATAAACCAGCTACTCTTTGATGTTCAGCCTTAACTTGCTGACACACCAAGCACTTCGTTACAAAGCAGGCAATCTTCCTTTTCATGCCTTCCCACCAGAAATGCTGTCTTAGATCACGGTACATCTTCGTGCCTCCTGGATGTACGGAATATGCGGAACTGTGTGCCTCCTTCATAACTTCTTCACGAATATCTCCCTTCAGCACACACAAACGGCTACCATATCGCAACGAACCATCTTCATGAATCAACAAGTCCGTTCGAAGTCTCACTTTTACATGTTCTCGAAACTTCTGCAATCTTGGATCCTGTGACTGCGCTGCCTTAACATTATCGATCAATGACGACTGTACCTGCAGCTGCATCAACTGTCCCGAAGAATGCGGTAGCACGATCTCCAACTCGAATCTCCGAAAGTCTTCGATAAGCTCATTCTGTGCAGTCAACATCCGAATTGCTGGCAACCGACTAAGCGCATACGGCACTATATTAACTTTCCCCGGATGGTACTTAAGATCAAGATCGTAGTCAGCCATCAGCTCCAACCATCTACGCTGCCTCATGTTAAGCTCTTTCTGTGTGAACACATACTTCAGGCTTTTGTGATCGGTGAATACTTTAACCCTTTCGCCCAATAAGTAGTGTCTCCAAATCTTCAAAGCGAAATTCACTGCTGCAAGCTCCAAATCATGAGTTGGGTAATTCTTCTCATGGGTCTTCAACTACCGTGATGCGTAGGCTATAACCTTCTCATGTTGCATCAAAACACATCCCAAACCTTTCCCAGATGCGTCGCTATGAATCACCAATCCTCCGGAACCGTCTGGTACGGTCAAAATAGGAGAGGTTATCAACCTTTGCTTCAACGCCTCAAAAGCAGTACAACTATCCGTCCATATGAACGGTACTTTCTTTCGCGTAAGCTTAGTCAAAGGCTCAGCTAAGCGAGCAAAATTCTCCACGAACCTTCTGTAATATCCGGCAAGTCCAAGAAAACTTCTGATCTCAGCTACGTTCTTCGGAATCGGCCAATCTTGAACTGCTGCAATCTTCTCAGGGTCTGGGGAGATTCCATCTTCGGATACGACATGCCCCAAAAACTTCACTTCTTCAAGCCAAAACTCGCACTTGCTCATCTTTGCATATAATATTTCTTGCCTCAATATCTGCAGTGTGATCTTCAAGTGTTCTGTATGCTCTTCAAGGCTCCTCGAGTAGACTAGAATATCATCGATGAACACCACTATAAACTGGTCTAAGAACGGTGAAAAGATTTGGTTTATCAAGTCCATAAATATCGCCGGTGCATTCGTGACTCCGAATGGCATCACTAAATACTCGTAATGCCCATATCGAGTTTGGAACGCAGTCTTGCAAATATCCTCTGATTTAACTCGGGCCTGATGATATCCGGACCATAAATCCAGCTTCGAGAATACCCTCGCGCCACTGAGTTGCTTGAATAATTCGCCAATGCGAGGGATCAGGTACTTGTTCTTAATAGTCACCAGGTTTAATTCTCGATAATCGATGCACATCCTCCGTGTGCCATCTTTCTTCTTAACTAGAAGAACTGGAGCTCCCCAAAGTGAATTACTGCTGCGAATCCAACCCTTCTCTAGCAATTCGGTAACCTGCTTTTTTACTTCTTCCAACTCCACTGGTGCCATCGGATAGTACGCCTTTGAGATTGGCGCTGCACCAGGAACAAGATCGATCGTGAACTCCACATCTCGTTTTGGCGGTAAACCCGAGATGTCCTCGAACACATCCATAAACTCTCGAACTACAGCTGGCGCTTCCTCCTTATCAACTTCCATCGACGCAAGAATGGTGTTTGTCGGCCTAGCTCTAAACTCGACTGGCCCGACAGAACTGCTACCTCCAGCAAAAACAAACTCCGGATGTCCGGGAATCTGGAAAATCACTTTCTCTGCCCTACAATCAATGTGAGCGTGGAAAGTGCCGAGAAAATCCATTCCCAAGACAACATCATAACTGCCAGTATCGATCACCAAGAAATCTACAAATAACTCTCGTCCGCAAATAACAACAGAACAATCTTTGCATTCACTACTAGATATGATCTTCCCATTCCCAGTGTGTATGTCCCAACAACTAGATAGGTCCGTGCAAGAAATCGAATATGCAGCAGTAAACTTGGACGACATACAGCAATGGGATGCACCAGAAACGAATAATGCTAATACAGGAAAAACATGAACAAGTAGGATACCCGAAATGACTTCACCTGAAGCCAAGACACTGAATAAGATAAGCACGGTAAACATGATTCAAGCTTGTGATAAAACATGAACTGGAAAGCAAGAGAAGCAAGGTAGTATAACGACCATGAAATAAGGAAGTGAATCAAGACTAGGACTCCAAGTTACTTAAATAGAGTACCGCATTGTAACCATGCTGCAGTTCATAGTTACAATCACATAACTCCGTTCAAGTCGCCCAAGTCCTAGTATCAGAATAGAAAGAAACAATAGGGAACCAGAAGGTTTCAAGTCGAGATGTAAAGCTGTTTGCATATCGTCAAGACAAAGGTCAAGAGAAATATATGATTCAAGAATCATGGTAACAATGTGGCAGGACATGTTCTTAATTACGGGTTCTGATTCGTGTATTGGGTTCAATACCCAACTATAAAAGAGTCAAACCCGATTAACCTAAATCCTATGGCTCTGATACCAAACAAACCCTATCACGCCCCGCTTCCTAGAGTGCGCTAAGATCGGCACGTGACAGAGCCAACCATGCTACCTGTGGCAAGAAAACATCCCTCTACAGTCACATTATGGCTGTCCATAAGATATCAAGAACAGTAGAAATAAAAATAAACTATCTAGTACATGTCCATATGCCAGAATAAACGAGTCAAGAAATAATATGCGGAAGCAATAAATCCAATAAACAGTAACAATCTGGAAAGTACGTCCCAAATACGGGCTCACATCAAGAAATGAAAATGCTGAAAGAAAACTAAACTAATACTAACAGGATCCTCACTGCTCGGCCTGTCGGCTGAAATACTCCTGATCGGCCTGCGAGAGAGGTAGAGGATCTGGGCCATGTAAAACCCAGACATCAGTGCGTCATAATATCAACAATAATATAATCAGGAGGTAACAAGATATGTAGGCATGAGTACGAACAGTAATAAAAGTATAACAGTAACACAAATAAGGAACAGTGAAGGGTATAAGAACATATGACGTGCGGTGAGTAATCTGAACTAGGCTACTGGGTTAACTACTCTGAAGTATGTGAAATCAATTTAATGAATCGTCGATTTAACTCAATAGTATCCCGTGCATGACCGGGACCACGGTCCAGCTTCTCGGGCTGAAATCCGAGACATGCAGCTAGGCATTAAACAGGAAACATGTATAGATGAATGATGTCAGTAGTATCATCCCGGGGCTGGCCTAGCCCGTAAAACTGATCAGTATAAGCGTCGAACCGTTGAGTTACAAGTCAGGTTTCATCATTGATTTCCCCTTACCCCTAAGGTAATGTGTTCAAGTCAGGTATTGATAAATCTGGAGCTAATGCCAACACAGGATCAAGTAGGTACATGTTTGTCTATGCAGACAACAGGATACGTCCGTCAGGACAACATGTCAGGATTGTCGGTATTAGAAACATGATCAGGTAATATGTTAAGTAGTGGTATATCAGGTCATGACAGGTAGTGCACAGGTATCAAACGGATGCTCATAATAAAACTATAGCGAGTACGGGTGCACGATAAAGGTACGAATGCACAGTAAAACACGGATGCACAAATATCTATTAGGGATTATATCTACAACTCCATGACTACGTGATGCACAATGTCAAGCATATGGTGCTAATATAACAGTAATATGAAATAATATGATCTAGCATGCAACTAGATGTATAATAAATGATACAGATACAAACGGGTATCCGAAAATAGTAAAACGGTAGCAGGGATGTACAATGCAATCAACATGTGATATTTTTATTCATATGGATGCAAAATATATATTATAGCATGTAGCAAGGTAAACTTGCATGCGACTAGATATGTAAATAACGGTATGGATGCATACGGGTATCGAAAAACTGTAAATTTGTAATATGGATGCACAATGTAATAAACATGTAATATTTTTATTCATATGGATGCAAAATATGTATCATAATATGTAGCAAGATGAACTTGCATGCGACTAGATATGTAATAAATTGTTCAGATGCGAACGAATATTGTAAAATTGTAACATAGAATGCACAATGTAATGAACATATAATATTATTATTAATATGGATGCAAATATAATAACATAGCATGTAGCAAGATAAACTTGCCTGAGCGAACACACGACGGGTGCGTACGGCACGTCCGACGTCGGGTAAACGTCGCAACGCACACACGGCATGCGGGACGGGTCCAGGCAAGGCAAGAGGATAACCATGCAGGTAGGGGACGTTCACTGGATCGCCTGAATCGCCAGCGTCGAGCACGGCTCCGGCGGGTGGTCACCGGAAAAGAAACAAGAAATCAAGAAAGAAAAGAAAAGAGAAGAAGAAGACGAAGAGAAAGCTGTGGTTTGAAGGGTGTAGGAGAGAGGAGTAGGAGGAGATGGAGACAGTGGCGATGGTGTGAGGTCGTCGGGGTTATCGGAGCTCCGGCGATGGGTGTGCAGGTGAGGCCTGTGGGGTTTCTTGGTGGTCGTAGGGTTGCGGTTGCAGGGTTCCTGTTGGGGTTGAGGGCGCGGAGGAGAGAGGAGAAGACAGATGCGGTCGTGGAGGCGACGACGAGTCGTCGGTGGCGAGGTGCAGGAATGGGGAGATGGGTGCATGGGGTTGTGGGTTCGTCGTCGGGTGCTCGGGAGAGGAGAGAGGTTGAAGGGAAGAGAGAGGAGGTGATGATAAGGAGAAAGAGAAGATAGAGGCGACGACGAAGTATGGAGGCGGCGAGAGTTAGGGTTAGGGTTTGGTGAGATCTCGTCGCGGGGGCGTGCATGGGTTTTAAAAAGAAGAAGAAAAGAAATGAAGGAGGGAGGTGACACTAGTGGAGAGAAGGGAGGTGACGAGATTCGTGGTGAACATGAAATGCGAGAGGTGAGAGAGAAGAAGAGAGAGAAAGAAAGTGATGTACAAAAGATTTTTATTTTTAAAATCTTTTAAAAGATTTAGCTTAGGAAAGATTTGAAGTAACAGTTGTAAATATAAAAATATAATATTAGTAAAATATTTAATATTTGGCTAATACAAAAATAGTCCAAAACACACCCGGATCGGGTCTAAAAATCCAGTTTTAAAATACGGAAAATATACGTGTCGACCAACACTCAAACAGGATATCCGGTTAACGAAAAAGTATACCCCCAAGAATGGATGTACGCATGTGCACGTAGTCATCCAAACAGGTCCGTTTCACTGAACATGACGAGAACAAGATGCACGGATGCTACGACAGGGTTAGGGGTATCATGCAGGCCATGCTAGATATTTTTAAAATATTTTATTTAACTTTATTTGCTATACAAAAAAAAATGCAGATGCCAGATATAATGACAGTATGCAGTATAAACAATATTAAAAGTGCACGGATCCTCGTAACTAGCCGAGATAAATCATAAACAGGAATCAAGACGGGTTTCCAGCAAGCGGGTCAGGTCGGATGCAAAATACAGATGTCAAATACACTATTCACACCCAAAACACAATAAATCAAGAAAATACCATAAATAAAGAAATGCTCAAAAAGAACTGGTATAAATGAACTAGGGTGTTACATGGAGGTAGCGGAAACCGAGAATCAACGTCTCCGTAACCTACTCTCTGGGTTGGGATGGAAAGAAATTGCCTATGCTGGGCCAGTGAAGGGCAAGGAAGCGGCCGAGGCAGAAGAAGAGGATTCGGATAGAGCAAAAAAAGATAGGGCAGAGGAAGAAGAGGAAGAGAGTGAGGATGAGGACGAAGTTGTCCCCTCTGATGGCGGTTTCAATGACAGTTTTCCTATTGCTGTATCCCTTCCGGCTGCTCGAGTTGAGGAGGAAGCAGTGCCGGCTGCTTCTAATAAGGGAAACATTTCGAAGGCGGCTGAGGAGCCCGTTATTGATATTGCTCCAGTTGTGTTGAAGTTTTCCGCGGTCGTCTATAATTCCACCACCCAAAATCTTGAGAAACGAGTGGAGAATAGACATGATCGAAAGCCGTCCAAATATTTAAACGAGGATGAGTACGTGACTGCGGAATTTTCGAAGGTATGGATCACCATGGTGAAAAAGGAACATGGGGAAAGTGGAGGCCTAAATCGTGATAGAAATTTCCTGCGCCAACGGCACCGTCGAGAAAACACGTGCCATCACTGCGGCCGAGGTATTGACCAAGATGCATAAGTACTTTGGCTATTACGAGAAGATACACCCAAAAAGGTGAAAGATCCTGAGTCTCTAAGTGGGAAACAGTTGTGAAATTATCATAACTGTGTTGTTTGTCGCTTGTAAGCTATAATTCTTTGTGTATCAGCATTATCCATGTAAAATATAATTATTATATATGGACATTATCTGAATGTTGTATGCAATACCTTTTAGTGTTTTAACCTAAACATTTTTCGTTATCTGTAGGCATCCTGGCGAAGGTTTACGGGGATGGGACATTTGTTACTTATCCCGTAATAGAGTACATCAAAGAGCTCGGGAAGGTTCAAAGGAATGTCGTCGACACTTTTTTGAAAGAGCATATTTCGTCGAGGGCAAAACCCTTTGATCCCACTAACCTCGTTTCTATTTCCCGGTTTGACCTCTTCAATTTCTTAATCGGGTAGCATGTGGGAGACACGGTACGTTTTTAGAGATTACAAGCAACTTATTAGAGATTACAGGCAATTTATAAGAAGTTAAAGGTAACTGCTATAGAAGTTACAAGCAACTAGTATAGGAATTACATGCAACTTATTAGAAGTTACAGACAACTGCTTAGAAGTTACAGGCAACTGCTATAAAAGTTACATGCAACTTATTAGATATTATAATAAAGTTAATAGATGTTACATGCAACTTAGTAGAAATTACAGGAAAATTATTAGAGGTTACAGAAAATCGTGATAAAAGTTATAGGCAATTTAGTAGAAGTTACAGGCAACTTATAAATATGTGAGCTCTATAGGTGATGGACTGCTTTGTCAAGTTGGCAGATAACTTGATGAATTCTTTGACCTTTACCGCAATGGTACCTCCATTTGCTTTCGTGAGGCCATGGATAATGGTAATGCCTACTCATCTTATCCGGTTCTTCTGATTACATTCATCAATTTATTAATAAGTTAATTACTTGTGGCAGGACATGATTATTGATCCGCTTGAGTTCGGAAGGGTGCACATGAATAATAGTGTATGGAATATATATGTTGACGATGCATGGAATTCCCCATGTACTCTGTAACACCTTAGTGCATTTATACGATATTTATCAGAACAACAGATGGCCCTGGTAAGAAGGTAGTAGGGAGTTATGTCCTGGTATTTGGATGACATGCTCTTTATAGGAAATGTTATTCCTATACTACGATCGATTATACTGTGGTTATCATAAGGTGTTTCTCCACATAGGATCTGGATAAAATATCAGGGATTCTGGTAACTAGATCTATGGTTTTAGATCTAGATTTGGGAAGTGTCCCAATTTGGGTACTTGACACTATTCTAAAGTGTTTTAGAATGAACGACTCCTGGCGTGGTAGTGTACCCGCAGGTGATGGATTCACCCTCTTTAAAGAGATATCTTCCAAACTGATGAGGGGAGGGATTTGTATGATTGGCATATCTTTTGCTTAGGCAATTAAGTCGATCATGAGATGTCAAGTACCACACCAGATATTGCTTTTTGCACTAGCTGAAATAAGCATATATATTAATCCAATCTTGGAGAAACGTTGGGAAGCAGTTATAAACATAAGTGGATGTTCTTGGTATATAGTAACGGCAGCCTCCTTCAGGAGGTGGTTATCATTTCTGGCTTCCAAGGTGACCTGGATGACAGAGTGGCTGTCAGAGTTGTAGTTTTTCCTCTTTTAAGGGGCAGTATGTTGGACAGGTGGTCCAAGAGGATACTGAGGAAGGCATGGTGTAGGATGCTGTGGATGATACAATCTAAGAAGTTTGTTGGATTTGTAGTTCATTTTTGAACTGGCTCCCATCAGATATCCAGACAAATTCTAAGACATGTATCGCTCATTTCGGGAGATAGTCTTTCTCCGCGAAGTTAAGATATAGAGAAATAAAGATAGAAACGTTGGAGCGAATCCACACACTGAGGCTATTTCTCAAACGTAATAGTTTCGCAAACGGGCTTTGCGAGACTGATTAGTAGAAAAGTTGGGTGTTCAGCATCACACGGGCTGTAAGTATACGACATCGCAATAATTAGCCTTAAGTGCAATTGGGAGATTGTTGGCTATAGTGCCCTCAAGTCAATTATTGTAATCGCAGGCGCGCGATTGTGATGATTGAGGGAGGACCTATACGGGTAGAACAATCTTACTCGAGATGATAGTATGATATCTGGTTTGCCTTTATCATCATGTACATGTATTATGTGATATTACAGATCACTATTACATGTTGATAGAGCCTATATGATTCTTGCTTGACTACCAGCATTATGATGGCGATCATATACGTGGAAGCTGGGTGGTCTATAAGCACATCCTTAAATGTCTCTAGTCGAGGGAGTATCAAGATAGGGAATTGATACTCCGGAGTAAACTAGTGTATACTTATCGAGACCCCGACGAGGGGCGATGGCCGGTCTCGCAAGCCATTGGTGTCAGTCAGTCATCTAAGATAGTATACCGGTGCTCATTGGGTTATGAGTACACTGTACGGACTCACCGGGAACATACTAGTTGGTATTATACCTATTGTCAGATAGCAGTTCCCAGGTGAGATGGGTACAGGTTAGTCTGTCGACCTGAGATCATCATTTGTCTCGTGTGAGTTCCCACCGTGTTTTGATTACTACCCTACCATGGCTCAAAAGAGTCGTGCAAACAGGTTTTAGTTAGGTACAGTCCCGAGCCACATGGAGGCAGCGAGCGGATCGTCGGGGATTCGTCTCTGTCATGCCCCGCTTCCCAAAATACGAAATATGGGAGGCGACTAGGCCAGCCATGCTCCTACGGTCAGGGAACAATCCCGTCATAGTCTGTAACACCTTAGTTCATTTATACCAATTCCAGTTCACGTATTTCTTTATTTATGGTATTTTCCTGATTTACCGTGTTTTGGGTACAAATAATATATCTGACATCTGTATTTGCATCCGACCCGACCCGCTTGCTTGAAACCTGTTTGATTCATGTTTATAGTTTATTCTGACTTGTTACGTGGACTCGTGCACTTCAATATTTACATACTGCACATTGGCATTTATCTGGCACTTGCATTTTACATTATAACATTTTTAAGTCACGTAAAATATTTTAAAAATACATTGCATGACCTGCATGATACCCCTAACCCCGTAGTAGCATCCGTGTATCTTGTTCCTGTCCCGTTCAGTGAAACAGACTTGTTTGGATGGCTACGCGTATGTACGTGCATCCGTTCTTGGGGGTATGCATTTTCGTTACCCGAACATTCATTTTTAAATTTGGTCGTCGCATATATTTTTCATATTTTAAAACTGAATTTTTAGACCTGACCCAGGCGTAATTTGGAATATTTTTGTATCCCGCCAAAATTCAAATTTATTTAATTTAATATCTTTAAAATTAATCGTCAGTTTTAAAATTTAGATAACTAACTAAATCTTTTTAACTAGAAATCCTAACCTATAACAAACCCCCAGCTCACTCTCTCCCTCTCTGCCTTGTGGTCCCCACCTCACTGAGCCCTCTCTCTATCTCGCTCAGTCTCTCTCTCTCTCATCTCGGAGTTCCTGTTCATTCCTCGATTGTGGTCACCTCCTCGACGATATGGTCACCTCCCTTAAACCGCCTCCTATATTTTCTCTTCTTCCTCCTCGTATAAAACCCCGAGGACCCTCCTCGTAACCCATCACCACAACTCCTTCCTCCTCAACCCTAACCCAAACTCCATCACCTCAACTCACCGAGCTCCTCCTGCTCGCCATCTCCATCTTCTTCCTCCCTCCAGAACATCCCTGCACACCTATAGAAGCCCTGCACACATCAAGAAACCCCACAGAACCCATCGCCGAGCACCCTAGCCTCATCGCCGAAACTCCGTTCATCTCCTCGACACCATCACCCTCTCCTGAGCCCTGTGCACCACAACCATAGTAAGCTTCATCCCTTCTCTCCTTTCTTCTTCTTCTTCCTCTTTCTTTCTTTTCTTTTCTTTAGTTCTTGAATCTTACATTTTCAGCCGTCGCCAGAGCCTAGCTTGACGCCGACGATCCAGAAGACTCAGAGGAAATGCCTTACCTGCGTGATCACCCTCTTATGTTGCTTGGACCCGTCCCGTGTGCCGTGCGTGCGTTGCAACGTTTTGCCGACGTCGGACGTGTCGTACATATCCGTTTCGCGAACCGTTGAGGCAAGTCAATCTTGCTACATGCTATGTTACTCTATATACATCTATTTGAATAATTATAACACCGGTATTTTAAATTGTACATCCCAAGTTCTAGTTTTACAATTTTACGACGTCCGTATGCGTCCGTACATGTTATTTCACATCTAGCGCATGCAAACCTATATTGTTACATACTATATTACAATATACTGCACTCAATGGAATATTTACATCTCATATTGTTTAGTTGTACATTCTGCATTTACTAGTTTATCATTTTACTGTTATATGATGTCCGTGTGCATCCATATCATTATTTATATACCTAGTCGCATGCTAAATCATCTTGCTACATGCTAGGTATAGTATTATGCATCCATATGAATAAAATGTTAACCGTTTATCCCATTATACATCCATGTTAAAGTTTTACAGTTTTCGGATACCCGTTTGCATCCATATCATATAATATACATATAGCTGCATTTACAGATCACATTAATACATAAAACGGTTATATTAACATCCCATGTTTAATAAAGTGCATCCTAATTAGTATTGGAACTATAAATGTAACCCTAATCGATAATTGTGCATCCATATCATTGATTTTATATCTATTTGCATACCATGTCACATTATATCATTTTATTGTTATATTAGTACTCCATACTTGATTTTGTGCACCCATACTTACTACAGTTTGATTATGAGCACCCGCTTGATACCTGATACACTACTACTTGACATGACTTGATACCTGTGCACTACTTGACATGACTTGATACATGTACACTACCTGACATGACCTGATGTACCACAGCTTGACTTGATACCTGATCTTGTTACTAATGCCGACAATCTTGACTTGTTGTCCCTACGGACATATCCTGTTGTCTATTTAGACAAACATGTACCTGCTTGATCCTGTGTTAGCATTAGCTCCAGATTTTCAATACCTGACTTGAACACATAACCTTGGGGGTATGGGGAAATCAAAAGTGTAAACTAAAGTGTATCTTACAAGGGTATTACTTGATCCGTGGTCCCGGGGGATAACGGGACAGAGCCATTCATGACTCCCACTACCTGATCCGTGGTCTCGGGGGATAACGGGACATATTCTTTGAGTTATATGGAGGATTACTCTAATTGACTTCAATAACTTTAGAGTAGATAAACCTATAGCACAGTTTAGACTACTCACTGCACTTCACCTGTATGTATCCTGTTCACTGATCTATATTCATGTTACTGCTTATTTCCTGATAACTTGTTACTGTTTATACTTCATGCTTGCATATTTCATTACATCCTGCTCGCTTAGAATTATTGATATTATGACGCACTGACGTCTGGGTTTTGCATGGCCCAGATGTTAGTTATATGTATGCCCTAGAGGCCATTACTGTACATACGATATATATTGTAGTGGATGCTAGGACATATATAGGGAGGACTTTCTTGCTCGACATGATAGTATGCTATCTGGTTGCACTTTATCTTAACATGTACTCTGATTGTCTCTATATTACATGTTGATAAAGCCCTTAGGATATGTACTCGACTACTGGGACTATGATGAGATCATACTAGTGGGGCCACGGTAGTCGACGAGTACATCTTATAACTGTTCCTAGTCGAGGGTGTATCGAGACAGGGCATCGATACACCAGAGTAGACTAGCGTATACGCATCTTGACCCATATGATGGGCGATGGATGATCCCATATCCATCGGTGTTTGACATCAAGGATGGTGTACGGGTGCTCAGTGGAGACTGGGTACACTGGATGGACTCGCCGAGAACTCCCAGATGGTATTATACTTCACGTCAGATGGCAGTTCTCCGGTGATACTGGTACAGAGTAGTCTGTTGACCCGAGATCGTCATTGTTAGTTATGTATATGCCCTAGAGGCCATTGTTGTACATATGATGTATATTATAATGGATGCTTGGATATATATAGAGATGACTTTCTTGCTCGTCATGATAGTATGCTATTTGGTTTCACTTTATCTTAACATGTTGACTTGTATTGGTTTACTGTTTTACTCTCACATGTTGATAAAGCCCTTAGGATCTGTACTCGACTACTGGGACTATGATGAGATCATACTAGTGGGGCCACGGTAGTCGGTGAGTACATCCTATAACTGTTCCTAGTCGAGGGTATATCGAGACAGGGCATCGATACACCAGAGTAGACTAGCGTATACGTATCTTGACCCATATGATGGGTGATGGATGATCCCATATCTATCGGTGTTTGACATCAGAGATGGTGTACGGGTGCTCAGTGGAGACTGGGTACACTGGACGGACTCGCCGAGAACTCCCAGATGGTAATATACCACACGTCAGATGGCAGTTCTCCGGTGACACAGGTACAGGATAGTCTGTAGACCCGAGATCGTCATGGAGTCTTGTGTGATTCCCACTGTGCTTTGATTTCCACCTTACCATGTCCAAGAGGGCGTGCAAAACGGTGGCTTTTGGGTACAGTCCCGAATCACATGGAGGCAGTGAGCGATAGGAGGGGATTCGTCTCTCCCGGTATAGGGAGTTGATGTTGTGCTGTGTTCGATTGGCTATAACTGGAAGTCCCTGGCCAGGGCTGATATAGAGATTTACTGGTAAGTGTTACTAGTAGTTTCTCGACCCGTTATGAGCCACACATCGACACGACTTATCGGTTACTGGGGTCTGACGTATACCACCCCTAGACTTGATATGCGACATATCAGACGAACAGACCGGACTGTACGGGAGTGTTACTGATTGGATTCACAGGAGAACGCACAGGCTAGCTTGTTGATCTTCTGATCGCTCAATACCTGGGTGGCTGTTACGTTTAGCTGACCGCTTGCAGCTTGTGGGTGTTTGATATGATCATCACCTGCTACCGGCGTAATGACGATTCTTTAGAGTCCTACACAGAGGTTTCTTGGCTCAGGCAAAACGGAGTAGAGGCACATATGTGATATGTGCAGGACCGAGAATAATGCGATATGGGATACCGTATTATATTCTCGCGATATTTAGATATGAACCGGGACATCGGATCAAGTGTTGATTCGATGAATCGGTACATGATATATTAGTCGGTAATATTCGATATAGCCGGATCATCGATTCAAGTGTTGATTCGATGATTTAATGTATAATAATATATATGATATATTGTATTACATTATCTAATATTGGCTCGCTTTATTATTTCATTTTCTCATTGGATAATACATTGATATATATGCGATATATGTTAATTGTATTATTTTCTTTTGTTGCAAATATATAATATATATGTGATATATATTATTGTGACATGATATGATTAATTGTTAAACATGTTTAAAGATGATTAATTGAGGTTAGGGTTTGATTAGGGTTAGTTGCTTCATGCACCTTCTAGAAGCTATTTCTTTTGTCATGGTTAAGATATTTTGTGATGACACATTCTTAACCCAACCAAACCCTAACTCTTGTTTATTCTCTACTAAATCCTAGCCACTCATCCTTGACCATGGTTTATAATCAATCATATACTCTTTCTTTCTATTCATCACAAAAGAAAATAGTTCATTATCTTTTCCATTATCATCTTCTTCTCTCTTGAAAAAAAGCTTACTAGATTTTCTTTATGTGATGAAATAATATGAGAAAATGATTTAAAAAGAAAGCAAAAATACTACTCTCTCATCCTCATCTCATCTAGCCCATGAGATTAGTGTGTTCATCTCTTTAGAGTGAGAAAGCTTGAGTCTTTGCAACTTTGAGGTAGATCATCGGAGATTTGGAATACTTCAAGCTAGCATGGATCGTTCGAGTCGTGGAGCCTCTCATGAGTCCGGGAGATCGTGGATCGCGGCAAAGGGACTTCTACTCGGAGCTTGTGAAGTGAAGGAGCGGACTACAAAGGTTGTAATCCCTTACACTTAGATAAAAGTTATCATCTTGCATGTTAAACCCTAATAATCTAGCAAAGATCCCGGCTTTGGGTTGTTCGGCACGTCTAAATTTTTATCCGGGCATGTTTGATGCCTTATGAACCTTCACAAGAGTGCCTAGGAACCCTACAGTGGTATCAGAGCCTAGCTAGAGCATTAGGCGATGTGTTTACGAAGTTAAAACTCCGATCGAACCCGAAACGACGAAACTAGACCCCTCTCTGGAAATTTTTTAAATTTTGGGATTTTTCTGAATTAAAAATATGTAAAAAAAAACAGCAGGGAATTCTAAGAATTACCATAAAACCCGAGCCCCCAATTCGACTAAACGGCGGCGGAAACGCGGCGCAAGCATGCTTGCGCGGCGCTTCCGCGGCGGAACAGTGGATTCATGACACGTGACTTTTATGGTAATGTCCGTAGGTGCCTGTTGATGCTTCTGGGTATTTTTAATCTGTTTCAGGTGTTGAAAATTCTGGGGTTTGTTTTGTAATAGTAGACTCGATCGGAAATTTTAAATTCGTATTTCTTTCCGGATATTTAGAAACTGTTAAACTAGTTGAACGGATATCATTAACTCACTGTTTCCCGGTACGGCAAACTTTCAAGTGTTGAAATTTTTTTCGGGTTTAAATCTTTTGGAAAAATTGTACAAGTTAAGCGGTGGACCCTCTAGAAGAGAACAAACCTTAACTCGATTATGTGACCGTCTTGAACTGCCTTTTGAACCTTCGGGTTTGGGGCAGTACGGCGTGCCACATGTGAGGCGTTGGCTTGACCCTTCTACGGCTGGATCACCGGTACTGTGACATATTCTGGGATTATTTGAACTCCGCTCAAGTGTTGAGCACTTTGGAAAATTTTGGGTATTTGATTATCTGTTCGGAAAGTTTAATACTGTCTATTTATCTGGAATGTGATACAATATGTGGAATTCATAGAGTTAGGCATGAAATGCGAAGTATGTGATATTTTGGATTTACGATGTCTAAAGTGATTGTAGATTCCAAATGTTGTAGTTTTACACTTTCTTTTCTGTGACCGTAAGTGTAATATGTGATATCGCCGGTTTCGTTGCTATATGTCAACGACAATTGGGATGCGCATATTTACTTACGTTGATGATATGAGATATTATGTGTTGCTGTGATATGTTATATTGGATCGTCGCGTTCAGAATAGCCGGGGGTTTTATGTGAGATGAGGGTTTTTATTTTCATTCATGTAAAATTCATTTGTAATGTAATATTCTTTTATTTGGGGCACTTCCAGGTTGCGGTTGCTGTCACCAGTGTATATTATTTACTTTTCCGCATTAGGTAGACCCAAGGTGGGGAGCACAAGTAACCGGGTTCTAGGGTCCAGTGGGAGGCCATCTCGAGGAGTCGAGACCGGGTCTCCTAACCCTAGAATTGGCAGTGTTACTTGCCGCTCTCGTAGGGGTCTTGGGATGTGGGTTTGGCTATTCGTCGCGACCGTGGAATCCGTGTTTTATACAGGCTCGTATTAAAAACACGGACGTCCTAGTATATCCAATATTTCATATATGTTCTTCTGCTGCAATGTTCTGTGATGAGATCATATTACTGCCTGAGACGAATGCTTATACTATATATATATGCTGATATATAAATATTACTGCTTTCGTTTCTTCTGTGATACTTAGGAAGCATAAGCAGATGGGATTTTTATTAATGAGATTAATAAAAGAAAAGAAACCTAAAAATGTTGTAGAATCAAAACTTTGTAAAAAGGGTAGCTACAGTTTTGCTTTGCACAGTGATATATATGATATATCCTGCACCTTATTCGATGAGGAAAGGACCGAGATCCCTTCACCGGGAGTGACTCCTTTAGCAAAACTGGCAGATGCTACAAAACGCGGTTTGTCTTTTGATTGCTTTTAGAGTTTTGCTTTGCACAGTGATATATATGATATATCCTGCACCTTATTCGATGGGGAAAGAGCCGACGATCCCTTCACCGGGAGTGACCTCTTTAGCGAAACTGGCAGATGCTACAAAACTCGGTTTGTCTTTTGATTGCTTTTAGAGTTTTGCTTTGCACAGTGGTATATATGATATATCCTGCACCTTATTCGATGAGGAAAGGGCTGACGATCCCTTCACCGGGAGTGACCCCTTTAGCGAAACTAAGAAAAGCCTCAAAAACACTCCTTTTCAAAACTTCACTCGATTCTACGACGATATCAAGTTCTTTACGCTCAAGGTTTTCTGAAAAACCTGCATAGCCCTCCGTCATTTCAGATAAAGACTATTTAGTATTCGTGCTGCGTTTGTTGGCCTTTGTCAAGGCGTAGTGTGCGGTAGCTAACTGGTACTTATCTGTTTAAACATATGATGTGATTGGATTAGGGTATTCGTACGACCTTGTTGGCCTTTGTCAAGGGTCGTGCGGGTGGGTTTAATTTCAATCAAGAAATGACGGGTTGAACTTGACTAGCTTCCTATGGTTTGTTGGCCTTTGTTAAGGTCATAGGGGTTAGGGGCAAAAGCATTATCGGGAATTTCAAGTGTTGAAATTTGCAATGAGATTGCATACCTCCTATGAGATAGTTGGATCCCGATACCCACTGCGAGTAAGTGTTACTCCTGGGAGAGTTTTACACAGGACAATTAGCCGATCAAGTAGGTGTCTAGAAAAGTGTTAACGAGGTTACGCCTCTGGGAAAACGAGGTTTACTTTAATTAGGTCCGTGCGAAAGCACGGGGAACCTCCCTCAAAGTACCGACACTGATCTGGCTGAAAGATTGACGAAATTGTCGGGTGTAATTAATCCCGGCTAATCTTACCTTTTAGGGTTTTAAGGTAGATTTGATAAAAACAGTGGGAGACATCCTGATTAGATAAGATAATAACCAATCTAATCTTGCAAGAGCATACGCTAAAGTGTTTTCTTCTCTCTCTTTCCAGGTAGCGACCATGTCAGGCCATAATCAAGATAATAATATGGATGTATTGACTGAACCCGATTATTGTACTGAGCAAGGGAACGTTGGACCCGTTCTTTCTTATAAGAGTTATAAGACAGAACAGGAAACAGGAGAATATCTGGATTCTCACGCCGCCCAAAAGAACATGCATGTTGATGCATCTTCTTCGGGTGTGTTAGTTATTGAGAACTGTTTCTCAGTTCACCCTACGTCCTGGGTATTAGATACCGGATCAGGATCCCATATATGTAAACAGTTACATGGGCTACGTAAAGGTAGAGAACTGGGAAAAGGTGATCATTCCGTTCAAGTAGGGAACGGTGCAAATGTTGCAGCCAAAGCAGTTGGCGAATATCATCTAGTATTACCAAGTAGTGATACACTGATTCTAAATGAGTGCTATTATATACCGAACATGATGTGCAACATTATATCAGTTTCTTTATTAAGTAAAGAAGGATATAATTTTGTAGTAAAGGATAATGTTATGAATATATTCCTAGATCAAAAGTTGATTGCATCAGGTTCGTTACATAATGGCATATTCATTCTAAATCAGAAAACAGTCCTAAATATACAAAACACACACAAGAGGAAAAGTTCAGATGTGAACGAATCCTACTTGTGGCATTGTATACTTGGTCATATCAATGCGACACGACTGGCTAAGTTACATAAGGATGGTTATTTGAATCCGTTCGAATTATCATCTTATGATACTTGCCATTCATATCTCAAAGGAAAAATGACCAAAGCTCCGTTTAGTGGACACGGAGAAAGAGTTACTGAACTCTTAGGACTGATACATAGTGATGTATGCGGTCCCATGTCTACGCATGCCAGGAACGGTTCTTCCTACTTCATTACATTCACTGACGATCTCTCTAGATATGGACATGTGTTTCTGATGAAACACAAGTCTGAAGCTTTTGAGAAATTCAGAGAATATAAGCACGAAGTAGAGAACCAAACGGGCAAAAGTATTAAGATTCTTCGATCTGATCGAGGAGGTGAATACTTAAGCGGTGAGTTTTTAGATTATCTAAAAGAGAATGGGATTCTCTCTCAGCTTACTCCTCCTTATACACCACAGCACAATGGTGTATCTGAGCGGAGGAATCGCACCCTATTAGATATGGTGCGCTCTATGATGAGCGAGGCTGAGTTACCTATTTCCTTCTGGGGGTATGCGCTTGAGACAGCCATACACCTATTGAATATGGTTCCTACCAAATCAGTGCCTACCACTCTATATGAGATATGGAAAGGGAAGAGACCATCTCTTAAGTATATTAAGATATGGGGTTGTCCAGCCTATGTCAAAAGACAAAATCCGGACAAACTCGAGGCAAGATCTGTCTTATGTAAGTTTGTAGGATATCCCAAGAACTCACAAGGGTATATCTTCTACCACACTGAGGAACAAAAGGTGTTTGTTTCTAAACATGCCACCTTTTTGGAAAAGGAATTTCTTGCAAAAGAAAATGATGGCAATGAGGTAGAACTAGAAGAGGTTCCAGCGACACAAACTACAACAGATGATTTAGTGGAACCAGAGGATTCAGTAGTACCCGACGAACCTCAGCCTCTCCGCCGATCTAGTAGGGTTTCTCGTCCACCTGAGAGATACTACGGTTTTCTCATTGATGGTGGAAGCGAGGATTGCATCATGGATGATGATGACCCCACTAGTTTCGAGCAGGCCATCACGAGTGGTGACTCTATGAAATGGCTGGATGCAATGCGATCTGAGATGGAATCCATGTACACTAATAAAGTATGGATTTTGGAAAATGCTCCTGAAGGGGTAAAACCCATTGGGAGCAAGTGGATTTTTAAAAGGAAATTTGGTGTAGATGGAAAAGTTGAGACTTTCAAAGCTAGACTTGTAGCAAAGGGTTTTCGTCAACGACCAGGTGTGGATTATGACGAAACCTTTTCTCCAGTGGCTATGCTTAAGTCCATCCGGATCTTACTTGCCATTGCTGCATACCATGACTACGAAATCTGGCAAATGGATGTTAAGACCGCCTTTCTAAACGGTGATTTAGAAGAGAGCGTGTACATGACTCAGCCAGAGGGCTTCGTAGATAGTGGGAGCAGCGGAAAGGTGTGCAAGCTGCTTAAATCCATTTATGGGTTAAAGCAAGTATCGCGGAGTTGGAACATCTGTTTTGATGTTGTAGTCAAAGAGTTTGACTTCATCAAAAATATAGATGAACCTTGTATCTATAAGAAGGAAGCAGAGGGTAAGGCAGTCTTCCTCGTATTGTACGTGGATGATATACTCTTGATAGGAAATGATATTCCTATGCTGCAATCAGTCAAACTCTTCTTATCACAGAGATTCTCAATGAAAGATCTAGGTGATGCCTCCTGCATATTGGGAATCATGATCTATAGAGATAGATCTAAACGGATATTGGGATTGTCCCAATCCAGGTACATTGACATCATACTAAAGAGGTTTAGTATGGAAGAATCCAAGCGTGGGAACCAACCCACGATCTCTGGACTCACTCTCTCCAAAGAGATGTTTCCCAAGACTGATTTGGAGAGAGCTCGCATGCAAGGGATACCCTATGCTTCGGCAGTAGGCTCTATCATGTATGCGATGCTATGTACCAGACCCGATGTAGCATACTCACTAAGTGTAGTGAGTCGGTATCAAGCAGATCCTGGAGAGAGTCATTGGACAGCTGTGAAGAACATTCTCAAGTACTTGCGAAGGACTAAGGAGATGTTCTTGGTGTATGGTAACGGAGAACTCCAGGTGGAGTCTTTTACCGATTCCAGCTTCCAAAGTGATAAGGACGACTCTAAGTCGCATTCGGGTTTTGTCTTTACCCTCAATGGAGGGGCGGTATGTTGGAAGAGTTCCAAACAGGATACCGTTGCAGACTCGACGATGGAGGCTGAATACATCGCTGCCAACGATGCAGCCAAAGAGGCTGTCTGGATCAAGAAGTTCATTAGTGAACTTGATGTGGTTCCATCCATTGAGCATCCAATACCTCTGTATTGCGATAACAATGGAGCTGTGGCGTTAGCCAAGGAACCCAGGTCCCATCAAAAGTCCAGACGTATTCTGAGGCGATATCACCTGATCAGGGAGATAGTTGATCGCCGGGAGATCGAGGTCAGGAGAGTAGATACGAAGGACAACACTGCGGATCCATTCACGAAGGCTATTCCCCAGATACAGTTTGAGAGATTATTCGGGATGCTAGGTATGCGATACTACAGCAGCTGGCCTTAGTGCAAGTGGGAGATTGTTAGTTATGTATATGCCCTAGAGGCCATTGTTGTACATATGATGTATATTATAATGGATGCTTGGATATATATAGAGATGACTTTCTTGCTCGTCATGATAGTATGCTATTTGGTTTCACTTTATCTTAACATGTTGACTTGTATTGGTTTACTGTTTTACTCTCACATGTTGATAAAGCCCTTAGGATCTGTACTCGACTACTGGGACTATGATGAGATCATACTAGTGGGGCCACGGTAGTCGGTGAGTACATCCTATAACTATTCCTAGTCGAGGGTATATCGAGACAGGGCATCGATACACCAGAGTAGACTAGCGTATACGCATCTTGACCCATATGATGGGTGATGGATGATCCCATATCCATCGATGTTTGACATCAGAGATGGTGTACGGGTGCTCAGTGGAGACTGGGTACACTGGACGGACTCGCCGAGAACTCCCAGATGGCAATAAACCACACGTCAGATGGCAGTTCTCCGGTGACACAGGTACAGGGTAGTCTGTAGACCCGAGATCGTCATGGAGTCTTGTGTGATTCCCACTGTGCTTTGATTTCCACCTTACCACGTCCAAGAGGGCGTGCAAAACGTTGGCTTTTGGGTACAGTCCCGAATCACATGGAGGCAATGAGCGATAGGAGGGGATTCGTCTCTCCCGGTATAGGGAGTTGATGTTGTGCTGTGTTCGATTGGCTATAACTGGAAGTCCCTGGCCAGGACTGATATAGAGATTTACTGGTAAGTGTTACTGGTAGTTTCTCGACCCGTTATGAGCCACACATCGACACGACTTATCGGTTACTGGGGTCTGACGTATACCACCCCTAGACTTGATATGCGACATATCAGACGAACAGACCAGACTGTACGGGAGTGTTACTGATTGGATTCACAGGAGAACGCACAGGGTAGCTTGTTGATCTTCTGATCGCTCAATACCTGGGTGGCTGTTACGTTTAGCTGACCGCTTGCAGCTTGTGGGTGTTTGATATGATCATCACCTGCTACCGGCGTATTGACGATTCTTTAGAGTCCTACACAGAGGTTTCTTGGCTCAGGAAAAACGGAGTAGAGGCACATATGTGATATGTGCAGGACCGAGAATAATGCGATATGGGATACTGTATTATATTCTCGCGATATTTAGATATGAACCGGGACATCGGATCAAGTGTTGATTCGATGAATCGGTACATGATATATTAGTCGGTAATATTCGATATAGCCGGATCATCGATTCAAGTGTTGATTCGATGATTTAATGTATAATAATATATATGATATATTGTATTACATTATCTAATATTGGCTCGCTTTATTATTTCATTTTCTCATTGGATAATACATTGATATATATGCGATATATGTTAATTGTATTATTTTCTTTTGTTGCAAATATATAATATATATGTGATATATATTATTGTGACATGATATGATTAATTGTTAAACATGTTTAAGGATGATTAATTGAGGTTAGGGTTTGATCAGGGTTAGTTGCTTCATGCACCTTCTAGAAGCTATTTCTTTTGTCATGGTTAAGATATTTTGTGATGACACATTCTTAACCCAACCAAACCCTAACTCTTGTTTATTCTCTACTAAATCCTAGCCACTCATCCTTGACCATGGTTTATAATCAATCATATACTCTTTCTTTCTATTCATCACAATAGAAAATATTTCATTATCTTTTCCATTATCATCTTCTTCTCTCTTGAAAAAAAGCTTACTAGATTTTCTTTATGTGATGAAATAATATGAGAAAATGATTTAAAAAGAAAGCAAAAATACTACTCTCTCATCCTCATCTCATCTAGCCCATGAGATTAGTGTGTTCATCTCTTTAGAGTGAGAAAGCTTGAGTCTTTGCAACTTCGAGGTAGATCATCGGAGATTTGGAATACTTCAAGCTAGCATGGATCGTTCGAGTCGTGGAGCCTCTCATGAGTCCGGGAGATCGTGGATCGCGGCAAAGGGACTTCTACTCGGAGCTTGTGAAGTGAAGGAGCGGACTACAAAGGTCGTAATCCCTCACACTTAGATAAAAGTTATCATCTTGCATGTTAAACCCTAATAATCTAGCAAAGATCCCGGCTTTGGGTTGTTCGGCACGTTTAAATTTTTATCCGGGCATGTTTGATGCCTTATGAACCTTCACAAGAGTGCCTAGGAACCCTACAGTCATAGAGTCTTATGTGATTCCCACTGTGCTTTGATTTCCATCATACCACGTCCAAGAGGGCGTGCAAAATGGTGGCTTTTGGGTACAGTCCCGAATCACATGGAGGAAATGAGCGATAGGAGGGGATTCGTCTCTCCCGGTATAGGGAGTTGATGTTGTGCTGTGTTCAATTGGCTATAACCGGAAATCCCTGGCTAGGGTTGCTGAGATTTACTGGTAAGTGTTATCAGTAGTTTCTCGAACTGTTATAGACCTCATATCGACACGACTTATCGAGCTACTGGGGTCTGACGTTTACCCACCCCTAGGCGAGATATGCGATATATCAGACGACGAGACTGGACTGTACGGGAGTGTTACTGATTGGATTCACAGGAGAATATACATGCTTGCTTGTTGATCTTCTGAGCGCTCAATACCTGGATAGCTGTTACGTTTAGCTGACCGCTTGCAGCTTGTGGGTGTTTGATATGATCATCACCTACTGCCGGTGTATTGACGATTCTTTAGAGTCCTACACAGAGGTTTCTTGGCTCAGGCAAAACGGAATAGGGGCACGTATGTGATATGTGCGGGACCGAGGATAATGCGATATGAGATACCGTATTCTATTCTCGCGATATTTGATATCAACCGGGTCATCGGATCAAGTGTTGATTCGATGAATCGGTACGGGTAAATATTAGTCGGTTATATGCTATATAGCCGGATTGTCGGATCAAGTGTTGATTCGATAATTTAATGTATAATAATATATATGATATATTAAATTACATTAACTAATATTAGCTCACTAAAAGATTATTTTTCTCACTCGGGTAATACATTGATATATATGCGATATATGTTAATTGTATTATTTTATTTTGTTACGATAAATATTATATATGTGATATATAATATTGTAACATGATATGATAACTAATGCAACATGTTTTGTGGAGTTTAAACATGATTAGGGTTTGGATTAGGGTTAAGTCTTCTAGTAGATTCTAGAAGGTTTTTCTTTTTTGTTTTGGAAAAGATATTTTCAAGTGACTCATTCTTAACCTAACCCAAACCCTAGCCCTTGGTTAATTCTCTACAATGGTTAAGTCAACCATGGTTGCATTATTCATCATATTAATCCTTTCATTATTCATCACAAAGTGATTCTATCATATTGTTCTTCTTTTCATGGAAAAGCTTTCTAGGTTTTTCCAAAGTGATGGATATGAGTGAGAATAAGAAAACAAATGAGAGCAATAATCCCACTTCATCATCCTCATCTATCCTTGCCATTTAGATGAGGGTGTTCACTTCATATTATGAGTGTTAGCTTGTGTTAACGAAACTTCAAGGTAGATCATCTTTGTATCGAAGATTGGAAGCAAGACTGCATCTTTCTCTTCGTGGAACCTCTCGAGAGTCCGGAGCACGATGATCGCAGCGAAGAGACCTCAACACGGAGCATATGAAGTGAAGGACCGGATCTACAAAGGTTGTAATCCCTCTCACTTAGTGTTAAAATGTTTAACATACTTGTTTTCGCCTAAACTCTAGTTTAAAGATCCGGCTTTGGGTTGTTCGGCACGGCTAAATTTTTAATCGGGTATGGTTGATGCCTCATAGACCCTTATGCGCGTGCCTAGCAACCCTACAGTGGTATCAGAGCCAAGCTAGAGCTTTAGGCGAAGTCTAGACGAAGTTTAAAGTCCGATCGAACCCGGAAACCCCGATATAAACCCTTCTCTGGACATTTTCTGAAAATGTGATTTTTAGTGAATTAAAAATACTTAAAAAAATCAGCAGGGAATTCTATGGACCTATGTGAAAAACGATCCACTGATACGCTTAAAGCGCCACGGAACCGCGGCAGAACCATGCTTCCCGCGGCGGTTCCGCGGCGCTACAGTGCGCTTGATGGGTTATTTTTCCACAGTAATGTCCGTACGGTTTTACTGATTCTTTTGGGATATTTTTTTATTATTACTCAAGTGTTGAGTTTTCAGGGTTGTATTGGGGACTTGTTGATTCGATCGGATTATTTAACTTTGTTTAGTTTGTCCGGATAATTTTAGAAACTGTTAAAAAGTTCGAACGGATATCAATAACTCACTTTTTCCCCTGTCGGAAATTTTTTCAAAAGGTGGATTTTTTCTCGAGTTTAATAACGTTATAAGTCGTGCAAGTAACGCGGTGGACCCTCTAGAAGATAACAAACCTTAACTCGATTATGTGACCGTCTTGAACTGCCTTCTGAACCTTAAGGTTTGTGGCAGTACGGCGTGCCACATGTGAGACGTTGGCTTGACCCTTCTACGGCTGGACCATTGGTACTGTGGCATGTGATGGATGTTTTTGAACTGATTTCAAGTGTCGAGATATATTGGGGAAATCTTGGGTGTTTGATTATTCGATCGGAAAGTTTAACTTTGACTATTTATCTGGAATGCGATACAATATTTAGAATCCACAAGTAGTTATGAGATAACTAATTTGAATATTATAAACATAGCAGTTTAGTCTCAGATGATCGGTTGCCATAGAATTTTGATGTGATCAAAAGTCCGTCGCAATCACATAGCGTACGCGGATACTCGCCGGGTAAACTTAACAGACAGCCACGCCCCATAGCCCCGACCAAGTGACTGTAGGAGAACCCCGTCGCCAAAAGCATCCATTCGGATGCTCGCGGCAGTGGTGTTCCTCCTTAGTGCACTTCGTCGACGGCATCTGGGGGTGCGGCCGTCTACTAAAGTTTGCGACGAGCATTCGATCAGGACGTCGGGAATCTTGTTGAATTGCCCGACTTGACATTGAAAAGAGTTTTCGATAATGTGACTAAAATGCGGGGTTTATAATAGTTAGGCATGCGATGTCTAAGGATTCCATTTGGTTAGGCATGCGATATCTAAGGAGGTTGGCGATTCCAACTGTTGTAGTTTTACACTTTCTTTTCTGTGACCGTAAGCGTAGTATGTGGTGTATCGCCGGCTTCGTTGCTATACATCAACGACAATCGGGATATGCATACTTGCTTACGTTGATGATATGAGATATTATGTGTTGCTGTGATATGTTATATTGGATCGTCGCGTTTCTGAATAGCCAGGGGTTTTATGTGAGATGAGAGTTTTTTCTTTTTCATTCAAGTAAAATTCATTTGTATGTAATATTCTTTTATTGGGGCACTTCCAGGTTGCGGAAGATGTCACCGTTGGTGTATATTATTTACTTTTCCGCATTAGGATAGACCCAAGGAGGGGAGCACAAGTAACCGGGTTCTAGGGTCCAGTGGGAGACCATCTCGAGGAGTCGAGACCCGGGTCTCCTAACCCTGGAATTGGCAGAGTTGCTTGCCGCTCTCGTAGGGGTCTAGGGATGTGGGTTTGGCTATTCATCGCGACCGTGGAATCCGTGTTTTATACTGGCTCGTATTGAAAACACGGACATCCTAGTATATCCAATATTTCATATATGTTCTTCTGCTGCAATGTTCTGTGATGAGATCATATTACTGCCTGAGATGAATGCTTATATTATATATATGAGATATATGTTATATTACAGATTTCGTTTCAAATGTGATTCTTGTGAAGCACAATAAAAATGGGACTTCATTAATGAGATTAATGAAATAAAAGAAACCTAAGATGTTGTAGAAACTTGTTTAAAAACTGGTAGCTCTAGTTCTTGCTTTGCATAGCGGTGTTCCTTGTAGAACATTCAGCACCTTATTCGATAAGGAAAGAGCCGAGATCCCTTCACCGGGAGTGACCTCTTTAGTGAAACTAGAAGATGCTACAAACTCGGTTTGTCTTTTGATTGCTTCTATAGTTCTTGCTTTGCATAGTGGTATATATGATATATCCTGCACCTTATTCGATGAGGAAAGGGTCGACGATCCCTTCACCGGGAGTGACCCCTTTAGCAAAACTAGAAAAGCCTAAAAAACACTCCATTTAAAAATCACTCGTTTCTACAACGATATCAAGTTCATTACGCAAAAGGTTTTCTTAAAAACCTGTCGTAGCCCTCCGTCATTTCAGATAAGTCCTACTTAGTATTCGTGCTACACTTATTGACTTCCGTCAAGGCGTAGTGTGCGGTAGCTGACTAGTATTTATCTGCTTATGCATATGATGCAGATTGGATTAGGGTAGCCGTGCGGCCTTGTTGACCTCCGTCAAGGGTCATGCGGGTGGGTTTAATTCAATCAGGAAATGACGGGTTGAACTTGACTAGTAGCCTATGGTTTGTTGACCTCCGTCAAGGTCATAGGACGCTAAGGGTAAAATATTATTGGGAATTTCAAGTGTTGAAATTTGCAATGAGATTGCATACCTTCTATGAGATAGTTGGATCCTGATACCCGCTGCGAGTAAGAGTTACTCCTAAGAGAGTTTTACACATTACAATTAGCCGATCAAGTAGGTGTCTAGAAAGGTGTTAACGGGGTAACGCCCCTGGGAAAATGAGGTTTACTTTAATTAGGTCGTACGAAAGCACGGGGAACCTCCCTCAAAGTACCGGCACTGACCTGGCTGAAAGATTGGCGAACTTGTAGCGTGTAATTAATCTCGGCTAGTCTTTCCTTTTAGGGTTTGAAGGAAGATTTGATTAAAACAGTGAGAGACATCCTGATTAGATATATTAGATAACCAATCTAATCTTGCAAGAGTATACGCTGAGTGTTTTCTTCTCTCTCTCTCTCTCCAGGTAGCGACCATATCACGCCTTAATCAAGATAATAATACGGATATATTGACCGAACCCGCTTGTTATACTGAGCTGGGGAACGTTGGTCCCGCTCCAACTTATAATTGTTATAAGACAGAGCAGGAAATAGGGGATTACCAGAATTCCCGTGCCGCCCAAACAAAGAAAGTGCATGCTGATGCATCATCTTCGGGTATGTTCATTACAGAGAACTGTTTCTCAGTATCCTTTACGTCCTGGGTATGAGATACCGGATCAGGATCCCACATATGTAATTTGTTACATAGGACTACAGAAAGGTAGAGAACTGAGAACGGGTGATAAGTTTCATGAGATAGAAAACGGTACAAGTGTTGCAGCCAAGTCTGTTGGTCACTATCATCCTGTATTACAAGAATACATTGATTCTGAACGAATGTTATTAGATACCGAACCTGATATACAACATCATATCAATCTCTTTATTAGTAAAGAAAGGATATAATTTTGTAATGTTGGATAATGTTTTGAACATTTCCTATATCAAGTGTTGATCGGATCAGACACGTTATCTAAAAGCATAGACGTTCTAAATCAAACTACAGTTCTTAGTATAAAGAACACACACAAGAGGAAGAGTTCAGAAATGAACGAATCCTTCTTGAGGCATTGTAGACTAGGTCATATCAATGCGACCCGACTAGCTGAAGTTACATATAGATGCATATTTAAATTAGTTTGAATTTACATCTTGTGAAACTTGCCGGTCATGTCACAGAGATAAGATGACCACAGTTCTGTTTATTGGAAACAGAGAAAGAGTTAGTGAACTCTTGGGATTGATACATGTTGATGTATGAAAGTCCAATGTCTACACATGCCAAGACCGGTTCTTTGTACTTCATTACATTCTCTGATGATCTCTCAAGATTCAGACATATGTTCCTGTTGAAACACAAGTCCGAAGCTTTTGAGATATTCATAGAATAAAGGTTAGAAGTAGAGAACCAACAACGGGTATAAGTATTATGTCCTTTGATGAGATCAAGGAGGAGAATACTTGAGCACGGAATTCTTGGACTATTCTAAAGGAGAATGAGATTCTCTCTCAGCATTACTCCTCCGTATACACCATTGCATGATGGTATATCGGGGCGGAGCAATAGCACCCTATTTGATATGGTGTGCTCTATGATGAGTACTACTGAGTTTTCTATTTCCTTTTGGGAGTTATGCACTTGAGAAGCTGCATACCTATTGAATAGGGTTCGAATCAAATCAGTTGCCTACCACTTCATATGTGATATGGAAAGGGAAGAGCCCATATCTTAAGTTGGTTAAGGTTTGGGGTTGTCCGGCCTATGTCTAAAAGAAAAATCCGGACATGCTCGAGGCAAGGTCTGTTATGTAGAACTGGAATGGTTCCAGCTATACAAAATGCAGCTGATGATTTGGTAGAACCAAAGGATTCAATAGTTTCCAACGAACCTCAGCCTCTCCGCCGATCTAGTAGGGTTCCTCACCCACCTGAGAGATACTTCGGTTTCTCTATGACAGTGGGAGCGAGGATTGCATCATGAGATGATGACCCAACTAGTTTCGAGCAGGCTATCAGGAGTAGGACTCTGTAAGAATGGCTGGATGCTTATCGATCTGAGATGGAATCCTTATACACCAACAAAGTATGGACTTTGGTTGTTTTATCTGAAGGGTTAAATCCCCATCAGGAGCAAGTATATCTTGAGAAGATTACTTGGTGTACATGGAAAAGTTGAGACTTTCAAAGCTATGCTTAAGTCCATTTAGATCCTACTTGCCACGGCTACATACCATAACTACGATATCTGGCGGTTGGGTGTCATGACTGCTTTTCTAAATGATGTTTTAGAAGAGAGCGTCTATAAGTACACAGCCAGAGGACTTCGTAGACAGTGGGAGCAGCGGAAACGTGAGCAAGATGTTTTATGTGATAAAGCAGGCATCGCGGAGTTGGAACGTCTGTTTTGATGTGGTAGTCAAAGAGTTTGACTTCATCAAAATGGTAGATGAACCTTGTATATACAAAAAGGTAGTAGGGAGTATGGTGGTGATCCTCGTAAAGTACGTGGATGACATACTCTTGATGGGGAAGGAGTTTCCTATGCTACGCTCGGTCAATCTCCGCTTATCACAAGGATTCTCCATATAGGATCAAAGCGATACCTCCTAAATCCTGGGTTTTGGATCTATGAGATAGATCTAATTGGATGTTAGGATACTCACTAGTTGTAGTGAGATGGTATCAATCGATCCCAGGAAGAATCACTGGAAAGGTTCCAGGGTGATAAGGACGACTGAATGTCAGTCGCAGGCATTGTCTTTACCCTCAGTGGAGGGACGGTATGTTGGAAGAGTTCCAAGCTAGATACCGTGACATACTAGACGATTAAAGGCAAGATACATCGTTACCAAGGATGCTACCAAAGAGGCAGTCTGGATATATATAAGTTCATGAGATGAACTTCGTTCCTACCATTGTGTGACAATGGAGTTGTGGCTTTAGCCAAGGAACTACCGTCCCATCAGAAATCCAGATATAATTCTTAGGCAGTATAACCTGATCTTGGAGATGGTTGATCTCCAGAAAGATCGAGGTTAGGAGAGCAGACACAGAGGACGACAGCGTGGATCCACTCACAAAGGCCTTTTTCCCAGTAGAGACTTTTATGGGATGGTTGAGTATGAGATACTTCAACCACAGCTAATTGTTGGGTATGTGATACCACAACAGATGGCCCTAGTGCAAGTGGGAGATTGTTAGTTATATGTATGTCCTAGAGGCCATTACTGTACATACGATGTATATTGTAGTGGATGCTAGGACATATATAGGGAGGACTTTCTTGCTCGACATGATAGTATGCTATCTGGTTGCACTTTATCTTAACATGTACTCTGATTGTCTCTATATTATATGTTGATAAAGCCCTTAGGATATGTACTCGACTACTGGGACTATGATGAGATCATACTAGTGGGGCCACGGTAGTCGACGAGTACATCCTATAACTGTTCCTAGTCGAGGGTGTATCGAGACAGGGCATCGATACACCAGAGTAGACTAGCGTATACGCATCTTGACCCATATGATGGGCGATGGATGATCCCATATCCATCGGTGTTTGACATCAAGGATGGTGTACGGGTGCTCAGTGGAGACTGGGTACACTGGACGGACTCGCCGAGAACTCCCAGATGGTATTATACTTCACGTCAGATGGCAGTTCTCCGGTGACACTGGTACAGAGTAGTCTGTTGACCCGAGATCGTCATAGAGTCTTGTGTGATTCCCACTGTGCTTTGATTTCCATCATACCACGTCCAAGAGGGCGTGCAAAAAGGTGGCTTTTGGGTACAGTCCCGAATCACATGGAGGCAATGAGCGATAGGAGGGGATTCGTCTCTCCCGGTATAGGGAGTTGATGTTGTGCTGTGTTCAATTGGCTATAACCGGAAATCCCTGGCTAGGGTTGCTGAGATTTTCTGGTAAGTGTTATCAGTAGTTTCTCGAACTGTTATAGACCTCATATCGACACGACTTATCGAGCTACTGGGGTCTGACGTTTACCACCCCTAGGCGAGATATGCGACATATCAGACGACGAGACCGGACTGTACGGGAGTGTTACTGATTGGATTCACAGGAGAATGTACATGCTTGCTTGTTGATCTTCTGAGCGCTCAATACCTGGGTAGCTGTTACGTTTAGCTGACCGCTTGCAGCTTGTGGGTGTTTGATATGATCATCACCTACTGCCGGCGTATTGACGATTCTTTAGAGTCCTACACAGAGGTTTCTTGGCTCAGGCAAAATGGAGTAGGGGCACGTATGTGATATGTGCGGGACCGAGGATAATGCGATATGAGATACCGTATTCTATTCTCACGATATTTGATATCAGCCGGGTCATCGGATCAAGTGTTGATTCGATGAATCGGTACGGATAAATATTAGTCGGTTATATGCGATATAGCCGGATTGTCGGATCAAGTGTTGATTCGATAATTTAATGTATAATAATATATATGATATATTAAATTACATTAACTAATATTAGCTCACTAAAAGATTATTTTTCTCACTCGGGTAATACATTGATATATATGCGATATATGTTAATTGTATTATTTTATTTTGTTACGATAAATATTATATATGTGATATATAATATTGTAACATGATATGATAACTAATGCAACATGTTTTGTGAAGTTTAAACATGATTAGGGTTTGGATTAGGGTTAAGTCTTCTAGTAGATTCTAGAAGGTTTTTCTTTTTTGTTTTGGAAAAGATATTTTCAAGTGACTCATTCTTAACCTAACCCAAACCTTAGCCCTTGGTTAATTCTCTACAATGGTTAAGTCAACCATGGTTGCATTATTCATCATATTAATCCTTTCATTATTCATCACAAAGTGATTCTATCATATTGTTCTTCTTCTTCCTTCTTCTTTTCATGGAAAAGCTTTCTAGGTTTTTCCAAAGTGATGAATATGAGTGAGAATAAGAAAACAAATGAGAGCAATAATCCCACTTCATCATCCTCATCTCTCCTTGCCATTTAGATGAGGGTGTTCACTTCATATTATGAGTGTTATCTTGTGTTAACGAAACTTCAAGGTAGATCATCTTTGTATCAAAGATCGGAAGCAAGACTGCATCTTTCTCTTCGTGGAACCTCTCGAGAGTCCGGAGCACGATGATCGCAGCGAAGGGACCTCAACACGGAGCATATGAAATGAAGGGCCGGATCTACAAAGGTTGTAATCCCTCTCACTTAGTGTTAAAATGTTTAACATACTTGTTTTCGCTTAAACTCTAGTTTAAAGATCCGGCTTTGGGTTGTTCGGCACGGCTAAATTTTTAATCGGGCATGGTTGATGCCTCATAGACCCTTGTGCGCATGCCTAGCAACCCTACACCAGATCTCTTATCCTTATCCCAGGCTGTCCAGGAGTATTTTGATCAACATGACGAGCTGTGATGACCTGTTATTAGTTTAGTTTAGTTTTCCTTTCAGTATTTTCATTCCTGATGCGAGCCCGTATTTTGGGACGTACATTCCAGATTATTATTGTATTTAGATCTTTTGCTTCCGCATTATTTTATTTGATGACTCGTTTATTCTGGCTTATCGACATGTATTAGATAGTTTATTTTATTTCTACTGTTCTTGATATCTCTAGACAGCCGTAATGTGACTGTGGAAGGATCTTTCCTAGCCACAGGTAGCATGGTTGGCTCTGTCACGTGCCGATCTTAGCGCACTCTGGGAAGCGGGGCGTGACATAGTCACACTTCGGCTTCTAGCATTACATGGTAATCAGTAAACACAGCACAGAAGTAAAGGAAACACATCACCAGTTTATTACACCAACTTTCATTGTTCACAGTTTACAATAGTACTAAAAAAAAGAAACTACTAACTAAGTGCGAATACAAGGTTGATTTATGAAAAGCGGTAAAAGCACTCGAAGGCACGACCGTCTAGATCTCTACGAGCTCGAATGGCAGGTCTGACTCCTGAACTGGGTCCTCTCCAATTTTTGAGCATGCATACTCAGATCGTCAGGGCGACGTAATAGAAATATTATGATAATAATATTGAGGCAAGAAAATAAAGTAATAACGGTGGAGACAATAAATGCAGGTAATCGATATGTCAATAAACAATGGAATATTTGATCTGTGTCCCTATCGGTTTCTAAGTCATTTTTGAAATCAAGTTACGGAAAGGAGTGATCATGTTTAACGAGGGTCTCGTACATACCCGAGACTACGGCCTACTGTTGCCCGGGACATAACTCTGTCAGCCGGACCGTTAGGTCCAAACCTAATATATATAAGAGTCACCGTTCGAATCATCATCCTATAAAATCGTTAAACTCGCTAAATACAAGTTCCTTTCCGCTTCGATATCCCCTTTTTCTCCAGTTTTCACTTTCTATAAGTATTGGCTAGTTGTGTACAAGTACGCACCAATAACACTGCTTTATTCACTACTCACTGTGTGGTTCACTATCACGAATCATTCACTTTTTACTGGCGTACTCGACACAACTAAACCGATACCATTTATGTTCGACAATGCATTATACACTGAGAATTAATAAGAACGCTCACTATCGCTATAGGTATTACAGTTGGATAAAAATGTGAATTATGCCACTAAACAAATCATATGCAATACAAGTCATTATGCGTCTTATGAACTTATAAAAATCGCATTAAATCGTACATTCGGAATTAAGTAAAATGATACAAAAGTGGTAAAAATTAAACTTGTTCAGAAGTTCAATGAAATTATTTTCAAGTCGAACGGGTTTCGGGTTCGCGAACTACAGTCATTTATTTTTAAGTGTTCTCTGCTGGAAATTCAGTTTCTGCACTGAAAGTCCATTTCGTAACACAGTTTTCACCCTGTTGGGATCAAAATTAGGTGATGCTACGGTTTGATAATATTTAGGTTTATCAGTTAGGTTTCCAACGCATCATACGGATCGATAATATCCACTGTGTGCTGGGAGTAAAGCATTATTTAAGGTCAGGATATACGTTCTGTCCCTGCTTGGGACTGCAGTATGCACTGATGATTTAAAATATGATTAAAATAGCAAACAATGGTAAAAATGAATGAAATCACTTCAAATAGTTATCTCACAGATTAATCTACGCTACGGTATAAGGTTCCGCATAATACCATTTTCACACAGAGATATAAAAGCATTTCAAATCAAGTATCGACAAGCAGTGCTGCTCTGGACTGCAGTATTTGAAGAGGTTAATCATATTCTTATCCTCTCCTTCTTTTGAGAGTCTTATCATGTGGCAGGTATGATTCCGCTTCCATTTCTTTAGTCGAGCAGGTCCCAACCTGATGGCATAAGTTTTCTTCGGCTCGTTCTTTTGTGGCGGATTTATCCTCTAGCTATCGGACGGTATGGACATGCCTTGTTGATATTGGTCTTCCACCCAATTCTTGAATGTGAAACAGTTTTCAAGTGGGTGACTTATTACTCGATGGTAGGAGCAATAATCCAGATAATTGACTTCATTTACTTGCTTGGGTAATGAGACTCCGGAAGTGTGATCATTTGGTGCTTCATAACAAGGCCGAATATCTTCTTCTTCTTGTCTCGAGGGAATGAATATCCCCAACCCATATTCTTTATGAGGGACGGGCTCCAACTGAACTTGTCTCGATTGAAAGGCATCTTGGGCCTGTCTTGTTGTCTTTGAATGCGATCATCGCCTTATTCTTATCTTCGCCACTTTAGGATTCTCCTTTTTCATAGAAGGACAAAGGGGGCTATGGTTGAAAAGTATTATAACCTGCTTCTTTCACTGATTGCTCACCGAGACGTTGTTTTCTGGCCTTTTCATATATGGCCATTTCACGGCTTTGGTTGTCTCGGCTTGCTTGACAAGCTTTCCTTATTATTCTATCAATATAATCTTTGAGTGACGGATTTGGAGTTCTTTGAGCGAGGCTTTGCTCCCGTTCGGCGACATGGTTTCTTGGGGAAGTATCTTCTTCTCCGGTCGAGTTATTTACAGCATGGCAGCTACAAATTTGCTCCCGCTTTTTAGACCAAACATATGCTAGCTTGGTTGTATCCACCTTCCCGTCGGGCTTCATCCGGTGAGTCCCGGGCACATCCCAAAATCTTTTATAGAATTGGGCTTGTCGAACAGTTTGTTCGAAAGGTATGCCTTAACACTTTAATAGCTCTTTTAATCCCTTAGCATGTGGATGGGCTGCAACTTGTCAAGATTTGGATCGGCTCCATGCCATATTTCTTTTCTATCTTGGTCTCCTAAGATTTGTAGAAGAGGATCGTCTTTTCATCTCTATTCTTTAGATGCACATAGAAGGTTTCCAGCTCTTGTACGCTATAGGTACTAAGCGCGTCAAGCTCCTTATAGTGTCGAGACGGAGCTATCATAATATATAGAATCCGTTTCGCTTCGTACGCTTCTGAAGACCGGGATGGTGGCTACTTATTTTTTTTTTCCGGTTTGCGGCATCTTTCGGTATCTTCAAAACCCAGCTGAAAGTACTTTGTATCTTCATACTTTCATACCTTATTTAACGAGAAAGGATTGAGCTCTTCTATGATGGTGTACTCTTGGTCATCTTTGAAATACTTCATACACTGATGTTGTGTCGAAGAGATGATATTGTACTCGTGTAGCCAAGGTCTGCCGAGTAGAGCATTGTAATATGTTTTGGCGTCAATGACATGGAACTTGATGTCAGTGATGAGCTGCCCGAAACGGAGTGTCAATACTACGGACCCAAGCGTCCGTGACGACTGCGAGTCGAACCTTGAGATGGTGATCTTGTCTCGAGTAAGGTGCTGAACATTCATGCATATCTCCTTCAATACTCTCACATTGAGAAAGTTAACAGAACATCCATTATCGACCAAGATTTTGCTTATCTTTATATCCAGCAGTATCCAATAACATAAATCAGTCGATTATGCTCGAAGATTCTGAGTAGAAGGTCTTCATCACAGAAGGTTACATTAGCAGTGTGAATCTCGGCTAGCTCATTCTTCATATTTTCTTCCGCGAAGAAGGCTTGAAACTGGTCGGGTTCCTTCAAGACCTTGATCAAGGAGTCTCGCGCATTTTTGGACAGGAGTGGAGCATCCAATATACTCAGCGGCGAGAGTATCTTCCTCAAATTTGCAAGGACGTTATAGTCCATCTTGGTTTTCTTGAGTAGGTCCTATGCGGCGAGCTCTATGGCGACTTCTTCATCGACCTCGATCTCCTCAGGAATTTTCCCATTACCTTTATCTTGTTTTTTTGGATCCTTGTTTATGGGGCCAAGGTTCTTTTTAGGCAATATACGGTTCTGCGGCTGAATATTCCCGCAATCATTTTCTTCCTCTTCTTTTTCCAAGGCGAAGCTTTCAAAGAGAGGGTTAAGGGGAATTTCATCTTCGGAATCACTCCTGAATGTGAGAATCCAAGAGCTTTCTCCTTTTGGGTTGGTATTGGTCATATGGTAGCTGTTGGTTTCCTCTTTGTCTGCTCCAGTCTTGTTGCTTTCATATCGGCGAGCACAAGCCTTGTGCTTCTACTTCTTGAAATATCTTCTGTAGGCAACATATGCTTGCCACTATTTCTTGAAGGCGTTGCACGCATCAATAGGATGAGCAACCCTACGGTGATATAGGCGGTATTTTGGGTGTTCCTCTCCACCATCGAAGTACGGAACCCTAGGAGTATATATCATGAGAGGCGGTAGTTTCATCCCAATTGATAAGGCCTTGGCGAACCGCTTCTCGGCTTTCGTCCTTCTTTTATTCTTTGCAGGCATAATTTGGTTCGGTTGGAGAGCTTCATAACTCGTCCCTTCTGTAGCTTCTTTGTTCAGACATTGTTGCCTGGCTTTTTCATATATGGCCATCTCGCACCTTTGATCATCTTTACTCTTTTGAAAACCTTCTTTCAGCAGCTTTTCGATCGGATTTTCTTCTGGCAGTTTTGGGATATCCGGTGCCGATTCTGCCCCTAGCTCTTCCATGTCACTTTCTGAAACTGGCGAAGGCTCTTCATCATTTATAGAGGAATGGAAGACCATGTGGCAGCTTTCCACACGTTCTTCCGTCCCTTTAGTTGAGTCATTTTCTTCTTTGTCATCATTGTCGTTATTCTCAAGGATATGCTGGAAGAACTCTTAAAGAGTGACCGGTGTTCGTGCTTTCTCATTATATTCTTCTAGCGCGTCTATATATTTTTGCAGATCTGTGCAGATGTCGACATATTCGGCAGGCTGCACGGGCTTCTTGGTTTTTTATTATTCTTTCTTTTGGAAGACTTAGAAGGCTTGCCTTGGAGGCTTTTCCCCATGTCAACAATTTTTGGTGTGGGGCGTGGCTTCAACATCTCTTTTATGATCTCGGGCTCAAGCGGGCTTTCCACTTGATTGTCGGGCATGCCTATAGGACTTTCAACATTCTTTGGGTCTTTGCCGAAAGAACCACTTCCCATGGAGCTTCTTCCACGAATGAACAGGATGCTCCCTACATATAAGCTTTCTTAAGGGTGTGCTTTTGTGGCAGATCTACCTTTCAATTATCTGACAGTTCATACTTGCCCTGCTGATACTGGTTCTCAACCCAGTTCTTAAAAATGTAACAGTCTTCAATTAGATGGCTTACCACAAGGTGATAAGGACTGTAGTTTAGATTGTTGACATCACCATATTGTTCGGGTCGACGCAGCTCAGGCAGTGTTATTAAATTATTCCTCGTGGAAAGCTCGAACAGTCTTTTCGTCTTGTCGTGAGGGGAGGAATATGCGCGTCCCATTCTTTATTCTAAGGTAGGATCAGTGCAGTTGTTGTTTTAGCGACCGGCTGCTTTCGAATCATTCTGCTGTTGTTGTGTATTAGCAACAAAGGCCGTCTTTCCCTTGACTTTATTGTTTCGGGAATCTCCGCCTGAAGAGGAAAGGCTATGGCCTATCTGATCCATTTAGGCTAATTTATCGATGAACGCTTAGAAGGTAGTAGGTTGAAGAAGGTCATAAATTGGAAAACGGTCGACTGAGTATCGATGGTGCCTATGAACATTCCCACAGCTGGAGCCTCTTCAATGCGATGTTCGCACTTAGACCACAGGTTTCTCCAACGTGCTGGTGAGAGTTACATGTTCCTTTATATATATGGAATTTTGTGATCGTATATCTCTGAGGGTATTTCATCTGGTCGTACCATGCTGGATATGGTCGACCGGTCTGTTAGGAATATGTATGCCCTAGAGGCCATTATTGTATGATATAGTGGATGCTTAGACATATATATATATAGGACTTTCTTGCTCGACATGATAGTATGCTATCTGGTTGCTCTTTATCTTAACATGTACACTTGTTTTATTATACTGTCTCTCTGATACATATTGATAAAGCCCTTAGGATGTAGGCTTGACTATCAGGACTATGATGCAGATCATACTAGTAGGGCTTGGGTAGTCTACAAGCACAACCTTTAACAGTTCCTAGTCGAGGAATATCGATACAGGGGCATCGATATTCTAGAATAGACTAGTGTGTACGTTTCTTGACCCTGTATGGGGCGATGGTTGATCCCACAACCATTGGTGTTTGACATCAAATATTGTACACATGTGCTCATTAGAGAATGGGTACACCGAATAGATATCGCTGAGAACTCCTAGATGGTACCGTACCTATCGTCAGATAGCAGTTCTCTGGTGACACTTGTACAGGTTAGTCTGTAGACCCGAGATCGTCATAGTGTCTTGTGTGGTTCCCACTGTGCTTTGATTTCCTCCCTACCACGGCTCAAAGGTGTCGTGCAAACAGGTGGATTTTGGGTACAATCCCGAGTCACATGGAGGCAGTGAGCGATAGGAAGGGTTTCGTCTCTCTTAGTATTGGGGGTTGATGTTGCGCTATGCTCGATTGGCTATAACAGCAAGTCCCTGGCCAGGGCTGATGAGATTTACTGGTAAGTGTTATCAGTAGTTTCTCGAAAGGTTATAGGTCACACATCGGCATGACTTATCAAGTTATTAGGGGTCTGATGATTCCAACCCCTAGACTCGATATGCAACATTTCAGACGAAGAGACCGGACTGTACGGTAATTGTTGCTTATAGGCTTCACGGGAGTTTGGACAAGTTTGCTTGTTGATCTTCTATTCGCTCAATACCTGGGTAGCCGTTACGTCTAGCTAGTACCGCTGACGGTTTGTGGGTGACTGATGTGATCATTACCTACTGCTGGCGTATTGACGAGTCTTTAGAGTCCCATACAGAGGTTTCCTAGCTCAAGCGAAACGAAGTAGGGCACATATATTAATATGTGCGGGGACTTGATTAAATACGAGTATATGATACCGTATTCTAATCTCGCGATATTTTATATCGGTTAGGTTATATGTGATATAATCGGATTGTTGAATCAAGTGTTGATTCAATGATTTGATTTATGTATATATATTTGATATTGGCCTGTTGTATATGATATGACCGGATTATTGAATCAAGTGTTGATTTAATAACTAATATCAAATATTATACGGTTATATGTGATATGATCGGATTATTGAATCAAGTGTTGATTTGATAATATGATATACATATATATGATATTAGTCGGTTATATATGATATAACCGGATTATTGAATCAAGTGTTGATTTAATAATTTGATATATATATTTATATTTGATATATTAACTAATATTAGCCCACTAATGATTTTCTTCTCTTGTTGTATATAATGATATATATATGTATATGATATATATATAACACTATTGTGTCATGCTAGATGATATATAGAACATGGGTGTATAAGACTCACACCTAGGGTTAAAAATATTAGTGATGATTTATATTTAAAAGGAAATTAAAATGAGAAGGAAATGAGTCATGGCTTGGATGCTTGTAGAGGCATTGAGAAGCCATGACTCATCCTCTCATTTTTGTCACTATCTTAGATATTTATTCATCACAATAATATCTTGGGCTCATGGTTTATTCTCACTTGACTTTAGATATTTTTCTTCACCCAAGTTCTTCTTCCTCTCAAGTTTTGCTTGAAAAAGAAAAAAGAAAAAGAGAAAAGAATTTCTAAAGTGACCAAAATTCCTACTTCATCAACCTACTCTCATCTAACCCATTAGATTAGCTTGTTTGCTTCACTAATTCTTTGATTAGTGATGTGGTAGCTTGAGTTAGAGTAACTTCAAAGTGGATCATCTTCGGCCTCGAAGACGACAAAGCAAGCTCGTTCTTTTCACCAAGTGGAGCCTAAGAAGAGTTCTAGAGACTACTACTTAGAGCTTTAGAAGTGAAGGGCCGGTCTACAAAGATTTTATTCCCTTTTCACTTAGTTATAGAACTTGTTTACTTGCATACAAACTCTAATTCTCTAGTTCGATTCTAGGTTAGCATGCTTTAGCACACTAGATTTTTTAAAATTGTATACTTGATGCTTGTTAAAACCTAGTAGTGGTGCTAAGGCATACTTTCATGGTATCAAAACCAAGCTAGAGCATTAGACGATGTTAGTAGAATTGCGAAACCGAAATAACTCCGAAAAGTGAATCCGAAAACCCTATTTTCTATAAATTTTAAAACTTCCTCTGAAATTTTTTTAAACAAGTGCAGAATGTTACATGAGATGTAACTAGAACACTGAAGAAAAACGAGACCATGATTCAACCTTTTGGCCAGCGAGAACACTAAAATGACCGGCCTAGCCGGCCCCTTTAAATGTTTTGGTCTCGTATTTTTTTAGTGTTCTGTTAGCTTATTTTTGGGGTTTCAGGTTATGTTTGTTTTACCCAGATTGCATGTGATGTTATCTTTTCAGTTGGGTCAATTCGGAGTGTTTCGTAGTCGCAATTTTAATATCGTTTTGGGTTTAAGTATGATATGTGATGCAATATTTGGAATCCACAATAATTAGTTTTGTGAAAACTAGTTAGTGTTTGGTAAATCTAGCATTTTAGTCTCGGTTCATCGATTTCCACGGAGTTTCGTTCGGATCAAAACTCTGTCGCAATCGCGTATTGTACGCGAACACTCGCCGGGAAACACTACTAGATAGCCATGCCCCATAGCCCCGACCAAGTGATTTTAGGAGAACCCCGTTGCCAAAAGCATCCACTCGGGTGCTTGCGGCCATGGTGTTCCACCTAAGTGCACTTCGTCGTCGGCATCAGGGGTGCAGCCATCTACTAAAGTTCCCAACGAACATTCGATAATTTATTGGGAATCCTGTTGAATTACCCGACTGGTTATTGAAAAGTGTTTTCAATTCGAGACTAAAAGGCAAGGTTTATTGTGTTAGGCATGAAATTCGGAATATGTGATATTCCGTGTTTATGATGTCTAAGGTTGTTGCAGATACTAATTATTGTAGTTTTCATTTCTTTTCTGCGACCGTAAGTGTAATATGTGGTGGAATCGCCGATCTCGTTGCTATACGTCAACGACATTCGGGATACGCATATTTACTTACGTGGATGACATGTGATATTTATGTGTTGCTGTGATATATTATATTTGATCGTCGTGATTGAATAGCCGGGGTATTTTACGTGAGATGAGAGTTTTTCATTTTCATTCATGTAATATTTTGTATGTAATATTGTTTTATTGGGACACTTCCGGGTTGTGGTTGTTGTCACCATTGTTGTATTTTATTTACTTTTCCGCATTAGGATAGACCCAAGGTGGGAAGCACAAGTAACCGGGTTCTAGAGTCCAGTGGGAGACCATTTCGAGGAGTCGAGACCGGGTCACCTAACTCTAGAATTGACAGGGTTACTTGCCGCTCTCGTAGGGGTCTAGGGATGTGGGTTTGGCTATTCATCACGACTGTGGAATCCGTGATTTTCATTACTGGCTTAATTTAAAACATGGACCTCCTAGGATATCCAATATTTCATATGTGTACTTCTGCTGCTTGAGTTCTATAATGTGATCATATAACTGCGTGAGACGAATGCTATATATATGATATATATAATAAACGCTGCTTATGTTTTGCACCCGCGCTAGTCTAACCCCCGCTCTTCCGTTAATTAAGTAACCTAATGGTGCATGACGGGGCCTGTGGCAAATGCGGATGGCATAAGCGTACGTTCTATTTTCGTTTCTTCTGTGATGTTTAGGAAACATAAATGATGGTACGTCATTAATGAGATTAATAAAAATAAAAGAAACCTAAAGATGTTGTAGAATCAAATTTTTCAAAAAAGGTATCTCCAGTTCTTGCTTTGCATAGTGGTATTCCTTGATAAATATCCAGCACCTCATTCGATGAGGAAAGAGCCTAAATCCCTTCACCGGGAGTGACCTCTTTAGCAAAAGCTAGTAAATACTACAACCCACTCGGTTTATTTTGAAAACTACTTGATTTTAAAAGCGGAGCTTAAACCACTCATTTTCAAATCACTCGATTCTATAACGATATCAAGTTCATTACGCTAAAGGTTTTATTCAAAACCAGTCGTAGCCCTCCGTCATTTCAGATAAGTAATATTCAGTATTCGTGCTGTGTTTGTTGACCTTATCAAGACGTAGTGTGCGGTAGCTGATTAGTGCTTATCTGCCACATATGATGCGATTGGATTAGGGTAGTCGTACGGCCTTGTTGACCTTGTCAATGATCGTGCGGGTGGATTTAATTCGATCACGAAATGAACGGGTTGAACTTGACTTACGGTTTATGGTTTGTTGACCTTGTAAAGGTCATAAACCACTTGGGGTAAAAACAGATATTTGGGATTTCAAGTGTTGAAATTTGCAATGGTATTGCATACCTTCTATGAGATAGTTGGATCCCGATACCCACTACGAGTAAGTGTTACTCCTAGGAGATTTTTCCACTTTACAATTAGCTAATCCAGTAGGTGTCTACGAAAGGTGTTAACGGGGTTATGCCCCTGCTGAAATGAGGTTATTTAATTAGTTCCATGCGTAAACATGGGGAGACTCCCTCGGAGTACTAATACCTGCCTAGCTGACCGATTGGCGAACTTGTAGGGTGTAATTAATCCCGGCTAATCTTACCTTTTAGGGTTTGAAGGAAGATTTGATAAAAATAGTGGGAGCCATCCTGATTAGATAAGATAATAACCAATCTATTCTTGTAAGAGCGCACGCTAAAGTGTTTTTCTTCTCTCTCTCTCTCCAGATAGCGACCATGACACGTCTTAATCAAGATAATAATATGGATGTACTGACCGAACCTGATTATTATACTCGGCTAGGGAACGTTGGTTCCACTCTATCTTATGACTGTCAGGGAATAGGGGAATACCAAGATTCCCACACTACCCGAACGAAGAAAGAGCATGTTAATGCATCTTCTTCGGATGTGTTCGTTATTGAGAACTATTTCTCAGTTTTCTCTATGTCCTGGGTATTGGATACCGGATCAGGATCCCATATTTGTAATATGTTACAAGGGTTAAGAAGAAATAGAGAACTGGGAAAGGGCGATATGTCTATCAGAGTAGGGAACGAATCAATTGTTGCTGCCGAAGCTATCGGCGAATATCACCTTGTATTGCCAAATGGGAATATATTGATTTTGAACGACTGTTATTACGTACCGTCTATGATGTGCAACATCATATCCGTTTCTTTATTAGATAAAGAAGGATATAACTTTGCACTAGAGAAAAATGTTATGAACATTTTCCTAAATCAAATGTTGATTGGGTTTGGTATGTTGTGTAATGGTATATACGTTCTGAATCAAAATACAGTTCTTAATATACAGAACACAAACAAGAGGAAAAGTTCAGAAATGAACGAATCCTTCTTGTGGTATTGTAGACTTAGTCATATCAATGCGACCAGACTGGCTAAGTTGCATAAAGATGGATATTTGAATCCATTCGAATTTATATCTTATAAAACTTGCGAGTCATGTCTCAAAGGCAAAATAACCAAAACTCCGTTTACTGGACACGGAGAAAGAGCTACTGAACTCTTGGGACTGATACATAGTGATGTATGCGGTCTCATGTCTACACATGCCAGGAATGGTTCCTCGTACTTTATCACATTCACCGATGATCTCTTAAGATTCGGACATGTGTTCCTGTTAAAACACAAGTCTGAAACTTTTGAGAAATTCAAGGAATGCAAGTACGAAGTAGAGAACCAAACAGGTAAAAGTATTAAAATCCTTCGATCTGATCAGGGAGGAGAATACTTAAGCACAGAATTCCGTGACTATTTAAAAGAGAATGGGATTCTTTCTCAGCTTATTCCTCCGTATACACCACAGCACAACGGAATATCGGAGCAGAGGAACCGCACCTTATTAGATATGGTGCGCTCTATGATGAGTACTGCTGAGTTACCTATTTCCTTTTGGGGTTATACGCTTGAGACAGCCGCATGCCTATTGAATCAAGTCCCATCAAAATCGGTGCCTAAAACACCATATGAGATATGGAGTGGAAAGAGACCATATCTTAAACGAGTTAAGATATGGGGTTGTTCGGCCTATATTAAAAAACAGAATCCGGACAAACTCGAGGCACGATCAGTTCTTTGCAAGTTTGTGGGATATCCAAAGAATTCACATGGATATCATTCTACCATAGTGAGGAACAAAAGGTGTTTGTTGCTCAGCATGCCACCTTTTTAGAAAAGGAATTTCTTGTAAAAGAAATTAGTGGCAATAAGGTAGAACTGGAAGAAGTTCCAGCTACATAAACTACAACTGATGATTTAGTGGAACCAGAGGATTCAAAGTCTCCAACGAACCTTAGCCACTCCGTAAATCTAGTAGGGTTCCTCATCCGCCTGAGAGATACTACAGTTTTCTTATTGACGGTGGGAGCGAGGATTGCATCATGGAAGATGATGACCTAACTAGTTTCGAGCAGGCCATCACAAGTGGAGACTCTGTGAAATGGATGGATGCTATGCGATCTGAGATGGAATCCATGTACACCAACAAAGTATGGACTTTGAAAGTTGCTCCTGAAGGGGTAAAACCCATCGGGAGTAAGTAGATCTTTAAAAAGAAACTTGGTGTAGATGGAAAAGTTGAGACTTTCAAAGCTAGACTTATGGCAAAAGGTTTTCGTCAACGACCAGGTGTCGACTATGATGAAACCTTTTCTCCAGTGGCTATGCTTAAGTCTATCAGGATCCTACTTGCCATTAAGTACTTGAGAAGGACTAAAGAAATGTTCTTGGTGTATGGTAACGGTGAAATCCAGGTGGAGTCCTTTATCGATTTGAGCTTCCAGAGTGATAAGGACGACAATAAGTTGGTCTCGGGTTTTGACTTCACCCTCAATGCAAGGGCGGTATGTTGGAAGAGTTCCAAGCAAGATACAAGGGCAGACTCAACGATGGAGGCTGAATACATCGCTGCCAACGATGCTGTCAAAGAGGCTGTCTGGATGAAGAAGTTCACCGCTGAACTTGGTGTGGTTCCATCCATTGAAGATCCAAAACCCTTGTATTGTGATAACAATGGAGCTATGGCTTTGGCCAAGGAACCCCGGTCCCATCAATGATCCATACATATTCTGAGGCGGTATCACCTGATCCGGGAGATAGTTGATCGCCGGGAGATCGATGTCAGGAGAGTTGACATGAAAGATAACACAACGGATCTACTCATGAAGGCCCTCCCCAAGACATAGTTTGAGAGACTTTTTAGGATGTTGGGTATGAGATACTACAGCAACTGGCCTTAGTGCAAGTGGGAGATTGTTAGGAATATGTATGCCCTAAAGGCCATTATTGTATGATATAGTGGATGCTTGGACATATATATAGAGGACTTTCTTGCTCGACATGATAGTATGCTATCCGGTTGCTCTTTATCTTAACATGTACACTTGTTTTATTATACTGTCTCTCTGATATATGTTGATAAAACCCATAGGATGTATGCTTAACTACCAGGACTATGGTGCAGATCATACTAGTGGGGCTTGGGTAGTCCACAAGCACATCATTTAACAGTTCCTAGTCGAGGGAATATCGAGACAGGGGCATCGATATTCCAGAGTAGACTAGTATGTACGTTTCTTGACCTTGTATGGGGCGATGGTTGATCCCACAACCATTGGTGTTTGACATCAAAGATTGTACACAGGTGCTCATTAGAGAATGGGTACACCGAACATGACTCGCCGAGAACTCCTAGATGGTACTGTACCTATCGTCAGATAGCAGTTCTCTGGTGACACTTGTACAGGTTAGTCTGTAGATCCGAGATCGTCATAGTGTCTTGTGTGGTTCCCACTGTGCTTTGATTTCCTCCCTACCACGGCTCAAAGGAGTCGTGCAAACAGGTGGATTTTGGATACAGTTCCGAGCTATATGGAGGCAGTGAGCGATAGGAGGGGTTTCATCTCTCCCGGTATTAGGGGTTGATGTTGCGCTATGCTCGATTGGCTATAACAGAAAGTCTCTGGCCAGGGCTGATGAGATTTACTGGTAAGTGTTATCAGTAGTTTCTCAAAAAGTTATAGGCCACACATCGGCATGACTTATCAAGTTATTGGGGGTCTGACGATTCCACCCCCAAGACTAAATATGCGACATATCAAACGAAGAGACCGGACTGTACGGTAAGTGTTGCTTATAGGCTTCACGGGTGTTTGGACAAGTTTGCTTGTTGATCTTCTATTCGCTCAATACCTGGATAGCCGTTACGTCCAGCTAGTACCGCTGACGGCTTGTGGGTGACTGATGTGATCATTACCTACTACTGGCATATTGACGAGTCTTTAGAGTCCCACACAGAGCTTTCCTAGCTCAAGCGAAAAGAAGTAGGACACATATGTTGATATGTGCGGGGGCTTGATTAAATACGAGTATGTGATACCGTATTCTAATCTCGCGATATTTTATATCGGTTAGGTTATATGTGATATAACCGAATTGTTGAATCAAGTATTGATTCAATGATTTGATTTATGTATATATATTTGATATTGGCCGGTTGTATATGATATGACCGGATTATTGAATCAAGTGTTGATTTAATAACTAGTATCGAATATTATACGGTTATATGTGATATGACCGGATTATTGAATCAAGTGTTGATTTGATAATATGATATACATATATATGATATTAGTCGGTTATATATGATATAACCGGATTATTGAATCAAGTGTTGATTTAATAATTTGATATATATTTATATTTGATATATTAATATATATTAACTAATATTAGCTCATTAATGATTTTCTTCTCTTGTTGTATATAATGATATATATATGTATATGATATATCTATATATATCTATATATCTATATATTTATTTATTTATATAACACTATTGTGTCATGCTAGATGATACATAGAACATGGGTGTATAAGACTCATACCTAGGGTTAAAGATATTAGTGATGATTTATATTTAAAAGGAAATTAAAATGAGAAGGAAATGAGTCATGGCTTGGATGCTTGTAGAAGCATTGAGAAGCCATGCCTCATCCTCTCATTTGTGTCTCTATCTTAGATATTTATTCATCACAATAATATCTTGAGCTGATGGTTGATTCTCACTTGACTTGAGATATTTTTCTTCACCCAAGTTCTTCTTCTTCCTCTCTAGTTTTCTTGAAAAAGAAAAAAAGAAAAAGAGAAGAGAATTTCTAAAGTGAGCAAAATTCCTACTTCATCAACCTACTCTCATTTAGCCCATTAGATTAGCTTGTTTGCTTCACTAATTCTTTGATTAGTGAACTGGTAGCTTGAGTTGGAGTAACTTCAAGGTGGAATCTTCGGCCTAAAAAACGACAAAGCAAGCTCGTTCCTTTCACTAAGTGGAGCCTAAGAAGAGTTCTAGGGATTACTACTTGGAGCTTTAGAAGTGAAATACCAGTCTACAAAGATTTTATTCCCTTTTCACTTAGTTATAGAACTTGTTTATTTGCATAAAAACCCTAATTCTCTAGTTCGATTCTAGATTAGCATGCTTTAGCACACTAGATTTTTTAAAATTGTATACTTGATGCTTGTTAAAACCTAGTAGTGGTGCTAAGGCATACTTTCACGGTCTTGATCAGCTTATTGGCCGCTTCATTTGCCTGGTAAGCTTTGATCTGTTGTGCGAAGTAATCATCCAACATCGCCTTCGAGATCGTTTCTTCTTTAGCCATTGATAGGGCTTGAGGAAGGTTTCAAATTTCCCCCTTATCATCATCAATAATCATAGGTAGTTCTTCGGCCGGCGGTTCTGGCCGGACCAGCATTCCAACCATGTCCAGAAACAGGAGAGCTATCTGCTTCATATTAGCAGCTTGCTCTGCCGTATCCTTATCCTTCTTTTCCAGCACTCGCCTTAGGAAATCGGTATCGGTCTCCTGCTCTTATCGTTCTTCTAGCTCCTTTTCTGGAATTTCTTTAGACGAAGAGCTAGTGAGCACTACCACCTTGGCAAGCATCTCCTAGAGCTTTCTTGTTGCTTCTAGGCCTTTGTCAATGACCGAGTATGCGGTCTATGATTGACGGAAGTATGACTCTCGCCTTTGGTAACAGCTATATAGACTACGCGGACCATCATGCCCCCAGGCTTGGGGCACTTGGAACTCTGGCCTCTGGATTTTGCCTCAGGCGCGCGAACTTTTTTTGGCCTCGCTCTTTTGTGGGAGGCCGTTATAGGATGAACCGTCATGGTAGTAACCTTCTTGTGAGAAGTCCCCCACTGTATGGCAAGGGGGTTGTCATTATCTTGTCGACCCTTGAACTTCTTTGGTCGATGAAAGTAGCTGTCATCAACAACAGAGCTTTGGACTTCTTTCTAGACTCGGTGAATTGTCGAAAAGAACCGCTTATATGAACGCTCCGACTTTGGCGCATTTAGTGTCTTTGTAGGAGGTGGCGATTTCTTCAACACCGCGGTAGGCGAGTTACAGCAAGCCCTTATAAGTGGTTCAAAATTATTCCCAATTGGAACAACAGTATTGATAGTCACCACAGGAGTTGGCGGAGTCAGTCCTGAAGGAGAACCACCCTCAGCTTGCCTTACTCGCTACCAATGGCGATGTCGAGCGTCTCTCGTAGCAAGAACCTTCTTAGTATCAGAGGCTTCTCCATCATGCCCCCTGCGTTGTTTGGGGATTTCGCCAAGTGTCAACCTGTGGAAGACCGGTGCCTTCGGTTGAGCAGGAGCAGAAGAGGTCAGTCTGTTGAAGATAGACTACCTTGGGGGTGAAACATTCTTAATTGCTTCAAGTGGAGCAGGAGCTGGGATGACCAATTGCTTAAAGATAGCCCTCTTAGGGATTGTGGGCTTCTTAGTAGGTCCAATTATCTTGTCTTCAGCCTGTTGAAGACTGAAACTTTGGAGATGGCAGGCTTATCAGCAGGGCCTACAGAAGTGGTCAGCCGATCAAAGACAGACTTCCTTAGAACTTCTTCCTTTGGCGTTGGGGCGCCCAAGTTTAGAAATGTGAGCATAGTCCCAAACAACAATCCGCTGGTCGCTTGGGTGACCTACTTAGCCGGAATGCAGAAAATTAAGGCCGCATTTTGCCCATACACGACCCCTCCCGATGGGGTGGAGTTGGCATGAGACTTGTTGCAGTTGGTGTAGCTGAAAGCCATTGATCTGCACGGAGGTGAAATACCAATTTTTAGTATCCCAAACTCCAAGAGCAACCATAAACATAGCAAACCGCGATTTCGTTCGTGAAACACGACATATGAAGTGTGGAGTGGAAAGAGAAAAGGTCCCACCAGGCGTGCAAGAATCTGTTTACCGCCGGAAACCGGACTGAAGCACGGGGAGCATGTCTAGCCTGAATACGGGGGCAGATGCAATTTGGAACATATCCATCCACTTCTTCGAAGATACCAAGTTGATTTATATAACCGTATATCGGAGGTTTGGATAAATGCGACCGATGTAGCTAACTATTTAGATTCCCCCTCGATGATGAGGGGTTTTTGATTGTGGGACACTTTTTCCTGCAGGCGCAAGCCCCTACAGTTAATTATCTTATCGCCAAGCGATAACAACTTTCTCTGCTCCATGTTTATCACTTCGTGTCGTGTTATATTTTATTTATTTTAGGATTGCCCTTGGATTGTATACGGAGACTAATGTTGTCGCCTATAGGGCGCAGATTAGTCCAAACCCATATTTTAGATTTGGATTGAACCTAGATATCATTTCACATATGAATGAGGTCCATCATATCAAAACATGTCGTCTAAGGATCGTTAGTTGCATCTGACTAAGATCAACTTGGAAATTTGGTTAAGAATCGTTAATCTTGTTGTCAATTAAGATCAACTTAACAGGTATGGACTAAGGATCATTAGTCATCTTTGAGACTATGATCAACTTAGGTTTATTGATATTTTGATCAATAGATCATATATGAGAAGCATAAGCTTTTATACTTAGTTTATTTTAACTTAGTAGCCAAGCCATAACTTGTTGTCCATGTGTGCATATGCACATATGCGCATTTGTATAGGGTGCACATTTATCTTACTGTCAGGGGGTTGCGCACGTGCATCTCACGTGATGCGCACCTCCTTGTCATTCCAAATTGTCATCTGCGCATCTATATATGCTTATGTATTTCAAGGACAATATTTCCCACTTGTGCATACATGAATTTCACGTGATGCGCACATCTATACCATCTGTATAGATGTGATTTCATCATCTGCGCACACGTTTATATCACATGATGCGCATGTCTCCGGAGTTCATTTTCATGGCATGCGCTCACGTGCTTTGCACGTGATGCACATGTCTCCCGAGGCAAACTTTATTTATGTGTGCCCGTGTCAAGTGTGTGTGTTCTCGACCTAAAAGAATGGCATCCTGACTTATGAAAGTCACTCGTTTTGCCCGAAAGCAATTGCTTTCATAAAGAAGCCGAGGCTTCTATTCTTTGACTTTTGGTGATGATATAATCAAAAGACCATTTTTATGTACATGGCTGGGTCATATTTTGATAGGGATCTTGGATATTAAGATCGATCTCTCATAAAAATATGAACTTTTATACAAGAGAGATCAAACATAAAATCTTTTGATCTCTTTTAAAATGAATCGATAGACTAAGAAAAAGAAAAAGCTTTTAAAGAGAAGCAAAGTCTTATATGATAATAGAGATGTATTTCTCTTTTATGTATATTTTCTACCTTTCATTTTTGATTGCCGAGGAAGAAGGAGATGATAAATTTGAGAGCATTCTTTCTTCAAACTTGTGGGGGGTCGGTGGTGTTCTTTTTTGGGTAGATGCCTCCTATGGCAATTGTTAGGGTTTATTCCCAACAATTTCCAACAATTTAAGTTAGTTTTGATTTTAATTTGATTTTCAGTTGATTTAATTGATTTATATCAATTAAAGGTGATATGCGTACCGTTAGATGGAGATCATGGATCTAATAGAAAAATTTTCTTCTAATTAAGGACTTGATTGCTTATTAACAAGATTTATTTCTTATTAGAATCGCTTGCTTCAGGGGATGCGCTTGCGCACTGTTAAATTGTCATGACCCGAAAGCGGTACGTGACCGACACTTAGATCATGTGAAGCCAAAAGATATCGACACGATCCAAGTAAACCAAAATCCCAGAATCTAAACCTTTTTTAAAAATATGGAGGTGAAGTTTTAGAAAGAGTTATTAAATGGAATCAAATTTCTTTTAAAGTGCAAATAAGTTTATTTGAAAATGCCTAAGTCATTTAAAAATCGGGCAGCACCTCCTTTGTAAATTTTGAATAAACTCAAATACAAAGTATAAAATATATAAAGAATCACCAACGGGAGTTAGCTTCCACGCCTAAACGGCGGAGCAACCACGCACATAATATATGCCGCCCAAGACGAAGAAATAAAAAGCGAAATACAACCAGCAACAATATAAAGTCGACTCCAAACAAGTGCGACGCCAAAAAATACATAGACATCTAAGTCTCACTTTTAAGTCCACAAATATATAAGTTTTAGTCGATAGAGTTTTTAACTAGATTCAAAAGAATATGCATATACAACATGTGGTTACGATCTAATATATAACCCACCTACAAAGCAATCACTGAAGTAAGAAGTGTGCCAGTAAGACGCTACTGATCCGAGCGGTCAATCCTGCAAGAAACTAGGGTACAACAGGGATGAGTTGCCAACTCAGTGAATAAAAGTATATCGCAAGCTAGAAATCGAAATACATAACGATCTACCTAGGTCATAAAGTATAGTACTATCATATCCCACGCTAATATATATATAATACACAAGTACTATAAGCATATCAATATCGATCATGTAAACATGGAAATATATCAACATATCATATATATATAGCATGCATCAAAGTATAAGCCTATAAAGTGGCCGAAAGATGTATGTAAAACCCTTTCAAAATAGCCGTATGATACGTATATCACGGCAAAAGTAGCAGACGTAGTTTTATGAACTATTATATGCGTTTTGTTTAAAGTATGCGTCTCGCATTTTAGAAATAAGTTTTAAGAGGGTTTCCGTTTAAAAGTTTCTCGTGTCATCCTAGACACGTAAAAAATAGTGAGATTATAGCTCATTTGGAAAACTCTTTATGTGCATCAATATGTGAAAATGGTATTCAGGTACTGTCTCATGGAACAGTCCTGTTCGGCTACTATATGGCATAATCTAAAACAGCGCATCTCAACAGATCGCGCAAATATCAATATAGGAGTGTCCAGCATTGACACTCAAACTCATCATCCATCGAATGCCCATCGCCGACACTCAAAATCATCATAAATCTCGTGTCAATCACCGACACGTAAATCTAGATATCGTAGGCACCGTCTCGTCAAACCGGTCCTCTCCTGATATCAATAGCCTCGGTCGCTATCTCCCAGATATCTGTCACGCTCTAATACTCTCTCCGGTATCAATCCACCTCGCTAGACTCCTCGTATATTCCTACGGACTTCCTGCCCCTCGGTGTTGTACCAGGTCCACCAGGTACCCGTAATCGGTTAACCCCTCCCTCGATTCAGATATCTCATCATAAAAACCAAAATCCATGGTGGACACCAAATCATCATATCATGAGAAAACCGCATTTAAACACTTTCATAGGTTTTATAAATCGCACCGCGACTTCTCAAATCCATGGAAAATAACAAGTTCTGAAGAACACATATATAATCTGTCTCGAGTTCATAAAATCATAATGCATATATCATCTTTGCCACATTGGCAACAATCATATACGAATATCCATAACGATGGTATTCGTATAACAAAATCATTATAGGTATTATCACATCTATCATGGATATATAGAACACGAGTAAATATGACAGTCCTACTATATCATGGCAAATACTAATGATGTATAGTGTAGCATATGCGTCTGTGCTTGTGTCACATGGCAATCATTAGTATTTGTGTAAGTGTTCTATCAAAGGAGTTCGAACATCACTATCACATGGATATGTCAATCATCGCATTCATATAATAACATTAACGCTATCGGGCATGTAAATCCTACAGTGTCATGGCAGTACCAATGAGGTGTGGTGTAATATGTATGCAACATAACAATCATTGGTAGTTGTGCAGTGTTCTATCAGTGTCTTCGTATTAGAATAATAACACAACTAGCATATATAATAGGTAATCGAAACGCAAGCGTATAAAAATGTTAACTTAATCGTAACGTGAATAATCATTAAACGTAGCTAACATTTATGAACTATACCGTTATAGTTTAAAATAGAACGAAACGTTGTTTTACAAATAAGGAAGCTGAAGTATATTTAAAATAGATTCCCATTTAAAAGTAGCGGCGCATCCTTGCTATTTATCATTTAAAAGAGGAAAATAAATCATTGGTTTTTAAAAGAGTATAGCTTATGCAATCGCAATATCCTAATCGGGATAAACGCATAACTCCGTGAGTCCCAACGAATCTTGTATCCTCATCATAATCGGTACAGAATCATCCCTCGTACAATATTTATCAAATATCCCGTCAATATCGTACGGACCTAAAGTCGCATACACATATAACAATAATCATATATAAAGATATATCCACGCATATATGTAGCTTATTAGATACAAACTATATACTAACTTAATAATAGACTAAGTTATCTAATATAACACTATAGCCTAGGTATATAGTATAAGTATCCTACTTAATTGATTGCGGGGGTGCTACACACCATCTACATGACTTCCCCCGTAAATATAAATCTACTCACCGGCGTCTCGAGCTAGTCGAAACCCACGATCGCCTCGCCCATCCTCACCGTCTGGGAAATCCCCACGATCGTAACTACAATCAAAATCATGATACAACGGTATATATATCCAAATCGAAACGATACAACGAGCGAAGTGCACATAGGTTAGAATCTATGGCCAATATACGCTAAATATGACCAAATACCCCCGACGTCAACATATAAACGTCGAACGATCAAGTCGAGGTAAAAAAATACATAAAAACCAAGTTTTAAAAACCAGAAAATATCGCCAAAACCATACTAAAACACTCCCAGATTTATCTACATGAAACCTGGAACAAAATGTAGGGTTACTAGGCACACTAACAAGGCTCTACAAGGCATCGACCATGCCAAAATTAAATTTTTATGTGCCGAACAACCCTAAGCAAGATCGTTAACTAGAGTTTAGGCGAAACTAATGGCAAGTAAACAACTTTACACTAAAGGGAACACGAAATACAACCTTTGTAGATCGGTCCTCCACTTCATTTGCTCCTTGTTGAAGTCCCTTCGCTGCGATCAAGGTTCTCCCGGACTCTTGCATGGCTTCACGAGGCGAAGGATGCGACCTTGCTTGAAGTCTCCGAGGCCGAAGATGATCTACGTCGAGGGAATTCCGACTCAAGCTCCTACTTCACTAACTAGAGAATTAGTGAAGTAAACACCCTAAACTAAAGTGCTAGTCTAGTAGAGGATGGAGAAATAGGAAGTGGGTTCTCTTTGGATTTTTATTTCTCACAATATTTCTCACTTTGGATCAAACCCTAGCAAGCTTTTCTTTTGAACTCAAGAAAGAAGATGATGAACAAAAGAAAGCGAAGAGGATAATGATCAAGTGTGTAGGCTAACCATGGTGAGTGAGTATCATATACTAACCCTTGTAGAGACTTAACCCTAGGCTAATCTTTATGGTTGGGTTAAGAAATATCCATAGTAAAAACAAAACCAAGTTGAATTAGTCAATGCATCCACAAGCTTTCACAAGCTTCATGCATTTTCTAATCCTCCACTTGATTTTGTAATTACTTTAGATATTAAAACCCAAAATAAAAATTAGCATAGTGTAAGTCTCATACACCCATGTATAGTATATCATCAACCATGATACAAAAATACAACACATTTTCATATATATCATATATAGTAAAAATGTGTACATGTGAGAAAAAACCCTAAGTGAACATATGTTAGTAAATGTAAACTAGTATATCTAATATATAATTATACACTTAATTATTAAATCAACACTTGACTTAATAATCCGGTCATATCTCATATAACCGACTAACATTCATCGTATCGACTTATCGAATCAACACTTGATTCGATAACCCGGCCATATCATATATAACCGACCGATACAAAAAGTCGCGAGAATAGAATACGGTATCACATACACGCATTATTCTCGGTCCCACACATATCACATATGCGCTCCTATTTCGTTTTGCCTGAGCCAGTAAAACCTCTATGTAGGACTCTAAAGACTCGTCAATACGCCGGCAGTAGATGATGATCACATCAAGCACCCATAAGCCGTCAGCGGTACTAGCTGGACATAACAGCTACCCGGGTATTGAGCGATCAGAAGATCAGCAAGCAAGCCCGCTCCAACTCCTGTAAAAGCCTGCCGGTAACACTTCCCGTACAGTCCGGTCTCTTCGTCTGATATGTCGCATATCAAGTCTAGGGGTGGTAAACGTCAGACCCCAATAACCGATAAGTCGTGCCGATGTGAGGCTCATAACGGGTCGAGAAACTACTGGCAACACTTACTAGTAAATCTCTGAATCAGCCCTGGCCAGGGACTTCCCTGTTACGGCCAATCGAGCACAGCGCAACATCAACCCCCAATACCGGGAGAGACGAAACCCCTCCTATCGCTCATTGCCTCCATGTGACTCTGGACTGTACCCAAAAACCACCGTTTTGCACGCTCTCATGGACGTGGTAAGGTGGAAATCAAAGCACAGTGGGAATCACACAAGACTCTATGACGATCTCGGGTCTACAGACTAACCTGCACAAGTGTCACCAGAGAACTGCCATCTGACGTGAGGTATAATACCATCTGGGAGTTCTCGGCGAGTCCGTCCAGTGTACCCAGTCTCCACTGAGCACCCGTATACCATCTCTGATGTCAAACACCAATGGATATGGGATCATCCATCGCCCATCTCATGGGTCGAGAAGCGTATACGCTAGTCTACACTGGTATATCGATGCCCCGTCTCGATACACCCACGACTAGGGACCTTGAATGATGTACTTATGGACTACCATGTCCCCACTAGTATGATCCGCATCATAGTCCTCGTAGTGAAGTACACATCCTAAGGGCTTTACCAACATGCAACTATAAGACAATATAAAGAGACAAGTTTACATGTTAAAGTAAAGAGCAACCAGATAGCATACTATCATATCGAGCAAGAAAGTCCTCTCTATATATGTCCAAGCATCCAATATAATATACATCATCTGTACAATACTGGCCTCTAGGGCATACATACAACTAACAATCTCCCACTTGCACTAGGGCCAGCTGCTGTAGTATTGCATACCGAGCATCCCGAAGAGTCTCACAAACTGTATCTGGGGAATGTCCTTCGTGAGTGGATCTGCAGTGTTGTTCTTCGTGTCAACCCTCCTGACCTCGATCTCCCGGCGATCAACTATCTCCCGGATCAGGTGATACCGCCTCAGAATATGCCTGGATCGCTGATGGGACCTGGGTTCCTTGGCCAAAGCCACCGCTCCATTGTTATCGCAATACAAAGGTATTGGATGCTCAATGTATGGAACCACTCCAAGTTCAGTAATGAACTTCTTGATCCAGACAGCCTCTTTGGCAGCATCGTTGTCAGCGATGTATTCAGCCTCCATCGTCGAGTCTGCCACGGTTTCCTGCTTGGAACTTTTCCAGCTAACCGCCCTTCCGTAAAGGGTAAAGATAAAACCCGACTACGACTTAGAGTCGTCCTTATCACTCTGGAAGCTCGAATCGGTAAAGGACTCCACTTGGAGTTCTCCGTTACCATACACCAAGAGCATCTATTTAGTTCTTCGTAAGTACTTGAGAATGCTCTTCACAGCTGTCCAGTGACTGTCTCCAGGATCAGCTTGATACCTACTCACTACACTTAGTGAGTATGCTACATCGGGTCTGGTACATAGCATCGCGTATATGATAGAGCCTACAGCCGAAGCATAGGGTATCCCTTGCATGCGAGCTCTATCCAAATCAGTCTTGGGAGACATCTCTTTGGAGAGAGTGAGCCCTGAGATCGTGGGTAAAAACCCACGTTTGGACTCTTCCATACTAAACCTCTTTAGTATGGTGTCAATGTACCTGGACTGGGACAATCCCAATATCCTTTTAGATCTATCTCTATAGATCCTGATTCCCAATATGCAGGAGGCATCACCAAGATCTTTCATTGAGAATCTTTGTGATAAGAAGAGCTTGACCGATTGCAGCATAAGAATGTCATTTCCTATCAAGAGTATGTCGTCCACGTACAATATGAGGAAGACAACCTTACTCTCTGCCACCTTCTTATAGATACAAGGTTCATCTACGTTTTTGACAAAATCAAACTCTTTGATAACGATGTCAAAGCAGATGTTCCAACTCCGCGATGCTTTCTTTAATCCATAAATGGATTTAAGCAGCTTGCACACCTTCCCGCTGCTCCCACTATCTACGAAGCCCTCTGGCTGAGTCATGTACACGCACTCTTCTAAATCACCGTTTAGAAAGGCGGTCTTAATATCCATTTGCCATATTTCGTAGTCGTGATATGCAGCGATGGCAAGCATGATCCGGATGGATTTAAGCATAGCCACTGGAGAAAAGGTTTCGTCATAGTCCACACCTGGTCTTTGACAAAAACCCTTTGCAACAAGTCTAGCTTTGAAAGTCTCCACTTTCCCATCTACACCAAGTTTTTTCTTGAAGATCCACTTGCTCCCAATGGGTTTTACCTCTTCAGGAGCATCTTCCAAATTCTATACTTTGTTGGTGTACATGGATTCCATCTCGGACCGCATTGCATCCAGCCATTTCACTGAGTCCCCACTCGTGATGGCCTGCTCGAAGCTAGTTGGGTCATCATCAACCATGATGCAATCCTCGCTCCCACCATCTATGAGAAAATCGTAGTATCTCTCAGGTGGGTGAGAAACCCTACTAGATCGGCGGAGTGGCTTGGGTTCATAGGGAATTACCGAATCTTCTGGTTCTACCAAATCTTCTGTTGTGGTTTGTACAGCTGGAACCTCTTCTAGTTCTACCTCAGAGCCACTAATCTCTTTTGCAAGAAATTCCTTTTCTAAAATGGTGGCGTGTTGAGCAACAAACACCCTTTGTTCCTCACTGTGGTAGAAGATATACCCTCGCGAATGCTTGGGATATCCAACAAACTTACACAAAACAGACCTTGCCTCGAGTTTGTCCTGTTTTTGTCTTTTGACATATGCCGGGCAACCCAATATCTTAATAAAATTAAGATATGGTCTCTTCCCTTCCCATATCTCATATGGGGTGGTAGGCACAGATTTGGTAGGAACCCTATTCAGTAGGTATGCTGCTGTCTTCAGTGCATATCCCCAGAAGGAAATAGGTAACTCAGCTATACTCATCATAGAGCGTACCATATCTAATAGGGTGAGGTTCTTCCGTTCCGATACACCGTTGTGCTATGGTGTATATGGAGGAGTTAGCTGAGAGAGAATCCCATTCTCTTTTAGGAAGTCCAGGAATTCATTGCTCAAGTATTCACTTCCTCGATCAGATCGAAGGATTTTAATACTTTTCCCGGTTTGGTTCTCGACTTCTTATTTATATTCTCTAAATTTCTCAAAAGCTTCTGATTTGTGTTTCATCAGGAGCACATATCCGAATCTAGAGAGATCGTCAGTGAATGTAATGAAGTACGAAGAACCATCCCTGGCATTTGTAGACATGGGACCACATACATCACTATGTATCAGTCCCAAGAGTTCGGTAACTCTTTCTCCGTATCCCGTAAACGGAGTTTTGGTCATCTTGCCTTTGAGACATGACTGGCAAGTGTCATAAGATGAAAATTCAAACGGATTTAAATATCCATCCTTATGCAACTTAGCTAGTCGTGTCGCATTGATGTGACCCAGTCTATAATGCCACAAGAAGGATTCGTTCATTTCTGAACTCTTCCTCTTGTGTGTGTTTGTTATGCTCAGAACCGTTGATTGATTTAGAACATAAATGCCATTGCACAACGTGCCTTATCCAACCAACTTTTGGTTAAGGAAAATATTCATAACATTATCCTGTAATACAACATTATATCCCTCTTTACTCAACAAAGAAACCGATATAATGTTGCATATCAGGTTCGGCATGTAATAGCATTCGTTCAGAATCAATGTATTACCAGTTTGGAATATAAGGTGATATTCCCCGACGGTTTTAGCTGCAACAATTGCACCATTTCCAACCCTTATGTCTTTATCATCTTCTCCAAGTTCTCTACCTTTCCTAAGCCCATATAACCGATTACATATATGGGATCCTGACCCGGTATCTAATACCCAGGACGTAGAGGAAATGGAGAAACAGTTCTCTGTAACGAACACACCCGAAGAAAATGTATCAACATGTACTTTCTTCACACGGGTGGCATGAGAATCCTGGTATTCCCCTATATCCAGTTCAGTCTTATAACTCTTATAAGAAAGAACGGAACCAACGTTCCCCAGCACAGTATAACATGCGGGTTCGGTCAATACATCCATATTATTATCTTGATTAAGGCATGATATAGTCGCTACCTGGAGAGAGAGAGAGAAGAAAAAACTTTAGCGTATGCTCTTGCAAGATCAGATTGGTTATTATTTTATCTAATCAAGATGGCTCCCACTGTTTTTATCAAATCTTCCTTCAAACCCTAAAAGGAAAGACTAGCCGGGATTAATTACACCCTACAACTTCGCCAATCTTTCAGCCAGGCCAGTATCGGTACTTTGAGGGAGGTTCCCCGTGCTTTCGCACGGACCTAATTAAAGTAAATCTCATTTTCCCAGAGGCGTAACCCCGTTGACACCTTTCCAGACACCTACTTGATCGGCTACTTGTCATGTGTAAAACTCTCCCAGGAGTAACAATTACTCGCAGTAGGTATCGGGATCCAACTATCTCATAAAAGGTATGCAATCTCATTGCAAATCTCAACACTTGAAATTCCCGATAATATTTTGCCCCAAGCATCCTATGACTTTGACGGAGGTCAACAAACCATAGGGTGCAAGTCAAGTTCAACCCGTCATTTCTTGATTGAATCAAACCCACCCGCATGACCCTTGACAGAGGTCAACAAGGTCGTACGACTACCCTAATCCAATCTATATCATATGCATTAGCAGATAAATACTAGTTAGCTACCGCACACTACGCCTTGACGGAGGTCAACAAACGTAGCACGAATACTAAGTAGGACTTATCTGAAATGACGGAGGGCTACGACAGGTTTTTCTGAAAACCTATTGCGTAATGAACTTGATATCGTTGTAGAATCATGTGAATTTTGAAATGGAGTGATTTTGAGGCTTTTATCAGTTTTGCTAAAGAGGTCACTCCCGGTGAAGGGATCTCGGCTCTTTCCTTATGGAATAAGGTGCAGGATATATCATATACATCACTATGCAAAGAAAAACTCCAAAAGCAGTCAAAAGCAAACCGAGTGTTGTAGCATCTGCCAGTTTTGCTAAAGAGGTCACTCCCGGTGAAGGGATCTCGGCTCTTTCCTCATTGAATAAGGTGCGGGATATATCATATATATCGCTATGCAAAGCAAAACTGTAGCTACCCTTTTTGAAAAATTTGATTCTATAACATCTTTTAGGTTTCTTTTCTTTCATTAATCACATTAATGAAGTCCCATCATTTAAGTCACCTAAACATCACAGATAAATACGACGTACACTTATGCCATCCTCATTCGCCTCGATGTCCCCTCGTGCACCGTTAGGTTAGGTAACTAACGGCAGAGCAGGGCAGGGCTAGCGCGGGTGTAAAACATAAGTAACGCCTATATAATATATCATATATACTATATACAGTATTTATCACAGAACATCAAATGATCACATCACAGATATCGCAGCGGAAGAAACATATGAAACATTGGATATACTAGGACGTCCGTGTTTTATTTTGAGCCTCTATAAAACACGGATTCCACGGTCGCGACGAATAGCCAAACCCACACCCCTAGACCCCTACGAGAGCGGCAAGCAACCCTACCAATTCTGGAGTTAGGAGACCCGGACTCGACTCCTCGAGTTGGTCTTCCACTGGACTCCAGAACCCGGTTACTTGTGCTCTCCTCCTTGGGTCTATCCTAGTGCGGAAAAGTAAATAATATACAAAAGGTGACATCAACCTCATCCCGGAAGTGCCCCAATAAAAGAATATTACATACATTTAAATTTACATGAATGAAAATAAAAACTCTCATCTTACATAAAACCCCCCGGCTATTCAGAACGCGACGATCCAATATAACATATCCAGCAACACATAACATCACATGTCATCAACGTAAGTAAATATGAGCATCCCAATTGTCGTTGACATATAGCAACGAAACCGGCGATATCACATATTACACTTACGGTCACAGAAAAGAAAATGTAAAACTACAACATTTGGAATCCACAATCTCTTTAGACATCGTAAATCCGAAATATCACATATTCCGCATTTCATGCCTAACTGTATGAATTCCACATATTGTATCACATTCCAGATAAATAGACAGTATTAAACTTTTCGATCGAATAATCAAATACCCAAGATTTCCATAATAGCTCAACACTTGAGCGGAGTTCAAAAATTCCAGAATACGTAACAGTAGCAACGGTCCAGCCGTAGAAGGGTCAAGCCAACGCCTCACATGTGGCACGCCGTACTGCCCCAAACCCTAAGGTTCAAAGGGCAGTTCAAGACGGTCACATAATCGAGTTAAGGTTTGTTGTCTTCTAGAGGGTCTATCGCATCACATGCACGTTTTTCCGAAAGATTTAAACCCGAGAAAAATTCAACACTTGAATGTTTTTCGTGCCGGGAAAAATTGAGTTAATGATATCCGTTCGAACATTTTATTACTTTCTAAATTATCCGGAATAACATAACAAAATTAAATTCTCCGATCGAATCGACGATTTCAAAATAAACCCCAAAATACTCAACACTTGAGTCAGAATACAAAATACCCAGAAAGATATACTAACAGAATTAAACATTACTGTAGAAAATACAAAGCCCATAGCTACAGTACCACCGCGGATCCGCGGCCCAAGAGAGGTTTGGCCGTGGTTCCGTGGTGGGCTTTACTGTTCATGGGCTCGTTTTCTATATTAATGTTTATATTTACCTGCTGATTTTTTTAGGTATTTTTAATTCAGAAAAATCACAGATTTTAAAAAATGTACAGAGAGGGGTTCGTTTTGACGTTGTCGGGTTCGTTCGGAGTTTTAACTTCGTTAACACATCGCCTAAAGCTCTAGCTAGTCTCTGATACCGCGGTAGGGTTACTAGGCACACTAACAAGGCTCTACAAGGCATCGACCATGCCAAAATTAAATTTTTATGTGCCGAACAACCCTAAGCAAGATCGTTAACTAGAGTTTAGGCGAAACTAATGGCAAGTAAACAACTTTACACTAAAGGGAACACGAAATACAACCTTTGTAGATCGGTCCTCCATTTCATTTGCTCCTTGTTGAAGTCCCTTCGCTGCGGTCAAGGTTCTCCCGGGCTCTTGCATGGCTTCACGAGGTGAAGGATGCGACCTTTCTTGAAGTCTCCGAGGCCGAAGATGATCTACGTCGAGGGAATTCCGACTCAAGCTCCTACTTCACTAACTAGAGAATTAGTGAAGTAAACACCCTAAACTAAAGTGCTAGTCTAGTAGAGGATGGAGAAATAGGAAGTGGGTTCTCTTTGGATTTTTATTTCTCACAATATTTCTCACTTTGGATCAAACCCTAGCAAGCTTTTCTTTTGAACTCAAGAAAGAAGATGATGAACAAAAGAAAGTGAAGAGGATAATGATCAAGTGTGTAGGCTAACCATGGTGAGTGAGTATCATATACTAACCCTTATAGAGACTTAACCCTAGGCTAATCTTTATGGTTGGGTTAAGAAATATCCATAGTAAAAACAAAACCAAGTTGAATTAGTCAATGCATCCACAAGCTTCCACAAGCTTCATGCATTTTCTAATCCTCCACTTGATTTTGTAATTACTTTAGATATTAAAAACCCAAAATAAAAATTAGCATAGTGTAAGTCTCATACACCCATGTATAGTGTATCATCAACCATGATACAAAAATACAACACATTTTCATATATATCATATATAGTAAAAATGTGTACATGTGAGAAAAAACCCTAAGTGAACATGTGTTAGTAAATGTAAACTAGTATATCTAATATACAATTATACACTTAATTAAATCAACACTTGACTTAATAATCCGGTCATATCTCATATAACCGACTAACATTCATCGTATCGACTTATCGAATCAACACTTGATTCGATAACCCGGTCATATCATATATAACCGATCGATACAAAAAGTCGCAAGAATAGAATACGGTATCACATACACGCATTATTCTCGGTCCCGCACATATCACATATGCGCTCCTATTTCGTTTTGCCTGAGCCAGTAAAACCTCTATGTAGGACTCTAAAGACTCGTCAATACGCCGGCAGTAGGTGATGATCACATCAAGCACCCACAAGCCGTCAGCGGTACTAGCTGGACGTAACGGCTACCCGGGTATTGAGCGATCAGAAGATCAGCAAGCAAGCCCGCTCCAACTCCTGTAAAAGCCTGCCAGTAACACTTCCCGTACAGTCCGGTCTCCTCGTCTGATATGTCGCATATCAAGTCTAGGGGTGGTAAACGTCAGACCCCAATAACCGATAAGTCGTGCCGATGTGAGGCTCATAACGGGTCGAGAAACTACTGGCAACACTTACCAGTAAATCTCTGAATCAGCTCTGGCCAGGGACTTCCCTGTTACGGCCAATCGAGCACAGCGCAACATCAACCACCAATACCGGGAGAGACGAAACCCCTCCTATCGCTCATTGCCTCCATGTGACTCGGGACTGTACCCAAAAACCACCGTTTTGCACACCCTCATGGACGTGGTAAGGTGAAAATCAAAGCACAGTGGGAATCACATAAGACTCTATGACGATCTCGGGTCTACAGACTAACCTGCACAAGTGTCACCAGAGAACTGCCATCTGACGTGAGGTATAATACCATCTAGGAGTTCTCGGCGAGTCCATCCAGTGTACCCAGTCTCCACTGAGCACCCGTATACCATCTCTGATGTCAAACACCAATGGATATGGGATCATCCATCGCCCATCTCATGGGTCGAGAAGCGTATACGCTAGTCTACACCGGTATATCGATGCCCCGTCTCGATACACCCACGACTAGGGACCATGAAGGATGTACTTATGGACTACCATGTCCCTACTAGTATGATCTGCATCATAGTCCAGGTAGTCAAGTACACATCCTAAGGGCTTTACCAACATGTAACTATAAGACAGTATAAAGAGACAAGTATACATGTTAAAGTAAAGAGCAACCAGATAGCATACTATCATATCGAGCAAGAAAGTCCTCTTTATATATGTCCAAGCATCCAATATAATATACATCATCTGTACAATACTGGCCTCTAGGGCATACATACAACTAACACAAAAAACCTAATACAGTGGCTTAATTACCATAAGATGAAGCTACAAAACAAAAATCAAGACCTAACTCATCAGATGGACCGCAAATTGCAGTCGTGGGATTAAATCTGCGGCTATATTTAGGAGTTAGGGGATCTGGCTTTTAGGTTAGTCTTCTACTGGTCCCATCATATCATAGTATTCGCTAAATATTTTTCAGAGAAGCGTACTAGCTCTAGATTCAATTTGAACACCACATACTTCACAAAAATCCTATTTTTCTGATATCTAACATAGAAATTCTGGAACTTTAACACATGGAATCTTGAAAAAGGATGATCTTTACCTATAAGGATTGAGCACAAGGGAATTCCAAGCTCATGAAGTGTATGCTTAAATCTTCTTGAATTGATATTGGCCTTAGCTTGAAGTTTTGAACAACTTGAATGAAGAAATCATCACTTCCTCTTGTGATATTGTGAAGAGTTGCAAAATTGACATGGAGATTTGAACGAAGATGATAGGTTCAGTTTAGACAAGAATGAACCATTATAATTTTGATAGAGTGAAGGAGGAGGTGTAGAGAAAGGTGGAGGTGTAAAGGGAGAAGGAGGAGGTGTAGGCTAGAGAGTGTATATAAGGGTGTGATGTGTATGGAGGTTAATTCTAACCTGACATAAACCCAAAATACTCTTAACAAATAACAACCTCTGTTCCCCGCCGAAACACGGGGATGCGACTGCGCGGGTCCGTCTTGCCTGAATTTCGAGGCAGATGCTAATTGGTGCTATCCGTCCACCTCTCCGAAGATACTAAGTTGATTTATGACACCGTATATCGAAGGTTTAAACGGATGCGGCCGATGTAGCAGACTTCGTCAGATTCCCCCTCATTTGAGGGGGTTTTGATTGTGGGGACGTTCTTCCCTGCAGGCGCCAGCCCCTGCAGTTAATTACGCTACCACATCACGGTAACCACTTTCTCCTTCTCCAGATGGTCACTTCGTGTCGTGGGTGTTTGTTTTGTTTTTGGTTGCCCGTGGATTGTATACGGAGACTAATTTATGTTGTCTCCCGTAAGGCGTGGATTAGTCCAAATCCATTTCTTAGATTTGGGTTTGGGGGTTGGGTTTAAGGATACGTTAGCCTCATTTGAGACTAAGATCAACTTAAACGTTTGTTAAGGATACGTTAGTCTCATTTTGACTAAGATCAACTTAACGGGATCATTTAGATCCAACAAAAGAGCATTTGGATTCTATTGTTTAGTTTAAGGACATTGCGGTCGATTACCAGTTTAAGGACATGGTGGTCCAATGTTAGTTTAAGGACATCTCGGTCCAGGTTAAGGACATCATAGTCCGTGGGTTTAAAGGGACCCCACAGTCCGAGGTTAAGGACATCATAGTCCATGAGCTTAAGGACCCCACAGTCCGAGGTTAAGGACATCAGAGTCCATGGGTTTAAAGGGACCCCACAGTCCGAGGTTAAGGACATCATAGTCCATGGGCTTAAGGACCCCACAGTCCGTGGAATGATTGGTTATTGGGACCCGTCACCTCTCTGAAGACGTTGAAGGATTACAACGACAAATATCAGAGGAGTGAAGAGATGTACCCTCGAACCGATGTGAGTTGGTTGAAAGATCTGTAGTCCAATTTGGGGCTAAGATCTGTTAAAATATTTATGAGCGGATGGGCTCAATTAATATGAGTTGAGGACTTATGGCCACTCTTGGGCTAAGTCCAATCGAGTTAAAATGTTTAACATTTATCTTGGGCTGCTGGGCATTTTCTTGGGCCTGACCCTTTTAACAATGCTTGAATTCTGATAATATTTTGTCTTTTATTGAATGCTGGGCTTTCATCATAGCTCTGTGGCTTATTAAAGAAAAATTTATGTTCTATGAGCGCACACGTGAGTGACACGTGGTGCGTTTGGCGCTTTGCGCCAGTCAAAGTGCACAGTGTACTTCTGCCGAGTAGCGCACACGTGAGGGACACGTGTCGCGCTTGGCGCTGAGCGCCAGATGATGGGCGCATTGCGCCAGTTTATGAGCACAGAGCGCTAGTTCATGAGCGCATTGCGCTTTCAGTTTAGTGGCGCACACGTGAGTGACACGTGGTGTGCTTGGCGCTGAGCGCCAGCCCATGAGCACAGTGCGCTATTTCAAGAGCGCAAAGCGCTAGTTGTTAATTGGCGCATACGTGATTGATACGTGGCGCATTTGGTGCTGAGCGCCAGTCCAGAGAGCGCAGAAGCGCAGTTCAAGAGCGCAAAGCGCATCTGATCAATTTTTATGATCAGAAACAATTTATGTTCTTTTAAAGAGAATTTGTCTCAAGATCTGAGAACAACCGTTTCAATCTCTTGTATTAATGAAACGGCTTTTCCTTTATGGATCTATGATCCTTAAGAGAATTGAATTATTCTTCTCCCCTTTGAGATGTTCATGATCTTTTTGAGAAAGATTTTAGTCTTATAGATCTATGATCTGTAAGAAGTAAGTTCTTCTTTTATTTTATGATGAGATCTTTTGATCTCTTTGTGAAAGACTTTTCGTCTTGGTAGATCTATGATCTTCTTAAAGAAATGAATTCTTCTTTTTTAATCATGAGATAATTTCATCTCTGTGTTCATCATTATCATTTTTACCTTGAAGAAAGATCTTCTTGCAAGAGTTTGCTCTTTGAATTTTCTTAAAGTTTTTGGGGAGGTTTCTCTCTCTTTTTTTGTATCTATGAGACTTGAAGTCTAAGGGCCTTTTTATAGGGTAGGCTGATTTGTTGAATCAGTTAAAGAGATCTTTCTCTGATTGATTTGGGGATGTTTCCCCACCATTGGATCTTTAATCCTAGGGCTTCTGTTTTACAGAAAGCAATCTTCTTGTTTTTAACAAGATTGGAAAATCTTTCCATATAGAATTTATTCCGTCTTTTGGTAATTTTTATTTACCATTGGATCATTGATCCAACGGTGCTCTGATTTGCAGAGCACAATCTTGTTATTTGAAAAGATTTTGAGGAATCTTTCTTTAACAGAATTTAACCCTGATTAATTAATGATTTATCATTATTATTAGATTTTTGATCTAACGGTGGGGAGCTTTTAGTTCCAGCGCCAGCGCACCCGTGCTTTACACGTGGTGCGCTGCTTAAAGGGCAGCGCACATTGCGCTAGCGCACCTGTGTTTGACACGTAGTGCGCTGCTTGGAGCGCAGCGCACCTAGCGCTAGCGCACACGTGGCGTGCTGCTTAGAGCGCAGCGCACCTAG